>CAUJGY010000194.1:0-732477 GCA_963170745.1 Phymatocera aterrima
CTCGCTCCGACCCACCCTTGCGCTCGTAAACATGGATCTTTCCCCCCAACCGACACTCAAATTTCCAAAATTTCCACAATTTCCAAAATATGTGAAGTGTGCTGAGTTGTGCTAGGCGAGCAGATGAACTTCTCCCTCTTACAAATCTCGTCCGACCCACCCTTGCGCTCGTAAGCATGGATCTTCGCCCCCAACAGACAATCAAATTTCCAAAATTTCCGCAATTTTCAAAATTGGCGAAGTGTGCCGATTTGTGCTAGGCGAGCACATGAGCTTTTTCTTCTCACTAATCTCGCCCCGACCCACCCTTGCGCTCGTAAACATGGATCTTTCCCCCCAACCGACACTCAAATTTCCAAAATTTCCGCAATTTCCAAAATTTGCGAAAGGTGCTGAGTTGTGCCAGGCGAGCACATGAACTATGTCCTCTTACAAATCTCGCTCCGACCCACCCTTGCGCTCGTAAACATGGATCTTTCCCCCCGACCGACACTCATATTTCCAAAATTTCCGCAATTTCCAAAATTCGCGAACTGTGCTGAGTTGTGCTAGGCGAGCACATAAACTTTTTCCTCCTACAAATCTCGCTCCGACCCACCCTTGCACTCGTAAACATGGATCTTTCCCCCCAACCGACACTCAAATTTCCGAAATTTCCGCAATTTCCAAAATTTGTGGAAAGTGCTGAGTTGTGCTAGGCGAGCAGATGAACTTTTCCCTCTTACAAATCTCGTTCGACCCACCCTCGCGCTCGTAAGCATGGATCTTCGCCCCCAACAGACACTCAAATTTCCAAAATTTCCGCAATTTCCAAAATTTGCGAGATGTGGTGAGTTGTGCTATGCGAGCACATGAACTTTTTCCTCTCACAAATCTCGCCCCGACCCACCCTTGCGCTCGTAAACATGGATCTTTCCCCCCAACCGACACTGAACTTTCCAAAATTTCCGCAATTTCCGAAATTTGCGAGATGTGCTGAGTTGTGCTAGGCGAGCACATGAACTTCTTCCTTTCACAAATCGCGCCACGACCAGCCCTTGCGCTCGTAATCATGGATCTTTCCCCCCAGCCGACACTCAAATTTCCAAAATTTCCGCAATTTCGCAATATTGCGGAGTGTGCTGAGTTGTGCTAGGCGAGCACATGAACTTTTTCCTCTGACAAATCACGCTCCGACCCACCCTTGCGCTCGCAAACATGGATCTTTCCCCCCATCCGACACTCAAATTTCCAAAATTTCGGCAATTTCCAAAATTTGCGAATTGTGCTGAGTTGTGCTAGGCGAGCAGATGATTTTTTCCCTCTTACAAATCTCGTCCGACCCACCCTTGCGCTCGTAAGCATGGATCTTCGCCCCCAACAGACACTCATATTTCCAAAATTTACGCAATTTCCAAAATTTGTAAAATGTGCTGAGTTGTGCTAGGCGAGCACATAAACTTTTTCCCCTTACAAATCTCGCTCCGACCCACCCTTGCACTCGTAAACATGGATCTTTCCCCCCAACCGACACTCAAATTTCCAAAATTTCCGCAATTTCCGAAATTCGCGAGATGTGCTGAGTTGTGCTAGGCGAGCACATGAACTTTCATCGCTCACAAATCTCGCTCCGACCCACCCTTGCGCTCGTAAACATGGATCTTTCCCCCCAACCAACACTCAAATTTCCAAAATTTCCGCAATTTCCAAAATTTGCGAGTCGTGCTGAGTCGTGCTAGGCGAGCACATGAACTTTTTTCCCTCACAAATCGCGCCCCGACCAGCCCTTGCGCTCGTAAACATGGATCTTTCCCCCCAACCGACACTCAAATTTCCAAAATTTCCGCAATTTCCTAAATTTGCGAACTGTGATTAGTTGTGCCAGGCGAGCACATGAACTTTTGACTTTCACAAATCTCGCTCCGACCCACCCTTGCGCTCGTGAACATGGATCTTTCCCCCCAACCGACACTCATATTTCCAAAATGTCCGCAATTTCCAAAATTCGCGAAATGTGCTGAGTTGTGCTAGGCGAGCACATAAACTTTTTCCTCTTACAAATCACGCTCCGACCCACCCTTGCTTTCGTAAACATGGATCTTTCCCCCAACCGACACTCAAATTTCGGCAATTTCGGCAATGTCCAAAATTTGCGAGATGTGCTGAGTTGTGCCAGGCGAGCACATGAACTTTTCCCTTTCACAAATCTCGTCCGACCCACCCTTGCGCTCGTAAGCATGGATCTTCGCCCCCAACAGACACTCAAATTTCCGCAATTTCCGCAATTTCCAAAATTTGCGAGATGTGCTGGGTTGTGCTAGGCGAGCACATGAACTTTCTTCTCTCACAAATCGCGCCCCGACCCACCCTTGCGCTCGTAAACATGGATCTTTCCCCCCAACCGACACTCAAATTTCCAAAATTTCCGCAATTTCCAAAATTTGCAAATTGTGCGGAGTTGTGCTAGGCGAGCAGATGAACTTTTCCCTCTTACAATTCTCGTCCGACCCACCCTCGCCCTCGTAAGCATGGATCTTCGCCCCCAACAGACACTCAAATTTCCAAAATTTCCGCAATTTCCAAAATTTGCGAAAGGTGCTGAGTTGTGCCAGGCGAGCACATGAACTATGTCTTCTTACAAATCTCGCTCCGACCCACCCTTGCGCTCGTAAACATGGATCTTTCCCCCCGACCGACACTCATATTTCCAAAATTTCCGCAATTTCCAAAATTCGCGAACTGTGCTGAGTTGTGCTAGGCGAGCACATAAACTTTTTCCTCCTACAAATCTCGCTCCGACCCACCCTTGCACTCGTAAACATGGATCTTTCCCCCCAACCGACACTCAAATTTCCGAAATTTCCGCAATTTCCAAAATTTGTGAAAAGTGCTGAGTTGTGCTAGGCGAGCAGATGAACTTTTCCCTCTTACAATTCTCGTCCGACCCACCCTCGCCCTCGTAAGCATGGATCTTCGCCCCCAACAGACACTCAAATTTCCAAAATTTCCGCAATATCCAAAATTTGCGAGATGTGCTGAGTTGTGCTAGGCGAGCACATGAACTTTTTCCCCTCACAAATCGCGCCCCGACCAGCCCTTGCGCTCGTAAACATTGATCTTTCCCCCCAACCGACACTCAAATTTCCAAAATTTCCGCAATTTCCAAAGTTCGCGAAGTGTGCTGAGTTGTGCTAGGCGAGCACATGAACTTCATCATCTCACAAATCTCGCTCCGACCCACCCTTGCGCTCGTAAACATGGATCTTTCCCCCCAACCGACACTCAAATTTCCAAAATTTCCACAATTTCCAAAATATGTGAAGTGTGCTGAGTTGTGCTAGGCGAGCAGATGAACTTCTCCCTCTTACAAATCTCGTCCGACCCACCCTTGCGCTCGTAAGCATGGATCTTCGCCCCCAACAGACACTCAAATTTCCAAAATTTCCGCAATTTTCAAAATTGGCGAAGTGTGCCGATTTGTGCTAGGCGAGCACATGAGCTTTTTCTTCTCACTAATCTCGCCCCGACCCACCCTTGCGCTCGTAAACATGGATCTTTCCCCCCAACCGACACTCAAATTTCCAAAATTTCCGCAATTTCCAAAATTTGCGAAAGGTGCTGAGTTGTGCCAGGCGAGCACATGAACTATGTCCTCTTACAAATCTCGCTCCGACCCACCCTTGCGCTCGTAAACATGGATCTTTCCCCCCGACCGACACTCATATTTCCAAAATTTCCGCAATTTCCAAAATTCGCGAACTGTGCTGAGTTGTGCTAGGCGAGCACATAAACTTTTTCCTCCTACAAATCTCGCTCCGACCCACCCTTGCACTCGTAAACATGGATCTTTCCCCCCAACCGACACTGAACTTTCCAAAATTTCCGCAATTTCCGAAATTTGCGAGATGTGCTGAGTTGTGCTAGGCGAGCACATGAACTTCTTCCTTTCACAAATCGCGCCACGACCAGCCCTTGCGCTCGTAATCATGGATCTTTCCCCCCAGCCGACACTCAAATTTCCAAAATTTCCGCAATTTCGCAATATTGCGGAGTGTGCTGAGTTGTGCTAGGCGAGCACATGAACTTCATCATCTCACAAATCTCGCTCCGACCCACCCTTGCGCTCGTAAACATGGATCTTTCCCCCCAACCGACACTCAAATTTCCAAAATTTCCACAATTTCCAAAATATGTGAAGTGTGCTGAGTTGTGCTAGGCGAGCAGATGAACTTCTCCCTCTTACAAATCTCGCCCCGACCCACCCTTGCGCTCGTAAACATGGATCTTTCCCCCCAACCGACACTGAACTTTCCAAAATTTCCGCAATTTCCGAAATTTGCGAGATGTGCTGAGTTGTGCTAGGCGAGCACATGAACTTCTTCCTTTCACAAATCGCGCCACGACCAGCCCTTGCGCTCGTAATCATGGATCTTTCCCCCCAGCCGACACTCAAATTTCCAAAATTTCCGCAATTTCGCAATATTGCGGAGTGTGCTGAGTTGTGCTAGGCGAGCACATGAACTTTTTCCTCTGACAAATCACGCTCCGACCCACCCTTGCGCTCGCAAACATGGATCTTTCCCCCCAACCGACACTCAAATTTCCGCAATTTTCAAAATTTGCGAATTGTGCTGAGTTGTGCTAGGCGTGCAGATGAACTCCTCCCTCTTACAAATCTCGTCCGACCCACCCTTGCGCTCGTGAGCATGAATCTTCGCCCCCAACAGACATTGGACTTTCCAAAATTTCCGCAATTTCCGAAATTTGCGAGATGTGCTGAGTTGTGCTAGGCGAGCACATGAACTTTCTCCTCTCACAAATCTCGCTCCGACCCACCCTTGCGCTCGTAAACATGGATCTTTTCCCCGAACCGACACTCAAATTTCCAAAATTTCCGCAATTTCCAAAATTCGCGAGTCGTGCTGAGTAGTGCTAGGCGAGCACATGAGCTTTTTCCCGGCATAAATCACGCTCCGACCCACCCTTGCGCTCGTAAACATGGATCTTTCCGCCCAACCGACACTCAAATTTCGGCAATTTCCGAAATTTGCGAGTTGTGCTGAGCTGTGCTAGGCGAGCACATGAACTTTTCCCTTTCACAAATCTCTTCCGACCCACCCTTGCGCTCGTAAGCATGGATCTTCGCCCCCAACAGACACTCAAATTTCCAAAATTTCCGCGATTTCCAAAATTTGCGAGTCGTGCTGAGTTATGCTATGCGAGAACATCAACTCTTTCCTCTCACAAATCGCGCCCCGACCAGCCCTTGCGCTCGTAAACATGGATCTTTCCCCCCAACCGACACTCAAATTTCCAAAATTTCCGCAATTTCCAAAATTTTCGAGATGTGCTAAGTTGTGCTAGGCGAGCACATGAACTTTTTCCTCTCACAAATCGCGCCCCGACCAGCCCTTGCGCTCGTAAACATTGATCTTTCCCCCCAACAGACACTCAAATTTCCAAAATTCCCGCAATTTCCAAAATTTGCGAGTCGTGCTGAGTTGTGCTTGGCGAGCACATGAACTTTTTCATCTCACAAATCGCGCCCCGACCCACCCTTGCGCTCGTAAACATGGATCTTTCCCCCCAACCGACACTCAAATTTCCAAAATTTCCGCAATTTCCAAAATTTGCGAGTCGTGCTGAGTTGTGCTAGGCGAGCACATGAACTTTGTCCTCTCACAAATCGCGCCCCGACCCACCCTCGCAATTTCCGCAATTTCCAAAATTTGCGAGGTGTGCTGAGTTGTGCTAGGCGAGAACATCAACTTTATCTTCTTTCAAATCCCGCTCCGACCCACCATTGCGCTCGTAAACATGGATCTTTTCCCCCAACCGACACTCAAATTTCCAAAATTTCCGCAATTTCCAAAATTTGTGAAGTGTGCTGAGTTGTGCTAGGCGAGCACATGAACTTTTTCCTCTTACAAATCACGCTCCGACCCACCCTTGCTTTCGTAAACATGGATCTTTCCCCCCCACCGACACTCAAATTTCGGCAATTTCGGCAATTTCCAAAATTTGCGAGTGGTGCTGAGTTGTGCTAGGCGAGCACATGAACTTTTCCCTTTCACAATTCTCGTCCGACCCACCCTTGCGCTCGTAAGCATGGATCAACAGACCCCCAACAGACACTCAAATTTCGGCAATTTCCAATATTTGCGAGTTGTGCTGAGTTGTGCTAGGCGAGCACATGAACTATGTCCGCTTACAAATCTCGCTCCGACCCACCCTTGCACTCATAAACATGGATCTTTCCCCCCAACCGACGCTCAAATTTCCAAAATTTCCGCAATTTCCAAAATTTGCGAAGTGTGCTGAGTTGTGCTAGGCGAGCACATGAACTTTTTCCTCTTACAAATCACGCGCCGACCCACCCTTGCGCTCGTAAACATGGATCTTTCCCCCCATCCGACACTCAAATTTCCAAAATTTCGGCAATTTCCAAAATTTGCGAATTGTGCTGAGTTGTGCTAGGCGAGCAGATGATTTTTTCCCTCTTACAAATCTCGTCCGACCCACCCTTGCGCTCGTAAGCATGGATCTTCGCCCCCAACAGACACTCATATTTCCAAAATTTACGCAATTTCCAAAATTTGTAAAATGTGCTGAGTTGTGCTAGGCGAGCACATAAACCTTTTCCCCTTACAAATCTCGCTCCGACCCACCCTTGCACTCGTAAACATGGATCTTTCCCCCCAACCGACACTCAAATTTCCAAAATTTCCGCAATTTCCGAAATTCGCGAGATGTGCTGAGTTGTGCTAGGCGAGCACATGAACTTTCATCGCTCACAAATCTCGCTCCGACCCACCCTTGCGCTCGTAAACATGGATCTTTCCCCCCAACCAACACTCAAATTTCCAAAATTTCCGCAATTTCCAAAATTTGCGAGTCGTGCTGAGACGTGCTAGGCGAGAACATGAACTTTTTTCCCTCACAAATCGCGCCCCGACCAGCCCTTGCGCTTGTAAATGGATCCTTCCCCCCAACCGACACTCAAATTTCCAAAATTTCCGCAATTTCCTAAATTTGCGAACTGTGCTAAGTTGTGCCAGGCGAGCACATGAACTTTTGACTTTCACAAATCTCGCTCCGACCCACCCTTGCGCTCGTGAACATGGATCTTTCCCCCCAACCGACACTCATATTTCCAAAATGTCCGCAATTTCCAAAATTCGCGAAATGTGCTGAGTTGTGCTAGGCGAGCACATAAACTTTTTCCTCTTACAAATCACGCTCCGACCCACCCTTGCTTTCGTAAACATGGATCTTTCCCCCAACCGACACTCAAATTTCGGCAATTTCGGCAATGTCCAAAATTTGCGAGTTGTGCTGAGTTGTGCCAGGCGAGCACATGAACTTTTCCCTTTCACAAATCTCGTCCGACCCACCCTTGCGCTCGTAAGCATGGATCTTCGCCCCCAACAGACACTCAAATTTCCGCAATTTCCGCAATTTCCAAAATTTGCGAGATGTGCTGGGTTGTGCTAGGCGAGCACATGAACTTTCTCCTCTCACAAATCGCGCCCCGACCCACCCTTGCGCTCGTAAACATGGATCTTTCCCCCCAACCGACACTCAAATTTCCAAAATTTCCGCAATTTCCAAAATTTGCAAATTGTGCGGAGTTGTGCTAGGCGAGCAGATGAACTTTTCCCTCTTACAAATCTCGTCCGGCCCACCCTTGCGCTCGTAAGCATGGATCTTCGCCCCCAACAGACACTGAAATTTCCAAAATTTCCGCAATTTCCAAAATTTGCGTGATGTGCTAAGTTGTGCTAGGCGAGCACATGAACTTTCTTCTCTCACAAATCTCGCTCCGACCCACCCTTGCGCTCGTAAACATGGATCTTCCCCCCCAACCGACACTCAAATTTCCAAAATTTCCGCAATTTCCAAAATTTGCGAATCGTGCTGAGTTGTGCTAGGCGAGCACATGAACTTTTTTTCCTCACAAATCGCGCCCCGACCAGCCCTTGCGCTCGTAAACATTGATCTTTCCCCCCAACCGACACTCAAATTTCCAAAATTTCCGCAATTTCCAAAGTTTGCGAAGTGTGCTGAGTTGTGCTAGGCGAGCACATGAACTTCATCCTCTCACAAATCTCGCTCCGACCCACCCTTGCGCTCGTAAACATGGATCTTTCCCCCCAACCGACACTCAAATTTCCAAAATTTCCACAATTTCCAAAATATGTGAAGTGTGCTGAGTTGTGCTAGGCGAGCAGATGAACTTCTCCCTCTTACAAATCTCGTCCGACCCACCCTTGCGCTCGTAAGCATGGATCTTCGCCCCCAACAGACACTCAAATTTCCAAAATTTCCGCAATTTTCAAAATTGGCGAAGTGTGCCGATTTGTGCTAGGCGAGCACATGAGCTTTTTTCTTCTCACTAATCTCGCCCCGACTCACCCTTGCGCTCGTAAACATGGATCTTTCCCCCCAACCGACACTCAAATTTCCAAAATTTCCGCAATTTCCAAAATTTGCGAAAGGTGCTGAGTTGTGCCAGGCGAGCACATGAACTATGTCTTCTTACAAATCTCGCTCCGACCCACCCTTGCGCTCGTAAACATGGATCTTTCCCCCCGACCGACACTCATATTTCCAAAATTTCCGCAATTTCCAAAATTCGCGTACTGTGCTGAGTTGTGCTAGGCGAGCACATAAACTTTTTCCCCCTACAAATCTCGCTCCGACCCACCCTTGCACTCGTAAACATGGATCTTTCCCCCCAACCGACACTCAAATTTCCGAAATTTCCGCAATTTCCAAAATTTGTGAAAAGTGCTGAGTTGTGCTAGGCGAGCAGATGAACTTTTCCCTCTTACAATTCTCGTCCGACCCACCCTCGCCCTCGTAAGCATGGATCTTCGCCCCCAACAGACACTCAAATTTCCAAAATTTCCGCAATATCCAAAATTTGCGAGATGTGCTGAGTTGTGCTAGGCGAGCACATGAACTTTTTCCCCTCACAAATCGCGCCCCGACCAGCCCTTGCGCTCGTAAACATTGATCTTTCCCCCCAACCGACACTCAAATTTCCAAAATTTCCGCAATTTCCAAAGTTTGCGAAGTGTGCTGAGTTGTGCTAGGCGAGCACATGAACTTCATCCTCTCACAAATCTCGCTCCGACCCACCCTTGCGCTCGTAAACATGGATCTTTCCCCCCAACCGACACTCAAATTTCCAAAATTTCCACAATTTCCAAAATATGTGAAGTGTGCTGAGTTGTGCTAGGCGAGCAGATGAACTTCTCCCTCTTACAAATCTCGTCCGACCCACCCTTGCGCTCGTAAGCATGGATCTTCGCCCCCAACAGACACTCAAATTTCCAAAATTTCCGCAATTTTCAAAATTGGCGAAGTGTGCCGATTTGTGCTAGGCGAGCACATGAGCTTTTTCTTCTCACTAATCTCGCCCCGACCCACCCTTGCGCTCGTAAACATGGATCTTTCCCCCCAACCGACACTCAAATTTCCAAAATTTCCGCAATTTCCAAAATTTGCGAAAGGTGCTGAGTTGTGCCAGGCGAGCACATGAACTATGTCCTCTTACAAATCTCGCTCCGACCCACCCTTGCGCTCGTAAACATGGATCTTTCCCCCCGACCGACACTCAAATTTCCAAAATTTCCGCAATTTCGCAATATTGCGGAGTGTGCTGAGTTGTGCTAGGCGAGCACATGAACTTTTTCCTCTGACAAATCACGCTCCGACCCACCCTTGCGCTCGCAAACATGGATCTTTCCCCCCAACCGACACTCAAATTTCCGCAATTTTCAAAATTTGCGAATTGTGCTGAGTTGTGCTAGGCGAGCAGATGAACTTTTCCCTCTTACAAATCTCGTCCGACCCACCCTCGCGCTCGTAAGCATGGATCTTCGCCCCCAACAGACACTCAAATTTCCAAAATTTCCGCAATTTCCAAAATTTGCGAGATGTGGTGAGTTGTGCTAGGCGAGCACATGAACTTTTTCCTCTCACAAATCTCGCCCCGACCCACCCTTGCGCTCGTAAACATGGATCTTTTCCCCGAACCGACACTCAAATTTCCAAAATTTCCGCAATTTCCAAAATTCGCGAGTCGTGCTGAGTAGTGCTAGGCGAGCACATGAGCTTTTTCCCCGCATAAATCACGCTCCGACCCACCCTTGCGCTCGTAAACATGGATCTTTCCGCCCAACCGACACTCAAATTTCGGCAATTTCCGAAATTTGCGAGTTGTGCTGAGCTGTGCTAGGCGAGCACATGAACTTTTCCCTTTCACAAATCTCTTCCGACCCACCCTTGCGCTCGTAAGCATGGATCTTCGCCCCCGACAGACACTCAAATTTCCAAAATTTCCGCGATTTCCAAAATTTGCGAGTCGTGCTGAGTTATGCTATGCGAGAACATCAACTCTTTCCTCTCACAAATCGCGCCCCGACCAGCCCTTGCGCTCGTAAACATGGATCTTTCCCCCCAACCGACACCCAAATTTCCAAAATTTCCGCAATTTCCAAAATTTTCGAGATGTGCTAAGTTGTGCTAGGCGAGCACATGAACTTTTTCCTCTCACAAATCGCGCCCCGACCAGCCCTCGCGCTCGTAAACATGGATCTTTCCACCCAACCGACACTCAAACGTCGGCAATTTCCGCGATTTCCAAAATTTGCGAATTGTGCTGAGTTGTGCATGGCGAGCACATGAACTTTTCCCTTACACAAATCTCGTCCGACCCACCCTTGCGCTCGTAAACATGGATCTTTCCCCCCAACCGACACTCAAATTTCCAAAATTTCCGCAATTTCCAAAATTTGCGAATTGTGCTGAGTTGTGCTAGGCGAGCAGATGAACTTTTCCCTCTTCCAAATCTCGTCCGACCCACCCTTGCGCTCGTAAGCATGGATCTTCGCCCCCAACAGACACTCAAATTTCCAAAATTTCCGCAATTTCCAAAATTTGCGAGATGTGCTAAGTTGTGCTAGGCGAGCACAAGAACTCTTTCCTCTCACACATCTCGCCCCGACCCACCCTTGCGCTCGTAAACATGGATCTTTCCCCCCAACCGACACTCGAATTTCCAAAATTTCCGCAATTTCCAAAATTTGCAAGTCGTGCTGAGTTGTGCTAGGCGAGCACATGAACTTTTTCCTCTCACAAATCGCGCCCCGACCAGCCCTCGCGCTCGTAAACATGGATCTTTCCACCCAACCGACACTCAAACGTCGGCAATTTCCGCGATTTCCAAAATTTGCGAATTGTGCTGAGTTGTGCATGGCGAGCACATGAACTTTTCCCTTACACAAATCTCGTCCGACCCACCCTTGCGCTCGTAAGCATGTTTCTCCCTAACCGACTCTCAAATTTCCAAAATTCCCGCAATTTCCAAAATTTGCGAATTGTGCTGAGTTGTGCTAGGTGAGCAGATGAACTTTTCCCTCTCACAAATCTCGTCCGACCCACCCTTGCGCTCGTAAGCATGGATCTTCGCCCCCAACAGACACTCATCTTTCCCAAATTTCCGCAATTTCCGAAATTTGCGAGATGTGCTGAGTTGTGCTAGGCGAGCACATGAAATTTCTCCTCTCACACATCTCGCTCCGACCAGCCCTCGCGCTCGTAAACATGGATCTTTCCCCCCAACCGACCCTCAAATTTCCAAAATTTCCGCAATTTCCAAAATGTGCGAACTGTGCTGAGTTGTGCCAGAAGAGCACATGAACTATGTCAACTTACAAATCTCCCTCCGACCCACCCTTGCGCTCGTAAACATGGATCTGTCCCCCCAACCAACACTCAAATTTCCAAAATTTCCGCAATTTCCAAAATTTGTGGAGTGTGCTGAGTTGTGCTAGGCGAGCAAATGAACTTTTCCCTCTCACAAATCTCGCCCCGACCCTCCCTTGCGCTCGTGAGCATGGATCTTCGCCCCCAACAGACACTGAACTTTCTAAAATTTCCGCAATTTCCGAAATTTGCGAGATGTGCTGAGTTGTGCTAGGCGAGCACATGAACTTTTCCCTCTCACAAATCTCGCCCCGACCCACCCTTGCGCTCGAAAACATGAATCTTTCCCACCAACCGACACTCAAATTTCCAAAATTTCCGCAATTTCCGAAATTTGCGAGTCGTGCTGAGTTGTGCTAGGCGAGCACATGAACTTTTTCCTCTCAGAAATCGCGCCCCGACCAGCCCTTGCGCTCGTAAACATGGATCTTTCCCCCCAACCGACACTCAAATTTCCAAAATTTTTGCAATTTCCCATATTTGCGAAGTGTGCTGATACGAGCACATGATCTTTTTCCTCTGACAAATCACGCTCCGACCCACCCTTGCGCTCGTAAACATGGATCTTTCCCCCCAACCGACACTCAAATTTCCGCGATTTCCAAAATTTGCGAATTGTGCTGAGTTGTGCTAGGCGAGCAGATGAACTTTTCCCTCTTACAAATCTCGTCCGACCCACCCTTGCGCTCGTAAGCATGGATCTTCGCCCCTAACAGACACTCAAATTTCCAAAATTTCCGCAATTTCCAAAATTTGCGAGATGTGCTAAGTTGTGCTAGGCGACTACATAAACTTTTTTCACTCACAAATCTCGCCCCGACCCACCCTTGCGCTCGTAAACATGGATCTTTCCCCCCAACCGACACTCGAATTTCCAAAATTTCCGCAATTTCCAAAATTTGCGAGTCGTGCTGAGTTGTGCTAGGCGAGCACATGAACTTTTTCCTCTCACAAATCGCGCCGCGACCAGCCCTTGCGCTCGTAAACATGGATCTTTCCCCCCAACCGACACTCAAATTTCCAAAATTTCCGCAATTTCCCAAATTTGCGAAGAGTGCTGAGTTGTGCTTGGCGAACACATGAACTTTTTTCTCTTACAAATCACGCTCCGACCCACCCTTGCGCTCGTAAACATGGATCTTTCCCCCCAACCGACACTCAAATTTCGGCGATTTCCGCGATTTCCAAAATTTGTGAGTTGTGCTGAGTTGTGCCAGGCGAGCACATGAACTTTTCCCTTTCACGAATCTCGTCCGACCCACCCTTGCGCTCGTAAGCATGGATATTCGCACCCAACAGACACTCAAATTTCCAAAATTTCCGCAATTTCCAAAATTTGCGAGTCGTGCTGAGTTGTGCTAGGCGAGCACATGAACTTTTTCATCTCACAAATCGCGCCCCGACCCACCCTTGCGCTCGTAAACATGGATCTTTCCCCCCAACCGACACTCAAATTTCCGAAATTTCCGCAATTTACAAAATTTGCGAGTCGTGTTGAGTTGTGCTAGGCGAGCACATGAACTTTGTCCTCCCACAAATCTCGTCCGACCCACCCTTGCGCTCGTAAGCATGGATCTTTTCCCCCAACCGACACTCAAATTTCCAAAATTTCCGCAATTTCCAAAATTCGCGAGTCGTGCTGAGTTGTGCTAGGCGAGCACATGAACTTTTTCCTTTTACAAATCACGCTCCGACCCACCCTTGCGCTCGTAAACATGGATCTTTTCGCCCAACCGACACTCAAATTTCGGCAATTTCCGCAATTTCCAAAATTTGCGAGTTGTGCTGAGCTGTGCTAGGCGAGCACATGAACTTTTACCTCTCACAAATCTCGCCCCGACCCACCCTCGCGCTCGTGAACATGAATCTTTCCCCCCAACCGACACTCAAATTTCCAAAATTTCCGCAATTTCCAAAATTTGCGAGTCGTGCGGAGTTGTGCTAGGCGAGCACATGAACTTTTTCCTCTCACAAATCGCGCCCCGACCAGCCCTTGCGCTCGTAAACATGGATCTTTCCCCCCAACCGACACTCAAATTTCCGAAATTCCCGCAATTTCCCAAATTTGCGAAGAGTGCTGAGTTGTGCTAGGCGAACACATGAACTTTTTCCTCTTACAAATCACGCTCCGACCACCCTTGCGCTCGTAAACATGGATCTTTCCCCCGAACCGACACTCAAATTTCCGCAATTTCCGCAATTTCCAAAATTTGCGAAGTGTGCTGAGTTGTGCTAGGCGAGCACATGAACTTTTTCCCCTTACAAATCACGCTCCGACCCACCCTTGCGCTCGTAAACATTGATCGTTCTCCCCAACCGACACTCAAATTTCGGCAATTTCGGCAATTTCCAACATTTGCGAGTTCTGCTGAGTTGTGCCAGGCGAGCACATGAACTATGTGCTCTTACAAATCTCGCTCCGACCCACACTTGCGCTCGTAAACATGGATCTTTCCCCCCGACCGACACTCATATTTCCAAAATTTCCGCAATTTCCGAAATTCGCGAACTGTGCTGAGTTGTGCTAGGCGAGCACATAAACTTTTTCCTCTTACAGATCTCGCTCCGACCCACCCTTGCACTCGTAAACATGGATCATTCCCCCCGACCGACACTCAAATTTCCGAAATTTCCGCAATTTCCAAAATTTGTGAAGTGTGCTGAGTCGTGCTAGGCGAGCACATGAACTTTTCCGTCTTCCAAATCTCGTCCGACCCACCCTTGCGCTCGTAAGCATGGATCTTCGCCCCCAACAGACACTCAAATTTCCAAAATTTCCGCAATTTCCAAAATTTGCGAGATGTGCTAGGTTCTGCTAGGCGAGCACATGAACTTCTTCCTCTCACAAATCTCGCCCCGACCCACCCTTGCGCTCGTAAACATGGATCTTTCCCCCCAACCGACACTCAAATTTCCAAAATTTCCGCAGTTTCCAAAATTTGCGAAAGGTTCTGAGTTGAGCCAGGCGAGCACATGAACTATGTCCTCTTACAAATCTCGCTCCGACCCACCCTTGCACTCGTAAACATGGATCTTTCCCCCCAACCGACACTCAAATTTCCAAAATTTCCGCAAATTCCAAAATTTGCGGATCGTGCTGAGTTGTGCTAGGCGAGCACATGAACTTTTTCCCCTTACAAATCACGCTCCGACCCACCCATGCGCTCGTAAACATGGATCTTTCCCCCCAACCGACACTCAAATTTCCAAAATTTCCGCAATTTCCGAAATTCGCGAAATGTGCTAAGTTGTGCTAGGCGAGCACATGAACTTCTTCCTCTCACAAATCTCGCCCCGACCCACCCTTGCGCTCGTAAACATGGATCTTTCCCCCCAACCGCCACTCAAATTTCGGCAATTTCGGCAATCTCCAACATTTGCGAGTTGTGCTGAGTTGTGCCAGGCGAGCACATGAACTATGTCCTCTTACAAATCTCGCTCCGACCCACCCTTGCGCTCGTAAACATGGATCTTTCCCCCCGACCGACACTCATATTTCCAAAATTTCCGCAATTTCCAAAATTCGCGAACGGTGCTGAGTTGTGCTAGGCGAGCACATAAACTTTTTCCCCTTACAAATCACGCTCCGACCCACCCGTGCGCTCGTAAACATGGATCTTTCCCCCCAACCGACACTCAAATTTCCAAAATTTCGGCAATTTCCAAAATTTGCGAATTGTGCTGAGTTGTGCTAGGCGAGCAGATGAACTTTTCCCTCTTACAAATCTCGTCCGACCCACCCTTGCGCTCGTAAGCATGGATCTTCGCCCCGAACAGACACTTAAATTTTCAAAATTTCCGCAATTTCCAAAATTTGCGGGATGTGCTGAGTTGTGCTAGGCGAGCACACGAACTTTTTCCTCTCAGAAATCTCGCCCCGACCCACCCTTGCGCTCGTAAACATGGATCTTTCCCGCCAACCGACACTCAAATTTCCAAAATTTCCGCAATTTCCAAAGTTTGCGAAGTGTGCTGAG
Source organism: Phymatocera aterrima (assembly GCA_963170745.1). Classification (NCBI taxonomy): domain Eukaryota; kingdom Metazoa; phylum Arthropoda; class Insecta; order Hymenoptera; family Tenthredinidae; genus Phymatocera; species Phymatocera aterrima. The sequence goes on from CAUJGY010000194.1 coordinate 15,732, forward strand.
TTGTGCCAGGCAAGCACATGAACTTTTTCCTTTTACAATTCTCGTCCGACCCACCCTTGCGCTCGTAAGCATGGATCTTCGCCCCGAACAGACACTCAAATTTTCAAAATTTCCGCAATTTCCAAAATTTGCGGGATGTGCTGAGTTGTGCTAGGCGAGCACACGAACTTTTTCCTCTCAGAAATCTCGCCCCGACCCACCCTTGCGCTCGTAAACATGGATCTTTCCCCCCAACCGACACTCAAATTTCCAATATTTCTGCAATTTCCAAAATTTGCGAGATGTGTTGAGTTGTGCTAGGAGAGCACATGAACTTTTTCCTTTTACAATTCTCGTCCGACCCACCCTTGCGCTCGTAAGCATGGATCTTCGCCCCCAACAGACACTCAAATTTCCAAAATTTCCGCAATTTCAAAAATTTGCAAGATGTGCTGAGTTGTGCTAGGTGAGCACATGAACTTTCTTCTCTCACAAATCTCGCCCCGACCCACCCTTGCGCTCGTAAACATGGATCTTTCCCCCCAACCGACACTCAAATTTCCAAAATTTCCGCAATTTCCAAAATTTGCGAGTCGTGCTGAGTTGTGCTAGGCGAGCACATGAACTTTTTCCTCTCACAAATCGCGCCCTGACGTGCCCTTGCGCTCGTAAACATGGATCTTTCCCCCCAGCCGACACTCAAGTTTCCAAAATTTCCGCAATTTGCAAAAATTGCGAACTGTGCTGAGTTGTGCCAGGCAAGCACATGAACTATGTCCGCTCACAAATCTCGCTCCGACCCACCCTTGCGCTCGTAAACATGGATCTTTCCCCCCAACCGACACTCAAATTTCCAAAATTTCCGCAATTTCCAAAATTTGCGAGATGTGTTGAGTTGTGCTAGGCGAGCACATGAACTTTTTCCCCTCACAAATCGCGCCCCGTCCCACCCTCGCGCTCGTAAACATGGATCTTTCCCCCCAACCGACACTCAAATTTCCAAAATATCCTAAATTTCCAAAATTTGCGAGAGGTTCTGAGTTGAGCCAGGCGAGCACATGAACTATGTCCTCATACAAATCTCGCTCCGACCCACCCTTGCGCTCGTAAACATGGATCTTTCCCCCCAACCGACACTCAAATTTCCAAAATATCCTAAATTTCCAAAATTTGCGAGAGGTTCTGAGTTGAGCCAGGCGAGCACATGAACTATGTCCTCATACAAATCTCGCTCCGACCCACCCTTGCGCTCGTAAACATGGATCTTTCCCCCCAACCGACACTCATATTTCCAAAATTTCCGCAATTTCCAAAATTTGCGATATGTGCTAAGTTGTGCTAGGCGAGCACATGAACTTTTTCCTCTCACAAATCTCGCCCCGACCCACCCTTGCGCTCGTAAACATGGATCTTTCCCCCCAACCGACACTCGAATTTCCAAAATTTCCGCAATTTCCAAAATTTGCGAGTCGTGCTGAGTTGTGCTGGGCGAGCACATAAACTTTTTCCTCTCACAAATCGCGCCCCGACCAGCCCTTGCGCTCGTAAACATGGATCTTTCCCCCCAACCGACACTCAAATTTCCAAAATTTCCGCAATTTCCCGAATTTCCGAAGAGTGCTGAGTTGTGCTAGGCGAACACATGAACTTTTTCCTCTTACAAATCACGCTCCGACCCACCCTTGCGCTCGTAAACATGGATCTTCGCCCCCAACAGACACTCAAATTTCCAAAATTTCCGTAATTTCCAAAATTTGCGAGATGTGCTGAGTTGTGCTAGGCGAGCACATGAACTTCTTCCTCTCACAAATCTCGCCCCGACCCACCCTTGCGCTCGTAAACATGGATCTTTCCCCCCAACCGACACTCAAATTTCCAAAATTTCCGCAATTTCGAAAATTTGCGAGAGGTTCTGAGTTGAGCCAGGCGAGCACATGAACTATGTCCTCTTACAAATCTCGCTCCGACCCACCCTTGCGCTCGTAAACATGGATCTTTCTCCCCCAACCGACACTCATATTTCCAAAATTTCCGCAATTTCCAAAATTTGCGAGATGTGCTGAGTTGTGCTAGGCGAGCACATGAACTTTTTCCTCTCACAAATCTCGCCCCGACCCACCCTTGCGCTCGTAAACATGGATCTTTCCCCCCAACCGACACTCGAATTTCCAAAATTTCCGCAATTTCCAAAATTTGCGAGTCGTGCTAAGTTGTGCTAGGCGAGCACATGAACTTTTTCCTCTCACAAATCGCGCCTCGAACAGCCCTTGCGCTCGTAAACATGGATCTTTCCCCCCAACCCACACTCAAATTTCCAAAATTTCCGCAATTTCCCGAATTTCCGAAGAGTGCTGAGTTGTGCTAGGCGAACACATGAACTTTTTCCCCTTACAAATCGCGCCCCGACCCACCCTTGTGCTCGCAAACATGGATCTTTCCCCCCAACCGACACTCAAATTTCCAAAATTTCCGCAATTTCCAAAACTTGCGAAATGTGCTGCGTGGTGCTAGCGAAGCCCATCAACTTTTTCCTCTCACAAATCTCGCTCCGACCCACCCATGCACTCGTAAACATGGATCTTTCCCCCCAACCGACACGCAAATTACCAAAATTTCCGCAATTTCCAAAGTATGCGAAGTGTGCTAAGTTGTGCTAGGCGAGCACATGAATTTTATCCTCTTACAAATCTCGCTCCGACCCACCCTTGCGCTCGAAAACATGGATCTTTCCCCCCAACCGACACTCAAATTTCCGCAATTTCCGCAATTTCCAAAATTTGCGGAGTGTGCTGAGTTGTGCTAGGCGAGCAGATGAACTGTTCCCTCTTACAAATCTCGTCCGACCCACCCTTGCGCTCGTAAGCATGGATCTTCGCCCCCAACAGACACTCAAATTTCCAAAATTTCCGCAATTTCCAAAATTTGCGAGATGTGCTGAGATGTGCTAGGCGAGCACATGAACTTTTTCCTCTCACAAATCTCGCCCCGACCCACCCTTGCGCTCGTGAACATAGATCTTTCCCCCCAACCGACACTCAAATTTCTAAAATTTCCGCAATTTCCAAAGTTTGCGAGATGTGCTGAGTTGTGCTAGGCGAGCACATGAACTTTTACCTCTCACAAAGCTCGCCCCGACCCACCCTTGCGCTCGTAAACATGAATCTTTCCCCCCAACCGACACTGAACTTTCTAAAATTTCCGCAATTTCCGAAATTTGCGAGATGTGCTGAGTTGTGCTAGGCGAGCACATGAACTTTTACCTCTCACAAATCTCGCCCCGACCCACCCTTGCGCTCGTAAACATGAATCTTTCCCCCCAACCGACACTCACATTTCCAAAATTTCCGCAATTTCCCAAATTTGCGAAAAGTGCTGAGTTGTGCTAGGCGAACACATCAACTTTTTCCTCTCACAAATCACGCTCCGACCCACCCTCGCGCTCGTCAACATGGATCTTTCCCCCCAACCGACACTCAAATTTCCGCAATTTCCGCAATTTCCAAAATTTGCGAGTGGTGCTGAGTTGTGCTAGGCGAGCACATGAACTTTTCTCTTTCACAAATCTCGTCCGACTCACCCTTGAGCTCGTAAGCATGGATCAACAGACCCCCAACAGACACTCAAATTTCCGCAATTTCCAAAATTTGCGAGTTGTGCTGAGTTGTGCTAGGCGAGCACATAAACTTTTTCCCCTTACAAATCACGCTCCGACCCACCCGTGCGCTCGTAAACATGGATCTTTCCCCCCAACCGACACTCAAATTTCCAAAATTTCGGCAATTTCCAAAATTTGCGAATTGTGCTGAGTTGTGCTAGGCGAGCAGATGAACTTTTCCCTCTTACAAATCTCGTCCGACCCAATCTTGCGCTCGTAAGCATGGATCTTCACCCCGAACAGACACTCAAATTTTCAAAATTTCCGCAATTTCCAAAATTTGCGGGATGTGCTGAGTTGTGCTAGGCGAGCACACGAACTTTTTCCTCTCAGGAATCTCGCCCCGAACCACCCTTGCGCTCGTAAACATGGATCTTTCCCGCCAACCGACACTCAAATTTCCAAAATTTCCGCAATTTCCAAAGTTTGCGAAGTGTGCTGAATTGTGCCAGGCAAGCACATGAACTATGTTTCCTTACAAATCTCGCTCCGACCCACCCTTGCGCTCGTAAACATGGATCTTTCCCCCCAACCGACACTCAAATTTCCAATATTTCCGCAATTTCCAAAATTTGCGAGATGTGTTGAGTTGTGCTAGGCGAGCACATGAACTTTTTCCTCTTACAATTCTCGTCCGACCCACCCTTGCGCTCGTAAGCATGGATCTTCGCCCCCAACAGACACTCAAATTTCCAAAATTTCCGCAATTTCAAAAATTTGCAAGATGTGCTGAGTTGTGCTAGGCGAGCACATAAACTTTTTCCTCTTACAAATCACGCTCCGACCCACCCTTGCTTTCGTAAACATGGATCTTTCCCCCAACCGACACTCAAATTTCGGCAATTTCGGCAATGTCCAAAATTTGCGAGTTGTGCTGAGTTGTGCCAGGCGAGCACATGAACTTTTCCCTTTCACAAATCTCGTCCGACCCACCCTTGCGCTCGTAAGCATGGATCTTCGCCCCCAACAGACACTCAAATTTCCGCAATTTCCGCAATTTCCAAAATTTGCGAGATGTGCTGGGTTGTGCTAGGCGAGCACATGAACTTTCTCCTCTCACAAATCGCGCCCCGACCCACCCTTGCGCTCGTAAACATGGATCTTTCCCCCCAACCGACACTCAAATTTCCAAAATTTCCGCAATTTCCAAAATTTGCAAATTGTGCGGAGTTGTGCTAGGCGAGCAGATGAACTTTTCCCTCTTACAAATCTCGTCCGGCCCACCCTTGCGCTCGTAAGCATGGATCTTCGCCCCCAACAGACACTGAAATTTCCAAAATTTCCGCAATTTCCAAAATTTGCGTGATGTGCTAAGTTGTGCTAGGCGAGCACATGAACTTTCTTCTCTCACAAATCTCGCTCCGACCCACCCTTGCGCTCGTAAACATGGATCTTCCCCCCCAACCGACACTCAAATTTCCAAAATTTCCGCAATTTCCAAAATTTGCGAATCGTGCTGAGTTGTGCTAGGCGAGCACATGAACTTTTTTTCCTCACAAATCGCGCCCCGACCAGCCCTTGCGCTCGTAAACATTGATCTTTCCCCCCAACCGACACTCAAATTTCCAAAATTTCCGCAATTTCCAAAGTTTGCGAAGTGTGCTGAGTTGTGCTAGGCGAGCACATGAACTTCATCCTCTCACAAATCTCGCTCCGACCCACCCTTGCGCTCGTAAACATGGATCTTTCCCCCCAACCGACACTCAAATTTCCAAAATTTCCACAATTTCCAAAATATGTGAAGTGTGCTGAGTTGTGCTAGGCGAGCAGATGAACTTCTCCCTCTTACAAATCTCGTCCGACCCACCCTTGCGCTCGTAAGCATGGATCTTCGCCCCCAACAGACACTCAAATTTCCAAAATTTCCGCAATTTTCAAAATTGGCGAAGTGTGCCGATTTGTGCTAGGCGAGCACATGAGCTTTTTCTTCTCACTAATCTCGCCCCGACTCACCCTTGCGCTCGTAAACATGGATCTTTCCCCCCAACCGACACTCAAATTTCCAAAATTTCCGCAATTTCCAAAATTTGCGAAAGGTGCTGAGTTGTGCCAGGCGAGCACATGAACTATGTCTTCTTACAAATCTCGCTCCGACCCACCCTTGCGCTCGTAAACATGGATCTTTCCCCCCGACCGACACTCATATTTCCAAAATTTCCGCAATTTCCAAAATTCGCGTACTGTGCTGAGTTGTGCTAGGCGAGCACATAAACTTTTTCCCCCTACAAATCTCGCTCCGACCCACCCTTGCACTCGTAAACATGGATCTTTCCCCCCAACCGACACTCAAATTTCCGAAATTTCCGCAATTTCCAAAATTTGTGAAAAGTGCTGAGTTGTGCTAGGCGAGCAGATGAACTTTTCCCTCTTACAATTCTCGTCCGACCCACCCTCGCCCTCGTAAGCATGGATCTTCGCCCCCAACAGACACTCAAATTTCCAAAATTTCCGCAATATCCAAAATTTGCGAGATGTGCTGAGTTGTGCTAGGCGAGCACATGAACTTTTTCCCCTCACAAATCGCGCCCCGACCAGCCCTTGCGCTCGTAAACATTGATCTTTCCCCCCAACCGACACTCAAATTTCCAAAATTTCCGCAATTTCCAAAGTTTGCGAAGTGTGCTGAGTTGTGCTAGGCGAGCACATGAACTTCATCCTCTCACAAATCTCGCTCCGACCCACCCTTGCGCTCGTAAACATGGATCTTTCCCCCCAACCGACACTCAAATTTCCAAAATTTCCACAATTTCCAAAATATGTGAAGTGTGCTGAGTTGTGCTAGGCGAGCAGATGAACTTCTCCCTCTTACAAATCTCGTCCGACCCACCCTTGCGCTCGTAAGCATGGATCTTCGCCCCCAACAGACACTCAAATTTCCAAAATTTCCGCAATTTTCAAAATTGGCGAAGTGTGCCGATTTGTGCTAGGCGAGCACATGAGCTTTTTCTTCTCACTAATCTCGCCCCGACCCACCCTTGCGCTCGTAAACATGGATCTTTCCCCCCAACCGACACTCAAATTTCCAAAATTTCCGCAATTTCCAAAATTTGCGAAAGGTGCTGAGTTGTGCCAGGCGAGCACATGAACTATGTCCTCTTACAAATCTCGCTCCGACCCACCCTTGCGCTCGTAAACATGGATCTTTCCCCCCGACCGACACTCAAATTTCCAAAATTTCCGCAATTTCGCAATATTGCGGAGTGTGCTGAGTTGTGCTAGGCGAGCACATGAACTTTTTCCTCTGACAAATCACGCTCCGACCCACCCTTGCGCTCGCAAACATGGATCTTTCCCCCCAACCGACACTCAAATTTCCGCAATTTTCAAAATTTGCGAATTGTGCTGAGTTGTGCTAGGCGAGCAGATGAACTTTTCCCTCTTACAAATCTCGTCCGACCCACCCTCGCGCTCGTAAGCATGGATCTTCGCCCCCAACAGACACTCAAATTTCCAAAATTTCCGCAATTTCCAAAATTTGCGAGATGTGGTGAGTTGTGCTAGGCGAGCACATGAACTTTTTCCTCTCACAAATCTCGCCCCGACCCACCCTTGCGCTCGTAAACATGGATCTTTTCCCCGAACCGACACTCAAATTTCCAAAATTTCCGCAATTTCCAAAATTCGCGAGTCGTGCTGAGTAGTGCTAGGCGAGCACATGAGCTTTTTCCCCGCATAAATCACGCTCCGACCCACCCTTGCGCTCGTAAACATGGATCTTTCCGCCCAACCGACACTCAAATTTCGGCAATTTCCGAAATTTGCGAGTTGTGCTGAGCTGTGCTAGGCGAGCACATGAACTTTTCCCTTTCACAAATCTCTTCCGACCCACCCTTGCGCTCGTAAGCATGGATCTTCGCCCCCGACAGACACTCAAATTTCCAAAATTTCCGCGATTTCCAAAATTTGCGAGTCGTGCTGAGTTATGCTATGCGAGAACATCAACTCTTTCCTCTCACAAATCGCGCCCCGACCAGCCCTTGCGCTCGTAAACATGGATCTTTCCCCCCAACCGACACCCAAATTTCCAAAATTTCCGCAATTTCCAAAATTTTCGAGATGTGCTAAGTTGTGCTAGGCGAGCACATGAACTTTTTCCTCTCACAAATCGCGCCCCGACCAGCCCTCGCGCTCGTAAACATGGATCTTTCCACCCAACCGACACTCAAACGTCGGCAATTTCCGCGATTTCCAAAATTTGCGAATTGTGCTGAGTTGTGCATGGCGAGCACATGAACTTTTCCCTTACACAAATCTCGTCCGACCCACCCTTGCGCTCGTAAACATGGATCTTTCCCCCCAACCGACACTCAAATTTCCAAAATTTCCGCAATTTCCAAAATTTGCGAATTGTGCTGAGTTGTGCTAGGCGAGCAGATGAACTTTTCCCTCTTCCAAATCTCGTCCGACCCACCCTTGCGCTCGTAAGCATGGATCTTCGCCCCCAACAGACACTCAAATTTCCAAAATTTCCGCAATTTCCAAAATTTGCGAGATGTGCTAAGTTGTGCTAGGCGAGCACAAGAACTCTTTCCTCTCACACATCTCGCCCCGACCCACCCTTGCGCTCGTAAACATGGATCTTTCCCCCCAACCGACACTCGAATTTCCAAAATTTCCGCAATTTCCAAAATTTGCAAGTCGTGCTGAGTTGTGCTAGGCGAGCACATGAAATTTCTCCTCTCACACATCTCGCTCCGACCAGCCCTCGCGCTCGTAAACATGGATCTTTCCCCCCAACCGACCCTCAAATTTCCAAAATTTCCGCAATTTCCAAAATGTGCGAACTGTGCTGAGTTGTGCCAGAAGAGCACATGAACTATGTCAACTTACAAATCTCCCTCCGACCCACCCTTGCGCTCGTAAACATGGATCTGTCCCCCCAACCAACACTCAAATTTCCAAAATTTCCGCAATTTCCAAAATTTGTGGAGTGTGCTGAGTTGTGCTAGGCGAGCAAATGAACTTTTCCCTCTCACAAATCTCGCCCCGACCCTCCCTTGCGCTCGTGAGCATGGATCTTCGCCCCCAACAGACACTGAACTTTCTAAAATTTCCGCAATTTCCGAAATTTGCGAGATGTGCTGAGTTGTGCTAGGCGAGCACATGAACTTTTCCCTCTCACAAATCTCGCCCCGACCCACCCTTGCGCTCGAAAACATGAATCTTTCCCACCAACCGACACTCAAATTTCCAAAATTTCCGCAATTTCCGAAATTTGCGAGTCGTGCTGAGTTGTGCTAGGCGAGCACATGAACTTTTTCCTCTCAGAAATCGCGCCCCGACCAGCCCTTGCGCTCGTAAACATGGATCTTTCCCCCCAACCGACACTCAAATTTCCAAAATTTTTGCAATTTCCCATATTTGCGAAGTGTGCTGATACGAGCACATGATCTTTTTCCTCTGACAAATCACGCTCCGACCCACCCTTGCGCTCGTAAACATGGATCTTTCCCCCCAACCGACACTCAAATTTCCGCGATTTCCAAAATTTGCGAATTGTGCTGAGTTGTGCTAGGCGAGCAGATGAACTTTTCCCTCTTACAAATCTCGTCCGACCCACCCTTGCGCTCGTAAGCATGGATCTTCGCCCCTAACAGACACTCAAATTTCCAAAATTTCCGCAATTTCCAAAATTTGCGAGATGTGCTAAGTTGTGCTAGGCGACTACATAAACTTTTTTCACTCACAAATCTCGCCCCGACCCACCCTTGCGCTCGTAAACATGGATCTTTCCCCCCAACCGACACTCGAATTTCCAAAATTTCCGCAATTTCCAAAATTTGCGAGTCGTGCTGAGTTGTGCTAGGCGAGCACATGAACTTTTTCCTCTCACAAATCGCGCCGCGACCAGCCCTTGCGCTCGTAAACATGGATCTTTCCCCCCAACCGACACTCAAATTTCCAAAATTTCCGCAATTTCCCAAATTTGCGAAGAGTGCTGAGTTGTGCTTGGCGAACACATGAACTTTTTTCTCTTACAAATCACGCTCCGACCCACCCTTGCGCTCGTAAACATGGATCTTTCCCCCCAACCGACACTCAAATTTCGGCAATTTCCGCGATTTCCAAAATTTGTGAGTTGTGCTGAGTTGTGCCAGGCGAGCACATGAACTTTTCCCTTTCACGAATCTCGTCCGACCCACCCTTGCGCTCGTAAGCATGGATATTCGCACCCAACAGACACTCAAATTTCCAAAATTTCCGCAATTTCCAAAATTTGCGAGTCGTGCTGAGTTGTGCTAGGCGAGCACATGAACTTTTTCATCTCACAAATCGCGCCCCGACCCACCCTTGCGCTCGTAAACATGGATCTTTCCCCCCAACCGACACTCAAATTTCCGAAATTTCCGCAATTTACAAAATTTGCGAGTCGTGTTGAGTTGTGCTAGGCGAGCACATGAACTTTGTCCTCCCACAAATCTCGTCCGACCCACCCTTGCGCTCGTAAGCATGGATCTTTTCCCCCAACCGACACTCAAATTTCCAAAATTTCCGCAATTTCCAAAATTCGCGAGTCGTGCTGAGTTGTGCTAGGCGAGCACATGAACTTTTTCCTTTTACAAATCACGCTCCGACCCACCCTTGCGCTCGTAAACATGGATCTTTTCGCCCAACCGACACTCAAATTTCGGCAATTTCCGCAATTTCCAAAATTTGCGAGTTGTGCTGAGCTGTGCTAGGCGAGCACATGAACTTTTCTTTTTCACAAATCTCGTTCGACCCACCCTTGCGCTCGTGAGCATGGATCTTCGCCCCCAACAGACACTGAACTTTCTAAAATTTCCGCAATTTCCGAAATTTGCGAGATGTGCTGAGTTGTGCTAGGCGAGCACATGAACTTTTACCTCTCACAAATCTCGCCCCGACCCACCCTCGCGCTCGTGAACATGAATCTTTCCCCCCAACCGACACTCAAATTTCCAAAATTTCCGCAATTTCCAAAATTTGCGAGTCGTGCGGAGTTGTGCTAGGCGAGCACATGAACTTTTTCCTCTCACAAATCGCGCCCCGACCAGCCCTTGCGCTCGTAAACATGGATCTTTCCCCCCAACCGACACTCAAATTTCCGAAATTCCCGCAATTTCCCAAATTTGCGAAGAGTGCTGAGTTGTGCTAGGCGAACACATGAACTTTTTCCTCTTACAAATCACGCTCCGACCACCCTTGCGCTCGTAAACATGGATCTTTCCCCCGAACCGACACTCAAATTTCCGCAATTTCCGCAATTTCCAAAATTTGCGAAGTGTGCTGAGTTGTGCTAGGCGAGCACATGAACTTTTTCCCCTTACAAATCACGCTCCGACCCACCCTTGCGCTCGTAAACATTGATCGTTCTCCCCAACCGACACTCAAATTTCGGCAATTTCGGCAATTTCCAACATTTGCGAGTTCTGCTGAGTTGTGCCAGGCGAGCACATGAACTATGTGCTCTTACAAATCTCGCTCCGACCCACACTTGCGCTCGTAAACATGGATCTTTCCCCCCGACCGACACTCATATTTCCAAAATTTCCGCAATTTCCGAAATTCGCGAACTGTGCTGAGTTGTGCTAGGCGAGCACATAAACTTTTTCCTCTTACAGATCTCGCTCCGACCCACCCTTGCACTCGTAAACATGGATCTTTCCCCCCGACCGACACTCAAATTTCCGAAATTTCCGCAATTTCCAAAATTTGTGAAGTGTGCTGAGTCGTGCTAGGCGAGCACATGAACTTTTCCGTCTTCCAAATCTCGTCCGACCCACCCTTGCGCTCGTAAGCATGGATCTTCGCCCCCAACAGACACTCAAATTTCCAAAATTTCCGCAATTTCCAAAATTTGCGAGATGTGCTAGGTTGTGCTAGGCGAGCACATGAACTTCTTCCTCTCACAAATCTCGCCCCGACCCACCCTTGCGCTCGTAAACATGGATCTTTCCCCCCAACCGACACTCAAATTTCCAAAATTTCCGCAGTTTCCAAAATTTGCGAAAGGTTCTGAGTTGAGCCAGGCGAGCACATGAACTATGTCCTCTTACAAATCTCGCTCCGACCCACCCTTGCACTCGTAAACATGGATCTTTCCCCCCAACCGACACTCAAATTTCCAAAATTTCCGCAAATTCCAAAATTTGCGGATCGTGCTGAGTTGTGCTAGGCGAGCACATGAACTTTTTCCCCTTACAAATCACGCTCCGACCCACCCATGCGCTCGTAAACATGGATCTTTCCCCCCAACCGACACTCAAATTTCCAAAATTTCCGCAATTTCCGAAATTCGCGAAATGTGCTAAGTTGTGCTAGGCGAGCACATGAACTTCTTCCTCTCACAAATCTCGCCCCGACCCACCCTTGCGCTCGTAAACATGGATCTTTCCCCCCAACCGCCACTCAAATTTCGGCAATTTCGGCAATCTCCAACATTTGCGAGTTGTGCTGAGTTGTGCCAGGCGAGCACATGAACTATGTCCTCTTACAAATCTCGCTCCGACCCACCCTTGCGCTCGTAAACATGGATCTTTCCCCCCGACCGACACTCATATTTCCAAAATTTCCGCAATTTCCAAAATTCGCGAACGGTGCTGAGTTGTGCTAGGCGAGCACATAAACTTTTTCCCCTTACAAATCACGCTCCGACCCACCCGTGCGCTCGTAAACATGGATCTTTCCCCCCAACCGACACTCAAATTTCCAAAATTTCGGCAATTTCCAAAATTTGCGAATTGTGCTGAGTTGTGCTAGGCGAGCAGATGAACTTTTCCCTCTTACAAATCTCGTCCGACCCACCCTTGCGCTCGTAAGCATGGATCTTCGCCCCGAACAGACACTCAAATTTTCAAAATTTCCGCAATTTCCAAAATTTGCGGGATGTGCTGAGTTGTGCTAGGCGAGCACACGAACTTTTTCCTCTCAGAAATCTCGCCCCGACCCACCCTTGCGCTCGTAAACATGGATCTTTCCCGCCAACCGACACTCAAATTTCCAAAATTTCCGCAATTTCCAAAGTTTGCGAAGTGTGCTGAGTTGTGCCAGGCAAGCACATGAACTTTTTCCTTTTACAATTCTCGTCCGACCCACCCTTGCGCTCGTAAGCATGGATCTTCGCCCCGAACAGACACTCAAATTTTCAAAATTTCCGCAATTTCCAAAATTTGCGGGATGTGCTGAGTTGTGCTAGGCGAGCACACGAACTTTTTCCTCTCAGAAATCTCGCCCCGACCCACCCTTGCGCTCGTAAACATGGATCTTTCCCCCCAACCGACACTCAAATTTCCAATATTTCTGCAATTTCCAAAATTTGCGAGATGTGTTGAGTTGTGCTAGGAGAGCACATGAACTTTTTCCTTTTACAATTCTCGTCCGACCCACCCTTGCGCTCGTAAGCATGGATCTTCGCCCCCAACAGACACTCAAATTTCCAAAATTTCCGCAATTTCAAAAATTTGCAAGATGTGCTGAGTTGTGCTAGGTGAGCACATGAACTTTCTTCTCTCACAAATCTCGCCCCGACCCACCCTTGCGCTCGTAAGCATGGATCTTCGCCCCCAACAGACACTCAAATTTCCAAAATTTCCGCAATTTCAAAAATTTGCAAGATGTGCTGAGTTGTGCTAGGCGAGCACATGAACTTTTTCCTCTCACAAATCGCGCCCTGACGTGCCCTTGCGCTCGTAAACATGGATCTTTCCCCCCAGCCGACACTCAAGTTTCCAAAATTTCCGCAATTTGCAAAAATTGCGAACTGTGCTGAGTTGTGCCAGGCAAGCACATGAACTATGTCCGCTCACAAATCTCGCTCCGACCCACCCTTGCGCTCGTAAACATGGATCTTTCCCCCCAACCGACACTCAAATTTCCAAAATTTCCGCAATTTCCAAAATTTGCGAGATGTGTTGAGTTGTGCTAGGCGAGCACATGAACTTTTTCCCCTCACAAATCGCGCCCCGTCCCACCCTCGCGCTCGTAAACATGGATCTTTCCCCCCAACCGACACTCAAATTTCCAAAATATCCTAAATTTCCAAAATTTGCGAGAGGTTCTGAGTTGAGCCAGGCGAGCACATGAACTATGTCCTCATACAAATCTCGCTCCGACCCACCCTTGCGCTCGTAAACATGGATCTTTCCCCCCAACCGACACTCAAATTTCCAAAATATCCTAAATTTCCAAAATTTGCGAGAGGTTCTGAGTTGAGCCAGGCGAGCACATGAACTATGTCCTCATACAAATCTCGCTCCGACCCACCCTTGCGCTCGTAAACATGGATCTTTCCCCCCAACCGACACTCATATTTCCAAAATTTCCGCAATTTCCAAAATTTGCGAGATGTGCTAAGTTGTGCTAGGCGAGCACATGAACTTTTTCCTCTCACAAATCTCGCCCCGACCCACCCTTGCGCTCGTAAACATGGATCTTTCCCCCCAACCGACACTCGAATTTCCAAAATTTCCGCAATTTCCAAAATTTGCGAGTCGTGCTGAGTTGTGCTGGGCGAGCACATAAACTTTTTCCTCTCACAAATCGCGCCCCGACCAGCCCTTGCGCTCGTAAACATGGATCTTTCCCCCCAACCGACACTCAAATTTCCAAAATTTCCGCAATTTCCCGAATTTCCGAAGAGTGCTGAGTTGTGCTAGGCGAACACATGAACTTTTTCCTCTTACAAATCACGCTCCGACCCACCCTTGCGCTCGTAAACATGGATCTTCGCCCCCAACAGACACTCAAATTTCCAAAATTTCCGTAATTTCCAAAATTTGCGAGATGTGCTGAGTTGTGCTAGGCGAGCACATGAACTTCTTCCTCTCACAAATCTCGCCCCGACCCACCCTTGCGCTCGTAAACATGGATCTTTCCCCCCAACCGACACTCAAATTTCCAAAATTTCCGCAATTTCGAAAATTTGCGAGAGGTTCTGAGTTGAGCCAGGCGAGCACATGAACTATGTCCTCTTACAAATCTCGCTCCGACCCACCCTTGCGCTCGTAAACATGGATCTTTCTCCCCCAACCGACACTCATATTTCCAAAATTTCCGCAATTTCCAAAATTTGCGAGATGTGCTGAGTTGTGCTAGGCGAGCACATGAACTTTTTCCTCTCACAAATCTCGCCCCGACCCACCCTTGCGCTCGTAAACATGGATCTTTCCCCCCAACCGACACTCGAATTTCCAAAATTTCCGCAATTTCCAAAATTTGCGAGTCGTGCTAAGTTGTGCTAGGCGAGCACATGAACTTTTTCCTCTCACAAATCGCGCCTCGAACAGCCCTTGCGCTCGTAAACATGGATCTTTCCCCCCAACCCACACTCAAATTTCCAAAATTTCCGCAATTTCCCGAATTTCCGAAGAGTGCTGAGTTGTGCTAGGCGAACACATGAACTTTTTCCCCTTACAAATCGCGCCCCGACCCACCCTTGTGCTCGCAAACATGGATCTTTCCCCCCAACCGACACTCAAATTTCCAAAATTTCCGCAATTTCCAAAACTTGCGAAATGTGCTGCGTGGTGCTAGCGAAGCCCATCAACTTTTTCCTCTCACAAATCTCGCTCCGACCCACCCATGCACTCGTAAACATGGATCTTTCCCCCCAACCGACACGCAAATTACCAAAATTTCCGCAATTTCCAAAGTATGCGAAGTGTGCTAAGTTGTGCTAGGCGAGCACATGAATTTTATCCTCTTACAAATCTCGCTCCGACCCACCCTTGCGCTCGAAAACATGGATCTTTCCCCCCAACCGACACTCAAATTTCCGCAATTTCCGCAATTTCCAAAATTTGCGGAGTGTGCTGAGTTGTGCTAGGCGAGCAGATGAACTGTTCCCTCTTACAAATCTCGTCCGACCCACCCTTGCGCTCGTAAGCATGGATCTTCGCCCCCAACAGACACTCAAATTTCCAAAATTTCCGCAATTTCCAAAATTTGCGAGATGTGCTGAGATGTGCTAGGCGAGCACATGAACTTTTTCCTCTCACAAATCTCGCCCCGACCCACCCTTGCGCTCGTGAACATAGATCTTTCCCCCCAACCGACACTCAAATTTCTAAAATTTCCGCAATTTCCAAAGTTTGCGAGATGTGCTGAGTTGTGCTAGGCGAGCACATGAACTTTTACCTCTCACAAAGCTCGCCCCGACCCACCCTTGCGCTCGTAAACATGAATCTTTCCCCCCAACCGACACTGAACTTTCTAAAATTTCCGCAATTTCCGAAATTTGCGAGATGTGCTGAGTTGTGCTAGGCGAGCACATGAACTTTTACCTCTCACAAATCTCGCCCCGACCCACCCTTGCGCTCGTAAACATGAATCTTTCCCCCCAACCGACACTCACATTTCCAAAATTTCCGCAATTTCCCAAATTTGCGAAGAGTGCTGAGTTGTGCTAGGCGAACACATCAACTTTTTCCTCTCACAAATCACGCTCCGACCCACCCTCGCGCTCGTCAACATGGATCTTTCCCCCCAACCGACACTCAAATTTCCGCAATTTCCGCAATTTCCAAAATTTGCGAGTGGTGCTGAGTTGTGCTAGGCGAGCACATGAACTTTTCTCTTTCACAAATCTCGTCCGACTCACCCTTGAGCTCGTAAGCATGGATCAACAGACCCCCAACAGACACTCAAATTTCCGCAATTTCCAAAATTTGCGAGTTGTGCTGAGTTGTGCTAGGCGAGCACATAAACTTTTTCCCCTTACAAATCACGCTCCGACCCACCCGTGCGCTCGTAAACATGGATCTTTCCCCCCAACCGACACTCAAATTTCCAAAATTTCGGCAATTTCCAAAATTTGCGAATTGTGCTGAGTTGTGCTAGGCGAGCAGATGAACTTTTCCCTCTTACAAATCTCGTCCGACCCAATCTTGCGCTCGTAAGCATGGATCTTCACCCCGAACAGACACTCAAATTTTCAAAATTTCCGCAATTTCCAAAATTTGCGGGATGTGCTGAGTTGTGCTAGGCGAGCACACGAACTTTTTCCTCTCAGGAATCTCGCCCCGAACCACCCTTGCGCTCGTAAACATGGATCTTTCCCGCCAACCGACACTCAAATTTCCAAAATTTCCGCAATTTCCAAAGTTTGCGAAGTGTGCTGAATTGTGCCAGGCAAGCACATGAACTATGTTTCCTTACAAATCTCGCTCCGACCCACCCTTGCGCTCGTAAACATGGATCTTTCCCCCCAACCGACACTCAAATTTCCAATATTTCCGCAATTTCCAAAATTTGCGAGATGTGTTGAGTTGTGCTAGGCGAGCACATGAACTTTTTCCTCTTACAATTCTCGTCCGACCCACCCTTGCGCTCGTAAGCATGGATCTTCGCCCCCAACAGACACTCAAATTTCCAAAATTTCCGCAATTTCAAAAATTTGCAAGATGTGCTGAGTTGTGCTAGGTGAGCACATGAACTTTCTTCTCTCACAAATCTCGCCCCGACCCACCCTTGCGCTCGTAAACATGGATCTTTCCCCCCAACCGACACTCAAATTTCCAAAATTTCCGCAATTTCCAAAATATGCGAGTCGTGCTGAGTTGTGCTAGGCGAGCACATGAACTTTTTCCTCTCACAAATCGCGCCCTGACCAGCCCTTGCGCTCGTAAACATGGATCTTTCCCCCCAGCCGACACTCAAGTTTCCAAAATTTCCGCAATTTGCAAAAATTGCGAACTGTGCTGAGTTGTGCTAGGCGAGCACATGAACTTTTTCCCCTCACAAATCGCGCCCCGACCCACCCTCGCGCTCGTAAACATGGATCTTTCCCCCCAATCGACACTCAAATTTCCAAAATTTCCGCAATTTCGGAACTTTGCGAGTCGTGCTGAGTTGTGCTAGGCGAGCACATGAACTTTTTCCTCTCACAAATCGCGCCCCGACCCACCCTCGCGCTCGTAAACATGGATCTTTCCCCCCAACCGACACTCAAATTTCCAAAATTTCCGCAATTTCCAAAATTTGCGAATTGTGCTGAGTTGTGATAGGCGAGCAGATGAACTCTTCCCTCTCACAAATCTCGTCCGACCCACCCTTGCGCTCGTAAGCATAGATCTTCGCCCCCAACAGACACTCAAATTTCCAAAATTTCCACAATTTCCAAAATTTGCGAGATGTGCTGAGTTGTGCTAGGCGAGCACATGAACTTTCTTTCCTCACAAATCTCGCCCCGACCCACCCTTGCGCTCGTAAAAATGGATCTTTCCCCCCAACCGACACTCAAATTTCCAAAATTTCCGCAATTTCCAAAGTTTGCGAGTTGTGCCGAGATGTGCTAGGCGAGCACACGAACTTTATCCTCTTACAAATCTCGCTCCGACCCACCCTTGCGCTCGTAAACATGGATCTTTCCCCCCAACCGACACTCAAATTTCCGCAATTTCCGCAATTTCCGAAATGTTCGAAGTGTGCTGAGTTGTGCTAGGCGAGCAGATGAACTTTTCCCTCTTACAAATCTCGTCCGACCCACCCTTGCGCTCGTAAGCATGGATCTTCGCCCCCAACAGACACTCAAATTTCCAAAATTTCCGCAATTTCCAAAATTTGCGAAATGTGCTGAGTTGTGCTAGGCGAGCACATAAACTTTATCCTCTTACAAATCTCGCTCCGACCCACCCTTGCGCTCGTAAACATGGATCAGTCCCCCCAACCGACACTCAAATTTCCGCAATTTCCGCAATTTCCAAAATTTGCGGAGTGTGCTGAGTTGTGCTAGGCGAGCAGATGAACTGTTCCCTCTTACAAATCTCGTCCGACCCACCCTTGCGCTCGTAAGCATGGATCTTCGCCCCCAACAGACACTCAAATTTCCAAAATTTCCGCAATTTCCAAAATTTGCGAGATGTGCTGAGATGTGCTAGGCGAGCACATGAACTTTTTCCTCTCACAAATCTCGCCCCGACCCACCCTTGCGCTCGTGAACATAGATCTTTCCCCCCAACCGACACTCAAATTTCTAAAATTTCCGCAATTTCCAAAGTTTGCGAGATGTGCTGAGTTGTGCTAGGCGAGCACATGAACTTTTACCTCTCACAAAGCTCGCCCCGACCCACCCTTGCGCTCGTAAACATGAATCTTTCCCCCCAACCGACACTGAACTTTCTAAAATTTCCGCAATTTCCGAAATTTGCGAGATGTGCTGAGTTGTGCTAGGCGAGCACATGAACTTTTACCTCTCACAAATCTCGCCCCGACCCACCCTTGCGCTCGTAAACATGAATCTTTCCCCCCAACCGACACTCACATTTCCAAAATTTCCGCAATTTCCCAAATTTGCGAAGAGTGCTGAGTTGTGCTAGGCGAACACATCAACTTTTTCCTCTCACAAATCACGCTCCGACCCACCCTCGCGCTCGTCAACATGGATCTTTCCCCCCAACCGACACTCAAATTTCCGCAATTTCCGCAATTTCCAAAATTTGCGAGTGGTGCTGAGTTGTGCTAGGCGAGCACATGAACTTTTCTCTTTCACAAATCTCGTCCGACTCACCCTTGAGCTCGTAAGCATGGATCAACAGACCCCCAACAGACACTCAAATTTCCGCAATTTCCAAAATTTGCGAGTTGTGCTGAGTTGTGCTAGGCGAGCACATAAACTTTTTCCCCTTACAAATCACGCTCCGACCCACCCGTGCGCTCGTAAACATGGATCTTTCCCCCCAACCGACACTCAAATTTCCAAAATTTCGGCAATTTCCAAAATTTGCGAATTGTGCTGAGTTGTGCTAGGCGAGCAGATGAACTTTTCCCTCTTACAAATCTCGTCCGACCCAATCTTGCGCTCGTAAGCATGGATCTTCACCCCGAACAGACACTCAAATTTTCAAAATTTCCGCAATTTCCAAAATTTGCGGGATGTGCTGAGTTGTGCTAGGCGAGCACACGAACTTTTTCCTCTCAGGAATCTCGCCCCGAACCACCCTTGCGCTCGTAAACATGGATCTTTCCCGCCAACCGACACTCAAATTTCCAAAATTTCCGCAATTTCCAAAGTTTGCGAAGTGTGCTGAATTGTGCCAGGCAAGCACATGAACTATGTTTCCTTACAAATCTCGCTCCGACCCACCCTTGCGCTCGTAAACATGGATCTTTCCCCCCAACCGACACTCAAATTTCCAATATTTCCGCAATTTCCAAAATTTGCGAGATGTGTTGAGTTGTGCTAGGCGAGCACATGAACTTTTTCCTCTTACAATTCTCGTCCGACCCACCCTTGCGCTCGTAAGCATGGATCTTCGCCCCCAACAGACACTCAAATTTCCAAAATTTCCGCAATTTCAAAAATTTGCAAGATGTGCTGAGTTGTGCTAGGTGAGCACATGAACTTTCTTCTCTCACAAATCTCGCCCCGACCCACCCTTGCGCTCGTAAACATGGATCTTTCCCCCCCAACCGACACTCAAATTTCCAAAATTTCCGCAATTTCCGAAATTCGCGAAATGTGCTGAGTTGTGCTAGGCGAGCACATAAACTTTTACCTCTTACAAATCTCGCTCCGACCCACCCTTGCACTCGTAAACATGGATCTTTCCCCCCAACCGACACTCAAATTTCCAAAATGTCCGCAATTTCCAAAATTTGCGAAATGTGCTGAGTTGTGCTAGGCGAGCACATAAACTTTATCCTCTTACAAATCTCGCTCCGACCCACCCTTGCGCTCGTAAACATGGATCAGTCCCCCCAACCGACACTCCAATTTCCAAAATTTCCGCAATTTCCAAAATTTGCGAATTGTGCGGAGTTGTGCTAGGCGAGCAGATGAACTTTTCCCTCTTACAAATCTCGTACGACCCACCCTTGCGCTCGTAAGCATGGATCTTCGCCCCCAACAGACACTCAAATTTCCGAAATTTCCGCAATTTCCAAAATTTGCGAGATGTGCTGAGTTGTGCTAGGCGAGCACATGAACTTTCTCTTCTCACAAATCTCGCTCCGACCCACCCTTGCGCTCGTAAACATGGATGTTTCCCCCCAACCGACACTCAAATTTCCAAAATTTCCGCAATTTCCAACATTTGCGAGTTGTGCTGAGTTGTGCCAGGCGAGCACATGAACTATGTCCTCTTACAAATCTCGCCCCGACCCACCCTTGCGCTCGTAAACATGGATCTTTCCCCCCAACCGACACTCAAATTTCCAAAATTTCCGCAATTTCCAAAATTTGCTAGATGTGCTGAGATGTGCTAGGCGAGCACATGAACTTTTTCCTCTCACAAATCTCGCCCCGACCCACCCTTGCGCTCGTAAACATGGATCTTTCCCCCCAACCGACACTCAAATTTCCAAAATTTCTGCACTTTCCAAAATTTGCGAGTCGTGCTGAGTTGTGCTAGGCGAGCACATGAACTTCCTCCTTCCACAAATCTCGCCCCGACCCACCCTTGCGCTTGTGAACATGGATCTTTCCCCCCAGCCGACACTCAAATTTCTAAAATTTCCGCAATTTCCAAAGTTTGTGAAGTGTGCTAAGTTGTGCTAGGCAAGAACATGAACTTTTTCCTCTTACAAATCTCGCTCCGACCCACCCTTGCACTCGTAAACATGGATCTTTCCCCCCAACCGACACTCAAATTTCCGAAATTTTCGCAATTTCCAAAATTTGTGAAGTGTGCTGAGGTGTGCTAGGCGAGCAGATGAACTTTTCCCTCTTACAAATCTCGTGCGACCCACCCTTGCGCTCGTAAGCATGGATCTTCGGCCCCAACAGACACTCAAATTTCCAAAATTTCCGCAATTTCCAAAATTTGCAAGATGTGCTGAGTTGTGCTAGGTGAGCACATGAACTTTCTTCTCTCACAAATCTCGCCCCGACCCACCCTTGCGCTCGTAAACATGGATCTTTCCCCCCAACCGACACTCAAATTTCCAAAATTTCCGCAATTTCCAAAATTTGCGAGTCGTGCTGAGTTGTGCTAGGAGAGCACATGAACTTTTTCCTCTCACAAATCGCGCCCTGACCAGCCCTTGCGCTCGTAAACATGGATCTTTCCCCCCAGCCGACACTCAAGTTTCCAAAATTTCCGCAATTTGCAAAAATTGCGAACTGTGCTGAGTTGTGCCAGGCAAGCACATGAACTATGTCCGCTTACAAATCTCGCTCCGACCCACCCTTGCGCTCGTAAACATGGATCTTTCCCCCCAACCGACACTCAAATTTCCAAAATTTCCGCAATTTCCAAAATTTGCGAGATGTGTTGAGTTGTGCTAGGCGAGCACATGAACTTTTTCCCCTCACAAATCGCGCATCGACCCACCCTCGCGCTCGTAAACATGGATCTTTCCCCCCAATCGACACTCAAATTTCCAAAATTTCCGCAATTTCGGAACTTTGCGAGTCGTGCTGAGTTGTGCTAGGCGAGCACATGAACTTTTTCCTCTCACAAATCGCGCCCCGACCCACCCTCGCGCTCGTAAACATGGATCTTTCCCCCCAACCGACACTCAAATTTCCAAAATTTCCGCAATTTCCAAAATTTGCGAATTGTGCTGAGTTGTGATAGGCGAGCAGATGAACTTTTCCCTCTCACAAATCTCGTCAGACCCACCCTTGCGCTCGTAAGCATAGATCTTGGCCCCCAACAGACACTCAAATTTCCAAAATTTCCGCAATTTCCAAAATTTGCGAGATGTGCTGAGTTGTGTTAGGCGAGCACATGAACTTTCTTATCTCACAAATCTCGCCCCGACCCACCCTTGCGCTCGTAAAAATGGATCTTTCCCCCCAACCGACACTCAAATTTCCAAAATTTCCGCAATTTCCAAAGTTTGCGAGTTGTGCCGAGTTGTGCTAGGTGAGCACACGAACTTTATCCTCTTACAAATCTCGCTCCGACCCACCCTTGCGCTCGTAAACATGGATCTTTCCCCACAACCGACACTCAAATTTCGGCAATTTCCGCAATTTCCGAAATTTGCGAAGTGTGCTGAGTTGTGCTAGGCGAGCAGATGAACTTTTCCCTCTTACGAATCTCGTCCGACCCACCCTTGCGCTCGTAAGCATGGATCTTCGCCCCCAACAGACACTCAAATTTCCAAAATTTCCGCAATTTCCGAAATTCGCGAAATGTGCTGAGTTGTGCTAGGCGAGCACATAAACTTTTACCCCTTACAAATCTCGCTCCGACCCACCCTTGCACTCGTAAACATGGATCTTTCCCCCCAACCGACACTCAAATTTCCAAAATGTCCGCAATTTCCAAAATTTGCGAAATGTGCCGAGTTGTGCTAGGCGAGCACATAAACTTTAGCCTCTTACAAATCTCGCTCCGACCCACCCTTGCGCTCGTAAACATGGATCTTTCCCCCCAACCGACACTCAAATTTCCAAAATTTCCGCAATTTCCAAAATTTGCGAATTGTGCGGAGTTGTGCTAGGCGAGCAGATGAACTTTTCCCTCTTACAAGTCTCGTACGACCCACCCTTGCGCTCGTAAGCATGGATCTTCGCCCCCAACAGACACTCAAATTTCCGAAATTTCCGCAATTTCCAAAATTTGCGAGATGTGCTGAGTTGTGCTAGGCGAGCACATGAACTTTCTCCCCTCACAAATCTCGCTCCGACCCACCCTTGCGCTCGTAAACATGGATCTTTCCCCCCAACCGACACTCAAATTTCGAAAATTTCCGCAATTTCCAACATTTGCGAAATGTGCTGAGTTGTGCCAGGCGAGCACATGAACTATGTCCTCTTACAAATCTCGCTCCGACCCACCCTTGCGCTCGTAAACATGGATCTTTCCCCCCAACCGACACTCAAATTTCCAAAATTTCCGCAATTTCCAAAATTTGCGAAGTGTGCTGAGTTGTGCTAGGCGAGCAGATGAACTGTTTCCTCTTACAAATCTCGTCCGACCCACCCTTGCGCCCGTAAGCATGGATCTTCGCCCCCAACAGACACTCAAATTTCCAAAATTTCCGCAACTTCCAAAATTTGCGAGATGTGCTGAGATGTGCTAGGCGAGCACATGAACTTTTTCATCTCACAAATCTCGCCCCGACCCACCCTTGCGCTCGTAAACATGGATCTTTCCCCCCAACCGACACTCAAATTTCCAAAATTTCCGCACTTTCCAAAATTTGCGAGTCGTGCTGAGTTGTGCTAGGCGAGCACATGAACTTCCTCATTTCACAAATCTCGCCCCGACCCACCCTTGCGCTTGTGAACATGGATCTTTCCCCCCAGCCGACACTCAAATTTCTAAAATTTCCGCAATTTCCAAAGTTTGTAAAGTGTGCTAAGTTGTGCTAGGCGAGAACATGAACTTTTTCCTCTTACAAATCTCGCTCCGACCCACCCTTGCACTCGTAAACATGGATCTTTCCCCCCAACCGCCTCTCAAATTTCGGCAATTTCGGCAATTTCCAACGGTTGCGAGTCGTGCTGAGTTGTGCCAGGCGAGCACATGAACTATGACATCTTACAAATCTCGCTCCGACCCACCCTTGCGCTCGTAAGCATGGATCTTCGCCCCCAACAGACACTCAAATTTCCAAAATTTCCGCAATTTCCAAAATTTGCGAGATGTGCTGAGTTGTGCTAGGCGAGCACATGAACTTCTTTCTCTCACAAATCTCGCCCCGACCCACCCTTGCGCTCGTAAACATGGATCTTTCCCCCCAACCGACACTCAAATTTCCAAAATTTCCGCAATTTGACCAAAATTTGCGATAGGTTCTGATTTGAGCCAGGCGAGCACATGAACTATGTCCTCTCACAAATCTCGCCCCGACCCACCCTCGCGCTCGTAAACATGGATATTTCCCCCCATCCGACACTCGAATTTCCAAAATTTCCGCAATTTCCAAAATTTTCGGACTGTGCTGAGTTGTGCTAGGCGAGCACGTAAACTTTTTCCTCTTACAAATCTCGCTCTGACCCACCCTTGCACTCGTAAACATGGATCTTTCCCCCCAACCGACACTCAAATTTCCAAAATTTCCGCAATTTCCAAAATTTGCGGATCGTGCTGAGTTGTGCTAGGCGAGCACATGAACTTTTTCCTCTTACAAATCGCGCCCCGACCCACCCTTGCGCTCGTAAACATGGATCTTTCCCCCCAACCGACACTCAAATTTCCAAAATTTCCACAATTTCCAAAATTTGCGAAATGTGCTGAGTTGTGCTAGGCGAGCACATGAACTTTTTCCTCTTACAAATCGCGCCCCGACCCACCCTTGCGCTCGTAAACATGGATCTTTCCCCCCCAACCGACACTCAAATTTCCAAAATTTCCACAATTTCCAAAATTTGCGAGTTGTGCTGAGTTGTGCTAGGCGAGCACATGAACTTTTTCCCCTTACAAATCACGCTCCGACCCACCCTTGCGCTCGTAAACATGGATCTTTCCCCCCAACCGCCACTCAAATTTCGGCAATTTCGGCAATTTCCAACGGTTGCGAGTTGTGCTGAGTTGTGCCAGGCGAGCACATGAACTATGTTTTCTTACAAATCTCGCTCCGACCCACCCTTGCCCTCGTAAACATGGATCTTTCCCCCCGACCGACACTCATATTTCCAAAATTTCCGCAATTTCCAAAATTCGCGAGCTGTGCTGAGTTGTGCTAGGCGAGCACATAAACTTTTTCCTCTTACAAATCTCGCTCCGACCCACCCTTGCACTCGTAAACATGGATCTTTCCCCCCAACCGACACTCAAATTTCCGAAATTTCCGCAATTTCCAAAATTTGTGAAGTGTGCTGAGTTGTGCTAGGCGAGCACATGAACGTTTTCCTCTTACAAATCTCGTCCGACCCACCCTTGCGCTCGTAAGCATGGATCTTCGCCCCCAACAGACCTCAAATTTCCAAAATTTCCGCAATTTCCAAAATTTGCGAGGTGTGCTGAGTTGTGCTAGGCGAGCACATGAACTTCTTCCTCTCACAAATCTCGCCCCGACCCACCCTTGCGCTCGTAAACATGGATCTTTCCCCCCAACCGACGCTCAAATTTCCAAAATATCCGCAATTTCCAAAATTTGCGAAATGTGCTGAGTTGTGCTAGGCGAGCACATGAACTTTTTCTCCTTACAAATCGCGCCCCGACCCACCCTTGCGCTCGTAAACATGGATCTTTCCCCCCAACCGACACTCAAATTTCCAAAATTTCCACAATTTCCAAAATTTGCGAGTTGTGCTGAGTTGTGCTAGGCGAGCACATGAACTTTTTCCCCTTACAAATCACGCTCCGACCCACCCTTGCACTCGTAAACATGGATCTTTCCCCCCAACCGACACTCAAATTTCCAAAATTTCCGCAATTGGACCAAAATTTGCGATAGGTTCTGATTTGAGCCAGGCGAGCACATGAACTATGTCCTCTCACAAATCTCGCCCCGACCCACCCTCGCGCTCGTAAACATGGATATTTCCCCCCAACCGACACTCGAATTTCCAAAATTTCCGCAATTTCCAAAATTTGCTGACTGTGCTGAGTTGTGCTAGGCGAGCACATAAACTTTTTCCTCTTACAAATCTCGCTCCGACCCACCCTTGCACTCGTAAACATGGATCTTTCCCCCCAACCGACACTCAAATTTCCAAAATTTCCGCAATTTCCAAAATTTGCGGATCGTGCTGAGTTGTGCTAGGCGAGCACATGAACTTTTTCCTCTTACAAATCGCGCCCCGACCCACCCTTGCGCTCGTAAACATGGATCTTTCCCTCCAACCGACACTCAAATTTCCAAAATTTCCACAATTTCCAAAATTTGCGAAATGTGCTGAGTTGTGCTAGGCGAGCACATGAAATTTTTCCTCTTACAAATCGCGCCCCGACCCACCCTTGCGCTCGTAAACATGGATCTTTCCCCCCAACCGACACTCAAATTTCCAAAATTTCCACAATTTCCAAAATTTGCGAGTTGTGCTGAGTTGTGCTAGGCGAGCACATGAACTTTTTCCCCTTACAAATCACGCTCCGACCCACCCTTGCACTCGTAAACATGGATCTTTCCCCCCAACCGCCACTCAAATTTCGGCAATTTCGGCAATTTCCAACGGTTGCGAGTTGTGCTGAGTTGTGCCAGGCGAGCACATGAACTATGACATCTTACAAATCTCGCTCCGACCCACCCTTGCGCTCGTAAGCATGGATCTTCGCCCCCAACAGACACTCAAATTTCCAAAATTTCCGCAATTTCCAAAATTTGCGAGATGTGCTGAGTAGTGCTAGCCGAGCACATGAACTTCTTTCTCTCACAAATCTCGCCCCGACCCACCCTTGCGCTCGTAAACATGGATCTTTCCCCCCAACCGACACTCAAATTTCCAAAATTTCCGCAATTTGACCAAAATTTGCGATAGGTTCTGATTTGAGCCAGGCGAGCACATGAACTATGTCCTCTCACAAATCTCGCCCCGACCCACCCTCGCGCTCGTAAACATGGATATTTCCCCCCATCCGACACTCGAATTTCCAAAATTTCCGCAATTTCCGAAATTTGCGGACTGTGCTGAGTTGTGCTAGGCGAGCACATAAACTTTTTCCTCTTACAAATCTCGCTCCGACCCACCCTTGCACTCGTAAACATGGATCTTTCCCCCCATCCGACACTCAAATTTCCAAAATTTCCGCAATTTCCAAAATTTGCGGATCGTGCTGAGTTGTGCTAGGCGAGCACATGAACTTTTTCCCCTCACAAATCACGCTCCGACCCACCCATGCGCTCGTAAACATGGATCTTTCCCCCCAACCGACACTCAAATTTCCAAAATTTCCGCAATTTCCGAAATTCGCGGAATGTGCTGAGTTGTGCTAGGCGAGCACATAAACTTTTTCCTCTTACAAATCTCGCTCCGACCCACCCTTGCACTCGTAAACATGGATCTTTCCCCCCAACCGACACTCAAATTTCCAAAATGTCCGCAATTTCCAAAATTTGCGAAATGTGCTGAATTGTGCTAGGCGAGCACATGAACTTTTTCCTCTTACAAATCGCGCCCCGACCCACCCTTGCGCTCGTAAACATGGATCTTTCCCCCCAACCGACACTCAAATTTCCAAAATTTCCACAATTTCCAAAATGTGTGAGTTGTGCTGAGTTGTGCTAGGCAAGCACATGAACTTTTTCCCCTTACAAATCACGCTCCGACCCACCCTTGCGATCGTAAACATGGATCTTTCCCCCCATCCGCCACTCAAATTTCGGCAATTTCGGCAATTTCCAACGGTTGCGAGTTGTGCTGAGTTGTGCCAGGCGAGCACATGAACTATGTCCTCTTACAAATCTCGCTCCGACCCACCCTTGCACTCGTAAACATGGATCTTTCCCCCCAACCGACACTCAAATTTCCGAAATTTCCGCAATTTCCAAAATTTGTGAAGTGTGCTGAGTTGTGCTAGGCGAGCACATGAACTTTTCCCTCTTACAAATCTCGTCCGACCCACCCTTGCGCTCGTAAGCATGGATCTTCGCCGCCAACAGACACTCAAATTTCCAAAATTTCCGCAATTTCCAAAATTTGCGAGATGTGCTAAGTTGTGCTAGGCGAGCACATGAACTTTTTTCTCTCACAAATCTCGCCCCGACCCACTCTTGCGCTCGTAAACATGGATCTTTCCCCCCAACCGACACTCATATTTCCAAAATTTCCGCAATTTCCAAAATTTGCGAGATGTGCTAAGTTGTGCTAGGCGAGCACATGAACTTTTTTCTCTCACAAATCTCGCCCCGACCCACCCTTGCGCTCGTAAACATGGATCTTTCCCCCCAACCGACACTCGAATTTCCAAAATTTCCGCAATTTCCAAAATTTGCGAGTCGTGCTGAGTTGTGCTAGGCGAGCACATGAACTTTTTCCTCTCACAAATCGCGCCCCGACCAGCCCTTGCGCTCGTAAACATGGATCTTTCCCCCCAAGCGACACTCAAATTTCCAAAATTTCCGCAATTTCCCGAATTTCCGAAGAGTGCTGAGTTGTGCTAGGCGAACACATGAACTTTTTCCTCTTACAAATCACGCTCCGACCCACCCTTGCGCTCGTAAACATGGATCTTTCCCTCCAACCGACACTCAAATTTCGGCAATTTCCGCGATTTCCAAAATTTGCGAGTTGTGCTGAGTTGTGCCAGGCGAGCTCATGAACTTTGTCCTCTCACAAATCGCGCCCCGACCAGCCCTTGCGCTCGTAAACATGGATCTTTCCCCCCAGCCGACACTCAAATTTCGAAAATTTCCGCAATTTCCAAAGTTTGTGAAGTGTGCTAAGTTGTGCTAGGCGAGCACATGAACTTTTTCCTCTTACAAATCTCGCTCCGACCCACCCTTGCACTCGTAAACATGAATCTTTCCCCCCAACCGACACTCAAATTTCCGAAATTTCCGCAATTTCCAAAATTTGTGAAGTGTGCTGAGTTGTGCTAGGCGAGCAGATGAACTTTTCCCTCTTACAAATCTCGTGCGACCCACCCTTCCGCTTGTAAGCATGGATCTTCGCCCCCAACAGACACTCAAATTTCCAAAATTTCTGCAATTTCCGAAATTTGCGAGATGTGCTGAGTTGTGCTAGGCGAGCACATAAACTTCTTCCTCTCACAAATTTCGCCCCGACCCACCCTTGCGCTCGTAAACATGGATCTTTCCCCCCAACTGACACTCAAATTTCCAAAATTTACGCAATTTCCAAAATTTGTGAGAGGTTCTGAGTTGAGCCAGGCGAGCACATGAACTATGTCTCCTTACAAATCTCGCTCCGACCTACCCTTGCGCTCGTAAACATGGATCTTTCCCCCCAACCGACACTCATATTTCCAAAATTTCCGCAATTTCCAAAATATGCGAGATGTGCTAAGTTGTGCTAGGCGAGCACATGAACTTTTTCCTCTCGCAAATCTCGCCCCGACCCACCCTTGCGCTCGTAAACATGGATCTTTCCCCCCAACCGACACTCGAATTTCCAAAATTTCCGCAATTTCCAAAATTTGCGAGTCGTGCTGAGTTGTGCTAGGCGAGCACATGAACTTTTCCCTCTTACAAATCTCGTCCGACCCACCCTTGCGCTCGTAAGCATGGATCTTCGCCCCCAACAGACACTCAAATTTCCAAAATTTCCGCAATTTCCAAAATTTGCGAGATGTGCTGAGTTGTGCTAGGCGAGCACATGAACTTCTTCCTCTCACAAATCTCGCCCCGACCCACCCTTGCGCTCGTAAACATGGATCTTTCCCCCCAACCGACACTCAAATTTCCAAAATATCCGCAATTTCCAAAATTTGCGAGAGGTTCTGAGTTGAGCCAGGCGAGCACATGAACTATGTCCTCTTACAAATCTCGCTCCGACCCACCCTTGCGCTCGTAAACATGGATCTTTCCCCCCAACCGACACTCATATTTCCAAAATTTCCGCAATTTCCAAAATTCGCGAGATGTGCTAAGTTGTGCTAGGCGAGCACATGAACTTTTTCCTCTCACAAATCTCGCCCCGACCCACCCTTGCGCTCGTAAACATGGATCTTTCCCCCCAACCGACACTCGAATTTCCAAAATTTCCGCAATTTCCGAAATTTGCGAGATGTGCTAAGTTGTGCTAGGCGAGCACATGAACTTTTTCCTCTCACAAATCGCGCCCCGACCAGCCCTTGCGCTCGTAAACATGGATCTTTCCCCCCAAGCGACACTCAAATTTCCAAAATTTCCAAAATTTCCCGAATTTCCGAAGAGTGCTGAGTTGTGCTAGGCGAACACATGAACTTTTTCCTCTTACAAATCACGCTCCGACCCACCGTTGCGCTCGTAAACATGGATCTTTCCCTCCAACCGACACTCAAATTTCGGCAATTTCCGCGATTTCCAAAATTTGCGAGTTGTGCTGAGTTGTGCCAGGCGAGCTCATGAACTTTGTCCTCTCACAAATCGCGCCCCGACCAGCCCTTGCGCTCGTAAACATGGATCTTTCCCCCCAGCCGACACTCAAATTTCTAAAATTTCCGCAATTTCCAAAGTTTGTGAAGTGTGCTAAGTTGTGCTAGTCGAGCACATGATCTTTTTCCTCTTACAAATCTCGCTCCGACCCACCCTTGCACTCGTAAACATGGATCGTTCCCCCCAACCGACACTCAAATTTCCGAAATTTCCGCAATTTCCAAAATTTGTGAAGTGTGCTGAGTTGTGCTAGGCGAGCAGATGAACTTTTTCCTCTTACAAATCTCGTGCGACCCACCCTTCCGCTTGTAAGCATGGATCTTCGCCCCCAACAGACACTCAAATTTCCAAAATTTCCGCAATTTCCGAAATTTGCGAGATGTGCTGAGTTGTGCTAGGCGAGCACATAAACTTCTTCCTCTCACCAATCTCGCCCCGACCCACCCTTGCGCTCGTAAACATGGATCTTTCCCCCCAACCGACACTCAAATTTCCGAAATTTCCGCAATTTCCAAAATTTGTGAGAGGTTCTGAGTTGAGCCAGGCGAGCACATGAACTATGTCCTCTTACAAATCTCGCTCCGACCTACCCTTGCGCTCGTAAACATGGATCTTTCCCCCCAACCGACACTCATATTTCCAAAATTTCCGCAATTTCCAAAATTTGCGAGATGTGCTAAGTTGTGCTAGGCGAGCACATGAACTCTTTCCTCTCGCAAATCGCGCCCCGACCCACCCTTGCGCTCGTAAACATGGATCTTTCCCCCCAACCGACACTCGAATTTCCAAAATTTCCGTTATTTCCAAAATTTGCGAGTAGTGCTGAGTTGTGCTAGGCGAGCACATGAACTCTTCCCTCTTACAAATCTCGTCCGACCCACCATTGCGCTCGTAAGCATGGATCTTCGCCCCCAACAGACACTCAAATTTCCAAAATTTCCGCAATTTCCAAAATTTGCGAGATGTGCTGAGTTGTGCTAGGCGAGCACATCAAGTTCTTCTTCTCACAAATCTCGCCCCGACCCACCCTTGCGCTCGTAAACATGGATCTTTCCCCCCAACCGACACTCAAATTTCCAAAATTTCCGCAATTTCCCGAATTTCCGAAGAGTGCTGAGTTGTGCTAGGCGAACACATGAACTTTTTCCTCTTACAAATCACGCTCCGACCCACCCTTGCGCTCGTAAACTTGGATCTTTCCCTCCAACCGACACTCAAATTTCGGCAATTTCCGCGATTTCCAAAATTTGCGAGTTGTGCTGAGTTGTGCCAGGCGAGCTCATGAACTTTGTCCTCTCACAAATCGCGCCCCGACCAGCCCTTGCGCTCGTAAGCATGGATCTTTCCCCCCAGCCGACACTCAAATTTCCAAAATTTCCACAATTTCCCCAATTTGCGAACTGTGCTGAGTTGTGCCAGGCGAGCACATGGACTTCTTCCCCTCACAAATCTCGCCCCGACCCACCCTCGCGCTTGTGAACATGGATCTTTCCCCCCAGCCGACACTCAAATTTCTAAAATTTCCGCAATTTCCAAAGTTTGTGAAGTGTGCTTAGTTGTGCTAGGCGAGCACATGAACTTTTTCCTCTGACAAATCTCGCTCCGACCCACCCTTGCACTCGTAAACATGGATCTTTCCCCCCAACCGACACTCAAATTTCCGAAATTTCCGCAATTTCCAAAATTTGTGAAGTGTGCTGAGTTGTGCTAGGCGAGCAGATGAACTTTTCCCTCTTACAAATCTCGTGCGACCCACCCTTCCGCTTGTAAGCATGGATCTTCGCCCCCAACAGACACTCAAATTTCCAAAATTTCCGCAATTTCCGAAATTTGCGAGATGTGCTGAGTTGTGCTAGGCGAGCACATAAACTTCTTCCTCTCACCAATCTCGCCCCGACCCACCCTTGCGCTCGTAAACATGGATCTTTCCCCCCAACCGACACTCAAATTTCCGAAATTTCCGCAATTTCCAAAATTTGTGAGAGGTTCTGAGTTGAGCCAGGCGAGCACATGAACTATGTCCTCTTACAAATCTCGCTCCGACCTACCCTTGCGCTCGTAAACATGGATCTTTCCCCCCAACCGACACTCATATTTCCAAAATTTCCGCAATTTCCAAAATTTGCGAGATGTGCTAAGTTGTGCTAGGCGAGCACATGAACTCTTTCCTCTCGCAAATCGCGCCCCGACCCACCCTTGCGCTCGTAAACATGGATCTTTCCCCCCAACCGACACTCGAATTTCCAAAATTTCCGTTATTTCCAAAATTTGCGAGTAGTGCTGAGTTGTGCTAGGCGAGCACATGAACTCTTCCCTCTTACAAATCTCGTCCGACCCACCATTGCGCTCGTAAGCATGGATCTTCGCCCCCAACAGACACTCAAATTTCCAAAATTTCCGCAATTTCCAAAATTTGCGAGATGTGCTGAGTTGTGCTAGGCGAGCACATCAAGTTCTTCTTCTCACAAATCTCGCCCCGACCCACCCTTGCGCTCGTAAACATGGATCTTTCCCCCCAACCGACACTCAAATTTCCAAAATTTCCGCAATTTCCCGAATTCCCGAAGAGTGCTGAGTTGTGCTAGGCGAACACATGAACTTTTTCCTCTTACAAATCACGCTCCGACCCACCCTTGCGCTCGTAAACTTGGATCTTTCCCTCCAACCGACACTCAAATTTCGGCAATTTCCGCGATTTCCAAAATTTGCGAGTTGTGCTGAGTTGTGCCAGGCGAGCTCATGAACTTTGTCCTCTCACAAATCGCGCCCCGACCAGCCCTTGCGCTCGTAAGCATGGATCTTTCCCCCCAGCCGACACTCAAATTTCCAAAATTTCCACAATTTCCCCAATTTGCGAACTGTGCTGAGTTGTGCCAGGCGAGCACATGGACTTCTTCCCCTCACAAATCTCGCCCCGACCCACCCTCGCGCTTGTGAACATGGATCTTTCCCCCCAGCCGACACTCAAATTTCTAAAATTTCCGCAATTTCCAAAGTTTGTGAAGTGTGCTTAGTTGTGCTAGGCGAGCACATGAACTTTTTCCTCTGACAAATCTCGCTCCGACCCACCCTTGCACTCGTAAACATGGATCTTTCCCCCCAACCGACACTCAAATTTCCGAAATTTCCGCAATTTCCAAAATTTGTGAAGTGTGCTGAGTTGTGCTAGGCGAGCAGATGAACTTTTCCCTCTTACAAATCTCGTGCGACCCACCCTTCCGCTTGTAAGCATGGATCTTCGCCCCCAACAGACACTCAAATTTCCAAAATTTCCGCAATTTCCGAAATTTGCGAGATGTGCTGAGTTGTGCTAGGCGAGCACATAAACTTCTTCCTCTCACCAATCTCGCCCCGACCCACCCTTGCGCTCGTAAACATGGATCTTTCCCCCCAACCGACACTCAAATTTCCGAAATTTCCGCAATTTCCAAAATTTGTGAGAGGTTCTGAGTTGAGCCAGGCGAGCACATGAACTATGTCCTCTTACAAATCTCGCTCCGACCTACCCTTGCGCTCGTAAACATGGATCTTTCGACCCAACCGACACTCATATTTCCAAAATTTCCGCAATTTCCAAAATTTGCGAGATGTGCTAAGTTGTGCTAGGCGAGCACATGAACTCTTTCCTCTCGCAAATCGCGCCCCGACCCACGCTTGCGCTCGTAAACATGGATCTTTCCCCCCAACCGACACTCGAATTTCCAAAATTTCCGTTATTTCCAAAATTTGCGAGTAGTGCTGAGTTGTGCTAGGCGAGCACATGAACTCTTCCCTCTTACAAATCTCGTCCGACCCACCATTGCGCTCGTAAGCATGGATCTTCGCCCCCAACAGACACTCAAATTTCCAAAATTTCCGCAATTTCCAAAATTTGCGAGATGTGCTGAGTTGTGCTAGGCGAGCACATCAAGTTCTTCTTCTCACAAATCTCGCCCCGACCCACCCTTGCGCTCGTAAACATGGATCTTTCCCCCCAACCGACACTCAAATTTCCAAAATTTCCGCAATTTCCCGAATTTCCGAAGAGTGCTGAGTTGTGCTAGGCGAACACATGAACTTTTTCCTCTTACAAATCACGCTCCGACCCACCCTTGCGCTCGTAAACTTGGATCTTTCCCTCCAACCGACACTCAAATTTCGGCAATTTCCGCGATTTCCAAAATTTGCGAGTTGTGCTGAGTTGTGCCAGGCGAGCTCATGAACTTTGTCCTCTCACAAATCGCGCCCCGACCAGCCCTTGCGCTCGTAAGCATGGATCTTTCCCCCCAGCCGACACTCAAATTTCCAAAATTTCCACAATTTCCCCAATTTGCGAACTGTGCTGAGTTGTGCCAGGCGAGCACATGGACTTCTTCCCCTCACAAATCTCGCCCCGACCCACCCTCGCGCTTGTGAACATGGATCTTTCCCCCCAGCCGACACTCAAATTTCTAAAATTTCCGCAATTTCCAAAGTTTGTGAAGTGTGCTTAGTTGTGCTAGGCGAGCACATGAACTTTTTCCTCTGACAAATCTCGCTCCGACCCACCCTTGCACTCGTAAACATGGATCTTTCCCCCCAACCGACACTCAAATTTCCGAAATTTCCGCAATTTCCAAAATTTGTGAAGTGTGCTGAGTTGTGCTAGGCGAGCAGATGAACTTTTCCCTCTTACAAATCTCGTGCGACCCACCCTTCCGCTTGTAAGCATGGATCTTCGCCCCCAACAGACACTCAAATTTCCAAAATTTCCGCAATTTCCGAAATATGCGAGATGTGCTGAGTTGTGCTAGGCGAGCACATAAACTTCTTCCTCTCACCAATCTCGCCCCGACCCACCCTTGCGCTCGTAAACATGGATCTTTCCCCCCAACCGACACTCAAATTTCCGAAATTTCCGCAATTTCCAAAATTTGTGAGAGGTTCTGAGTTGAGCCAGGCGAGCACATGAACTATGTCCTCTTACAAATCTCGCTCCGACCTACCCTTGCGCTCGTAAACATGGATCTTTCCCCCCAACCGACACTCATATTTCCAAAATTTCCGCAATTTCCAAAATTTGCGAGATGTGCTAAGTTGTGCTAGGCGAGCACATGAACTCTTTCCTCTCGCAAATCGCGCCCCGACCCACCCTTGCGCTCGTAAACATGGATCTTTCCCCCTAACCGACACTCGAATTTCCAAAATTTCCGCAATTTCCAAAATTTGCGAGTCGTGCTGAGTTGTGCTAGGCGAGCACATGAACTTTCTCCCCTCACAAATCTCGCCCCGACCCACCCTTGCGCTCGTAAACATGGATCTTTTCCCCCAACCGACACTCAAATTTCCAAAATTTCCGCAATTTCCAAAATTCGCGAGTCGTGCTGAGTTGTGCTGGGCAAGCACATGAACTTTTTTCTCTCACAAATCGCGCCCTGACCAGCCCTTGCGCTCGTAAACATGGATCTTTCATCCCAGCCGACACTCAAATTTCCAAAATTTCCGCAATTTGCAAAAATTGCGAACTGTGCTGAGTTGTGCCAGGCAAGCACATGAACTATGTCCCCTTACAAATCTCGCTCCGACCCACCATTGCGCTCGTAAACATGGATCTTTTCCCCCAACCGACACTCAAATTTCCAAAATTTCCGCAATTTCCAAAATTTGCGAGATGTGTTGAGTTGTGCTAGGCGAGCACATGAACTTTCTCCTCTCACAAATCTCGCCCCGACTCACCCTTGCGCTCGTAAACATGGATCTTTCCCGCCAACCGACACTCAAATTTCCAAAATTTCCGCAATTTCGGAACTTTGCGAGTCGTGCTGAGTTCTGCTAGGCGAGCACATGAACTTTTTCCCCTCACAAATCGCGCCCCGACCCACCCTCGCGCTCGTAAACATGGATCTTTCCCCCCAACCAACACTCGAATTTCCAAAATTTCCGCAATTTCCAAAATTTGCGAATTGTGCTGAGTTGTGATAGGCGAGCAGATGAACTTTTCCCTCTCACAATTCTCGTCCGACCCACCCTTGCGCTCGTAAGCATAGATCTTCGCCCCCAACAGACACTCAAATTTCCAAAATTTCCGCAATTTCCAAAATTTGCGAGATGTGCTGAGTTGTGCTAGGCGAGCACATGAACTTTCTCCTCTCACAAATCTCGCCCCGACCCACCCTTGCGCTCGTAAAAATGAATCTTTCCCCCCAACCGACACTCAACTTTCCAAAGTTTCCGCAATTTCCAAAGTTTGCGAGTTGTGCCGAGTTGTGCTAGGCGAGCACACGAACTTTATCCTCTTACAAATCTCGCTCCGACCCACACTTGCGCTCGTAAACATGGATCTTTCCCCCCGACCGACACTCAAATTTCCGCAATTTCCGCAATTTGCGAAATTTGCGAAGTGTGCTGAGTTGTGCTAGGCGAGCAGATGAACTTTTCCCTCTTACAAATCTCGTCCGACCCACCCTTGCGCTCGTATGCATGGATCTTCGCCCCCAACAGACACTCAAATTTCCAAAATTTCCGCAATTTCCAAAATTTGCGAGATGTGCTGAGTTGTGCTAGGCGAGCACATGAACTTTCTCCCCCCACAAATCTCGCCCCGACCCACCCTTGCGCTCGTAAACATGGATCTTTTCCCCCAACCGACACTCAAATTTCCAAAATTTCCGCAAATTCCAAAATTTGCGAGTCGTGCTGAGTTGTGCTGGGCAAGCACATGAACTTTTTCCTCTCACAAATCGCGCCCTGACCAGCCCTTGCGCTCGTAAACATGGATGTTTCCCCCCAGCCGACACTCAAATTTCCAAAATTTCCGCAATTTGCAAAATTTGCGAATTGTGCTGAGTTGTGCCATGCAAGCACATGAACTATGTCCCCTTACAAATCTCGCTCCGACCCACCCTTGCGCTCGTAAGCATAGATCTTCGCCCCCAACAGACACTCAAATTTCCAAAATTTCCGCAATTTCCAAAATTTGCGAGATGTCCTGAGTTGTGCTAGGCGAGCACATGAACTTTCTCCTCTCACAAATCTCGCCCCGACCCACCCTTGCGCTCGTAAAAATGGATGTTTCCCCCCAACCGACACTCAAATTTCCAAAATTTCCGCAATTTCCAAAGTTTGCGAGTCGTGCCGAGTTGTGCTAGGCGAGCACACGAACTTTATCCTCTTACAAATCTCGCTCCGACCCACCCTTGCGCTCGTAAACATGGATCTTTCCCCCCAACCGACACTCAAATTTCCGCAATTTCCGCAATTTCCGAAATTTGCGAAGTGTGCTGAGTTGTGCTAGGCGAGCAGATGAACTTTTCCCTCTTACAAATCTCGTCCGACCCAGCCTTGCGCTCGTAAGCATGGATCTTCGCCCCCAACAGACACTCAAATTTCCAAAATTTCCGCAATTTCCAAAATTTGTGAGATGTGCTGAGTTGTGCTAGGCGAGCACATGAACTTTCCCCCCTCACAAATCTCGCCCCGACCCACCCTTGCGCGCGTAAACATGGATGTTTTCCCCCAACCGACACTCAAATTTCCAAAATTTCCGCAATTTCCAAAATTTGCGAGTCGTGCTGAGTTGTGCTGGGCAAGCACATGAACTTTTTCCTCTCACAAATCGCGCCCTGACCAGCCCTTGCGCTCGTAAACATGGATGTTTCCCCCCAGCCGACACTCAAATTTCCAAAATTTCCGCAATTTGCAAAATTTGCGAACTGTGCTGAGTTGTGCCAGGCAAGCACATGAACTATGTCCCCTTACAAATCTCGCTCCGACCCACCCTTGCGCTTGTAAGCATAGATCTTCGCCCCCAACAGACACTCAAATTTCCAAAATTTCCGCAATTTCCAAAATTTGCGAGATGTGTTGAGTTGTGCTAGGCGAGCACATGAACTTTCTCCTCTCACAAATCTCGCCCCGACCCACCCTTGCGCTCGTAAAAATGGATCTTTCCCGCCAACCGACACTCAAATTTCCAAAATTTCCGCAATTTCCAAAGTTTGCGAGTTGTGCCGAGTTGTGCTAGGCGAGCACACGAACTTTATCCCCTTACAAATCTCGTCCGACCCACCCTTGCGCTCGTAAGCATGGATCTTCGCCCCCAACAGACACTCAAATTTCCAAAATTTCCGCAATTTCCAAAATTTGCGAGATGTGCTGAGTTGTGCTAGGCGAG
Organism: Phymatocera aterrima; assembly: GCA_963170745.1. NCBI lineage: Eukaryota > Metazoa > Arthropoda > Insecta > Hymenoptera > Tenthredinidae > Phymatocera > Phymatocera aterrima. Next base: position 54,332 of record CAUJGY010000194.1, read on the forward strand.
CACATGAACTTTCTCCCCCCACAAATCTCGCCCCGACCCACCCTTGCGCTCGTAAACATGGATCTTTTCCCCCAACCGACACTCAAATTTCCAAAATTTCCGCAAATTCCGAAATTTGCGAGTCGTGCTGAGTTGTGCTGGGCAAGCACATGAACTTTTTCCTCTCACAAATCGCGCCCTGACCAGCCCTTGCGCTCGTAAACATGGATGTTTCCCCCCAGCAGACACTCAAATTTCCAAAATTTCCGCAATTTGCAAAATTTGCGAATTGTGCTGAGTTGTGCCATGCAAGCACATGAACTATGTCCCCTTACAAATCTCGCTCCGACCCACCCTTGCGCTCGTAAGCATAGATCTTCGCCCCCAACAGACACTCAAATTTCCAAAATTTCCGCAATTTCCAAAATTTGCGAGATGTCCTGAGTTGTGCTAGGCGAGCACATGAACTTTCTCCTCTCACAAATCTCGCCCCGACCCACCCTTGCGCTCGTAAAAATGGATCTTTCCCCCCAACCGACACTCAAATTTCCGCAATTTCCAAAGTTTGCGAGTTGTGCCGAGTTGTGCTAGGCGAGCACACGAACTTTATCCTCTTACAAATCTCGCTCCGACCCACCCTTGCGCTCGTAAACATGGATCTTTCCCCCCAACCGACACTCAAATTTCCGCAATTTCCGCAATTTCCGAAATTTGCGAAGTGTGCTGAGTTGTGCTAGGCGAGCAGATGAACTTTTCCCTCTTACAAATCTCGTCCGACCCACCCTTGCGCTCGTAAGCATGGATCTTCGCCCCCAACAGACACTCAAATTTCCAAAATTTCCGCAATTTCCAGAATTTGTGAGATGTGCTGAGTTGTGCTAGGCGAGCACATGAACTTTCCCCCCTCACAAATCTCGCCCCGACCCACCCTTGCGCGCGTTTACATGGATGTTTTCCCCCAACCGACACTCAAATTTCCAAAATTCCCGCAATTTCCAAAATTTGCGAGTCGTGCTGAGTTGTGCTGGGCAAGCACATGAACTTTTTCCTCTCACAAATCGCGACCTGACCAGCCCTTGCGCTCGTAAACATGGATGTTTCATCCCAGCCGACACTCAAATTTCCAAAATTTCCGCAATTTGCAAAATTTGCGAACTGTGCTGAGTTGTGCCAGGCAAGCACATGAACTATGTCCCCTTACAAATCTCGCTCCGACCCACCCTTGCGCTTGTAAGCATAGATCTTCGCCCCCAACAGACACTCAAATTTCCAAAATTTCCGCAATTTCCAAAATTTGCGAGATGTGTTGAGTTGTGCTAGGCGAGCACATGAACTTTCTCCTCTCACAAATCTCGCCCCGACCCACCCTTGCGCTCGTAAAAATGGATCTTTCCCCCCAACCGACACTCAAATTTCCAAAATTTCCGCAATTTCCAAAGTTTGCGAGTTGTGCCGAGTTGTGCTAGGCGAGCACACGAACTTTATCCTCTTACAAATCTCGCTCCGACCCACCCTTGCGCTCGTAAACATGGATCTTTCCCCGCAACCGACACTCAAATTTCCGCAATTTCCGCAATTTCCGAAATTTGCGAAGTGTGCTGAGTTGTGCTAGGCGAGCAGATGAACTTTTCCCTCTTACAAATCTCGTCCGACCCACCCATGCGCTCGTAAGCATGGATCTTCGCCCCCAACAGACACTCAAATTTCCAAAATTTCCGCAATTTCCAAAATTTGCGAGATGTGCTGAGTTGTGCTAGCCGAGCACATGAACTATCTCCCCTCACAAATCTCGCCCCGACCCACCCTTGCGCTCGTAAACATGGATCTTTCCCCCCAACCGACACTCAAATTTCCAAAATTTCCGCAATTTCCAAAATTTGCGAGTCGTGCTGAGTTGTGCTGGGCAAGCACATGAAATTTTCCTCTCACAAATCGCGCCCTGACCAGCCCTTGCGCTCGTAAACATGGATCTTTCCCCCCAGCCGACACTCAAATTTCCAAAATTTCCGCAATTTGCGAAATTTGCGAACTGTGCTGAATTGTGCCAGGCAAGCACATGAACTATGTCCCCTGACAAATCTCGCTCCGACCCACCCTTGCGCTCGTAAACATGGATCGTTCCCCCCAACCGACACTCAAATTTCCAAAATTTCCGCAATTTCCAAAATTTGCGAGATGTGCTGAGTTGTGCTAGGCGAACACATGAACTTTTTCCTCTTACAAAGCTCGCTCCGACCCACCCATGCACTCGTAAACATGGATCTTTCCCCCCAACCGACACTCAAATTTCCAAAATTTCCGCAATTTCCAAAGTTTGCGAAGTGTGCTGAGTTGTGCTAGGCGAGCAGATGAACTTTTCCCTCTTACAAATCTCGTCCGACCCACCCATGCGCTCGTAAGCATGGATCTTCGCCCCCAACAAACACTCAAATTTCCAAAATTTCAGCAATTTCCAAAATTTGCGAGATGTGCTGAGTTGTGCTAGGCGAGCACATGAACTTTCTCCTCTCACAAATCTCGCCCCGACCCACCCTTGCGCTCGTAAATATGGAACTTTCCCCCCAACCAACACTCAAATTTCCAAAATTTCCGCAATTTCCAAAATATGCGAGTCGTGCTGAGTTGTGCTGGGCAAGCACATGAACTTTTTCCTCTCACAAATCGCGCCCTGACCAGCCCTTGCGCTCGTAAACATGGATCTTTCCCCCCAGCCGACACTCAAATTTCCAAAATTTCCGCAATTTCCAAAATTTGCGAGTCGTGCCGAGTTGTGCTAGGCGAGCACATGAACTTTTTCTTTTCACAAATCGCGCCCCGACCCACCCTTGCACTCGTAAACATGGATCTTTCCCCCCAACCGACACTCAAATTTCCAAAATTTCCGGAATTTCCAAAATTTGTGAATTGTGCTGAGTTGTGCTAGGCGAGCAGATGAACTTTTCCCTCTTACAAATCTCGTCCGACCCACCCATGCGCTCGTAAGCATGGATCTTCGCCCCCAACAGACACTCAAATTTCCAAAATTTCCGCAATTTCCAAAATTTGCGAGATGTGCTGAGTTGTGCTAGGCGAGCACATGAACTTTCTCCTCTCACAAATCTCGCTTTGACCCACCCTTGCGCTCGTAAACATGGATCTTTCCCCCCAACCGACACTCAAATTTCCAAAATTTCCGCAATTTCCAAAATTTGCGAGTCGTGCTGAGTTGTGCTGGGCAAGCACATGAACTTTTTCCTCTCACAAATCGCGCCCTGACCAGCCCTTGCGCTCGTAAACATGGATCTTTCCCCCCAGCCGACACTCAAATTTCCAAAATTTCCGCAATTTGCAAAATTTGCGAACTGTGCTGAGTTGTGCTAGGCGAGCAGATGAACTTTTCCCTCCTACAAATCTCGTCCGACCCACCCATGCGCTCGTAAGCATGGATCTTCGCCCCCAACAGACACTCAAATTTCCGCAATTTCCAAAATTTGCGGGATGTGCTGAGTTGTGCTAGGCGAGCACATGAACTTTCTCCTCTCACAAATCTCGCCCCGACCCACCCTTGCGCTCGTAAACATGGATCTTTCCCCCCAACCGACACTCAAATTTCCGCAATTTCCGCAATTTCCAAAATTTGTAAGAGGTCCTGAGTTGAGCCAGGCGAGCACATGAACTATGTCCTCTTACAAATCTCGCTCCGACCTACCCTTGCGCTCGTAAACATGGATCTTTCCCCCCAACCGACACTCATATTTCCAAAATTTCCGCAATTTCCAAAATTTGCGAGATGTGCTAAGTTGTGCTAGGCGAGCACATGAACTTTTTCCTCTCGCAAATCTCGCCTCGACCCACCCTTGCGCTCGTAAACATGGATCTTTCCCCCCAACCGACACTCGAATTTCCAAAATTTCCGCAATTTCCAAAATTTGCGAGTCGTGCTGAGTTGTGCTAGGCGAGTACATGAACTTTTTCCTCTCACAAATCGCGCCCCGACCAGCCCTTGCGCTCGTAAACATGGATATTCCCCCCAACCGACACTCAAATTTCCAAAATTTCCGCAATTTCCCGAATATCCGAAGAGTGCTGAGTTGTGCTAGGCGAACACATGAACTTTTTCCTCTTACAAATCACGCTCCGACCCACCCTTGCGCTCGTAAACATGGATCTTTCCCCCCAACCGACACTCAAATTTCGGCAATTTCCGCGATTTCCAAACTTTGCGAGTTGTGCTGAGTTGTGCCAGGCGAGCTCATGAACTATGTCCCCTTATGAATCTCGCTCCGACCCACCCTTGCGCTCGTAAACATGGATCTTTTCCCCCAACCGACACTCAAATTTCCAAAATTTCCGCAATTTCCAAAATTTGCGAGTCGTGCTGAGTTGTGCTGGGCAAGCACATGAACTTTTTCCTCTCACAAATCGCGCCCTGACCAGCCCTTGCGCTCGTAAACATGGATCTTTCCCCCCAGCCGACACTCAAATTTCCAAAATTTCCGCAATTTGCAAAAATTGCGAACTGTGCTGAGTTGTGCCAGGCAAGCACATGAACTATGTCCCCTTACAAATCTCGCTCCGACCCACCCTTGCACTCGTAAACATGGATCTTTCCCCCCAACCGACACTCAAATTTCCAAAATTTCCGCAATTTCCAAAATTTGCGAGATGTTTTGAGTTGTGCTAGGCGAGCACATGAACTTTTTCCTCTCACAAATCTCGCCCCGACTCACCCTTGCGCTCGTAAACATGGATCTTTCCCGCCAACCGACACTCAAATTTCCAAAATTTCCGCAATTTCGGAACTTTGCGAGTCGTGCTGAGTTGTGCTAGGCGAGCACATGAACTTTTTCCCCTCACAAATCGCGCCCCGACCCACCCTCGCGCTCGTAAACATGGATCTTTCCCCCCAACCGACACTCAAATTTCCAAAATTTCCGCAATTTCGGAACTTTGCGAGTCGTGCTGAGTTGTGCTAGGCGAGCACATGAACTTTTTCCTCTCACAAATCGCGCCCCGACCCACCCTCGCGCTCGTAAACATGGATCTTTCCCCCCAACCGACACTCAAATTTCCAAAATTTCCGCAATTTCCAAAATTTGCGAATTGTGCTGAGTTGTGATAGGCGAGCAGATGAACTTTTCCCTCTCACAAATCTCGTCCGACCCACCCTTGCGCTCGTAAGCATAGATCTTCGCCCCCAACAGACACTCAAATTTCCAAAATTTCCGCAATTTCCAAAATTTGCGAGATGTGCTGAGTTGTGCTAGGCGAGCACATGAACTTTCTCCTCTCACAAATCTCGCCCCGACCCACCCTTGCGCTCGTAAAAATGGATCTTTCCCCCCAACCGAAACTCAAATTTCCAAAATTTCCGCAATTTTCAAAGTTTGCGAGTTGTGCCGAGTTGTGCTAGGCGAGCACACGAACTTTATCCCCTTACAAATCTCGCTCCGACCCACACTTGCGCTCGTAAACATGGATCTTTCCCCCCGACCGACACTCAAATTTCCGCAATTTCCGCAATTTCCGAAATTTGCGAAGTGTGCTGAGTTGTGCTAGGCGAGCAGATGAACTTTTCCCTCTTACAAATCTCGTCCGACCCACCCTTGCGCTCGTAAGCATGGATCTTCGCCCCCAACAGACACTCAAATTTCCAAAATTTTCGCAATTTCCAAAATTTTCGCAATTTCCAAAATTTGCGAGATGTGCTGAGTTGTGCTAGGCGAGCACATGAACTTTCTCCCCCCACAAATCTCGCCACGACCCACCCTTGCGCTCGTAAACATGGATCTTTTCCCCCAACCGACACTCAAATTTCCAAAATTTCCGCAAATTCCGAAATTTGCGAGTCGTGCTGAGTTGTGCTGGGCAAGCACATGAACTTTTTCCTCTCACAAATCGCGCCCTGACCAGCCCTTGCGCTCGTAAACATGGATGTTTCCCCCCAGCCGACACTCAAATTTCCAAAATTTCCGCAATTTGCAAAATTTGCGAACTGTGCTGAGTTGTGCCAGGCAAGCACATGAACTATGTCCACTTACAAATCTCGCTCCGACCCACCCGTGCGCTCGTAAGCATAGATCTTCGCCCCCAACAGACACTCAAATTTCCAAAATTTCCGCAATTTCCAAACTTTGCAAGATGTGTTGAGTTGTACTAGGCGAGCACATGAACTTTCTCCTCTCACAAATCTCGCCCCGACCCACCCTTGCGCTCGTAAAAATGGATCTTTCCCCCCAACCGACACTCAAATTTCCAAAATTTCCGCAATTTCCAAAGTTTGCGAGTTGTGCCGAGTTGTGCTAGGCGAGCACACGATCTTTATCCTCTTACAAATCTCGCTCCGACCCACCCTTGCGCTCGTAAACATGGATCTTTCCCCGCAACCGACACTCAAATTTCCGCAATTTCCGCAATTTCCGAAATTTGCGAAGTGTGCTGAGTTGTGCTAGGCGAGCAGATGAACTTTTCCCTCTTACAAATCTCGTCCGACCCACCCATGCGCTCGTAAGCATGGATCTTCGCCCCCAACAGACACTCAAATTTCCAAAATTTCCGCAATTTCCAAAATTTGCGAGATGTGCTGAGTTGTGCTGGGCAAGCACATGAAATTTTCCTCTCACAAATCGCGCCCTGACCAGGCCTTGCGCTCGTAAACATGGTTCTTTCCCCCCAGCCGACACTCAAATTTCCAAAATTTCCGCAATTTGCAAAATTTGCGAACTGTGCTGAGTTGTACCAGGCAAGCACATGAACTATGTCCCCTTACAAATCTCGCTCCAACCCACCCTTGCGCTCGTAAACATGGATCTTTCCCCCCAACCGACACTCAAATTTCCAAAATTTCCGCAATTTCCAAAATTTGCGAGATGTGCTGAGTTGTGCTCGGCGAGCACATGAACTTTTTCCTCTTACAAATCGCGCCCCGACCCACCCTTGCGCTCGTAAACATGGATCTTTCCCCCCAGCCGACACTCAAATTTCCAAAATTTCCGCAATTTCCAAAATTTGCGAGTCGTGCCGAGTTGTGCTAGGCGAGCACACGAACTTTATCCTATTACAAATCTCGCTCCGACCCACACTTGCGCTCGTAAACATGGATCTTTCCCCCCGACCGACACTCAAATTTCCGCAATTTCCGCAATTTCCGAAATGTGCGAAGTGTGCTGAGTTGTGCTAGGCGAGCAGATGAACTTTTCCCTCTTACAAATCTCGTCCGACCCACCCTTGCGCTCGTAAGCATGGATCTTCGCCCCCAACAGACACTCAAATTTCCAAAATTTTCGCAATTTCCAAAATTTGCGAGATGTGCTGAGTTGTGCTAGGCGAGCACATGAACTTTCTCCCCCCACAAATCTCGCCCCGACCCACCCTCGCGCTCGTAAACATGGATCTTTTCCCCCAACCGACACTCAAATTTCCAAAATTTCCGCAAATTCCGAAATTTGCGAGTCGTGCTGAGTTGTGCTGGGCAAGCACATGAACTTTTTCCTCTCACAAATCGCGCCCTGACCAGCCCTTGCGCTCGCAAACATGGATGTTTCCCCCCAGCCGACACTCAAATTTCCAAAATTTCCGCAATTTGCAAAATTTGCGAATCGTGCTGAGTTGTGCCATGCAAGCACATGAACTATGTCCCCTTACAAATCTCGCTCCGACCCACCCTTGCGCTCGTAAGCATAGATCTTCGCCCCCAACAGACACTCAAATTTCCAAAATTTCCGCAATTTCCAAAATTTGCGAGATGTCCTGAGTTGTGCTAGGCGAGCACATGAACTTTCTCCTCTCACAAATCTCGCTTTGACCCACCCTTGCGCTCGTAAACATGGATCTTTCCCCCCAACCGACACTCAAATTTCCAAAATTTCCGCAATTTCCAAAATTTGCGAGTCGTGCTGAGTTGTGCTGGGCAAGCACATGAACTTTTTCCTCTCACAAATCGCGCCCTGACCAGCCCTTGCGCTCGTAAACATGGATCTTTCCCCCCAGCCGACACTCAAATTTCCAAAATTTCCGCAATTTGCAAAATTTGCGAACTGTGCTGAGTTGTGCTAGGCGAGCAGATGAACTTTTCCCTCCTACAAATCTCGTCCGACCCACCCATGCGCTCGTAAGCATGGATCTTCGCCCCCAACAGACACTCAAATTTCCGCAATTTCCAAAATTTGCGGGATGTGCTGAGTTGTGCTAGGCGAGCACATGAACTTTCTCCTCTCACAAATCTCGCCCCGACCCACCCTTGCGCTCGTAAACATGGATCTTTCCCCCCAACCGACACTCAAATTTCCGCAATTTCCGCAATTTCCAAAATTTGTAAGAGGTCCTGAGTTGAGCCAGGCGAGCACATGAACTAGGTCCTCTTACAAATCTCGCTCCGACCTACCCTTGCGCTCGTAAACATGGATCTTTCCCCCCAACCGACACTCATATTTCCAAAATTTCCGCAATTTCCAAAATTTGCGAGATGTGCTAAGTTGTGCTAGGCGAGCACATGAACTTTTTCCTCTCGCAAATCTCGCCTCGACCCACCCTTGCGCTCGTAAACATGGATCTTTCCCCCCAACCGACACTCGAATTTCCAAAATTTCCGCAATTTTTAAAATTTGCGAGTCGTGCTGAGTTGTGCTAGGCGAGTACATGAACTTTTTACTCTCACAAATCGCGCCCCGACCAGCCCTTGCGCTCGTAAACATGGATATTCCCCCCAACCGACACTCAAATTTCCAAAATTTCCGCAATTTCCCGAATATCCGAAGAGTGCTGAGTTGTGCTAGGCGAACACATGAACTTTTTCCTCTTACAAATCACGCTCCGACCCACCCTTGCGCTCGTAAACATGGATCTTTCCCCCCAACCGACACTCAAATTTCGGCAATTTCCGCGATTTCCAAACTTTGCGAGTTGTGCTGAGTTGTGCCAGGCGAGCTCATGAACTATGTCCCCTTATGAATCTCGCTCCGACCCACCCTTGCGCTCGTAAACATGGATCTTTTCCCCCAACCGACACTCAAATTTCCAAAATTTCCGCAATTTCCAAAATTTGCGAGTCGTGCTGAGTTGTGCTGGGCAAGCACATGAACTTTTTCCTCTCACAAATCGCGCCCTGACCAGCCCTTGCGCTCGTAAACATGGATCTTTCCCCCCAGCCGACACTCAAATTTCCAAAATTTCCGCAATTTGCAAAAATTGCGAACTGTGCTGAGTTGTGCCAGGCAAGCACATGAACTATGTCCCCTTACAAATCTCGCTCCGACCCACCCTTGCACTCGTAAACATGGATCTTTCCCCCCAACCGACACTCAAATTTCCAAAATTTCCGCAATTTCTAAAATTTGCGAGATGTTTTGAGTTGTGCTAGGCGAGCACATGAACTTTTTCCTCTCACAAATCTCGCCCCGACTCACCCTTGCGCTCGTAAACATGGATCTTTCCCGCCAACCGACACTCAAATTTCCAAAATTTCCGCAATTTCGGAACTTTGCGAGTCGTGCTGAGTTGTGCTAGGCGAGCACATGAACTTTTTCCCCTCACAAATCGCGCCCCGACCCACCCTCGCGCTCGTAAACATGGATCTTTCCCCCCAACCGACACTCAAATTTCCAAAATTTCCGCAATTTCGGAACTTTGCGAGTCGTGCTGAGTTGTGCTAGGCGAGCACATGAACTTTTTCCTCTCACAAATCGCGCCCCGACCCACCCTCGCGCTCGTAAACATGGATCTTTCCCCCCAACCGACACTCAAATTTCCAAAATTTCCGCAATTTCCAAAATTTGCGAATTGTGCTGAGTTGTGATAGGCGAGCAGATGAACTTTTCCCTCTCACAAATCTCGTCCGACCCACCCTTGCGCTCGTAAGCATAGATCTTCGCCCCCAACAGACACTCAAATTTCCAAAATTTCCGCAATTTCCAAAATTTGCGAGATGTGCTGAGTTGTGCTAGGCGAGCACATGATTTTTCTCCTCTCACAAATCTCGCCCCGACCCACCCTTGCGCTCGTAAAAATGGATCTTTCCCCCCAACCGAAACTCAAATTTCCAAAATTTCCGCAATTTCCAAAGTTTGCGAGTTGTGCCGAGTTGTGCTAGGCGAGCACACGAACTTTATCCTCTTACAAATCTCGCTCCGACCCACACTTGCGCTCGTAAACATGGATCTTTCCCCCCGACCGACACTCAAATTTCCGCAATTTCCGCAATTTCCGAAATTTGCGAAGTGTGCTGAGTTGTGCTAGGCGAGCAGATGAACTTTTCCCTCTTACAAATCTCGTCCGACCCACCCTTGCGCTCGTAAGCATGGATCTTCGCCCCCAACAGACACTCAAATTTCCAAAATTTTCGCAATTTCCAAAATTTGCGAGATGTGCTGAGTTGTGCTAGGCGAGCACATGAACTTTCTCCCCCCACAAATCTCGCCACGACCCACCCTTGCGCTCGTAAACATGGATCTTTTCCCCCAACCGACACTCAAATTTCCAAAATTTCCGCAAATTCCGAAATTTGCGAGTCGTGCTGAGTTGTGCTGGGCAAGCACATGAACTTTTTCCTCTCACAAATCGCGCCCTGACCAGCCCTTGCGCTCGTAAACATGGATGTTTCCCCCCAGCCGACACTCAAATTTCCAAAATTTCCGCAATTTGCAAAATTTGCGAACTGTGCTGAGTTGTGCCAGGCAAGCACATGAACTATGTCCACTTACAAATCTCGCTCCGACCCACCCGTGCGCTCGTAAGCATAGATCTTCGCCCCCAACAGACACTCAAATTTCCAAAATTTCCGCAATTTCCAAACTTTGCAAGATGTGTTGAGTTGTACTAGGCGAGCACATGAACTTTCTCCTCTCACAAATCTCGCCCCGACCCACCCTTGCGCTCGTAAAAATGGATCTTTCCCCCCAACCGACACTCAAATTTCCAAAATTTCCGCAATTTCCAAAGTTTGCGAGTTGTGCCGAGTTGTGCTAGGCGAGCACACGATCTTTATCCTCTTACAAATCTCGCTCCGACCCACCCTTGCGCTCGTAAACATGGATCTTTCCCCGCAACCGACACTCAAATTTCCGCAATTTCCGCAATTTCCGAAATTCGCGAAGTGTGCTGAGTTGTGCTAGGCGAGCAGATGAACTTTTCCCTCTTACAAATCTCGTCCGACCCACCCATGCGCTCGTAAGCATGGATCTTCGCCCCCAACAGACACTCAAATTTCCAAAATTTCCGCAATTTCCAAAATTTGCGAGATGTGCTGAGTTGTGCTGGGCAAGCACATGAAATTTTCCTCTCACAAATCGCGCCCTGACCAGGCCTTGCGCTCGTAAACATGGTTCTTTCCCCCCAGCCGACACTCAAATTTCCAAAATTTCCGCAATTTGCAAAATTTGCGAACTGTGCTGAGTTGTACCAGGCAAGCACATGAACTATGTCCCCTTACAAATCTCGCTCCAACCCACCCTTGCGCTCGTAAACATGGATCTTTCCCCCCAACCGACACTCAAATTTCCAAAATTTCCGCAATTTCCAAAATTTGCGAGATGTGCTGAGTTGTGCTCGGCGAGCACATGAACTTTTTCCTCTTACAAATCGCGCCCCGACCCACCCTTGCGCTCGTAAACATGGATCTTTCCCCCCAGCCGACACTCAAATTTCCAAAATTTCCGCAATTTCCAAAATTTGCGAGTCGTGCCGAGTTGTGCTAGGCGAGCACACGAACTTTATCCTATTACAAATCTCGCTCCGACCCACACTTGCGCTCGTAAACATGGATCTTTCCCCCCGACCGACACTCAAATTTCCGCAATTTCCGCAATTTCCGAAATGTGCGAAGTGTGCTGAGTTGTGCTAGGCGAGCAGATGAACTTTTCCCTCTTACAAATCTCGTCCGACCCACCCTTGCGCTCGTAAGCATGGATCTTCGCCCCCAACAGACACTCAAATTTCCAAAATTTTCGCAATTTCCAAAATTTGCGAGATGTGCTGAGTTGTGCTAGGCGAGCACATGAACTTTCTCCCCCCACAAATCTCGCCCCGACCCACCCTTGCGCTCGTAAACATGGATCTTTTCCCCCAACCGACACTCAAATTTCCAAAATTTCCGCAAATTCCGAAATTTGCGAGTCGTGCTGAGTTGTGCTGGGCAAGCACATGAACTTTTTCCTCTCACAAATCGCGCCCTGACCAGCCCTTGCGCTCGTAAACATGGATGTTTCCCCCCAGCCGACACTCAAATTTCCAAAATTTCCGCAATTTGCAAAATTTGCGAATCGTGCTGAGTTGTGCCATGCAAGCACATGAACTATGTCCCCTTACAAATCTCGCTCCGACCCACCCTTGCGCTCGTAAGCATAGATCTTCGCCCCCAACAGACACTCAAATTTCCAAAATTTCCGCAATTTCCAAAATTTGCGAGATGTCCTGAGTTGTGCTAGGCGAGCACATGAACTTTCTCCTCTCACAAATCTCGCCCCGACCCACCCTTGCGCGAGTAAAAATGGATCTTTCCCCCCAACCGACACTCAAATTTCCAAAATTTCCGCAATTTCCAAAGTTTGCGAATTGTGCGGAGTTGTGCTAGGCGAGCACATGAACTTTTTCCTTTCACAAATCGCGCCCCGACCCACCCTTGCACTCGTAAACATGGATCTTTCCCCCCAACCGACACTCAAATTTCCAAAATTTCCGCAATTTCCAAAATTTGCGAGATGTGTTGAGTTGTGCTAGGCGAGCACATGAACTTTTTCCTCTCACAAATCTCGCCCCGACTCACCCTTGCGCTCGTAAACATGGATCTTTCCCCCCAGCCGACACTCAAATTTCCAAAATTTCCGCAATTTCCAAAATTTGCGAGTCGTGCCGAGTTGTGCTAGGCGAGCACATGAACTTTTTCCTTTCACAAATCGCGCCCCGACCCACCCTTGCACTCGTAAACATGGATCTTTCCCCCCAACCGACACTCAAATTTCCAAAATTTCCGGAATTTCCAAAATTTGTGAATTGTGCTGAGTTGTGCTAGGCGAGCAGATGAACTTTTCCCTCTTACAAATCTCGTCCGACCCACCCATGCGCTCGTAAGCATGGATCTTCGCCCCCAACAGAAACTCAAATTTCCAAAATTTCCGCAATTTCCAAAATTTGCGAGATGTGCTGAGTTGTGCTAGGCGAGCACATGAACTTTCTCCTCTCACAAATCTCGCTTTGACCCACCCTTGCGCTCGTAAACATGGATCTTTCCCCCCAACCGACACTCAAATTTCCAAAATTTCCGCAATTTCCAAAATTTGCGAGTCGTGCTGAGTTGTGCTGGGCAAGCACATGAACTTTTTCCTCTCACAAATCGCGCCCTGACCAGCCCTTGCGCTCGTAAACATGGATCTTTCCCCCCAGCCGACACTCAAATTTCCAAAATTTCCGCAATTTGCAAAATTTGCGAACTGTGCTGAGTTGTGCTAGGCGAGCAGATGAACTTTTCCCTCCTACAAATCTCGTCCGACCCACCCACGCGCTCGTAAGCATGGATCTTCGCCCCCAACAGACACTCAAATTTCCGCAATTTCCAAAATTTGCGGGATGTGCTGAGTTGTGCTAGGCGAGCACATGAACTTTCTCCTCTCACAAATCTCGCCCCGACCCACCCTTGCGCTCGTAAACATGGATCTTTCCCCCCAACCGACACTCAAATTTCCGCAATTTCCGCAATTTCCAAAATTTGTGAGAGGTCCTGAGTTGAGCCAGGCGAGCACATGAACTATGTCGTCTTACAAATCTCGCTCCGACCTACCCTTGCGCTCGTAAACATGGATCTTTCCCCCCAACCGACACTCATATTTCCAAAATTTCCGCAATTTCCAAAATTTGCGAGATGTGCTAAGTTGTGCTAGGCGAGCACATGAACTTTTTCCTCTCGCAAATCTCGCCTCGACCCACCCTTGCGCTCGTAAACATGGATCTTTCCCCCCAACCGACACTCGGATTTCCAAAATTTCCGCAATTTCCAAAATTTGCGAGTCGTGCTGAGTTGTGCTAGGCGAGCACATGAACTTTTTCCTCTCACAAATCGCGCCCCGACCAGCCCTTGCGCTCGTAAACATGGATATTCCCCCCAACCGACACTCAAATTTCCAAAATTTCCGCAATTTCCCGAATATCCGAAGAGTGCTGAGTTGTGCTAGGCGAACACATGAACTTTATCCTCTTACAAATCACGCTCCGACCCACCCTTGCGCTCGTAAACATGGATCTTTCCCCCCAACCGACACTCAAATTTCGGCAATTTCCGCGATTTCCAAACTGTGCGAGTTGTGCTGAGTTGTGCCAGGCGAGCTCATGAACTTTTTCCTCTCACAAATCGCGCCCCGACCAGCCCTTGCGCTCGTAAACATGGATCTTTCCCCCCAGCCGACACTCAAATTTCCAAAATTTCCGCAATTTCCAAAATTTGCGAACTGTGCTGAGTTGTGCCAGGCGAGCACATGAACTATGTCCCCTTATGAATCTCGCTCCGACCCACCCTTGCGCTCAAAAACATGGATCTTTCCCCCCAACCGACACTCAAATTTCCAAAATTTCCGCAATTTCCGAAATTTGCGAGTTGTGCTGAGTTGTGCTAGGCGAGCACATGAACTTTCTCCCCTCACAAATCTCGCCCCGACCCACCCTTGCGCTCGTAAACATGGATCTTTTCCCCCAACCGACACTCAAATTTCCAAAATTTCCGCAATTTCCAAAATTTGCGAGTCGTGCTGAGTTGTGCTGGGCAAGCACATGAACTTTTTCCTCTCACAAATCGCGCCCTGACCAGCCCTTGCGCTCGTAAACATGGATCTTTCCCCCCAGCCGACACTCAAATTTCCAAGATTTCCGCAATTTGCAAAAATTGCGAACTGTGCTGAGTTGTGCCAGGCAAGCACATGAACTATGTCCCCTTACAAATCTCGCTCCGACCCACCCTTGCGCTCGTAAACATGGATCTTTCCCCCCAACCGACACTCAAATTTCCAAAATTTCCGCAATTTCCAAAATTTGCGAGATGTGTTGAGTTGTGCTAGGCGAGCACATGAACTTTTTCCTCTCACAAATCTCGCCCCGACTCACCCTTGCGCTCGTAAACATGGATCTTTCCCGCCAACCGACACTCAAATTTCCAAAATTTCCGCAATTTCGGAACTTTGCGAGTCGTGCTGAGTTGTGCTAGGCGAGCACATGAACTTTTTCCCCTCACAAATCGCGCCCCGACCCACCCTCGCGCTCGTAAACATGGATCTTTCCCCCCAACCGACACTCAAATTTCCAAAATTTCCGCAATTTCGGAACTTTGCGAGTCGTGCTGAGTTGTGTTAGGCGAGCACATGAACTTTTTTCTCTCACAAATCGCGCCCCGACCCACCCTCGCGCTCGTAAACATGGATCTTTCCCGCCAACCGACACTCAAATTTCCAAAATTTCCGCAATTTCCAAAATTTGCGAATTGTGCTGAGTTGTGATAGGCGAGCAGATGAACTTTTCCCTCTCACAAATCTCGTCCGACCCACCCTTGCGCTCGTAAGCATAGATCTTCGCCCCCAACAGACACTCAAATTTCCAAAATTTCCGCAATTTCGGAACTTTGCGAGTCGTGCTGAGTTGTGCTAGGCGAGCACATGAACTTTTTCCTCTCACAAATCGCGACCCGACCAGCCCTTGCGCTCGTAAACATGGATCTTTCCCCCCAGCCGACACTCAAATTTCCAAAATTTCCGCAATTTCCAAAATTTGCGAACTGTGCTGAGTTGTGCCAGGCGAGCACATGAACTATGTCCCCTTATGAATCTCGCTCCGACCCACCCTTGCGCTCAAAAACATGGATCTTTCCCCCCAACCGACACTCAAATTTCCAAAATTTCCGCAATTTCCGAAATTTGCGAGTTGTGCTGAGTTGTGCTAGACGAGCACATGAACTTTTTTATCTTACAAATCGCGCCCCGACCCACCCTTGTGCTCGTAAACATGGATCTTTCCCCCCAACCGACACTCAAATTTCCGCAATTTCCGCAATTTCCAAAATTTGCGAGATGTGCTAAGTTGTGCTAGGCGAGCACATGAACTTTTTCCTCTCGCAAATCTCGCCCCGACCCACCCTTGCGCTCGTAAACATGGATCTTTCCCCCCAACCGACACTCGAATTTCCAAAATTTCCGCAATTTCCAAAATTTGCGAGTCGTGCTGAGTTGTGCTAGGCGAGCACATGAACTTTCTCCCCTCACAAATCTCGCCCCGACCCACCCTTGCGCTCGTAAACATGGATCTTTTCCCCCAACCGACACTCAAATTTCCAAAATTTCCGCAATTTCCAAAATTTGCGAGTCGTGCTGAGTTGTGCTGGGCAAGCACATGAACTTTTTCCTCTCACAAATCGCGCCCTGACCAGCCCTTGCGCTCGTAAACATGGATCTTTCCCCCCAGCCGACACTCAAATTTCCAAAATTTCCGCAATTTGCAAAAATTGCGAACTGTGCTGAGTTGTGCCAGGCAAGCACATGAACTATGTCCCCTTACAAATCTCGCTCCGACCCACCCTTGCGCTCGTAAACATGGATCTTTCCCCCCAACCGACACTCAAATTTCCAAAATTTCCGCAATTTCCAAAATTTGCGAGATGTGTTGAGTTGTGCTAGGCGAGCACATGAACTTTTTCCTCTCACAAATCTCGCCCCGACTCACCCTTGCGCTCGTAAACATGGATCTTTCCCGCCAACCGACACTCAAATTTCCAAAATTTCCGCAATTTCGGAACTTTGCGAGTCGTGCTGAGTTGTGCTAGGCGAGCACATGAACTTTTTCCCCTCACAAATCGCGCCCCGACCCACCCTCGCGCTCGTAAACATGGATCTTTCCCCCCAACCGACACTCAAATTTCCAAAATTTCCGCAATTTCGGAACTTTGCGAGTCGTGCTGAGTTGTGCTAGGCGAGCACATGAACTTTTTCCTCTCACAAATCGCGCCCCGACCCACCCTCGCGCTCGTAAACATGGATCTTTCCCCCCAACCGACACTCAAATTTCCAAAATTTCCGCAATTTCCAAAATTTGCGAATTGTGCTGAGTTGTGATAGGCGAGCAGATGAACTTTTCCCTCTCACAAATCTCGTCCGACCCACCCTTGCGCTCGTAAGCATAGATCTTCGCCCCCAACAGACACTCAAATTTCCAAAATTTCCGCAAGTTCCAAAATTTGCGAGATGTGCTGAGTTGTGCTAGGCGAGCACATGAACTTTCTCCACTCACAAATCTCGCCCCGACCCACCCTTGCGCTCGTAAAAATGGATCTTTCCCCCCAACCGAAACTCAAATTTCCAAAATTTCCGCAATTTCCAAAGTTTGCGAGTTGTGCCGAGTTGTGCTAGGCGAGCACACGAACTTTATCCTCTTACAAATCTCGCTCCGACCCGCACTTGCGCTCGTAAACATGGATCTTTCCCCCCGACCGACACTCAAATTTCCGCAATTTCCGCAATTTCCGAAATTTGCGAAGTGTGCTGAGTTGTGCTAGGCGAGCAGATGAACTTTTCCCTCTTACAAATCTCGTCCGACCCACCCTTGCGCTCGTAAGCATGGATCTTCGCCCCCAACAGACACTCAAATTTCCAAAATTTCCGCAATTTCCAAAATTTGCGAGATGTGCTGAGTTGTGCTAGGCGAGCACATGAACTTTCTCCTCTCACAAATCTCGCTTTGACCCACCCTTGCACTCGTAAACATGGATCTTTCCCCCCAACCGACACTCAAATTTCAAAAATTTCCGCAATTTCCAAAATTTGCGAGTCGTGCTGAGTTGTGCTGGGCAAGCACATGAACTTTTTCCTCTCACAAATCGCGCCCTGACCAGCCCTTGCGCTCATAAACATGGATCTTTCCCCCCAGCCGACACTCAAATTTCCAAAATTTCCGCAATTTGCAAAATTTGCGAACTGTGCTGAGTTGTGCTAGGCGAGCAGATGAACTTTTCCCTCCTACAAATCTCGTCCGACCCACCCACGCGATCGTAAGCATGGATCTTCGCCCCCAACAGACACTCAAATTTCCGCAATTTCCAAAATTTGCGGGATGTGCTGAGTTGTGCTAGGCGAGCACATGAACTTTCTCCTCTCACAAATCTCGCCCCGACCCACCCTTGCGCTCGTAAACATGGATCTTTCCCCCCAACCGACACTCAAATTTCCGCAATTTCCGCAATTTCCAAAATTTGTGAGAGGTCCTGAGTTGAGCCAGGCGAGCACATGAACTATGTCCTCTTACAAATTTAGCTCCGACCTACCCTTGCGCTCGTAAACATGGATCTTTCCCCCCAACCGACACTCATATTTCCAAAATTTCCGCAATTTCCAAAATTTGCGAGTCGTGCTGAGTTGTGCTAGGCGAGCACATGAACTTTTTCCTCTCGCAAATCTCGCCTCGACCCACCCTTGCGCTCGTAAACATGGATCTTTCCCCCCAACCGACACTCGAATTTCCAAAATTTCCGCAATTTCCAAAATTTGCGAGTCGTGCTGAGTTGTGCTAGGCGAGCACATGAACTTTTTCCCCTCACAAATCGCGCCCCGACCCACCCTCGCGCTCGTAAACATGGATCTTTCCCCCCAACCGACACTCAAATTTCCAAAATTTCCGCAATTTCGGAACTTTGCGAGTCGTGCTGAGTTGTGCTAGGCGAGCACATGAACTTTTTCCTCTCACAAATCGCGCCCCGACCCACCCTCGCGCTCGTAAACATGGATCTTTCCCCCCAACCGACACTCAAATTTCCAAAATTTCCGCAATTTCCAAAATTTGCGAATTGTGCTGAGTTGTGATAGGCGAGCAGATGAACTTTTCCCTTTCACAAATCTCGTCCGACCCACCCTTGCGCTCGTAAGCATAGATCTTCGCCCCCAACAGACACTCAAATTTCCAAAATTTCCGCAAGTTCCAAAATTTGCGAGATGTGCTGAGTTGTGCTAGGCGAGCACATGAACTTTCTCCACTCACAAATCTCGCCCCGACCCACCCTTGCGCTCGTAAAAATGGATCTTTCCCCCCAACCGAAACTCAAATTTCCAAAATGTCCGCAATTTCCAAAATTTGCGAGTCGTGCTGAGTTGTGCTGGGCAAGCACATGAACTATGTCCCCTTACAAATCTCGCTCCAACCCACCCTTGCGCTCGTAAACATGGATCTTTCCCCCCAACCGACACTCAAATTTCCAAAATTTCTGCAATTTCCAAAATTTGCGAGATGTGCTGAGTTGTGCTAGGCGAGCACATGAACTTTTTCCTCTTACAAATCGCGCCCCGACCCACCCTTGCGCTCGTAAACATGGATCTTTCCCCCCAGCCGACACTCAAATTTCCAAAATGTCCGCAATTTCCAAAATTTGCGAGTCGTGCTGAGTTGTGCTGGGCAAGCACATGAACTTTTTCCCCGCACAAATCGCGCCCTGACCAGCCCTTGCGCTCGTAAACATGGATCTTTCCCCCCAGCCGACACTCAAATTTCCAAAATTTCCGCACTTTGCAAAATTTGCGAACTGTGCTGAGTTGTACCAGGCAAGCACATGAACTATGTCCCCTTACAAATCTCGCTCCAACCCACCCTTGCGCTCGTAAACATGGATCTTTCCCCCCAACCGACACTCAAATTTCCAAAATTTCTGCAATTTCCAAAATTTGCGAGATGTGCTGAGTTGTGCTAGGCGAGCACATGAACTTTTTCCTCTTACAAATCGCGCCCCGACCCACCCTTGCGCTCGTAAACATGGATCTTTCCCCCCAGCCGACACTCAAATTTCCAAAATTTCCGCAATTTCCAAAATTTGCGAGTCGTGCCGAGTTGTGCTAGGCGAGCACATGAACTTTTTCCCCGCACAAATCGCGCCCTGACCAGCCCTTGCGCTCGTAAACATGGATCTTTCCCCCCAGCCGACACTCAAATTTCCAAAATTTCCGCACTTTGCAAAAATTGCGAACTGTGCTGAGTTGTGCCAGGCAAGCACATGAACTATGTCCCCTTACAAATCTCGCTCCGACCCACCCTTGCGCTCGTAAACATGGATCTTTCCCCCCAACCGACACTCAAATTTCCAAAATTTCTGCAATTTCCAAAATTTGCGAGATGTGCTGAGTTGTGCTCGGCGAGCACATGAACTTTTTCCTCTTACAAATCGCGCCCCGACCCACCCTTGCGCTCGTAAACATGGATCTTTCCCCCCAGCCGACACTCAAATTTCCAAAATTTCCGCAATTTCCAAAATTTGCGAGTCGTGCCGAGTTGTGCTAGGCGAGCACATGAACTTTTTCCTTTCACAAATCGCGCCCCGACCCACCCTTGCACTCGTAAACATGGATCTTTCCCCCCAACCGACACTCAAATTTCCAAAATTTCCGGAATTTCCAAAATTTGTGAATTGTGCTGAGTTGTGCTAGGCGAGCAGATGAACTTTTCCCTCTTACAAATCTCGTCCGACCCACCCATGCGCTCGTAAGCATGGATCTTCGCCCCCAACAGAAACTCAAATTTCCAAAATTTCCGCAATTTCCAAAATTTGCGAGATGTGCTGAGTTGTGCTAGGCGAGCACATGAACTTTCTCCTCTCACAAATCTCGCTTTGACCCACCCTTGCGCTCGTAAACATGGATCTTTCCCCCCAACCGACACTCAAATTTCCAAAATTTCCGCAATTTCCAAAATTTGCGAGTCGTGCTGAGTTGTGCTGGGCAAGCACATGAACTTTTTCCTCTCACAAATCGCGCCCTGACCAGCCCTTGCGCTCGTAAACATGGATCTTTCCCCCCAGCCGACACTCAAATTTCCAAAATTTCCGCAATTTGCAAAATTTGCGAACTGTGCTGAGTTGTGCTAGGCGAGCAGATGAACTTTTCCCTCCTACAAATCTCGTCCGACCCACCCACGCGCTCGTAAGCATGGATCTTCGCCCCCAACAGACACTCAAATTTCGGCAATTTCCAAAATTTGCGGGATGTGCTGAGTTGTGCTAGGCGAGCACATGAACTTTCTCCTCTCACAAATCTCGCCCCGACCCACCCTTGCGCTCGTAAACATGGATCTTTCCCCCCAACCGACACTCAAATTTCCGCAATTTCCGCAATTTCCAAAATTTGTGAGAGGTCCTGAGTTGAGCCAGGCGAGCACATGAACTATGTCGTCTTACAAATCTCGCTCCGACCTACCCTTGCGCTCGTAAACATGGATCTTTCCCCCCAACCGACACTCATATTTCCAAAATTTCCGCAATTTCCAAAATTTGCGAGATGTGCTGAGTTGTGCTAGGCGAGCACATGAACTTTTTCCTCTCACAAATCGCGCCCCGACCAGCCCTTGCGCTCGTAAACATGGATATTCCCCCCAACCGACACTCAAATTTCCAAAATTTCCGCAATTTCCCGAATATCCGAAGAGTGCTGAGTTGTGCTAGGCGAACACATGAACTTTATCCTCTTACAAATCACGCTCCGACCCACCCTTGCGCTCGTAAACATGGATCTTTCCCCCCAACCGACACTCAAATTTCGGCAATTTCCGCGATTTCCAAACTGTGCGAGTTGTGCTGAGTTGTGCCAGGCGAGCTCATGAACTTTTTCCTCTCACAAATCGCGCCCCGACCAGCCCTTGCGCTCGTAAACATGGATCTTTCCCCCCAGCCGACACTCAAATTTCCAAAATTTCCGCAATTTCCAAAATTTGCGAACTGTGCTGAGTTGTGCCAGGCGAGCACATGAACTATGTCCCCTTATGAATCTCGCTCCGACCCACCCTTGCGCTCAAAAACATGGATCTTTCCCCCCAACCGACACTCAAATTTCCAAAATTTCCGCAATTTCCGAAATTTGCGAGTTGTGCTGAGTTGTGCTAGGCGAGCACATGAACTTTCTCCCCTCACAAATCTCGCCCCGACCCACCCTTGCGCTCGTAAACATGGATCTTTTCCCCCAACCGACACTCAAATTTCCAAAATTTCCGCAATTTCCAAAATTTGCGAGTCGTGCTGAGTTGTGCTGGGCAAGCACATGAACTTTTTCCTCTCACAAATCGCGCCCTGACCAGCCCTTGCGCTCGTAAACATGGATCTTTCCCCCCAGCCGACACTCAAATTTCCAAGATTTCCGCAATTTGCAAAAATTGCGAACTGTGCTGAGTTGTGCCAGGCAAGCACATGAACTATGTCCCCTTACAAATCTCGCTCCGACCCACCCTTGCGCTCGTAAACATGGATCTTTCCCCCCAACCGACACTCAAATTTCCAAAATTTCCGCAATTTCCAAAATTTGCGAGATGTGTTGAGTTGTGCTAGGCGAGCACATGAACTTTTTCCTCTCACAAATCTCGCCCCGACTCACCCTTGCGCTCGTAAACATGGATCTTTCCCCCCAGCCGACACTCAAATTTCCAAAATTTCCGCAATTTCCAAAATTTGCGAGTCGTGCCGAGTTGTGCTAGGCGAGCACATGAACTTTTTCCTTTCACAAATCGCGCCCCGACCCACCCTTGCACTCGTAAACATGGATCTTTCCCCCCAACCGACACTCAAATTTCCAAAATTTCCGGAATTTCCAAAATTTGTGAATTGTGCTGAGTTGTGCTAGGCGAGCAGATGAACTTTTCCCTCTTACAAATCTCGTCCGACCCACCCATGCGCTCGTAAGCATGGATCTTCGCCCCCAACAGAAACTCAAATTTCCAAAATTTCCGCAATTTCCAAAATTTGCGAGATGTGCTGAGTTGTGCTAGGCGAGCACATGAACTTTCTCCTCTCACAAATCTCGCTTTGACCCACCCTTGCGCTCGTAAACATGGATCTTTCCCCCCAACCGACACTCAAATTTCCAAAATTTCCGCAATTTCCAAAATTTGCGAGTCGTGCTGAGTTGTGCTGGGCAAGCACATGAACTTTTTCCTCTCACAAATCGCGCCCTGACCAGCCCTTGCGCTCGTAAACATGGATCTTTCCCCCCAGCCGACACTCAAATTTCCAAAATTTCCGCAATTTGCAAAATCTGCGAACTGTGCTGAGTTGTGCTAGGCGAGCAGATGAACTTTTCCCTCCTACAAATCTCGTCCGACCCACCCACGCGCTCGTAAGCATGGATCTTCGCCCCCAACAGACACTCAAATTTCCGCAATTTCCAAAATTTGCGGGATGTGCTGAGTTGTGCTAGGCGAGCACATGAACTTTCTCCTCTCACAAATCTCGCCCCGACCCACCCTTGCGCTCGTAAACATGGATCTTTCCCCCCAACCGACACTCAAATTTCCGCAATTTCCGCAATTTCCAAAATTTGTGAGAGGTCCTGAGTTGAGCCAGGCGAGCACATGAACTATGTCGTCTTACAAATCTCGCTCCGACCTACCCTTGCGCTCGTAAACATGGATCTTTCCCCCCAACCGACACTCATATTTCCAAAATTTCCGCAATTTCCAAAATTTGCGAGATGTGCTAAGTTGTGCTAGGCGAGCACATGAACTTTTTCCTCTCGCAAATCTCGCCTCGACCCACCCTTGCGCTCGTAAACATGGATCTTTCCCCCCAACCGACACTCGGATTTCCAAAATTTCCGCAATTTCCAAAATTTGCGAGTCGTGCTGAGTTGTGCTAGGCGAGCACATGAACTTTTTCCTCTCACAAATCGCGCCCCGACCAGCCCTTGCGCTCGTAAACATGGATATTCCCCCCAACCGACACTCAAATTTCCAAAATTTCCGCAATTTCCCGAATATCCGAAGAGTGCTGAGTTGTGCTAGGCGAACACATGAACTTTATCCTCTTACAAATCACGCTCCGACCCACCCTTGCGCTCGTAAACATGGATCTTTCCCCCCAACCGACACTCAAATTTCGGCAATTTCCGCGATTTCCAAACTGTGCGAGTTGTGCTGAGTTGTGATAGGCGAGCAGATGAACTTTTCCCTCTCACAAATCTCGTCCGACCCACCCTTGCGCTCGTAAGCATAGATCTTCGCCCCCAACAGACACTCAAATTTCCAAAATTTCCGCAATTTCGGAACTTTGCGAGTCGTGCTGAGTTGTGCTAGGCGAGCACATGAACTTTTTCCTCTCACAAATCGCGACCCGACCAGCCCTTGCGCTCGTAAACATGGATCTTTCCCCCCAGCCGACACTCAAATTTCCAAAATTTCCGCAATTTCCAAAATTTGCGAACTGTGCTGAGTTGTGCCAGGCGAGCACATGAACTATGTCCCCTTATGAATCTCGCTCCGACCCACCCTTGCGCTCAAAAACATGGATCTTTCCCCCCAACCGACACTCAAATTTCCAAAATTTCCGCAATTTCCGAAATTTGCGAGTTGTGCTGAGTTGTGCTAGGCGAGCACATGAACTTTTTTATCTTACAAATCGCGCCCCGACCCACCCTTGTGCTCGTAAACATGGATCTTGCCCCCCAACCGACACTCAAATTTCCGAAATTTTCGCAATTTCCAAAATTTGTGAAGTGTGCTGAGTTGTGCTTGGCAAGCAGATGAACTTTTCCCTCTTACAAATCTCGTGCGACCCACCCTTGCGCTCGTAAGCATGGATCTTCGCCCCCAACAGACACTCAAATTTCAAAAATTTCCGCAATTTCCAAAGTTTGCGAAGTGTGCTACGTTGTGCTAGGCGAGCACATGAACTTTATCCTCTTACAAATCTCGCTCCGACCCACCCTTGCGCTCGTAAACATGGATCTTTCCCCCCAACCGACACTCAAATTTCCGCAATTTCCGCAATTTCCAAAATTTGCGAGATGTGCTAAGTTGTGCTAGGCGAGCACATGAACTTTTTCCTCTCGCAAATCTCGCCCCGACCCACCCTTGCGCTCGTAAACATGGATCTTTCCCCCCAACCGACACTCGAATTTCCAAAATTTCCGCAATTTCCAAAATTTGCGAGTCGTGCTGAGTTGTGCTAGGCGAGCACATGAACTTTCTCCCCTCACAAATCTCGCCCCGACCCACCCTTGCGCTCGTAAACATGGATCTTTTCCCCCAACCGACACTCAAATTTCCAAAATTTCCGCAATTTCCAAAATTTGCGAGTCGTGCTGAGTTGTGCTGGGCAAGCACATGAACTTTTTCCTCTCACAAATCGCGCCCTGACCAGCCCTTGCGCTCGTAAACATGGATCTTTCCCCCCAGCCGACACTCAAATTTCCAAAATTTCCGCAATTTGCAAAAATTGCGAACTGTGCTGAGTTGTGCCAGGCAAGCACATGAACTATGTCCCCTTACAAATCTCGCTCCGACCCACCCTTGCGCTCGTAAACATGGATCTTTCCCCCCAACCGACACTCAAATTTCCAAAATTTCCGCAATTTCCAAAATTCGCGAGATGTGTTGAGTTGTGCTAGGCGAGCACATGAACTTTTTCCTCTCACAAATCTCGCCCCGACTCACCCTTGCGCTCGTAAACATGGATCTTTCCCGCCAACCGACACTCAAATTTCCAAAATTTCCGCAATTTCGGAACTTTGCGAGTCGTGCTGAGTTGTGCTAGGCGAGCACATGAACTTTTTCCCCTCACAAATCGCGCCCCGACCCACCCTCGCGCTCGTAAACATGGATCTTTCCCCCCAACCGACACTCAAATTTCCAAAATTTCCGCAATTTCGGAACTTTGCGAGTCGTGCTGAGTTGTGCTAGGCGAGCACATGAACTTTTTCCTCTCACAAATCGCGCCCCGACCCACCCTCGCGCTCGTAAACATGGATCTTTCCCCCCAACCGACACTCAAATTTCCAAAATTTCCGCAATTTCCAAAATTTGCGAATTGTGCTGAGTTGTGATAGGCGAGCAGATGAACTTTTCCCTCTCACAAATCTCGTCCGACCCACCCTTGCGCTCGTAAGCATAGATCTTCGCCCCCAACAGACACTCAAATTTCCAAAATTTCCGCAAGTTCCAAAATTTGCGAGATGTGCTGAGTTGTGCTAGGCGAGCACATGAACTTTCTCCACTCACAAATCTCGCCCCGACCCACCCTTGCGCTCGTAAAAATGGATCTTTCCCCCCAACCGAAACTCAAATTTCCAAAATTTCCGCAATTTCCAAAGTTTGCGAGTTGTGCCGAGTTGTGCTAGGCGAGCACACGAACTTTATCCTCTTACAAATCTCGCTCCGACCCGCACTTGCGCTCGTAAACATGGATCTTTCCCCCCGACCGACACTCAAATTTCCGCAATTTCCGCAATTTCCGAAATTTGCGAAGTGTGCTGAGTTGTGCTAGGCGAGCAGATGAACTTTTCCCTCTTACAAATCTCGTCCGACCCACCCTTGCGCTCGTAAGCATGGATCTTCGCCCCCAACAGACACTCAAATTTCCAAAATTTCCGCAATTTCCAAAATTTGCGAGATGTGCTGAGTTGTGCTAGGCGAGCACATGAACTTTCTTCTCTCACAAATCTCGCTTTGACCCACCCTTGCACTCGTAAACATGGATCTTTCCCCCCAACCGACACTCAAATTTCAAAAATTTCCGCAATTTCCAAAATTTGCGAGTCGTGCTGAGTTGTGCTGGGCAAGCACATGAACTTTTTCCTCTCACAAATCGCGCCCTGACCAGCCCTTGCGCTCGTAAACATGGATCTTTCCCCCCAGCCGACACTCAAATTTCCAAAATTTCCGCAATTTGCAAAATTTGCGAACTGTGCTGAGTTGTGCTAGGCGAGCAGATGAACTTTTCCCTCCTACAAATCTCGTCCGACCCACCCACGCGATCGTAAGCATGGATCTTCGCCCCCAACAGACACTCAAATTTCCGCAATTTCCAAAATTTGCGGGATGTGCTGAGTTGTGCTAGGCGAGCACATGAACTTTCTCCTCTCACAAATCTCGCCCCGACCCACCCTTGCGCTCGTGAACATGGATCTTTCCCCCCAACCGACACTCAAATTTCCGCAATTTCCGCAATTTCCAAAATTTGTGAGAGGTCCTGAGTTGAGCCAGGCGAGCACATGAACTATGTCCTCTTACAAATTTAGCTCCGACCTACCCTTGCGCTCGTAAACATGGATCTTTCCCCCCAACCGACACTCATATTTCCAAAAGTTCCGCAATTTCCAAAATTTGCGAGATGTGCTAAGTTGTGCTAGGCGAGCACATGAACTTTTTCCTCTCGCAAATCTCGCCTCGACCCACCCTTGCGCTCGTAAACATGGATCTTTCCCCCCAACCGACACTCGAATTTCCAAAATTTCCGCAATTTCCAAAATTTGCGAGTCGTGCTGAGTTGTGCTAGGCGAGCACATGAACTTTTTCCCCTCACAAATCGCGCCCCGACCCACCCTCGCGCTCGTAAACATGGATCTTTCCCCCCAACCGACACTCAAATTTCCAAAATTTCCGCAATTTCGGAACTTTGCGAGTCGTGCTGAGTTGTGCTAGGCGAGCACATGAACTTTTTCCTCTCACAAATCGCGCCCCGACCCACCCTCGCGCTCGTAAACATGGATCTTTCCCCCCAACCGACACTCAAATTTCCAAAATTTCCGCAATTTCCAAAATTTGCGAATTGTGCTGAGTTGTGATAGGCGAGCAGATGAACTTTTCCCTTTCACAAATCTCGTCCGACCCACCCTTGCGCTCGTAAGCATAGATCTTCGCCCCAACAGACACTCAAATTTCCAAAATTTCCGCAAGTTCCAAAATTTGCGAGATGTGCTGAGTTGTGCTAGGCGAGCACATGAACTTTCTCCACTCACAAATCTCGCCCCGACCCACCCTTGCGCTCGTAAAAATGGATCTTTCCCCCCAACCGAAACTCAAATTTCCAAAATGTCCGCAATTTCCAAAATTTGCGAGTCGTGCTGAGTTGTGCTGGGCAAGCACATGAACTATGTCCCCTTACAAATCTCGCTCCAACCCACCCTTGCGCTCGTAAACATGGATCTTTCCCCCCAACCGACACTCAAATTTCCAAAATTTCTGCAATTTCCAAAATTTGCGAGATGTGCTGAGTTGTGCTAGGCGAGCACATGAACTTTTTCCTCTTACAAATCGCGCCCCGACCCACCCTTGCGCTCGTAAACATGGATCTTTCCCCCGAGCCGACACTCAAATTTCCAAAATGTCCGCAATTTCCAAAATTTGCGAGTCGTGCTGAGTTGTGCTGGGCAAGCACATGAACTTTTTCCCCGCACAAATCGCGCCCTGACCAGCCCTTGCGCTCGTAAACATGGATCTTTCCCCCCAGCCGACACTCAAATTTCCAAAATTTCCGCACTTTGCAAAATTTGCGAACTGTGCTGAGTTGTACCAGGCAAGCACATGAACTATGTCCCCTTACAAATCTCGCTCCAACCCACCCTTGCGCTCGTAAACATGGATCTTTCCCCCCAACCGACACTCAAATTTCCAAAATTTCTGCAATTTCCAAAATTTGCGAGATGTGCTGAGTTGTGCTAGGCGAGCACATGAACTTTTTCCTCTTACAAATCGCGCCCCGACCCACCCTTGCGCTCGTAAACATGGATCTTTCCCCCCAGCCGACACTCAAATTTCCAAAATTTCCGCAATTTCCAAAATTTGCGAGTCGTGCCGAGTTGTGCTAGGCGAGCACATGAACTTTTTCCCCGCACAAATCGCGCCCTGACCAGCCCTTGCGCTCGTAAACATGGATCTTTCCCCCCAGCCGACACTCAAATTTCCAAAATTTCCGCACTTTGCAAAAATTGCGAACTGTGCTGAGTTGTGCCAGGCAAGCACATGAACTATGTCCCCTTACAAATCTCGCTCCGACCCACCCTTGCGCTCGTAAACATGGATCTTTCCCCCCAACCGACACTCAAATTTCCAAAATTTCTGCAATTTCCAAAATTTGCGAGATGTGCTGAGTTGTGCTCGGCGAGCACATGAACTTTTTCCTCTTACAAATCGCGCCCCGACCCACCCTTGCGCTCGTAAACATGGATCTTTCCCCCCAGCCGACACTCAAATTTCCAAAATTTCCGCAATTTCCAAAATTTGCGAGTCGTGCCGAGTTGTGCTAGGCGAGCACATGAACTTTTTCCTTTCAGAAATCGCGCCCCGACCCACCCTTGCACTCGTAAACATGGATCTTTCCCCCCAACCGACACTCAAATTTCCAAAATTTCCGGAATTTCCAAAATTTGTGAATTGTGCTGAGTTGTGCTAGGCGAGCAGATGAACTTTACCCTCTTACAAATCTCGTCCGACCCACCCATGCGCTCGTAAGCATGGATCTTCGCCCCCAACAGAAACTCAAATTTCCAAAATTTCCGCAATTTCCAAAATTTGCGAGATGTGCTGAGTTGTGCTAGGCGAGCACATGAACTTTCTCCTCTCACAAATCTCGCTTTGACCCACCCTTGCGCTCGTAAACATGGATCTTTCCCCCCAACCGACACTCAAATTTCCAACATTTCCGCAATTTCCAAAATTTGCGAGTCGTGCTGAGTTGTGCTGGGCAAGCACATGAACTTTTTCCTCTCACAAATCGCGCCCTGACCAGCCCTTGCGCTCGTAAACATGGATCTTTCCCCCCAGCCGACACTCAAATTTCCAAAATTTCCGCAATTTGCAAAATTTGCGAACTGTGCTGAGTTGTGCTAGGCGAGCAGATGAACTTTTCCCTCCTACAAATCTCGTCCGACCCACCCACGCGCTCGTAAGCATGGATCTTCGCCCCCAACAGACACTCAAATTTCCGCAATTTCCAAAATTTGCGGGATGTGCTGAGTTGTGCTAGGCGAGCACATGAACTTTCTCCTCTCACAAATCTCGCCCCGACCCACCCTTGCGCTCGTAAACATGGATCTTTCCCCCCAACCGACACTCAAATTTCCGCAATTTCCGCAATTTCCAAAATTTGTGAGAGGTCCTGAGTTGAGCCAGGCGAGCACATGAACTATGTCGTCTTACAAATCTCGCTCCGACCTACCCTTGCGCTCGTAAACATGGATCTTTCCCCCCAACCGACACTCATATTTCCAAAATTTCCGCAATTTCCAAAATTTGCGAGATGTGCTAAGTTGTGCTAGGCGAGCACATGAACTTTTTCCTCTCGCAAATCTCGCCTCGACCCACCCTTGCGCTCGTAAACATGGATCTTTCCCCCCAACCGACACTCGGATTTCCAAAATTTCCGCAATTTCCAAAATTTGCGAGTCGTGCTGAGTTGTGCTAGGCGAGCACATGAACTTTTTCCTCTCACAAATCGCGCCCCGACCAGCCCTTGCGCTCGTAAACATGGATATTCCCCCCAACCGACACTCAAATTTCCAAAATTTCCGCAATTTCCCGAATATCCGAAGAGTGCTGAGTTGTGCTAGGCGAACACATGAACTTTATCCTCTTACAAATCACGCTCCGACCCACCCTTGCGCTCGTAAACATGGATCTTTCCCCCCAACCGACACTCAAATTTCGGCAATTTCCGCGATTTCCAAACTGTGCGAGTTGTGCTGAGTTGTGCCAGGCGAGCTCATGAACTTTTTCCTCTCACAAATCGCGCCCCGACCAGCCCTTGCGCTCGTAAACATGGATCTTTCCCCCCAGCCGACACTCAAATTTCCAAAATTTCCGCAATTTCCAAAATTTGCGAACTGTGCTGAGTTGTGCCAGGCGAGCACATGAACTATGTCCCCTTATGAATCTCGCTCCGACCCACCCTTGCGCTCAAAAACATGGATCTTTCCCCCCAACCGACACTCAAATTTCCAAAATTTCCGCAATTTCCGAAATTTGCGAGTTGTGCTGAGTTGTGCTAGGCGAGCACATGAACTTTCTCCCCTCACAAATCTCGCCCCGACCCACCCTTGCGCTCGTAAACATGGATCTTTTCCCCCAACCGACACTCAAATTTCCAAAATTTCCGCAATTTCCAAAATTTGCGAGTCGTGCTGAGTTGTGCTGGGCAAGCACATGAACTTTTTCCTCTCACAAATCGCGCCCTGACCAGCCCTTGCGCTCGTAAACATGGATCTTTCCCCCCAGCCGACACTCAAATTTCCAAGATTTCCGCAATTTGCAAAAATTGCGAACTGTGCTGAGTTGTGCCAGGCAAGCACATGAACTATGTCCCCTTACAAATCTCGCTCCGACCCACCCTTGCGCTCGTAAACATGGATCTTTCCCCCCAACCGACACTCAAATTTCCAAAATTTCCGCAATTTCCAAAATTTGCGAGATGTGTTGAGTTGTGCTAGGCGAGCACATGAACTTTTTCCTCTCACAAATCTCGCCCCGACTCACCCTTGCGCTCGTAAACATGGATCTTTCCCCCCAGCCGACACTCAAATTTCCAAAATTTCCGCAATTTCCAAAATTTGCGAGTCGTGCCGAGTTGTGCTAGGCGAGCACATGAACTTTTTCCTTTCACAAATCGCGCCCCGACCCACCCTTGCACTCGTAAACATGGATCTTTCCCCCCAACCGACACTCAAATTTCCAAAATTTCCGGAATTTCCAAAATTTGTGAATTGTGCTGAGTTGTGCTAGGCGAGCAGATGAACTTTTCCCTCTTACAAATCTCGTCCGACCCACCCATGCGCTCGTAAGCATGGATCTTCGCCCCCAACAGAAACTCAAATTTCCAAAATTTCCGCAATTTCCAAAATTTGCGAGATGTGCTGAGTTGTGCTAGGCGAGCACATGAACTTTCTCCTCTCACAAATCTCGCTTTGACCCACCCTTGCGCTCGTAAACATGGATCTTTCCCCCCAACCGACACTCAAATTTCCAAAATTTCCGCAATTTCCAAAATTTGCGAGTCGTGCTGAGTTGTGCTGGGCAAGCACATGAACTTTTTCCTCTCACAAATCGCGCCCTGACCAGCCCTTGCGCTCGTAAACATGGATCTTTCCCCCCAGCCGACACTCAAATTTCCAAAATTTCCGCAATTTGCAAAATTTGCGAACTGTGCTGAGTTGTGCTAGGCGAGCAGATGAACTTTTCCCTCCTACAAATCTCGTCCGACCCACCCACGCGCTCGTAAGCATGGATCTTCGCCCCCAACAGACACTCAAATTTCCGCAATTTCCAAAATTTGCGGGATGTGCTGAGTTGTGCTAGGCGAGCACATGAACTTTCTCCTCTCACAAATCTCGCCCCGACCCACCCTTGCGCTCGTAAACATGGATCTTTCCCCCCAACCGACACTCAAATTTCCGCAATTTCCGCAATTTCCAAAATTTGTGAGAGGTCCTGAGTTGAGCCAGGCGAGCACATGAACTATGTCGTCTTACAAATCTCGCTCCGACCTACCCTTGCGCTCGTAAACATGGATCTTTCCCCCCAACCGACACTCATATTTCCAAAATTTCCGCAATTTCCAAAATTTGCGAGATGTGCTAAGTTGTGCTAGGCGAGCACATGAACTTTTTCCTCTCGCAAATCTCGCCTCGACCCACCCTTGCGCTCGTAAACATGGATCTTTCCCCCCAACCGACACTCGGATTTCCAAAATTTCCGCAATTTCCAAAATTTGCGAGTCGTGCTGAGTTGTGCTAGGCGAGCACATGAACTTTTTCCTCTCACAAATCGCGCCCCGACCAGCCCTTGCGCTCGTAAACATGGATATTCCCCCCAACCGACACTCAAATTTCCAAAATTTCCGCAATTTCCCGAATATCCGAAGAGTGCTGAGTTGTGCTAGGCGAACACATGAACTTTATCCTCTTACAAATCACGCTCCGACCCACCCTTGCGCTCGTAAACATGGATCTTTCCCCCCAACCGACACTCAAATTTCGGCAATTTCCGCGATTTCCAAACTGTGCGAGTTGTGCTGAGTTGTGCCAGGCGAGCTCATGAACTTTTTCCTCTCACAAATCGCGCCCCGACCAGCCCTTGCGCTCGTAAACATGGATCTTTCCCCCCAGCCGACACTCAAATTTCCAAAATTTCCGCAATTTCCAAAATTTGCGAACTGTGCTGAGTTGTGCCAGGCGAGCACATGAACTATGTCCTCTTATGAATCTCGCTCCGACCCACCCTTGCGCTCAAAAACATGGATCTTTCCCCCCAACCGACACTCAAATTTCCAAAATTTCCGCAATTTCCGAAATTTGCGAGTTGTGCTGAGTTGTGCTAGGCGAGCACATGAACTTTCTCCCCTCACAAATCTCGCCCCGACCCACCCTTGCGCTCGTAAACATGGATCTTTTCCCCCAACCGACACTCAAATTTCCAAAATTTCCGCAATTTCCAAAATTTGCGAGTCGTGCTGAGTTGTGCTGGGCAAGCACATGAACTTTTTCCTCTCACAAATCGCGCCCTGACCAGCCCTTGCGCTCGTAAACATGGATCTTTCCCCCCAGCCGACACTCAAATTTCCAAGATTTCCGCAATTTGCAAAAATTGCGAACTGTGCTGAGTTGTGCCAGGCAAGCACATGAACTATGTCCCCTTACAAATCTCGCTCCGACCCACCCTTGCGCTCGTAAACATGGATCTTTCCCCCCAACCGACACTCAAATTTCCAAAATTTCCGCAATTTCCAAAATTTGCGAGATGTGTTGAGTTGTGCTAGGCGAGCACATGAACTTTTTCCTCTCACAAATCTCGCCCCGACTCACCCTTGCGCTCGTAAACATGGATCTTTCCCGCCAACCGACACTCAAATTTCCAAAATTTCCGCAATTTCGGAACTTTGCGAGTCGTGCTGAGTTGTGCTAGGCGAGCACATGAACTTTTTCCCCTCACAAATCGCGCCCCGACCCACCCTCGCGCTCGTAAACATGGATCTTTCCCCCCAACCGACACTCAAATTTCCAAAATTTCCGCAATTTCGGAACTTTGCGAGTCGTGCTGAGTTGTTTTAGGCGAGCACATGAACTTTTTCCTCTCACAAATCGCGCCCCGACCCACCCTCGCGCTCGTAAACATGGATCTTTCCCGCCAACCGACACTCAAATTTCCAAAATTTCCGCAATTTCCAAAATTTGCGAATTGTGCTGAGTTGTGATAGGCGAGCAGATGAACTTTTCCCTCTCACAAATCTCGTCCGACCCACCCTTGCGCTCGTAAGCATAGATCTTCGCCCCCAACAGACACTCAAATTTCCAAAATTTCCGCAATTTCGGAACTTTGCGAGTCGTGCTGAGTTGTGCTAGGCGAGCACATGAACTTTTTCCTCTCACAAATCGCGACCCGACCAGCCCTTGCGCTCGTAAACATGGATCTTTCCCCCCAGCCGACACTCAAATTTCCAAAATTTCCGCAATTTCCAAAATTTGCGAACTGTGCTGAGTTGTGCCAGGCGAGCACATGAACTATGTCCCCTTATGAATCTCGCTCCGACCCACCCTTGCGCTCAAAAACATGGATCTTTCCCCCCAACCGACACTCAAATTTCCAAAATTTCCGCAATTTCCGAAATTTGCGAGTTGTGCTGAGTTGTGCTAGGCGAGCACATGAACTTTTTTATCTTACAAATCGCGCCCCGACCCACCCTTGTGCTCGTAAACATGGATCTTGCCCCCCAACCGACACTCAAATTTCCGAAATTTTCGCAATTTCCAAAATTTGTGAAGTGTGCTGAGTTGTGCTTGGCAAGCAGATGAACTTTTCCCTCTTACAAATCTCGTGCGACCCACCCTTGCGCTCGTAAGCATGGATCTTCGCCCCCAACAGACACTCAAATTTCAAAAATTTCCGCAATTTCCAAAGTTTGCGAAGTGTGCTACGTTGTGCTAGGCGAGCACATGAACTTTATCCTCTTACAAATCTCGCTCCGACCCACCCTTGCGCTCGTAAACATGGATCTTTCCCCCCAACCGACACTCAAATTTCCGCAATTTCCGCAATTTCCAAAATTTGCGAGATGTGCTAAGTTGTGCTAGGCGAGCACATGAACTTTTTCCTCTCGCAAATCTCGCCCCGACCCACCCTTGCGCTCGTAAACATGGATCTTTCCCCCCAACCGACACTCGAATTTCCAAAATTTCCGCAATTTCCAAAATTTGCGAGTCGTGCTGAGTTGTGCTAGGCGAGCACATGAACTTTCTCCCCTCACAAATCTCGCCCCGACCCACCCTTGCGCTCGTAAACATGGATCTTTTCCCCCAACCGACACTCAAATTTCCAAAATTTCCGCAATTTCCAAAATTTGCGAGTCGTGCTGAGTTGTGCTGGGCAAGCACATGAACTTTTTCCTCTCACAAATCGCGCCCTGACCAGCCCTTGCGCTCGTAAACATGGATCTTTCCCCCCAGCCGACACTCAAATTTCCAAAATTTCCGCAATTTGCAAAAATTGCGAACTGTGCTGAGTTGTGCCAGGCAAGCACATGAACTATGTCCCCTTACAAATCTCGCTCCGACCCACCCTTGCGCTCGTAAACATGGATCTTTCCCCCCAACCGACACTCAAATTTCCAAAATTTCCGCAATTTCCAAAATTTGCGAGATGTGTTGAGTTGTGCTAGGCGAGCACATGAACTTTTTCCTCTCACAAATCTCGCCCCGACTCACCCTTGCGCTCGTAAACATGGATCTTTCCCGCCAACCGACACTCAAATTTCCAAAATTTCCGCAATTTCGGAACTTTGCGAGTCGTGCTGAGTTGTGCTAGGCGAGCACATGAACTTTTTCCCCTCACAAATCGCGCCCCGACCCACCCTCGCGCTCGTAAACATGGATCTTTCCCCCCAACCGACACTCAAATTTCCAAAATTTCCGCAATTTCGGAACTTTGCGAGTCGTGCTGAGTTGTGCTAGGCGAGCACATGAACTTTTTCCTCTCACAAATCGCGCCCCGACCCACCCTCGCGCTCGTAAACATGGATCTTTCCCCCCAACCGACACTCAAATTTCCAAAATTTCCGCAATTTCCAAAATTTGCGAATTGTGCTGAGTTGTGATAGGCGAGCAGATGAACTTTTCCCTCTCACAAATCTCGTCCGACCCACCCTTGCGCTCGTAAGCATAGATCTTCGCCCCCAACAGACACTCAAATTTCCAAAATTTCCGCAAGTTCCAAAATTTGCGAGATGTGCTGAGTTGTGCTAGGCGAGCACATGAACTTTCTCCACTCACAAATCTCGCCCCGACCCACCCTTGCGCTCGTAAAAATGGATCTTTCCCCCCAACCGAAACTCAAATTTCCAAAATTTCCGCAATTTCCAAAGTTTGCGAGTTGTGCCGAGTTGTGCTAGGCGAGCACACGAACTTTATCCTCTTACAAATCTCGCTCCGACCCGCACTTGCGCTCGTAAACATGGATCTTTCCCCCCGACCGACACTCAAATTTCCGCAATTTCCGCAATTTCCGAAATTTGCGAAGTGTGCTGAGTTGTGCTAGGCGAGCAGATGAACTTTTCCCTCTTACAAATCTCGTCCGACCCACCCTTGCGCTCGTAAGCATGGATCTTCGCCCCCAACAGACACTCAAATTTCCAAAATTTCCGCAATTTCCAAAATTTGCGAGATGTGCTGAGTTGTGCTAGGCGAGCACATGAACTTTCTCCTCTCACAAATCTCGCTTTGACCCACCCTTGCACTCGTAAACATGGATCTTTCCCCCCAACCGACACTCAAATTTCAAAAATTTCCGCAATTTCCAAAATTTGCGAGTCGTGCTGAGTTGTGCTGGGCAAGCACATGAACTTTTTCCTCTCACAAATCGCGCCCTGACCAGCCCTTGCGCTCGTAAACATGGATCTTTCCCCCCAGCCGACACTCAAATTTCCAAAATTTCCGCAATTTGCAAAATTTGCGAACTGTGCTGAGTTGTGCTAGGCGAGCAGATGAACTTTTCCCTCCTACAAATCTCGTCCGACCCACCCACGCGATCGTAAGCATGGATCTTCGCCCCCAACAGACACTCAAATTTCCGCAATTTCCAAAATTTGCGGGATGTGCTGAGTTGTGCTAGGCGAGCACATGAACTTTCTCCTCTCACAAATCTCGCCCCGACCCACCCTTGCGCTCGTAAACATGGATCTTTCCCCCCAACCGACACTCAAATTTCCGCAATTTCCGCAATTTCCAAAATTTGTGAGAGGTCCTGAGTTGAGCCAGGCGAGCACATGAACTATGTCCTCTTACAAATTTAGCTCCGACCTACCTTTGCGCTCGTAAACATGGATCTTTCCCCCCAACCGACACTCATATTTCCAAAATTTCCGCAATTTCCAAAATTTGCGAGATGTGCTAAGTTGTGCTAGGCGAGCACATGAACTTTTTCCTCTCGCAAATCTCGCCTCGACCCACCCTTGCGCTCGTAAACATGGATCTTTCCCCCCAACCGACACTCGAATTTCCAAAATTTCCGCAATTTCCAAAATTTGCGAGTCGTGCTGAGTTGTGCTAGGCGAGCACATGAACTTTTTCCCCTCACAAATCGCGCCCCGACCCACCCTCGCGCTCGTAAACATGGATCTTTCCCCCCAACCGACACTCAAATTTCCAAAATTTCCGCAATTTCGGAACTTTGCGAGTCGTGCTGAGTTGTGCTAGGCGAGCACATGAACTTTTTCCTCTCACAAATCGCGCCCCGACCCACCCTCGCGCTCGTAAACATGGATCTTTCCCCCCAACCGACACTCAAATTTCCAAAATTTCCGCAATTTCCAAAATTTGCGAATTGTGCTGAGTTGTGATAGGCGAGCAGATGAACTTTTCCCTTCCACAAATCTCGTCCGACCCACCCTTGCGCTCGTAAGCATAGATCTTCGCCCCCAACAGACACTCAAATTTCCAAAATTTCCGCAAGTTCCAAAATTTGCGAGATGTGCTGAGTTGTGCTAGGCGAGCACATGAACTTTCTCCACTCACAAATCTCGCCCCGACCCACCCTTGCGCTCGTAAAAATGGATCTTTCCCCCCAACCGAAACTCAAATTTCCAAAATTTCCGCAATTTCCAAAGTTTGCGAGTTGTGCCGAGTTGTGCTAGGCGAGCACACGAACTTTATCCTCTTACAAATCTCGCTCCGACCCGCACTTGCGCTCGTAAACATGGATCTTTCCCCCCGACCGACACTCAAATTTCCGCAATTTCCGCAATTTCCGAAATTTGCGAAGTGTGCTGAGTTGTGCTAGGCGAGCAGATGAACTTTTCCCTCTTACAAATCTCGTCCGACCCACCCTTGCGCTCGTAAGCATGGATCTTCGCCCCCAACAGACACTCAAATTTCCAAAATTTCCGCAATTTCCAAAATTTGCGAGATGTGCTGAGTTGTGCTAGGCGAGCACATGAACTTTCTCCTCTCACAAATCTCGCTTTGACCCACCCTTGCGCTCGTAAACATGGATCTTTCCCCCCAACCGACACTCAAATTTCAAAAATTTCCGCAATTTCCAAAATTTGCGAGTCGTGCTGAGTTGTGCTGGGCAAGCACATGAACTTTTTCCTCTCACAAATCGCGCCCTGACCAGCCCTTGCGCTCGTAAACATGAATCTTTCCCCCCAGCCGACACTCAAATTTCCAAAATTTCCGCAATTTGCAAAATTTGCGAACTGTGCTGAGTTGTGCTAGGCGAGCAGATGAACTTTTCCCTCCTACAAATCTCGTCCGACCCACCCACGCGATCGTAAGCATGGATCTTCGCCCCCAACAGACACGCAAATTTCCGCAATTTCCAAAATTTGCGGGATGTGCTGAGTTGTGCTAGGCGAGCACATAAACTTTCTCCTCTCACAAATCTCGCCCCGACCCACCCTTGCGCTCGTAAACATGGATCTTTCCCCCCAACCGACACTCAAATTTCCGCAATTTCCGCAATTTCCAAAATTTGTGAGAGGTCCTGAGTTGAGCCAGGCGAGCACATGAACTATGTCCTCTTACAAATTTAGCTCCGACCTACCCTTGCGCTCGTAAACATGGATCTTTCCCCCCAACCGACACTCATATTTCCAAAATTTCCGCAATTTCCAAAATTTGCGAGATGTGCTAAGTTGTGCTAGGCGAGCACATGAACTTTTTCCTCTCGCAAATCTCGCCTCGACCCACCCTTGCGCTCGTAAACATGGATCTTTCCCCCCATTCAACACTCGAATTTCCAAAATTTCCGCAATTTCCAAAATTTGCGAGTCGTGCTGAGTTGTGCTAGGCGAGCACATGAACTTTTTCCTCTCACAAATCTCGCCCCGACCATCCCTTGCGCTCGTAAACATGGATATTCCCCCCAACCGACACTCAAATTTCCAAAATTTCCGCAATTTCCCGAATATCCGAAGAGTGCTGAGTTGTGCTAGGCGAACACATGAACTTTTTCCTCTTACAAATCACGCTCCGACCCACCCTTGCGCTCGTAAACATGGATCTTTCCCCCCAACCGACACTCAAATTTCGGCAATTTCCGCGATTTCCAAACTGTGCGAGTTGTGCTGAGTTGTGCCAGGCGAGCTCATGAACTTTTTCCTCTCACAAATCGCGCCCCGACCAGCCCTTGCGCTCGTAAACATGGATCTTTCATCGCAGCCGACACTCAAATTTCCAAAATTTCCGCAATTTCCAAAATTTGCGAACTGTGCTGAGTTGTGCCAGGCGAGCACATGAACTATGTCCCCTTATGAATCTCGCTCCGACCCACCCGTGCGCTCAAAAACATGGATCTTTCCCCCCAACCGACACTCAAATTTCCAAAATTTCCGCAATTTCCGAAATTTGCGAGTTGTGCTGAGTTGTGCTAGGCGAGCACATGAACTTTTTTATCTTACAAATCGCGCCCCGACCCACCCTTGTGCTCGTAAACATGGATCTTGCCCCCCAACCGACACTCAAATTTCCGAAATTTTCGCAATTTCCAAAATTTGTGAAGTGTGCTGAGTTGTGCTAGGCAAGCAGATGAACTTTTCCCTCTTACAAATCTCGTGCGACCCACCCTTACGCTCGTAAGCATGGATCTTCGCCCCCAACAGACACTCAAATTTCCAAAATTTCCGCAATTTCCAAAGTTTGCGAAGTGTGCTACGTTGTGCTAGGCGAGCACATGAACTTTATCCTCTTACAAATCTCGCTCCGACCCACCCTTGCGCTCGTAAACATGGATCTTTCCCCCCAACCGACACTCAAATTTCCGCAATTTCCGCAATTTCCAAAATTTGCGAGATGTGCTAAGTTGTGCTAGGCGAGCACATGAACTTTTTCCTCTCGCAAATCTCGCCCCGACCCACCCTTGCGCTCGTAAACATGGATCTTTCCCCCCAACCGACACTCGAATTTCCAGAATTTCCGCAATTTCCAAAATTTGCGAGTCGTGCTGAGTTGTGCTAGGCGAGCACATGAACTTTCTCCCCTCACAAATCTCGCCCCGACCCACCCTTGCGCTCGTAAACATGGATCTTTTCCCCCAACCGACACTCAAATTTCCAAAATTTCCGCAATTTCCAAAATTTGCGAGTCGTGCTGAGTTGTGCTGGGCAAGCACATGAACTATGTCCCCTTACAAATCTCGCTCCGACCCACCCTTGCGCTCGTAAACATGGATCTTTCCCCCCAACCGACACTCAAATTTCCAAAATTTCCGCAGTTTCCAAAATTTGCGAGATGTGTTGAGTTGTGCTAGGCGAGCACATGAACTTTTTCCTCTCACAAATCACGCCCCGACTCACCCTTGCGCTCGTAAACATGGATCTTTCCCGCCAACCGACACTCAAATTTCCAAAATTTCCGCAATTTCGGAACTTTGCGAGTCGTGCTGAGTTGTGCTAGGCGAGCACATGAACTTTTTCCCCTCACAAATCGCGCCCCGACCCACCCTCGCGCTCGTAAACATGGATCTTTCCCCCCAACCGACACTCAAATTTCCAAAATTTCCGCAATTTCGGAACTTTGCGAGTCGTGCTGAGTTGTGCTAGGCGAGCACATGAACTTTTTCCCCTCACAAATCGCGCCCCGACCCACCCTCGCCCTCGTAAACATGGATCTTTCCCCCCAACCGACACTCAAATTTCCAAAATTTCCGCAATTTGCAAAATTTGCGAATTGTGCTGAGTTGTGCCATGCAAGCACATGAACTATGTCCCCTTACAAATCTCGCTCCGACCCACCCTTGCGCTCGTAAACATGGATCTTTCCCCCCAACCGACATTCAAATTTCCAAAATTTCCGCAATTTGCAAAATTTGCGAACTGTGCTGAGTTGTACCAGGCAAGCACATGAACTATGTCCCCTTACAAATCTCGCTCCAGCCCACCCTTGCGCTCGTAAACATGGATCTTTCCCCCCAACCGACACTCAAATTTCCAAAATTTCTGCAATTTCCAAAATTTGCGAGATGGGCTGAGTTGTGCTCGGCGAGCACATGAACTTTTTCCTCTTACAAATCGCGCCCCGACCCACCCTTGCGCTCGTAAACATGGATCTTGCCCCCCAGCCGACACTCAAATTTCCAAAATTTCCGCAATTTCCAAAATTTGCGAGTCGTGCCGAGTTGTGCTAGGCGAGCACATGAACTTTTTTCTTTCACAAATCGCGCCCCGACCCACCCTTGCACTCGTAAACATGGATCTTTCCCCCCAACAGACACTCAAATTTCCAGAATTTCCGCAATTTCCAAAATTTGCGAGATGTGTTGAGTTGTGCTAGGCGAGCACATGAACTTTCTCCTCTCACAAATCTCGCCCCGACCCACCCTTGCGCTCGTAAAAATGGATCTTTCCCCCCAACCGACACTCAAATTTCCAAAATTTCCGCAATTTCCAAAGTTTGCGAGATGTGCCGAGTTGTGCTAGGCGAGCACACGAACTTTATCCTCTTACAAATCTCGCTCTGACCCACCCTTGCGCTCGTAAACATGGATCTTTCCCCGCAACCGACACTCAAATTTCCGCAATTTCCGCAATTTCCGAAATTTGCGAAGTGTGCTGAGTTGTGCTAGGCGAGCAGATGAACTTTTCCCTCTTACAAATCTCGTCCGACCCACCCATGCGCTCGTAAGCATGGATCTTCGCCCCCAACAGACACTCAAATTTCCAAAATTTCCGCAATTTCCAAAATTTGCGAGATGTGCTGAGTTCTGCTAGGCGAGCACATGAACTTTATCCTCCTACAAATCTCGCCCCGACCCACCCTTGCGCTCGTAAACATGGATCTTTCCCCCCAACCGACACGCAAATTTCCAAAATTTCCGCAATTTCCAAAATTTGCGAGTCGTGCTGAGTTGTGCTGGGCAAGCACATGAAATTTTCCTCTCACAAATCGCGCCCTGACCAGGCCTTGCGCTCGTAAACA
This sequence comes from Phymatocera aterrima, assembly GCA_963170745.1. Classification (NCBI taxonomy): domain Eukaryota; kingdom Metazoa; phylum Arthropoda; class Insecta; order Hymenoptera; family Tenthredinidae; genus Phymatocera; species Phymatocera aterrima. The sequence continues at coordinate 96,436 of CAUJGY010000194.1, forward strand.
TGGATCTTTCCCCCCAGCCGACACTCAAATTTCCAAAATTTCCGCAATTTGCAAAATTTGCGAACTGTGCTGAGTTGTACCAGGCAAGCACATGAACTATGTCCCCTTACAAATCTCGCTCCAACCCACCCTTGCGCTCGTAAACATGGATCTTTCCCCCCAACCGACACTCAAATTTCCAAAATTTCCGCAATTTCCAAAATTTGCGAAATGTGCTGAGTTGTACCTGGCAGGCACACGAACTTTATCCTCTTACAAATCTCGCTCCGACCCACCCTTGCGCTCGTAAACATGGATCTTTGCCCCCAACCGACACTCAAATTTCCGCAATTTCCGCAATTTCCGAAAATTGCGAAGATTGCTGAGTTGTGCTAGGCGAGCAGATGAACTTTTCCCTCTTACAAATCTCGTCCGACCCACCCTTGCGCTCGTAAGCATGGATCTTCGCCCCCAACAGACACTCAAATTTCCAAAATTTCCGCAATTTCCAAAATTTGCGAGTCGTGCTGAGTTGTGCTGGGCAAGCACATGAACTTTTTCTTCTCACAAATCGCGCCCTGACCAGCCCTTGCGCTCGTAAACATGTATGTTTCCCCCCAGCCGACACTCAAATTTCCAAAATTTCCGCAATTTGCAAAATTTGCGAACTGTGCTGAGTTGTGCCAGGCAAGCACATGAACTATGTCCCCTTACAAATCTCGCTCCGACCCACCCGTGCGCTCGTAAGCATAGATCTTCGCCCCCAACAGACACTCAAATTTCCAAAATTTCCGCAATTTCCAAAATTTGCGAGATGTGTTGAGTTGTGCTAGGCGAGCACATGAACTTTCTCCTCTCACAAATCTCGCCCCGACCCACCCTTGCGCTCGTAAACATGGATCTTTCCCCCCAACCGACACTCAAATTTCCAAAATTTCCGCAATTTCCAAAATTTGCGAGTCGTGCTGGGTTGTGCTGGGCAAGCACATGAACTTTTTCCTCTCACAAATCGCGCCCTGACCAGCCCTTGCGCTCGTAAACATGGATCTTTCCCCCCAGCCGACACTCAAATTTCCAAAATTTCCGCAATTTGCAAAATTTGCGAACTGTGCTGAGTTGTACCAGGCAAGCACATGAACTATGTCCCCTTACAAATCTCGCTCCAACCCATCGTTGCGCTCGTAAACATGGATCTTTCCCCCCAACTGACACTCAAATTTCCAAAATTTCTGCAATTCCCGAAATTTGCGAGATGTGCTGAGTTTTGCTTGGCGAGCACATGAACTTTTTCCTCTTACAAATCGCGCCCCGACCCACCCTTGCGCTCGTAAACATGGATCTTTCCCCCCAGCCGACACTCAAATTTCCAAAATTTCCGCAATTTCCAAAATTTGCGAGTCGTGCCAAATTGTGCTAGGCGAGCATATGAACTTTTTCCTTTCACAAATCGCGCCCCGACCCACCCTTGCACTCGTAAACATGGATCTTTCCCCCCAACCGACACTCAAATTTCCAAAATGTCCGGAATTTCCAAAATTTGTGAATTGTGCTGAGTTGTGCTAGGCGAGCAGATGGACTTTTCCCTCTTACAAATCTCGTCCGACCCACCCATGCGCTCGTAAGCATGGATCTTCGCCCCAACAGACACTCAAATTTCCAAAATTTCCGCAATTTCCAAAATTTGCGAGTCGTGCTGAGTTGTGCTGGGCAAGCACATGAACTTTTTCCCCGCACAAATCTCGCTTTGACCCACCCTTGCGCTCGTAAACATGGATCTTTCCCCCCAACCGACATTCAAATTTCCAAAATTTCCGCAATTTGCAAAATTTGCGAACTGTGCTGAGTTGTACCAGGCAAGCACATGAACTATGTCCCCTTACAAATCTCGCTCCAACCCACCCTTGCGCTCGTAAACATGGATCTTTCCCCCCAACCGACACTCAAATTTCCAAAATTTCTGCAATTTCCAAAATTTGCGAGATGGGCTGAGTTGTGCTCGGCGAGCACATGAACTTTTTCCTCTTACAAATCGCGCCCCGACCCACCCTTGCGCTCGTAAACATGGATCTTGCCCCCCAGCCGACACTCAAATTTCCAAAATTTCCGCATTTTCCAAAATTTGCGAGTCGTGCCGAGTTGTGCTAGGCGAGCACATGAACTTTTTTCTTTCACAAATCGCGCCCCGACCCACCCTTGCACTCGTAAACATGGATCTTTCCCCCCAACCGACACTCAAATTTCCAAAATTTCCGCAATTTCGGAAATTTGCGAGTCGTGCTGAGTTGTGCTAGGCGAGCACATGAACTTTTTCCTCTCACAAATCGCGCCCCGACCCACCCTCGCGCTCGTAAACATGGATCTTTCCCCCCAACCGACATTCAAATTTCCAAAATTTCCGCAATTTCCAAAATTTGCGAATTGTGCTGAGTTGTGATAGGCGAGCAGATGAACTTTTCCCACTCACAAATCTCGTCCGACCCACACTTGCGCTCGTAAGCATAGATCTTCGCCCCCAACAGACACTCAAATTTCCAAATTTTCCGCATTTTCCAAAATTTGCGAGATGTGCTGAGTTGTGCTAGGCGAGCACATGAACTTTCTCCTCTCCTAAATCTCGCCCCGACCCACCCTTGCGCTCGTAAAAATGGATCTTTCCCCGCAACGGACACTCAAATTTCCGCAATTTCCAAAGTTTGCGAACTGTGCTGAGTTGTGCTCGGCGAGCACACGAACTTTATCCTCTTACAAATCTCGCTCCGACCCACCCTTGCGCTCGTAAACATGGATCTTTCCCCCCAACCGACACTCAAATTTCCGCAATTTCCGCAATTTCCAAAATTTGCGAAGTGTGCTGAGTTGTGCTAGGCAAGCAGATGAACTTTTCCCTCTTACAAATCTCGTCCGACCCACCCTTGCGCTCGTAAGCATGGATCTTCGCCCCCAACAGACACTCAAATTTCCAAAATTTCCGCAATTTCCAAAATTTGCGAGTCGTGCTGAGTTGTGCTGGGCAAGCACATGAACTTTTTCCTCTCACATATCGCGCCCTGACCAGCCCTTGCGCTCGTAAACATGGATCTTTCCCCCCAGCCGACACTCAAATTTCCAAAATTTCCGCAATTTGCAAAATTTGCGAACTGTGCTGAGTTGTACCAGGCAAGCACATGAACTATGTCCACTTACAAATCTCGCTCCAACCCACCCTTGCGCTCGTAAACATGGATCTTTCCCACCAACCGACACTCAAATTTCCAAAATTTCTGCAACTTCCAAAATTTGCGAGATGTGCTGAGTTGTGTTCGGCGAGCACATGAACTTTTTCCTCTTACAAATCGCGCCCCGACCCACCCTTGCGCTCGTAAACATGGATCTTGCCCCCCAGCCGACACTCAAATTTCCGAAATTTCCGCAATTTTCAAAATTTGCGAGTCGTGCCGAGTTGTGCTAGGCGAGCACATGAACTTTTTCCTTTCACAAATCGCGCCCCGACCCACCCTTGCACTCGTAAGCATGGATCTTTCCCCCCAACCGACACTCAAATTTCCAAAATTTCCGGAATTTCCAAAATTTGTGAATTGTGCTGAGTTGTGCTAGGCGAGCAGATGAACTTTTCCCTCTTACAAATCTCGTCCGACCCACCCATGCGCTCGTAAGCATGGATCTTCGCCCCCAACAGACACTCAAATTTCCAAAATTTCCGCAATTTCCAAAATTTGCGAGATGTGCTGAGTTGTGCTAGGCGAGCACATGAACTTTCTCCTCTCACAAATCTCGCCTCGACCCACCCTTGCGCTCGTAAACATGGATCTTTTCCCCCAACCGACACTCAAATTTCCAAAATTTCCGCAATTTCCAAAATTTGCGAGTCGTGCTGAGTTGTGCTGGGCAAGCACATGAACTTTGTCCTCTCACAAATCGCGCCCTGACCAGTTCTTGCGCTCGTAAACATGGATCTTTCCCCCCAGCCGACACTCAAATTTCCAAAATTTCCGCAATTTGCAAAATTTGCGAACTGTGCTGAGTTGTGCCAGGCAAGCACATGAACTATGTCCACTTACAAATCTCGCTCCGACCCACCCTTGCGCTCGTAAACATGGATCTTTCCCCCCAGCCGACACTCAAATTTCCAAAATTTCCGCAATTTGCAAAATTTGCGAACTGTGCTGAGTTGTGCCAGGCAAGCACATGAACTATGTCCCCATACCAATCTCGCTCCGACCCACCCTTGCGCTCGTAAACATGGATCTTTCCCCCCAACCGACACTCAAATTTCCAAAATTTCCGCAATTTCCAAAATTTGCGAGTTGTGCTAAGTTGTGCTAGGCGAGCACATGCACTTTTTCCTCTTACAAATCTCGCTCCGACCCACCCATGCACTCGTAAACATGGATCTTTCCCCCCAACCGACACTCAAATTTCCAAAATTTCCGCAATTTCGGAAATTTGCGTGTCGTGCTGAGTTGTGCTAGGCGAGCACATGAACTTTTTCCTCTCACAAATCGCGCCCCGACCCACCCTCGCGCTCGTAAACATGGATCTTTCCCCCCAACCGACACTCAAATTTCCAAAATTTCCGCAATTTCCAAAATTTGCGAATTGTGCTGAGTTGTGATAGGCGAGCAGATGAACTTTTCCCACTCACAAATCTCGTCCGACCCACCCTTGCGCTCGTAAGCATAGATCTTCGCCCCCAACAGACACTCAAATTTCCAAATTTTCCGCAATTTCCAAAATTTGCGAGATGTGCTGAGTTGTGCTAGGCGAGCACACGAACTTTATCCTCTTACAAATCTCGCTCCGACCCACCCTTGCGCTCGTAAACATGGATCTTTCCCCCCAACCGACACTCAAATTTCCGCAATTTCCGCAATTTCCAAAATTTGCGAAGTTTGCTGAGTTGTGCTAGGCGAGCAGATGACGTTTTCCCTCTTACAAATCTCGTCCGACCCACCCTTGCGCTCGTAAGCATGGATTTTCGCCCCCAACAGACACTCAAATTTCCAAAATTTCCGCAATTTCCAAAATTTGCGAGATGTGCGGAGTTGTGCTAGGCGAGAACATCAACTTTTTCCTCTCACAAATCTCGCCCCGACCCACCCTTGCGCTCGTAAACATGGATCTTTCCCCCCAACCGACACTCAACTTTCCAAAATTTCCGCAATTTCCAAAATTTGCGAGTCGTGCTGAGTTGTGCTGGGCAAGCACATGAACTTTTTCCTCTCACAAATCGCGCCCTGACCAGCCCTTGCGCTCGTAAACATGGATCTTTCCCCCCAGCCGACACTCAAATTTCCAAAATTTCCGCAATTTGCAAAATTTGCGAACTGTGCTGAGTTGTGCCAGGCAAGCACATGAACTATGTCCCCATACCAATCTCGCTCCGACCCACCCTTGCGCTCGTAAACATGGATCTTTCCCCCCAACCGACACTCAAATTTCCAAAATTTCCGCAATTTCCAAAATTTGCGAGTTGTGCTAAGTTGTGCTAGGCGAGCACATGCACTTTTTCCTCTTACAAATCTCGCTCCGACCCACCCATGCACTCGTAAACATGGATCTTTCCCCCCAACAGACACTCAAATTTCCAAAATTTCCGCAATTTCCAAAATTTGCGAGATGTGTTGAGTTGTGCTAGGCGAGCACATGAACTTTTTCCTCTCACAAATCTCTCCCCGACTCACCCTTGCGCTCGTAAACATGGATCTTTCCCGCCGACCGACACTCAAATTTCCAAAATTTCCGCAATTTCCAAAATTTGCGAGTCGTGCTGAGTTGCGCTAGGCGAGCACATGAACTTTTTCCTCTCACAAATCGCGCCCCGACCCACCCTCGCGCTCGTAAACATGGATCTTTCCCCCCAACCGACACTCAAATTTCCAAAATTTCCGCAATTTCCAAAATTTGCGAATTGTGCTGAGTTGTGATAGTCGAGCAGATGAACTTTTCCCTCTCACAAATCTCGTCCGACCCATTCTTGCGCTCGTAAGCATAGATCTTCGCCCCCAACAGACACTCAAATTTCCAAAATTTCCGCAATTTCCAAAATTTGCGAGATGTGCTGAGTTGTGCTAGGCGAGCACATGAACTTTCTCCCCTCACAAATCTCGCCCCGACCCACCCTCGCGCTCGTAAACATGGATCTTTCCCCCCAACCGACACTCAAATTTCCAAAATTTCCGCAATTTCCAAAATTTGCGAATCGTGCTGAGTTGTGCTAGGCGAGCACATGCACTTTTTCCTCTCACAAATCGCGCCCCGACTAGCCCTCGCGCTCGTAAACATGGATCTTTCCCCCCAGCCGACACTCAAATTTCCAAAATTTGCGAACTGTGCTGAGTTGTGCCAGGCGAGCACATGAACTATGTCCCCTCACAAATCTCGCTCCGACCCACCCTTGCGCTCGTAAACATGGATCTTTCTCCCCAACGGACACTCAAATTTCCAAAATTTCCGCAATTTCCAAAATTCGCGAGTTGCGTTGAGTTGTGCTAGGCGAGCACATGAACTTTTTCCTCTTACAAATCGCGCCCCGACCCACCCTTGCGCTCGTAAACATGGATCTTTCCCCCCAACCGACACTCAAATTTCCTATATTTCCGCAATTTCCAAAATTCGCGAGTTGTGTTGAGTTGTGCTAGGCGAGCACATGAACTTTTTACCCTCACAAATCGCGCCCCGACCAGCCCTTGCGCTCGTAAACATGGATCTTTCCCCCCAACCGACACTCAAATTTCCAAAATTTCCGCAATTTCCAAAATTTGCGAGTCGTGCTGAGTTGTGCTAGGCGAGCACATGAACTTTTTCCTCTTACAAATCTCGCTCCGACCCACGCATGCACTCGTAAACATGGATCTTTCCCCTCAACCGACACTCAAATTTCCGCAATTTTCAAAGTTTGTGAAGTGTGCTGAGTTGTGCTAGGCGAGCAGATGAACTTTTTCCTCTTACATATCTCGTCCGACCCACCCAGTACCTAATTCTACGAACACTCGGCAATTTGAAACCCATTCTTAACATAGCTTTGTACGATTTTGGAGACCTATAGAACAACGCTAGACCTCACTCTTTCTCTTCTTCCGACCACTTACCAACTTTTTTCCCTACACGAAGCTGACATTTTACAAAAGTTAGAGGAGCGCCTTCTAAACCTGTAGGAAATGCAACATTTCTTCTATTCACCCTACTTTGGGAATTAGTGCTACGCCTAAGATTCAATTTCAAATTACGAATCCGTCTTTCGTTCTGATTGCTAATTGTAAGTCTGCTGCGAGAATTCAAATTACGTTCTTTGCTTGTCTATCTTGTCGTCGTCGTTGCTGTGGCAGTTTCGTCCGTAATCATTGTTACGTCTCTAGTGGCGTCGGTGTCGAGTATTGTCTCGGAAGATGTCGTATCCGAAGGTCCTTGATTGTCGGAAGAATTTAGTGGCAAATCTGTCGCATTAATTAATTCGTCAAACCTATTCTCAATTTCTCGAGTTCAAAGGAAGCGCATTTCTATTTAACTTTTTTTCGAGAAGAGATTTGAAAAGCATCCAACGAAAAATGAAGATCACAGATACGTTTCTCCCTAAGCCTCGAAGTAGGAAGATCTTGGAGCCCGTCATCACTGCCGCTACGAAGTATCCGTTTCAAACCCCTGTTATGGGAAAAATATCTATGAACATACGGGTCGACAAATCGGTGCACGAGTGACGAGGGTTTCACGATTTGTCCGATTATTGTTCGTACCTGCCATAATTTCGAACATATTGCAATTTTTCACATAGCGTTGTATTTGCAAGATCCTGAGGATTGGGTGTGAAATATTTGAGAATTTTATCGGCATTTCCGACGGAACTGGGGTGAGGTGAAATTGAGCACCGTGCAAAAGTCGGCAAAACCTTCGCTTTTCAACATAACTAGCCATATTCTGCTGCGCAAATTTAGCAGCAGTTATGCCTGTGATAGCTAGACGTAGAATATTCGACGCGTTCAGAAACTGTATGATGCGAAGTTCTATGATTTTTTCAGCAGAGATATCGAGCTTCAAACCCACGTGCACCGAATTTTCGGCCCGATAATAGTTCATCGATCTGTATATGCCACAGTTTCTAAGAGAAAATCATTCGAGCGTATACAATGCAAATGTATCGATTACTTTATCTATTACAAGTTCTATACTTTCATACGTAAGAACGTTTACATACCTATCTTCATCGTTAACGAGAAATCTGAAGAAACTAGCACTAACACCTTCGGAAATTCCCTGACACCCTTTGTAGTAGCACTTACGCTTAGACATTATAATTGGTGAATAATGATCAATGAACAATAAAATGGAGAAATAAATTAAATAAGGAAATGAAAAGAAAATCAAATGGAATGAGAACAGAGTATATCAGTATTCAGTATTCAAAAATTGCCAATAAAATCGGAGATAGACGTCTTGCCACTGTAACGAATAGTCTGCGATTGAGGAGAAACGATGATGTGGTGACTACTCTGAGCAACGTCTCACGCTTGATTGTGCAAGCGTATCCTATTGTAACAAGAGCGTGTAAGCAACGACGCGGCAGGTGGACGGGGGACGACACCACCCATCCACAATCCCTTTACAGTGTTGTTAACAATTGCATTGTTTTCAGTATTTCGAAAACACAATACATATCGTCTCAACGCTGCAGATATAGAAGAGAATTATCATCGCAGATTGCGAGTATTTTATTTATATTGAATAATGAAATGGAATGAAAAACGAAAAATATTTAGATTACAATATGTGTACAGTAACGTCCGAATTAGATTTTCATTGACCATAGCATACGTGAGAATAATTAAACTTTTGATGATTTATTTTACGATAAATTGAAATTTTGAACATGATCTGTAGAATTTTACCATAAAAGAAATTGCGCACTAAAAATTACTAAAACAAAAGTGAAATCAAAGTTGGCGAGGCCCTGAAGTGACCCGCTCCATGTGAAATCCCTCATGTACTATTAATAGTCATTATTGTTTGTAATAATTCTATTGTGAGAGGCGAGGGGGCTCAAGTGATACAAGCATCCCGACATCATTCTTTAAGATAATCATTATGAACGAATTATTCACAATGCATGTTACTACATTTTCTTCATCAATTCATGGTAGTAACCACATTCATGTGAATTTGAGTAATCGTTGCCGATCGAGGATTTCAGCGAAGCAATTATATATTGAGCTCAAATCACATAATATATATGTTATAAGGTGATGTGTGTCATTAATGAAGTTAGTTATTCTGATTTCCATTTACATGCCGAACGAAGAGCCGTATGTTACGTTTACGAAACTCATATTATATAAAATGAATCATCGAATAAACTTGGGATCAAAATTATAACACCCGTTCGTATTATTCTTTGCAATATACCTTGAATTCGTTCTTGAAATCAATTATAACTATATTATTATTATTATCATTATTATTATTGACCAGAAAAAAAATTTACATTGAATACACTTAGATCAAGTAGTATCACTAGTAAATCCTACAGACGTGAACTTAGTCACCTGTGCGTAGGCCTGGTACTAATTAACTTAAAATTAATATAAATTAATAATTAGCAACGGTAAAATTCAAATATTCAACATAGAACATAAACTAAGAGTTTTCTGGTATCCATATCTTTAGCTGTTTCTTTTTTTTTTCATTACCATATGTCTTGAATTCGCTTGGTAATTTATTGAAAGTATTCACTGCATTCACTTTACTGCTCTTCATACTAACTGTTTTACTTCTTTGTGGTAGACTATGCTTTTATTCCTTGTTTTTTTGTTTGATTTACTATATATTTCCTTAAATTCATTATAGTGACATATTAGAGCTTCTAACTGATACGTCTGTTTGATGTTCATAGGACCATCATTTGCAATAAACTCATTCTTGTTGATAATTTTCATTATTCTATTTTGGTGGTTTTGTAGCAGATTCAAATTATTAGAATATGCACCACCCCATGCAGCTATGCCATAAGTGATGATGCTATGGAAGAGAGCCTAATATAATAATTTCAACGTTTTTGTTTTCATGAATTTAGAGATTTTACGAACAACATAAATTAGATATTTAGTTTTGCTGATTACATATTCTATATGCTCATGCCATTGCATTCTATAATCAAAAATGATACCAAGATATTTGTGTTTTTTATCTCTTATATAAGATTTTCATTATTGATTTTAATGCTGATTTCACTTGGTACACTATGACAGTAATTTCCAATTGTCACGAATACACATTTGTCGATATTTAATGAGAGTTTATTTCTCGCAAGATAGTTGCATATTGTTTGCAAATAAGTATTCATTTTTGCTTCAACAGCAACAGTTCAGTAGTAGATCATTGACATACAAGATGAAGAGAAGTGGCCCCAGTACAGTTCCCTGAGGCACCCCAGTAGTAACTGTGATATAATCACTTGCACAATCATTTACCATGACACTTTGGTATCTATCTGTAAGATAGCTTTTGATGATACGATATGCTTTCCCTCTTATGCCGTAGTTATACAATTTGTTTAACAATATATTATGATTAACCGTATCGAATGCTTTGGTAAGGTCCAAAAAGGTTACGGCTACAGGATTGCTTTTATCTAATTCTTCAGAAATTGAATTAGTTAAAAATAATAGTGCACCATTTGTACTTATGTTTTTTAGAAACCCATATTGCCTTTTCGATAATAGTTTATATTTGTTGATAAAACTGATAATTCTATTAAAAATTGATCTTTCAAGAATTCGAGCAATGTTGGAGATTAGAGAATTAAGTCTATAATTAGAAGGTGATTGCTTACTATTTGCTTTATATATTGGTTTGATTTCAGCCTTTTTTAGTGAATTGGGCCATACAGTTTTTTCTATACTTAAGTTAATTATGTGTACTATTGGGTCTGTGATGAAATCAGTTAACAATATTATTGTTTTTGCATTGATTTTGTCAACTCCACCAGTTTTAGGTTTTAAATTCTTGATTAGATTTATAATTTGAATCGGATTAGTAGGTGAGATAAATATAGTGTGCAGGTTTATTGGGGAACGTTGGATATTGTTTTCTAGTGGTTGGCAAATTTTACTACTCAGTTTCTCTCCAATACTACTAAAATAGGTATTCATTGTATTGGAAATCATATGTGGGTCAGTTATTTTAATATTATTGCTGCTTTCATCATTAAGATATTTAATTTTTTCAGCATTCTTGGGCCCTTTACCAATCTTTTGATTCATGATATCCCAAAGATTTTTGGGATTATTTAAAGTGCTCGCAACTAGATCGCTATCGTATCTCGGCTTAGCTTCCTTGATCACTTCATCTAATATTTTGGCATATTTTTGATATTCATCTCTCAATACTTGATTTCTTGGCTGTCTATGCCACATCTTATAGGTATAGAAATTCTTTTCTATTGCACGATACCATTATAGCCTTGGTAATCCATCTTTTCCCAGGTTTTGATTTATGTTCGGGCTTTTTACTATGTTTTACTTCAGTCGCCAACTTAATACATTCCCTAATATATCTTATTACAGTATCAGTAGCTTTATTGGGGTGATGCATTGTCGAAATTGTTTCCCGATTCATGCTTTGAGCTATATTTACTATCTTATTATAATTTATTTTTGAATATTCAGTTTTAAATATATTATTTCTCATCTTTTTTATTGATAGAAAGAGTGGATAATGATCATTGAATAGGTTGGTTAATTTAAAGGCAGTATGTTCAATAGAGTTTAGCTTGATGAAAATATTGTCAATGCATGATCCTTCGCTACAGTCTAGTGTAGATGGCCTAGCGATAGTTTGAAAACCTGGTATAAAACCATTTTCTAGGAAGACACTTGACAGCTCGTGGCTATAGTTATCTAATTTGAGTAGACCTATATTGTAGTCTCCAATTACTGAATGATTTGTTCATTTTTTTTTACAAGCCAAATAATTTTCAAAATCCTTAATGAACTCTGCCTTAGGTAGGTCATGTGATCTATACAGTGCTGATATTTCGAGTTTATCGTTATGATTTAAATCAATACAAGTGGTTAGTAAACATAGTCTTCCCTCATTTCCAATAGTAGTACTCTCATTTAAATTATCCTGTATATAAATTACTACTCCATCTGCGATATTTATATTACTGTTATTATAATATATTTTATACCCTGCTATTGTAAAAAATTTATAATATTCAAGTACTCTAGTTTCTGTACAAACTATGATGCACGGCTTGACTTCTAGGCTGCCAATGAAGGCTTCCAATTTCGGAAAGTTAGCATTTAAACTCCTTATGTTCACGTAAAGAATACTATCGCTACTGCATTTTACATAGTTATTGAGAGACTCAAAGTCATAAGAAACCTTTTTCTAATTTCATTATTTCATTTTGTACGCCTTCATTAAAATTAAGATCCATATAAAAATATCTTAAGTATGTTGCACGCTATTTATTTGGTTTGTTGTTTGTATTACTCTGACCATTATCATTATTATTACATGCTCTGGCGAATCTTGCTCCTCTCTTGGTCCAGATAAACGTATTCTGTACCCGCTTATTCGTACCATTATTCATTATTCTATTCTCTACAATACGGAACAGCGTGCCAATCGAAGGATGATTTCCGTCAAATGTCTCCGGTTCTGGGTCGGAGGACGGAACGGAATTCCAACTATCCCAGCGCAGGCCTTCCTTGGCGCCGGTCTCTGGCGAACAGTCCGAAAGACGCGTCGCGCCGGCGGTTGGATGTCGGGTGGCACCTGAAACACGAATAGACTGTGCTACAATTGCTCGCTAGCTGCTTCCATTTATTTGATATTCTGATCACTACACTATAAAACACGTCCATCAATTTGGAAGCGCCACACACTCCGAATGCTTTCGAACCTGTACGGGAATTTAGTGCTCATTTGTTGCTAATTTGTTGCTGCATTCCCGAATTTGTTGCTCCCGCCGATAAGCCAGGAACGTGGGTGCTGCCAGGTTTGCGAAAATCTGGAAGCACCGCGACTGTATAACGACAATGAACGCTCCAACTGACTTCAGACCTACACGGGGATTTAGTGCTCATTTGTTGCTAATTTGTTGCTGCATTCCCGAATTTGTTGCCTCTACCCTTGCTCTGTAATTGCTAATGTTTTGGCCCTGAAACCAAATACTGAGATTCGAAGAATAAGTGTTTTTTTCTAGTTATGTACACGTATAAATTTAGGCAGTGGTACTTTTCGGGACTCGGAGTATAGAAAATCATATGTACACTGGTTGTTTTGAGGACTTTTGGTTGTTTTGAGGACGGTTTTCGTAAAATTTATGTATATACTGGACGTTTTGAGGACTTGACCTGAAGGTTACATCATTGGGGCCCCAAATATTGTCGCTCACCGAAACCACAACACATCATCGAGGGTAGGAAATACGCCGGCAAGTTTTGGCGAAGGAGGTCTAGGCAAAACCGTATCTAGGCGCCCAAAAAGTCGACGTCCTCAAAAATATTTCGTCTGGTATTTATATACGTAGATGTGCAGCGATAATTACTTTTATGACGACATGAGAGATGATTACATGTAAGAAATTACTTGGTTCATCAAAATCATTGATTACCTTTCCAGTGAAATACAAAATTGTTTCATGGACAACGATGTCGTTGAAATAATTTTTCTGGGTCGTACAAGAAGCTTATAGTTGTCAGATTATGATGTGCTGTGTCGATGAACTGCAAGCACTCAATTTCTGTACGCGGTTTTATGAAGACCACAATTGTAGGACAACGATTAATCATCTAACAGAACTTACATTTATTCAACGCATCAACTGTTTTGTCTAGAAAAATTCGGTTTCAATTGTATCTAATTTAACAGAAAAATTTACGCTTCGTGGAATTATGTAGGTTCTTTGAGAATCAATAAATATATACGTACCTACGTTTAGGATACGGTTCACGAACATTTATTTTCTTCTTCTTCTTCTTGAACTCATTTCTTATTGTTACACGTAACTTTCATGACTTATTTCATACGTGATAATGAAAATGAATACACTTAAGGGATTAGTGAATACAGTTGCAACGACTAATTTTACTATCTCAAATCCACGAGCTGCTAAAGCTATATCTTTTTAGCTGATTCACAGAGGAACATAACTCTTCAAAGGTGATGTAAAATGAATATCATTCTGCAGGACATTTCCAGAGCTATGCGACTTTGATAACTATGGAGCTTTCTCAACAAAATTTCGTACATGATTAAAGCGATATGCTTGGTGAAATTGTATTGCACCACTTTCAGGGAGATATATTTATTTTCGAAGGATTTCTATGCGTTACGCTGTGAATACAGTAAAACATTTTTTGCTCATGAAAACACAAGTACGACTAAAATTCATACAGCGTTAAGAGAACGGATGTATGTTGATTGTGCAATTTTTCAGGTTGAAGCAAAAATAATCCTTTTTCTACAAGTCTTATATTAGTGTAAAGAATTAGAAAAATATCACGTTAGAAAAAGAACTGGAGAAACGTTAACAAATTTTATACAGAGAATAGTTAGACGAATATCGAAGAATAGTTAGCTAAAAAAAAAAATAGTTTATTCACGTGGTTTGGGAACTGTTGTTCTAACGGTTTGCATAAATGAGCAGTTTTGGCCGAGCCTTGTACGTGTCCCGAAGTTCTCGATCACTATCGGTCTGATCATTATACTGGATCCATTTATTTCCAAGACGAGGAGTCACAGCTGTATAATGCCCGATTTCACCGGATAACCTGGTACCGACTTGTGGCCCTTTGAAGTCAACTACCCCGATTAGATGAAGATCTTCGTTTTTCAGCGGGTTTTTGAATTTTCTTGGTATTTGTCGTAATTCTATGCACTCATCCTTGTCGTCGGAAAATAGGTCGAAAATCACGTAATCTCCTGTCAGATGATAAAGTAACGTATGAATAAGTATACAGAAATTTATCATATCCAGTAATTACAAATGTAGCCCAACGTAGCCAACTATATCCTATAAATGCGGTGACAGTATAGTCTATATTGCGACGAAAATTCAGAATTGTTATCCTACGGTTGAACCAATTCGAATATGGTCAATAATACCGTTCAATCGCTAAGATAAAATCAGAGATATACGTAGCGAATTATTCTAGACATAACGAGAATATTGTTTGTTGAAAAATTAAGTATGCGTGTATTACCTAATGCGGAAAGTCTTGAAGTTTCCGCAGCATGGCAAATAACGCATGTTCCAGGGTCTTTCAAGAGACCGTGGTTTTCAATGACATTATTGAAGTCTCCGGTGAATAGAACTGTTAGGTTGAGTAAGATTTTTGAAACTTTTTTAGGACGCAGTGGACAACCCTCATGGCACACAGCCAGCTCTTCAAGACTGGGTGTATTCTTAAACAGAAGACCTGCAAAAGGTCCCACAACCGCTTCACAGTTGATAAGACGACAAGGTTCGTCGGTTTGATTGTGGGATGTTGGGTCCCATTGGATCGTTTTCAATAGTATTTCGGCACGCATGCGATATGAATGCGCACGCAATCCTCGTTCGAGTACATCGATTACCATATCGAAAACGGGACATATTAATCTTGTCTGAACCATTTTTTCTTTCAATGTTGGCCAGTCGCGAGCCGCAGCCAGCATGATTTGAAATATGCTATCGAAGGCACATGTTCGGATTAATGAGATATTCTCGGACCCAATTCTGACAGGCTGTAGCGCCATGTGACCACCGCTTTTCAAAATGGGCAATTTGCGGTGTTTCACGCAAGATAGAAGTTCGGTTATCTCGTGAGGATTATTCCCAAGGTATCTGGACCCCCGTTTTCTTTTTACTGGCTTATTTAAGCCACGCCAATCCTCAGTTTCGCGAGAAGCAAGAATTTCTGGTAGATTTTGCGTATTTTTACAGGCAATACATATTCTGCCTTGACCATAACCTTCACTCTCGCTATCCAGAGGAAATGAACATTGTTCTAATGCATGCACAGGTTTTTTACAAAGAACGCATACGTGTGCTCCGGATGGTATGTCATTGTTAATACATGCTGGACATGAATTAGTGAACGGGCGCAAATCAGTTTCCACACTTTCATTGTCTGGCTCCAATTCTGGAGACAAACTTGATTCCGCTCGTGTACCAGAACATTCCGTATTCGTGTTCGAACACTCTACAGGTGGAGTGTTGTCGTGGTTCGTTGACTGCGCATCAACAATTTTCATTCGACCATTCAGATACTTGATATGTTTTTCAACAAATACGTCCGCTCTTAAACGAGCAGGAGTGTTCTTCAAGAGATGAGTTTTTATCTTATTAAATTCTCCTTCTACTGCTGCGCTGGATGCCGGAATACGGCCGTAGCCAAATGATTTTGTACAAATGTTGGACCACATAGGAAGAAAGGGAATATCTTTTATCAATTTATCGGCCAGGCGAGGTAGAAAGTAAGCATTTGGATGATCACCTTCCTCCTGTGAAATTAACATCTTAACTCTATCGTCAATACTTTTGCCCCACTGAAACCACCAGTTATCAACAAGTTCTTCGTTATCTTCGGAAACTTCGATGGTATCGCGATCTTCGTTAACGACGTGTTCTTCTGATAATCCAGTTATTAATGCGGTTAGCTTTTCCTTCCCAGCTTCACAGATTGATATTTTATCGCCTAGTGAGTCACTGCTTGTCTCACTGCGTGTAACTAACAATATTGCTCCGATGATATCTTCTGCAGTGCCTATATCAGTTGACAGAACTAGCTTACCTATCGCTGCCAGATAAAACGTGCGTACAAGGCGAGTTACACCTTTCATAAACGAGGCATATTTTTTTATGAAATGCGCGACATCTATACATATGAAGCACTTGGGTAAGATCTCGCTCTTACATGCACTGGCGTAGATATAAATTGTGGGATATCCTGTGAATACTTTAACAACTGCATTCAAAAGAGCCTTCGATGAATCGCATACCACTTCCTTCGGGTACGGTGCGCCAGATCGCACCCATTCCATCAACCAAAATGCGATGGAGTCTGTATGATGGCTTTCCGTTATCATTTGAGTTACTGAAAACTGCCCAGCTTTGCAATTAACGACGCCTTGATATAAAAATATATGTTTGGATGTAGTATTGCCAGGTTTCTCGATCTTCTTAACGATGCTCCCAGTTGCGTCGATGCAAACGCAGGCCGGTTCTGTGGAAGCGTAAGTCCTGTAGACGTGATTTTGGTGGTTCGTCCAGTAGTGTACGTAAAAAGGATCATATCCAAGATTGTGTATAACATGTTCACCAAGCGAATTTGTCTTCATAATAGCAAGAGCTTTCACAGGATCACGGTCCAAATATTGAGAACACTCGTATTCATATTTTGCTGTATTCAGCACCGAGGCAGAGTAAAGATGAGGTGGTTCCGGGTCTCCTGGTAACATCAGTTCATGTGCCTTTTCAGACCGATACACGTCTGCTGATTTTTGGCATAGCTCTTTGCCCACAATCTGCCTACTTGGTGCTCTTAAAGGTCGCTTACCACATTTGCCGGTACCCTTAGTTACCGAGCATGTCAAAGCTACGTAATTCGATTCTTGATCGACGTCTTCTATGTCGCAGCGTATCGTGCTTCCACAATCACAGGTGCCTATAAACGTATATTGATCTATGGTGTAAAAATAATTGAAGATGCAAACTCTACTGCACCCTTGTGGTAAAAAATGTACACTTCCCGTGTACTCTATACTAGGCGGATTCCACAGTAAACGGAAACACTTCACAGCTCCACCTTCTCAGATTAATTTGGAACTTTCTTAAAGATTTTTTGAGCTGTCAATTCTCCACGGTGTCGAATTCGAGTTTTATAGTTTTTCGCCGTGAGTTTATAACTTCAGCAAATTCGTTGGTACCTATTTGGAATTTGATGAAAATACGAAAACAGCTCTATTCCATGTGAAAAAATCTGTGCTTTCCGAAAATACCGCTATCTTTTCGTTTTGAGCTCATACAGGCCACAAAGATGATTTCCAAGAAAATACTCGATTTTTTCCGAAGGTCAATATTTGTTTTTCCTACATATTATTTTTTCGAAGAATCATATATTTTTGCGTAACATATCCGAAATTCAGAGTAGGAATCCTATGGTATCAGACGTAAATATATAAGAATGGTCTGCATCATATTAAAATTTATACTTTATATACTCTCCAATTTTAGCATTTACCTTGAATACTAATTTTTTTTTCATTTTCTTTTTTTATTAAATTAAATCAAATTTATTCACTTGTTTTGTGGCATTCACACTATAATTGCATGTACGTGAAAAGAAAAACCAAAATAGGAGTATTCAAAGCTTAAATTCCGATAAATTCTAACACGATAACGACTATTTGTGTTTTGCCGGCTATTTATCCTCACGTCTGACCCCTTGGCACGCCCACGCTGAATTTTGGATATGTGACGCAAAAACATATGACTTTCGACAAAAATAATATTTAGGAAATACAAGAATTGTTCTTAGGAAAAAATCGATTTTTTTCTCGTATAGTCATTTTTGCGGCCTGTATGAGATCGAAACGAAAAGATAACAGTATTTTCGGGAAGCTCAGATTTTTCTACACAAGATAAAGATTAGGCTGGTTCGAAAAAATCGACTATTTTTTTTTTTCTGAAATTTCGCACTGATTTATCTTCAGGGTACCAAAAAAAGACGCCTGTGCAAATTGGAGCTCTTAATGTTAAAATTTAGAGGTCACGCATCGCGAATTTCTATTTCCCATTTAAATAACATGGGAATTTTTTTTTTTTTTCGTAATTTTCTAGCTCACAAACTAATCAACAGATTTTCATGCGCGATAGATATTCTTGTAGGAAATCGAACGCTCTACAAAAAATGTCCCTTATCATTTTTCGATAAACCAACGAGTTCAAAAGTTATTCAAAGTTATCTTTGACTTTGAGTTAACTTTGACTTTGAATAACGTTTGAACTCGTTGGTTTATCGAAAAATGATAAGGGACATTTTGTGTAGATCGTTCAATTTCCTACAAAAATATCTATCGCGCATGAAAATCTGTTGATTAGTTTGTGAGCTAGAAAATTAAAAAAAAAAAAAAAAATTCCCATGTTATTTAAATGGGAAATAGAAATTCGCGATGCGCGACCTGTAAATGTTAACATTAAGAGCTCAAATTTGCACAGGCGTCTTTTTTTGGTACCCTGAAGACATTTCAGTGCGACATTTCAGAAAAAAAATAGTCGATTTTTTTGAACCAGCCTAAATTAAAGATATTCTCATATTTCTGTCAAATTTTAAATACCGATAAATTTACTAATGTTATAAACATATGGCGTGAAAAAATAAAGACTTGAATTTGACACTGAAGAGCCAACAGCCCAGAAAAATGTACAAACAATTCTAGGTACGCCTTACAACATTTTCTCATGTGTCAAATAGTTGCTGGCCAATCTGAGGCGGTGTGGCTGTATCTCAGTTTTCCTGTGAAATCACCCGTATGAATTAGTAATTTCACTTCTATCCTACCTTGGATAGACTTTCCTAACATTGTCTCGAAATTTAATAGTTACGTACCGTTTATTGAACCTGATGAAGCATTTTCTGATAAATGGTGGTTTTGAAAATTGAATCCACATTTTAATCGCGTAGTATTCCAAATTTTCTCCGTCACAACCTCTTGCCATTTGCCCGGTTGCAGTCGTTGACATTGTCGCTTGTAGACTTTTCCTTTCCGTTTATCATTTCTCTTGTAAGTTTTATCAATAATCAGAGTCTTGAACTCGGATCTTGGTATCGCGATCATAAACTTCGTGACTTCAGTTGATGTATTCTCTGGTGCGGACGTATTACTTATGTTAACACCACTATTATCGAGGCTTGAACTGAGTGATGATTCATCAATGCCGTCAACATTATATTCGGCAATTAGTTTTACGCGAACATCATACCTATTGCATGTCACAAAGGTGTATAATGAAGCCGCAGATATTTTATCGTTTAAATCGTTCGATATATCACGCCATACCGGACTCAACTTAGAAACTATTGTCCCATCCGCACGACACACACTTTCTTTGCGCTTTAGTATCGCATCTATAATCACTGAATTTTCGATTTTAGATGGTCTTCCTCTAATTGGCTTCATTTTGTCAGCAATAATTTCGCTCAACGGTACTGTCACGGCGAGACAATCCTTGAGACTGAAGTTAAAATCACCCCGGCCATTGAAAGACGTGAAAGAAGTATGAGGGAACCGATTTCGGTTTACCAGATCAAAAAGTACCGACAAAATGACGGCGCTTTGATTCACCATCGCACTGTAAACTCGCGAAATCAAGCTGGCGCGGTGCGCTACATTGTATTATTTCCACTCCGCAAAGAGACTTATGAACGAATAAAGTTTCATATTCGAAATAAATTCATTGAAGCAAATAAATTTTTTACTTACGACTAATATTATTGGAAACAGACCGGGGTCGCATAAAAGCGGTTTCGCGTAAAAAGAATCAAACCGACCTCAGATCTATTCTAAATGTGGATATCGGCAGATCTCAGGAAGTATGAATTTTCTGCCAATCATTGTACCGCGAATTGTTAAGTTATTGACTGAATAAAATTCGTACGGTACAATAACCGGGTAAAATCAAGAGCTTTTTTTAATCACAACTAAACTTCAACATATTTAGAAGCTTGGATAAAAAATGAGCGACGTTATTTTTCATTTTTTTTATTCTCAAGGAATAAATGTTGAAATTTACAATGCATACATTTTGGTCGCTGCGGTAGTTCTCCGGCTACCGAATGGACCTCACATCGTTCCCTGCACCTATTAGAGCTACCGTGCCGCAGCCGCGGTTGAATCGCGCTGCAGATGACATTAAATATTAACGTGCAGCAAGGCATCAAACACATCTAAAAAATTCTGACAGCTTCAGAAGATAAGTGCTATTGTAATTCATTAGAGAGTTTCAAGAATGAGAGTAAATCTGGCTCTCAAGATATCCCAATAAACACCGGTTCGTATAAAAAACGTGTAAACAAATCATATACTCTACGTATATTGCGAGGAAGAATGTTCCTCAGTTAAACTAACATTCGACGTTCTTGAGAAACGTATATATTGAAGCGTTTAATATTATTAAATCCTCAACGTATAATACACGGCTCTTCTTCTCGAAGCTACCCCTATATTTGATGCTCCTTATTCGTCACATGAACGTATAATGAATACTCGTCATATACGTGATCACTTATTCGTATGAAAAACGTATAACCAAGCGATATTTTTCACGTATATAATCGAGAAGAATGTTCCTCAGTTAAACTAATATTCCACGTTTTCGAGAGACGTTTGTATGGAAGCATTTAATATGATTGAATCTACTCCGTATAATACACGTATTTTTCCTTCGAAATTATCCCGATATTCGATAATCCTTATCCGTCGTATAAACGTATGAGAAACACCTATATTACAAGTTATGTGCATAAGTATAATCACGGGAGGTAATTCACTCATTGTCAGCCTTTGAGTTTAGTAGAAATTTATACGTTCATTTTCCGTTCTCGTAATCGTTTATTATGAGTATGATTTGGTGTTTGTATTCAACTATGTTATTCGTTTCGATGAATTCTGAAAAATTTCGTTTAATACACGGATAATGGAAAGGAACTTTTTTTAGGAAAAATAAAAAAGTATCAATACGAATTATTAATGTCATATAATTATCTCATTGTTCGGATTATAAATATGCAATGCGACTAAACATTTTAATTGGTGTGCCCTTTTTGAAACTGTTTGCTCTCGTTTTAAGGTAAGTATCATCTCTTTGGTTCATCTTAACTCAAAATAAATCAATTTAATCTTTTTTCATATAGTAAGAATATAAAATAGTAATAATAATATGAGACCCAGTGTGATTTATGGATCATCTCTGGTTCATCTTAACTCAAAATAAATCAATTTAATATTTTTTCTTATAGTAATAATATAAAATAGTGATAATAATATGAGACTGAGTATGATTTATGGATCATCTCTTTGGTTTATCTCAACTTAAAATAAATCAATTTAATTTTTTTCATATAGCAGTAATATAATATAGTAATAAAAATATGAGATCAAGTGTAGTTGGAGTCCTAATTGGTTTAAGAAGGTACGTGAAATTTCCTGAATTTCATAACTACGAAAAATCTTACAAGAGATAAAAGTCAGCGCAACAGTTATATACATATATCAACTCTTTTTATAAAAGATGTAGGATTAACAATTATCACAATCCTTTTATGATTATTATTTTTATTATTATATCACAATTTGTACTCCGCGTATACTAGTTTTCGTATATTATATGTATGTGTATATATTAGGGTGACCGGAATTTGAATTTTTTTTCTGCGCTCCATCGACGGAAAACATTAATTTAGATAGAGAAAAAAATCCCTCAAAATTTTAGCTCGATACGTGAATATTTTAGAACTGCCTCAATCGATGTATCGGTTATCGATATATAGGATCGGAATTCCCGACTTGCTCATTCGAAGTTCAGTATTCAATTTTTGGCTCAATTTTTTTTAAGTAATGCCTTCAATTGATCTAAAAACATCCTGAAATTTTCATGAGGGTATTTTTTTTTTTAAGATATGAATTCTTGAACTTTAATAAAAGCTGGAAGAAATTTTTTTTTTTATTAAAATTAAACAATTCATATCTTAAATAAAAAAGTTCAGGATATTTTTAGATCGATTAAAGGCAGTATATAAACAAAATTGAGCCAAAAATTGAATACTGAACTTCGAATGAGGAGATCGGGAATTCCGACCTATATATCGACTGAGGCAGTTCTAAATATTCTCGTATCGAGCTAAAATTTTGAGGAAATTTTTTTTTCTATCTAAATTAATGATTTCCGTCGATCGAGTGCAAAAAATAAAATAAAAAAAATCTAATTCTGAAATGACACACCCTGATGTATACATATATTATTGTTCATTAAACCTTGTTCATTTCAACATTATGGCTAGTTTTTTTTCTCTTGGCATGCATTTCTATGTTTAGCTTGCTTCAACCAATCTTTTATACCGGAAGCGATTTGAACATCTGTGGCATCTGTAGAGTCCGGAAAAGCAACTTTTACTGCAGCTGCGAAGAAAGATCATCATTCCTTGATAAATATATGCAATCGTCATACTCATCAGATGAACTGGCATGAGTCTAAAGTACACTTCATTCTGTAGAGTATTATATCAAGAGCTAAGTACCAAAAACGCGTGACCCAATTTTTTGTGGATTTCACCCTTCTTATTGCTAGCCTTCGATATGTACCTGTAATTATTTTAACCATTTCAGTACTCTGAAATGGTTGTTTCTTGTCTCTCCCTGCCCAGTTAAATTCCATGGCAACTTTATTCGTGAGTACAAATTTAAGAATATTCATCACACCTTGCCGTATATTGATACCCCCAATGGCAGCAAGTCGATTTGTCTGCGTTGGCATAGAAAAGAAATAAAAATAACATGATAATCGGTTCGATTGGTTTTAAATTTTAAAACGAAATTCTGAACAAGTAGGATAGAAAACACAAACCACGAGTCTGCAGAATTCGAAAATTATCGCGCACAAAATTTGAACATTTACTAAATTCGATAGTGCAAAAAAAAAAAACATGACGTTTTCGAAAATGAATGTTAAAATACGTTCTGAAATCATCGATGAGATAAAATAACTTATATGGTGTATAAATCAAAGATACTTACGAAATAAGTTTCATAAATTTCTTCCTTAAGAAGCACGTCAAAAGATTTGAAGTCTGCCATTGTTTCTATGGGCATACTTGGAAAATTATCGGGTTTCGTAGCAGGTGTAATTTTTCCAAATTGAGAAGATCTTGCCAACTGATTGAGGGAAGTATTGATTTGTGATATTTCGCTTTTCAGAGTGCGGAAACTCGTTAATACTTCTATTTGAAATTCTCCTTGAGACATGGCTTTGAATTTATGAATCCTGGTTTGAGATGTTCGTGGTGTCGAAGGTGATGCTTGTGGAATTGGACTTTCATTGTTTTGTTCGAAATTGTCTCTAATTGATTGTAGGCCGGTAATACTTCTAGTTAAAGCAACTAATTTGGGTGAAGACGGAACCTTTGAACCACGACCCATTGCTACTTCATTAGTAATATTCTTGAGAGTGCCTTGAGGATGAGGCTGAGAAAAATTGATGACAGGAGCTTCGTCCGTATCTTCATCCGCAGTATCATTCTCCTTATCATCGTTTTCAATCGATGAATCGTCAGAAGCCGAACTTTGCAGTACATTCCTCCCAGATTTCGATTTTTTAGAACTAGATTTTTTATTTTTACGGCTCTTGGTTTTGTGTTTGCGTTTTATACCTTGGTCCTTTGGTTTACTTTTGTTTTCTGTTTTTGGTGAAGCCTCGTGGTCGGAAACAATCCGTTGCTCACGTGAAGGTTTACCAGTAATCATTTTCATTTGCAAAGCACTATCACCACTATCAGTAGTACTCTGTTCAAGATATTCTGTAAGATCTTGTTGGAGAGAATCGTAAGCTTCTGGAAAAAGAATGATTTGATCAATTATTTTATTTTCATAGGATTCAAATCACTGCAATATCACTAATGAGTTTGAAAACTGTCATTACAAAATAATATTTAAGCAAAGTGTATTTACGTGAGTATATGATTGCAAATTTGATGTGGTATTAGTATTCACCTGATGATTTTACGACTCTGTGAACGTTATATTTGGGCCACTTCTTGTCGTAAGGCGCGTTTGCTTCGACAAGTTTGGCGAGATCTTTGTCTGTTTTTACACGAGGCCAGTAACACACTGTGTTATCGTTGTGTAGCCATATCAATGGTACTACAGCATACTCTTTATTTTTTGGATCGTCGCCTTTCAGAAACTCCACAATAGCATACATTTTTAAGAATACCTGGAACATGTTATTGAAAACCAATTTTGGATCAGCTGTCTATATGGAAGCTAAATATTTATAAGTTATATTGTTTGAATACTGACATAATATAAGATTTCCAGGTACTACAAATAAATCAAAATTCCATATATTTTTACTCTAAAATGACCAAAAACTGCACGTATTTATTATTTATTGAAATAAAATAACTTGCAAGTTTTTATAATATCGACTTCCCCATGCGTACGACTTGCTATTTCTCACGAACTAAAGAATATTTTCTATTGAAATCGGCATGGTTTGATAGAGTATACAATTAGGTATATAACTTTATCATGCCATATTCTAATATCGTTGAAAAAAATACGTAAACAACTTTTTTTTGTGTTTTGATAAAACAAAAATTAAGGCGAATACAATAGCTCAAAATGACATATACAAGCCAATTATTTCGATTTATTATTCATCAAACCATAGAAAAACGCTAATGATTTTCAGTGAAGTGCCCGATTATAAATACTGTAGAATTTGTATCAGGCATACATTTCAAAGTCTGTGACAATCAGATATATAACGTATTGAACAATTGATTACACAAATAAAATTAACAACAATCAAACTCGAAAACTAAAAAAGGAAATTAGAAAGTTACTTTATAACCAACCTGTAAATCTCGTCCTATTCATTGTTATCGATTTCAAGATTAGCATACACGATCTGGTACTTTTCTCATAGTACATTTTGTTCAACGCTTCGCAAGCTAGATTTTGTAGAATTAGATAGGAAACAGCGTACTCATATGTTAGAACTATTAGGTATACCATCTTTTGATTAGAATTATAAGTAATTCAACTAACTAGTATATTACTGTATATGTATAGTATATATTGTTTATTCTTTTTGGTGTAGTGAAGGAAATACTGCATATCCATTTTTATACGGAAAGTACAGGCATTTATGTGAGATATCTTTTACGGAAAATATTATCGGATCTCGGGATCCCCTGACAAAGTAAATCCCTAATTTGGACGAGGGCAGTGGTTGTTTATATAAATCTCGAACGTACATGAATGGTGTGCCAATGAATTTGTATTCCCCTGCAATATAATGAATGGATTTTATAATGCAGATTCGACTGTCCACGACAACGACATTGTTTGGTTTTTGAATGGAAATTTTTAATTCCTTACCAACTAAACTCTGACATTGAAATGATTCGGAATCGTCTACTGTATATTGAAATCCTTCCGCAGTATACTCATCATCAGAACAAGATTCGGATTTGTCAGGAGGATCGATCAAATTTTCTTCCATTAATCTATTACAAATTTGTGATAACGGTTCTTTTTTGGATCGAATACGTCTCTTCAAATGTCCCAGATAGTTTTCATAAGGAAAACAACTGAATTCCTCTAAAGTTCCGTATAAGTTCACATCATCACAAATATGTAATAGAGAGTGTACGTTATACACAACAAATTCTGGGTCATACAGATCTGCACTTTGGGTGACAAAATCTGACAATGCTTGTTTCGCAACTTCCATGTAACGAGAAATTAGGATTGTATTGCTCAAAATAAAAACAGCAGCATGCAGTAGCATGAAATGGGCATACTGTTCCCTGCTCAAAACCTCACGCATTAAAACGGGTCCAGTATAAAGTACGAATAATCGAAATTCGGTAGCTTTCCACCGATCTATCTCCGAGAAACCTCGACACTTTCGAGCGAAATTGTTTGGTATATAGTCTTTCAACTCTGATGATAATTGGTCGACTAGATTTAGAACAAATAATCTAGATAATCGGAACTTACGTATACCAGCTAGCCAATATTTCTTTATCAATCTTTTCACAACACCCAGATATATCAAGTGCATTGGGTCTAGGACGAACTGTGACACAAGCCCGACTAACTTCAGTAAAGGTGATGTCTTTTTAATGTGCTTGGACGGTTTCGCGAGTTGAAAATGTTTATTTTTTCTCCTACCGTATTTGTTGCCAGTTACTGGATAAAATAGAAAACGATCAACTTTTATAGCCTTTTGCTTACATCTCTCGCATCCGTGAAAGCTACAATGCGAGGATATAGATTTTAACATCGCTCTCGCAGGAGCGTCACAAGAGAAGCACCTGATTTTTACACGATAACATTGATCGTTATAGACAAATCCCGTTTCTTGTAATTTCTCCATTTCCTCAATGAAATGTTTTAAATATAAATCTAATGGTTCTGGTTTATCTGTTCCACAAAAAATTGCTATAGCAAATGGATTTTTATTTTTCAAAGTCGTGCTTCTCGCTAAAATGGGCCAGAACTGAATCCTGCTGCTTCTAAATATTGGTAACCCATCTATATTACAATCAATTGATATATCAATTATATCTTGCGAAGCGTTGATATCACTTTCGAAGTGCAGTTTCCGTATGAGACCAGCTTCTATACCGAAGTAGACCATTTTTCCCGTCTCTAACTTAATGGACTTTCTGCTTCTTGGTGTCCCCAGCAGACTTCTAGCGGATTTGGGTAAGAATGGATACTTCGGCCGTATTAAATTTATTATTTGTTGTATTGTTGATTGCGATGCATTGTTCATGTATGCTATTTTCCGTAATTGATTAATAAAAATATCATTTTCGTTTTTAGGATCAGCTTTTGAAACTTCTATGATTTTCTGTGACTTCTTGTTTAAAGTTATGATTGCTGGAGGGTTTTCGAATTCGGATTCACTATGAGTTGAATTCGGTGAATCAATGCTTTCAACATTTGGAATTTCCATGTTTGCTTGGTCCTCATTCAGCTCGTGTTGCACATGATTATTTGATTCTTGTTCTGTTCTAATTGAGAAGAATTCCAATACCTCACGACGATGCATACGGCGTAAATATTTACGAGTATAAACTGTTTTACCCGACCCAACCATTGCGGTATTTTTAATATTTCATTGAAATTTTGATTTCACGTATGGAGTTCTATTTTTAATGTAATAAGCTCTAAGTTCAATGTAAAATCTGAAATGAATTATTCAAATTTGAGCCATGGGCAATTCCATCTCAAATCGGACAAGCAATGACCTCGTATTTTTTAAATTGACTGAAACCTTTTCTATGTGAAATATACATTAAAAAAAAGTCGATACGTACTTTTGCATTTATCCGAAATATTTTTTTTTGTCAAAATGAGCACTCGGCCACCTTCCAAAATTTATATCTCCTTTTTTATTGCGCGTCGAAACATGTACCATAGTTCATTCAATAGGTAAGAGAATAAAGATTTCTGAGAATTTTTTAAATTGGCATCAATGTTAATAATTCTAATTTTTATAAACAATTGATTTTTGACGATTTTGTCGATAAAGATTAGCCATTTTTAAAATTATGAAAAAAATATTTTCGAAATCTTTGATCGATTTTGTTTGAGAAAATATTTTTATATTCATGAAGGTTTAATGGAGTCTATTTTTTTTCAATTTTTAAGAGAGCGCTGCGTCGCGTCGCATGCCGTGCTGCAACACAACAAATTGAATCCGAAGTAATCGATGCGCGACGCGCTACGCTATTACAGTAGTAGGAGCCGCAGCACCGCCCGCGACGCGACACAGCGCTCTCTTAAAAATTGAAAAAAAAAGACTCCATTGAACCTTCATGAATATAATAATTCTTTCTCAAACAGAATTGATCAAAGATCTCGCAAATATTTTTTCAGAATTTTGAAAATGGCTAATCCTTATCGAAAAAATCGTTAAATATTCAATTGTTTTGTTACGTGCAGACGGGGATCGAGAGATCCTGGCTGCACGGGGTTATATTGTTTATTGAGAATTCACCCTCGAGCGGCTGGAGGTAAAGTCTCCGTGGGCTTAGCTAATTAAAGTGCAAAAGCACACCTGCTATGCTGCTGGGTGACCGCTCTTAATGACAGGATGATAATGATCGAAACGAGTTTATTTGTGTATAGATATACCTTATATATTTCAGAGTTCCGAATGAAGATGAAAGTAAATTATAAGAGGAAAAGTAAAGAGATAGGAATTCTTACCTTTCGAATGAACTGTGGTACATCTTTCTACGCGCAATAAAACAGGAGATATAAATTTTCAAAGGTGGCCGAGTGCTCATTTTGGCACAAAATTGAATGTCACATAATTTTTGAGAAAAAATATTTCGGACAAATGCAAAAATACATATCGACTTTTTTTTCGTACATTCCACGTAGATAAAGTTTCAGTCAATTTAAAAAATACGAGGTCAAAAAACCGCAAAATTCGGCCGATTTGAGGTGGAATTGTCCACATACTCAATGAATAAAATTCCGGAAAAACGTAGAAAATCGGGAAGAATGTCCGTCTGAAATAACGTTTATTATACGCATAAGCGTATGAATACTGTGAAATACGTTTGAGAAACGTTATTTCAGGCGGATATTCTTCCCGATTCCACACGTTTTTTCACATTTGTGTTCACTGGGACGTAAACCGTACGTAAACTGTAATTGATACTAAGCGTTGACTGAAGATTGTTATCTTTAGTCAATGTACTCAGGTATGGGGGCTTCAAGTTCGAAACAGAAGGTTCCAACACTTTGAGTTTCTGATTCTCAATTATGTCAATGTCGCGTGGGAATTGTAACACTTCGCGAATCATCAAAGTAGAGGAGTACGAAAAAGTCTTCCGAATTTCGAAATAAATGAACAATTATGTTCCCACCATCATTGTTTGGGATGCTTTGAAACAATAATCTATAAACTATACGTCACACGCGTTGGAAGAAAAAAAATCACATCAATCGGTGACTTATTGTTAGAATTTTGGAACATTTAATTTTGAGCTCGAAAGCCCTATATATAGATATTGAAATGATGAACGGTATCTAGTTTTCTTCATAAAAATTTCATGAGAGTATGAAATTTTCGGAAATATCTTGAGGCCTGTGTTCACGATTCAAATTTTCCGGCAAAGTTGTGGATTAAAAAAAAAGAAATTCACACAATTTTTGCGGTCAAGAAAAGATTAATAAAAATAAAAACAGATTAAGCAAGCTTGAATGAAATACTGGTCTGCAGAACAAATGGATGAAAAAAGTATTTTTTCTGATGGTTTTCACGTGATTCAACTTTTCTAATTTAATCAAGCTCGACGAAATTTTTATTTAACCGAATAACTTCGGCCCAGTTCTTGTATTCTGAATACAGGCCTTTGTTCTAGCGAAAAAAAAAATGAAATTTCACGATAATCAAAAAGCAATATAGGCATAATAAATTACCGGATATGAACGTTTTCCAATTGTCGTACTTTGTATCATTTTATGATGAACAAAATAGAACGACTCATCGAGATAGTATGATGTTGTCGTGGCACGGACGGAAAAAGTCTTCGATTTTTTGTAATTTCATGTAAAATGAATATCTCACGATCATCGATGAACAATATTCATATCAATGTTACGGATTGAAGCGCCTTTTAATTATCCTATTCACCCAATTGGTATTGAAAAGAAAAACTACAATGGAATAATAAAGAACAATTCATCGAAACTGGATACAATCAATGATAAAAAACGGAAAATAATAAAATTCAATAATACAAAATATGATCATGATTGCAATTGTCGTTAGGGGCAACAGCTGAACAAAAATAATCATAAACTAACGAAAAGATGATTCGTAATCTAAAAATTGAAATAATAAATTCTCTCGAACGAGATTTGCGTTTGCAGGTAAATCCGTATAAAAAACGTATTATATGTATATTATACGAATTATAAACCATATTATATATTCTGGTTCCAGGTATTTGGCAGGTTATATAAATTTATCTTGTAATTAGCATCAGATCCATCCTATTCACCCAATTGGTATTGAAAAGAAAAACTACAATGGAATAATATAGAACAATTCATCGAAACTCGATACAATCAATAATGAAAAACGGAAAATGAGAAAAGTCAATAATACAAAATATGATGATTGCAATTGTCGTTAGGGGCAACAGCTGAACAACAATAAGCATAAACCAAACAAAAGATGATTCGTAATCTAAAAATTGAAATAATAAATTCTCTCGAACGAGATTTGCGTTTGCAGGCAAATCCGTATAAAAAACGTATTATATGTATATTATACGAATTATAAACCATATTATAAATTCTAGTTTTAGGTATTTGGCAAGTTGTATAAATTTATCTTGTAATTAGCATCAAATACATTATCATAAATACCATAAACTCGACTTTAATAAGTACTTACCGAATTATATCTTGGTATATCGATTGAGTGACCCAACTGACGAGTTTTTTCATTTACAGCACTGCCGCTTAGCACTTTTCTTTGCACGTGGTGGCACTTCTCGCGTCCTCGCAGTTCAAAGTTCGAGTGCCGCTCCGCCGCGCTAGAGAAACGTACCGCGCATGCGCTGGTTGTGGCTGACGAAGTGCCGTATAGAAGTAAAAAAAGACGACGTATACGCTTCTAACATATGATGGAGGTAGTTCTATCTCGCACTCATTGGTTTTCCTCTTACATTTTTTTACAGTGGCTGTGCTATACCACCGCTACACTAGTGTAGTGTAGATATTCTATATCACTTATTTTTATGAAATAAGATAGACTATAATTGAGGGATTTGGTCAGTACCCTGCGTGCAGAGTGAACTAGCGACATAACGCATGACTCTGGACTAGATAAAGCTCACCCGGTTTCTATGCGCCAGTCAAAGAAATGCGTTCTCTGATTTTATATTTACTATTATCCGTTAAAAATATTCTAAAGAATCCTGATGAGTATATAAATCATCGACCATGATCCAGTTTAGCATAGTCTGTTTCTTCGTCATATCCGATAACTGTTATTTTGATATGAGAGTACATTTTATTACATATTATATCTACACAACTGTATAATATCACCCCTCGCATGGAAATGACCGTAAGATTTTGCTGCGGGAGCAGAGTATGATAATTTGAAACATGTTCGGTAATTAAAATACGCATTCCCTATTGTCCTAAATTACGTTAATGACTTATAGTCAATAATACAAAATAAGGAGTAGCGTACGCTTCCTATAAGCGCTTGAAAACCAGACAAGCTCTCTGATACAATGTCATGCGTAATTGTTGCTAGCCCGGTATACTATAGGTATAGGGTATATATTAGGATGTGTCAGAAAAAAAAAAATATTTTGGAAATAGGTTCAAGAGTTTCATTTAGGTATAATAATACACCTCCTGAAATTTGAGCTCTTAATATTAATATTAGGAGGGAGCGCATGCTACTTTTCTATTTTCCATAAGAATAATATGGGAAATTTTTTTTTATTTCTCTTGATTTTTATAACTAGCTAACGATGCGTCATACAGAAAATCTACAGACATATTTTTGTAGAGAATTGAACGCTCTACAAAAAAGGTCTCCCATCATTTTCAAAATTCTGAAGTTATTCAAGGTCATAAGTTAAATTTACCGTAAATTAGACCTGACTAACTTTTGAACTAGTGAATTTATCAGAAAATGATAAGAAACCTTTTCTTTAAAGCGTTTAATTCCCTACAAAAATATGTCAGTTGATTTACTGTATGACGCATCGTTAGCTAGTTATAAAAATCAAACGAAGCAAAAAAATTTTTCTCATGTTATTCTTATGGAAAATAGAAAAGTAGCATGCGCCCCCTCCTAATATTAATATTAAGGGCTTTTGAGCACAGGGTCACGTGACCAATTTCAGAGTATTTACGAAATTAGGGATAACTTTTTCATAAAAGTTCGGATCAATTTGGAATTTTTTGCAAAATTATCGTCCCAGTGTCAGGAAGTGCACTCTGCTTAGGTAGGTTCGAAAATCCGTCATTTGAATTAATAATTGAATATTTTGCGAAATATAACCTCAAATCCCGTCTCGCGGCGAAATTAATTGATTGAAAATTAATACGATACTTTTTCGACTCTAGCTGAGCAGAGCGCCCTTCCTGACATTTGCATGATCATTTTGCAAAAAAATATAAAATGATCCGAAGTTTTATGAAAAAGTTATCCCTAATTTCGTAAATACTCTGAAATTGGTCACGTGACCCCCTGCTCAAAAGCCCTTAAGAGCTCAAATTTTAGGAGGTGTATTTTTATACCTAAATGAAACTTTTGAACCTGTTTCCAAGAAAAAAAAAATTTTCTGACACACCCTAGTATATATACTGATATAATAGGGTGTCTATCAGTAATAGGTGACGTACGAAGATATAATTATAGGATGTATCCTGATACCAAATGAAAAAACCTTGAAAATTACGTATAATATATATATATATATATATAGAGAGATATATATGTATGTATACATATATATATCCCTATATAAAAAAAATGTGAATTTTCAGAAACAAAAGCATGTATGTAAAAATATAAAGAAGCATACATTTCTTATCACTAACAAGATCGTACATATTAAAATGATGAAATTACGGAAAAATTTTTATACGTGTTTGATTAAGAAAAACGGGAGGTACAACGAAAATCGTCTAGAAGCAAAAAATAATACGTGTATCCTGTAGTAAACAGTCGACGGATGATGAAAGCTACGAAACAGGTATTATAAATCTTGAGATTCGACAATATCGATGGCCTCAGGGTAAAACTAAGATATCTCACATTATGATGGAAAACTATGATATCTCGAATTATAACAGAAAACTATGATGTCTTGAGACTAAAATTTTGGAAAGTCTCAAGTCTCGTGTTAACCGTTTAGCGTTCCGGAGTCTTGATAGGCCTACTTATTTAAAGACGATTCAAGACTCCGGAACGCTAAAGGGTTAAAGGTGTACGACATACGATGTTTTGTATGAGAAAAATTGGGATATCGTAGTTTCCAGGCACGATTTGAGATATTATATCCCAATGAACAAAATCCCGGAAAAACGTAGAACATTGGGGAAATCGTCCGTCTGAAATAACGTTTATTATACGCATAAACGTATAAATACGGTGAAATACGTTATTTCAGGCGGATATTCTTCCCAATTTCACACGTTTTTTCACATTTGTGTTCATTGGGATATATATATAGTTTTCTTTTAAGGCATCGAAATAGTCGTATTTAGACACGTGTTTTCTGGACGAGTAAATTTTCCGACAAAATACGTATATTATTCTTCAACTCGGACGGTAGTGGAAATATCGCGGAAGCGAGACTAGTATTAGACGTCTTGAATTTCGAACGAATACTCGTATAAAACACGTGTTTTCTGGACGAGTAAATTTTCCGACAAAATACGTATATTATTCTTCAACTCGGACGGTAGTGGAAATATCGCGGAAGCGAGACTAGTATTAGACGTCTTGAATTTCGAACGAATACTCGTATAAAACACGTGTTTTCTGGACGAGTAAATTTTCCGACAAAATACGTATATTATTCTTCAA
This sequence comes from Phymatocera aterrima, assembly GCA_963170745.1. Taxonomy (NCBI): domain Eukaryota; kingdom Metazoa; phylum Arthropoda; class Insecta; order Hymenoptera; family Tenthredinidae; genus Phymatocera; species Phymatocera aterrima. The sequence goes on from CAUJGY010000194.1 coordinate 130,775, forward strand.
CTCGGACGGTAGTGGAAATATCGCGGAAGCGAGACTAGTATTAGACGTCTTGAATTTCGAACGAATACTCGTATAAAACACGTGTTTTCTGGACGAGTAAATTTTCCGACAAAATACGTATATTATTCTTGAACTCGGACGGTAGTGGAAATATCGCGGAAGCGAGACTAGTATTAGGCGTCTTGAATTTCGAACGAATACTCGTATAAAACACGTGTTTTCTGTACGTGTAAATTTTCTGACAAAATACGTATATCATTCTTCAACTCGGACGATAATGGAAATATCGCGAAAACAAAGCAGGTATTATACGATTTTAGTTTTCATTGAATAAACTATGGAGATGGTATTTTATATACGTATACGTTTTGCAACAAATTAAACGTATATTTTTCTGTAACTCAAACAATTGTAGATAAATCGCCAATTCGAGACATCTATTATACGTTATCAAGTTCAGTCCAATAACCGTATGAAATACGTATTTCCGAAACATATAAAGGTTCTGGAACTTTGAAGTTGAATAAACGTTTGAGTATAAGTCTATTCGTTTCAAAAACGTAAAAAACTGCAGTATAATTTTATATAGGTAGATAACGGTTTCGTAAACACGTATATTATTATTGTCTCTATATACGTACACCAAAAATCGACTGATTAGATGTATATTCCACGTATAATATACGAAACGGTGTTTATTGGGATCTTACCTCGCAAAGTGGTACGCGGTCATTCAGTAGTAGCACCAAATATTGCGCTCGGAAATTTCGTAGTAATACAGAAATGTTTTTCAAATACCTATGAATGATGAAAATTATAGTTCCTGAAATGTATTTGTTGGGTACTCCACGGTACCGCCAGATGGCGCCACCGCCTGAGCCACGGGCCTATGGGTCTTTCCCCCCCGATAGCCGGCGCGCACCGACGCCGCGCAGGCGGAAGGCAGTAGAAGTCGGTCGGACCCACGCTTCGCCTCGTGTCTCGCATATACGTACATATTAGCCCATGCGCTGTACCACGATAAATAAAGGATTCGTACTTAATCACCCTAATCTGTGCTCCCTGAACTACCACCGGTCCCAACAACTGGCGCTGCGGAGGTAAATACGACCTGTGTGCGGGAAACAAAACAGAAAAAAGAGTGCGTGATACAACATGGCGAACGCCGCCGAGGAAATCAAGGCTCTCACAGCGGCCGTCACCTCGCTTCTCCAGCTACAGCTCCAGAACCAGAACGAGGGAGCGAGAGCGAGCCAACCAAGCACGTCACACTCTGATCTTTTCAATCAGCTCAGTGCTCGTGTCGAAAAATACTCATATAGCTCCGGGGACGAAACAAAACCGTTTTCAAAATGGCTGCTGCGCCATGAGTACACCGTCGTCAAGGAATCAGCGTCGCTACCCCAAGAAATGCGAACTCGTCTCGTGCTGGACAAGCTCGGTCAAATCGAGTTCGACAGGCTAGTGAACCACGTTGCTCCTGAAAACCCGACAACTATGCCGCAAGACAGAGTCATCGTTACGTTAAAAGACTTATTTCGCGACAAAGTGCCCATAACACGCCGGCGAATCGAGATCCTCAACTATCGATACGACAAAGCGACCCCTATCACGGAACATATCGATCGTATAAATCGACACGCCTCAGACTTCGATCGCGCGAAACTCACGGACGACAACCTACGGATTTTACTACTGCTACAATCCTTCTGCTACTCAAGCGAAAACGACGAATTGAAACGAATAGCTCTCCGTGTAGTGGAAAAAAACGCAAACGCATCGCTTAAAGACATAGTTGCAGAATTAGAAGCGCACATGAACGTGTCAACTAGTCTCAAAATGCTCGAAAATCCGGTCGCAAAGTCGCCTACCACAACAATAAACGTGGTTCACGCGAAGCCAAAGACACAACGCAAAAAAGGTGCCCCAAAACAGAAACCAGTGCATCCACCATCGGACCAAAAGTGCAACGGTTGCGGAGGTGATCATCAACGGTCAAAGTGCCCTTTCAGTGAAGCTCTGTGCCATCAGTGTTCGCGCAAAGGACACATCGCCAAAGTGTGCCGGGCAAAACAGAAAGACGTAAAACCCGGGGTCAGAAGTGCGAGTCTCGTGACGCAATCACTTACCTCAGCCGGTAAGCGTCGTCGAAAATACGTACCAGTGACCATACTCGGTAAAGTCGCGAATCTGCAATACGACTCGGGTTCAGACATTACGTTGATTGGCATAGACGAATGGGAGCAACGCGGCTCTCCAGATCTCGTCGCGAGTGAAATCGTTGAACACGCGGGCGGGAGTGAGTTCAAAATGATCGGCAAGTTCAAGTGCGCGGTACAAGCTCTCAATCGCAAAGCCGAACTGGACATCCACGTCGCAAACCGTGCGGGAGTGAACTTATTCGGGCTAAACGCGATCGACAGTCTCGACCTATGGTCTGTGCCACTGAGTGAATACGGAAACCCGGAAATCGTATTTCACGTTCACAGTTCAGAAGGCCCCAAACCAAACGTCGCGGTACGTCCGACGGTACATTCGGCTAACGGACAACCATCGCGCGTGAAGCCGACTCAACTCAGTGAAGGCAATCGGTCCGTCGGGACGTCTCGCAACGCGTACCAACGTGAAATCTACGACAGCTTTCCAAACCTATTCTCCGACGAATTAGGACTGTGTCGTAATCACCAAGTCAAATTTTGTCTAGTCGATAACGCGCAGGCGGTACAAATCCCGTGCAGACCGATCCCCTACGCGATGGAGAAACCTCTCGAGGAAGAACTTCAACGCCTCGAAGACAAAGGCGTAATCGAACGTGTCGAATTCTCCAACTGGACTACACCCATCGTGATCGCAAAAAAGTTCAACGGCACGATGCGTTTATGCGCAGACTACTCCACCGGTGTGAACCGCGCGCTGATCAACAATCGACACCCACTACCCAACGTCGAAGGGATCATTACAAAACTAAACGGAAATCGCTTTTTCAGTGTACTCGACTTGAGCGATGCCTTCTTTCAACTGGAAATCGCGGAAGACCATCGAGAAATAACAACAATCACTACTCCCAAGGGACTCTTCAGGTTCAGACGACTACCCTTCGGCATCAAGACAGCACCTGCTATGTTCCAACAAGCCATGGATAATACACTGGCAGGATTGCAAGGAGCCCACGCATACATCGACGATGTAATAGTCACTGGCACCAACCGCCAGGAACATGACCTACATCTACGCCAAACGCTCCAACGTCTGGAAGACAGCGGCTGGAAGCTCAGACCTGAAAAATGTAATCTCGCAGTAGAGGAAATCAAGTTCCTCGGCCTGATCGTAAGCGCTGAAGGTATAGCAGCGGACCCAGAAGCCACCCGTGCTATAGCCAACATGCCAAAGCCTACGAACGTCTCAGAAACTCAAAGCTACCTGGGAATGGTGAACCACTACGGAAAGTTCATCCCTCACCTACACCAGCTGAAACAACCTCTAGAAGAACTCACCCGAAAGGATCATCCATGGGACTGGAAACAACAGCACGACCTTGCTGTGGAACAAATCAAGAAGGTTATGCTCAGTTCACTTCTTTTGGAGCACTACGACCCATCGAAAACTCTAGTGGTCGCAGCAGACGCCTGTGCTACGGGACTAGGAGGCGTCTTACTGCAACGAGACGACTCAGGACGAGAACGCGCTGTGTACCACATGGCACAAAGTCTAACGGACACGCAACGAGGCTACTCACAAATAGAAAAAGAGGCCCTAGCCCTGGTTACGGCAGTCGAGCGTTTTCATAAATTCCTGTGGGGACGAAAATTCATACTGCAAACCGACCACAAACCTCTTGTTGCGCTGCTCCAGCCGGACGATACGAAAGGGCTGAAGTCTACTACAGCCGCACGCCTGAGAAGATGGGCGATGAGACTCCTAGGATACGACTTTCGCATCGAACACATCCGAACGCAGGACTTCGGCCAAGCGGACGCGTTATCACGCTTGATAGAAAAATTTCGTCACGACAACAGCGATGAACTTCAAGTAGCTAACATCCGGGCTGTAGAAGAAGAGGTCCAGCAAGTAAAAAACCTATCGATCGACACCTTCGGGAAAAACCTACGAGACAAACTCAGATCAGCAACATTAGAAGATGAAGACCTCGCATCTGTGATAAAAGCTATCGCAAACGGATGGACGTCAACCCCTAACACGGAAGTCATCGAGCACTTCAAGAAACGTCAAGACAATCTCAGTACCGTAGACAACACATTGTTGATGGGAGACAGAGTCGTTATCCCAAAAACTATGCAACCTGAGATCTTGAAGGCTTTACACAAAGGCCACCCAGGCATAAGAAGAATGAAACAACTCGCCAGAGAATATGTTTATTGGCCTAAAATCTCCGAAAACATCGAGCGACTTGTTCAACAATGCGACGCTTGTGCTTTGACACGGAGGATGCCAACCAAGGTACCACTCGATCCTTGGCCAATAGCTACACGGGCATTGGAGCGGGTACACATAGATATCGGTTACCCCCCAGATGGCCAGTATCTATACATCTTCGTCGACGCATACTCCAAGTTCCTGGAAGTAGCAATATCGTCGTCAATCTCAGCACTACGCACAGTAGAACTGTGCCACGAAGTCTTCTCAAGATATGGACCGCCAGAAATCCTCGTCAGCGACCACGGAACTCAATTTACATCTGGACTCTTCGCGGATCTCTGTGAGAAGCACCATATCACTCACCTAATCTCGCCGGTAAACCACCCCCAGTCGAACGGACAAGCTGAACGCGTGGTAGATACCGTAAAAAGAGCCATTGCCAAAGACACGACTGACTGGAAGAAGACACTCTTCGACTTCCTTCACAGTTACCGGTACACGCCTTGTGCGGCAGCTCCGGGTGGTAAGTCACCTGCAGAACTCTTTTTCGGACGACAAATCAACACGCCATTCTCCAAGCTATTTCCAAAACCGGAGGAAAGGGAGAACGTGCCAAACGACTCCAAAGGAAAACAAGAAGACATGGAAAAACAGTTTAACAGACACCATGGGGCTCGACCACGACAACTCGCAATCGGCGATCGCGTCGTAGTACTGGCCCAGTTCAAGAAAAGGAAACAAGGGAACGTCTCCAAAATCATTTCCAACGTTCGCTACGCCATTCTCTTGGACAACGGTGAAGAAGTCGAGCGACACATCAACCACATCTGGAAAGGTGGTTCCAACCCCTCTAACCCAGACCTAGACGTAGAAGATGACTGGACCCCCACCGAAAACAACGAAGCCCCGGTTCCAGCGATTAACAATCCAGACGCTGACGAACCACCAGCTCAGCCTAGGGCTCCGAGCCCTAACCGAAATCCTGGTGATCCAGCAGGAGTAGAAGCACTGCCTAGAAGATCGGCACGTGAACGAGCTCCACCCCAGAGGCTAGAGTTGGATCCGAACGCCAAGTCGTACACCAGGAAGTGACTCTCTCAAGAAGGGAGATGTTGGGTACTCCACGGTACCGCCAGATGGCGCCACCGCCTGAGCCACGGGCCTATGGGTCTTTCCCCCCCGATAGCCGGCGCGCACCGACGCCGCGCAGGCGGAAGGCAGTAGAAGTCGGTCGGACCCACGCTTCGCCTCGTGTCTCGCATATACGTACATATTAGCCCATGCGCTGTACCACGATAAATAAAGGATTCGTACTTAATCACCCTAATCTGTGCTCCCTGAACTACCACCGGTCCCAACAGTATTATATTTCTCACTTTGAAATATTCAATTCTGGTAATAACTACGGGATGTCTTCTGATTGAAAATTAACAAAAATGTCAAATGAAAACATAATGTAAGGCAGCAAAATTTTTGCGCGAGTCTACCTCGGGGTTTGCTTTGCCACGTTTTCGAGGAACTCGCTTCTTATCAAGCTTGCACTTCTACGATTTACAGGATGGAGGCTAAGGAAAAAAATAGCAACAAATTACGGACTGCAGCAACAAATTAACAACAAATGAGCACTAAATCCCCGTGTAGGTCTGAAGTCAGTTGGAGCGTTCATTGTCGTTATACAGTCGCGGTGCTTCCAGATTTTCGCAAACCTAGCAGCACCCACGTTCCTGGCTTATCGGCGGGAGCAACAAATTCGGGAATGCAGCAACAAATTAGCAACAAATGAGCACTAAATCCCCGTATAGGTTCGAAAGCATTCGGAGTGTGTGGCGCTTCCAAATTGATGGACGTCATATTCATGCATGGTGAAACTTATTTTACTATCTCCCTCCTGCAGTATCAGGCATCAGTATGTTTATCGGAACACATTTCCGTATTAATTGTTCAATTATTTCAGTATTAAACCTTCTATCTCTAATTGATTTGAAAAAATGTGTAAAATAATTGTAATATCTACGTCAAAAGATAGCATGATAATTGCAAAATCTGTAGAATATACGATGCCTCAGTCTGTTGATTGCATGCGTGTATTGATTGAGAAAATTGATAAACAATTTTGCCATCCACGCCTAGTCATAGAATACATCAAATTATAATTATAGAACCAGTTCATTCAAGTAAACATTGTCAACTAATTTTCATATTATATGCCAGTGTAAGTCACATCCCGGTTATAATACATGTTTCTCTCATCCGCACGCGGACATTGAATTCCTTGGATCTTGATATACTCCCGCGTCAAGTCATTGTATAATTTATCAATAAAGTTTGTAATCGGCGGTAAGCCTCTGAAAATAAAAACATTCAATCAGCGTTGTCTGCATTGGATTTAAATATATACTGACGAACGTATTGCTTTGGTATAATTTATCGTTGTAATTGTAATATTAGCGATGAATAAATTACGATTGATATTTCGCCCGTCGTAGTTCAATGTAGCCATCTCTATTTTTATACACAGCTGCGGAATAACGCTCAATGACCGATACTGCCCCATAGACGACATTTGAGACGAAAATTCATCTCGCGACAAAATTGTAGATATACAACATTTTAATATTAATAGTAATATTAGGATTAAAATTACAATATCAATTCTAATATTCTCGTAGATTGGTATGGAGTCGTTAATTCGTATTCAGAAAATATTTCACTATTAGTAATTATTACCGTACCTAACAAATAATTCGACGAACAATATTGACAATTAATTGTTGTCTTGCATCAATTTATTGAATAAATACCAATCTGTCACTCATCACTGTATTTTGTGGCACGATAAGTATTCGTTATTCATTTAGCGATAATTCTCGAATTACTTATGAATTGAAAATTATGGATAAATAAGTTTAGCCGTTTGATCTAATTATAGCGTTTTATTGTAAGAAGAAGGATCTTTAAGGAATCACAAGCTACACATTAGCCATTATATCAGAACAACACACAACACAACTGAAGGAGGACGCTAATCATAGTGGCAGTGATATATTAATTAACATAAACATTGTAGATGACAGCACCCATAGTATTGCTGCTCATTCAAACTTCTGTACCCCCCTACAATTCTATAGGTCTCTTAATACTATTAAAAATTACATATTCAGTTTCAACAGTATAATATTGTTATAACATAGTTATGAATTCCTTGAGCCTAACTTGTTTCGAAAATACTCAAACTTATTCTTTGGAAGTCCTTTGGTCATTAGATCTGCATCTTGTTCATTGGTCGATATCATATCTATTTAACTTTACCCTCGGATACTAAATCTTTTATAAAATGGTGTTTAACGTCAATATGTTTAGATCTTTTAGTTTCGGTGGTACTTGCCATTTCAATAGCAGACTGATTATCCTCGTACAATATTATTTTACCCAATTTTAACTTTAGTATATCCTCCAATAGTTGTTTAAGAAAGATACACTCAGTTAGACATACAGCCATCGCTACATACTCTGATTCTGTTGAAGATGGAGTGACTGATGTTTGTTTCTTAGATTTCCATCCTACAACATTTCCGTTTACTCTTAATATAAATCCCGATATACTTTTTCGATCAGTTATATCTGTTGCGAAATCTGAATCAACATAAGAACTCAAGTTAAATTGTGGAGTGTCTCTGTTCTTAGTATATATCATTTTTGAATGTTTGGTATTTTTGAGATAGCGTAAAACATTTTTCAGATTATTATAATTCCCATAATCGAAATTGGTTTGAAACTGACTGTAGTAGGTTACACTATAGCATAAGTCTGGTCGTGTTCCTAACATTATGTACATAAGACTACCAATCAATTCACGATACGGTTCATTACATTTTACATTCCTCTCATCTTTGTTTAATCGCAAATTGACTTGAATCGGAATGCTACTACTTTCACAGTTATTCATCCCAAAAGTAACTAGAACTTTTTCAATCAACTCTTCTTGTGACACATGAATCGTATCCGTTATTCTTATTATGTCTATCCCTAAAAATCTTATTACCTTTCCATTACTCAGATCCTTCATTTCAAAATTGGCTTTCAGTGAATTTTTAACAAATGTTATTTCCTCCATATTATTTGAAAATATGAGCAAATCATCTACCCAAATGAGCATATATGACCTATCCTTAACATACCTATAAGCATGGATCAACCTTACTGCGTCTAAAACCTATTTTCAACAAACATGAATTTAAACAATTATTCCAGATCTTTGGTGCACTCTTCAAACCATACAATGATTTTCTCAATAAACATACTTGATTTTCTGGGTTATTTTTTATTCCCTCTGGTGGCTTCATATATATCACTTCTTCCGAAGCCCCATGCAGAAATGCTGACTTTACATCTATCTGTTGAATATGTAGATTCAACTCTATTGTTATTACTAGGAGAACTCTGAGTGTTAGCATTCTCGCTACTGGCGCATATAATCCCTCGTCTAGAGTTGTTTGTCGTTGTAACTAATCTTGCTTTCTTGACTTCTTGGTTACCAATTTTTTTCCGGGTAAGCACCCATTTGGAATCTATCAACTTTTCATTTGATGGACACGGGACAAGCAGCTCCCAAGTTCCATTTCTCTTATGATTTGCTAGTTCTTCATCGATTGCTTTTTCCCAACCTTCATTTGTTTCCATCGCTTTTTTATCATTCTTAGGATTTTCTGATGGTAAACAACCGACTGATAGAGCAGCTATCATTGTCATGTCAAATTCATCGTACTTTGCTGGTACACTTCTATTCCTTGTACTTGTTCTTACTTTATTCTCCTTCTCTTGTTTTCCTTCTTCATCTTCAGTTTTTATCTTTTCTTCTTCAGATCTTATGGATCCTTCATCTTCCTCTTATTCATCTTCACTCGTCTCGTCTTTGTAAGTAGTTATTATTGGTACACTTTTTGTCTCTGGGGTTTCGTCAAATTGAACTGAACGTGCTTCGAATACTTTTCGTAATTCTGGATCCCACAAACGATATCCATTTGCAACATATCCTATTATTATACCACAGCTGCTTCGTTCGCTCAATTTCCCTTGTCGATCTTCTCTTGGAATATGCGCATATGCAGTTGAACCAAGAACTCTAATTCTCTCCAAGTCTGCCTTGTAGCCATACCATATATCATCAGGAGTTTTATCATTTCCTGAAACTGAAGTGGGCAGTCGATTTATGGTATAGATAGCAGTTCTCACAGCTTCACCCCACATGTTTTTCTCAAGCCCTGAATCCAATATTAAACATCGAGCCATATTCATTATAGTCCTGTTCAACCTTTCACATACCCCATTTTGTTCTTGATTCCTTGCTATCGTTGTTTCGTGTTGTATACCTTCAATGCAACAAAAACCCTCAAATTCTTTTGAGGTATATTCTCCACCGTTATCACACCTCAAACGTGAGATTTCTGCTCCAAATTTTGCTGTCACCATAGCTTCATGTTCTATAAATTTTTGTAATACTTCACTCTTCTTTTCAAGTAGATAGGTACATACAAAATGTGACAAATGATCAACAAAAGTTACGTAATATCTATAATTATCATGTGTCGCAGGCGTTATCGGCCCTTCAACATCCGAGCTTACTACCTCTAAAATCCTTATTGGTTTTCTTTCCTCCTGTATTGGCTTGAATGTAGCGCGAGTCATCTTTCCTCTCACACAAGTGTCACAAATTCCATTAAATTGGTAAGTGGAAGAATGCCACATTCTCCTGCGCATTATTTCGTTTGACGTAGCTATATTAACAGTATTCCTCCGTAGAGTTCGAATGTTACATTATATAAATTTCCACGTTTTTCTCCTTGGACATATACCTTGTCATTCTTTACTACTTGAACTGTTCCCTGATCAAACATCACTTCGAATTCTTCCTCTTCTATTTTGGGTACACTTCATAAATCATACTGTATATCCTTGCAAAGTAAAACATTATTTAATTTTATATTTCTCTTGTTACGATTCAAATTTATTTCACCCTTATTAAGTGCTGTTATGTTCTGTCCTTTCTTCGCAACATTATAATTGTTACGCAAACATTCTCTGGATTAGAAAAAACAATCTCGAACTCTGTTCATCGACATCTTCTACAAAATCTACCATGATTGTTGATCAATCGAAAATTCCCCTATTTCCTATTATTTCAAATCACCGAAATATCACGTATTCAACATACCGGGAAAATTGTGTGGTTCTCTACTGAATTTCTTTCTTGTCATTTGTTCATTGAGGGGGTACAATGGAAAGAAGAAATGTCAAATTTGAATTTTCAGTGGTTGATATACGGAAAGCGCTTGTTTGGAGTAAAATCTGCAGCAATTGTGTCAAGATTTACGAAGAATTTGGTCATAGTTACAACATGTTATGTGGAGTTAACCACAATCGGTGCAGATTTTACTCCAAGCAAGTGCTGTCCGTATATTCAGAACTGAAAATGTAAATTTGACATTTTTTTCCCCGTGTATGTATACCTTTGAATGAATCAAAATTCCGGTTCACCCAATATTGTTTTTCTATGAATTGGCATTTCTGATTAGATCGAAGAATTCATAAGATCAAACAGGGTTCGACCCCATTATCCATACCTGATATCATCCATCACTTGAAATGTGGGACCGGCTACGTTGGATATAGGAAAATACAGAATCACTTACAATTAGTTGTCGTAAAGAATAAGTTCGACCGATGGACCGATCGTAGATTTTTTGGTCTCAAACTATTCACGAGACGTCTCTCTATCAGATGAGCATAGAATTTTTTGGACATTGTAAAAATTATCTGAGATATGAATATTATTTTTGGAAAAAGATTTGGGTTCACAAATTTTTACCGTTATTTTTCTATTTCTTCAACCGAAAATTGACATATCGAAAAATTCCATGCTCATCTGATAGAGAGACATCTTGTGCGAAATTCAAGACCAAAAAGCTCAAGAACAGTTCATTGGTTGTCTTTATTCTTTGCGACAACCACCAAAAATTTTTATTTTACAGAAAATAACTTTCAAACTTTTTACTTCAAAAAAGTTTCTGGACAACGACCACACTATTGCGTTGAACTTCGTGTTTGTGAGCTTGATTGAGCCTTCGATGTCAAATATTTTCATGTGGTTTTCCATCCTTCTTTTCGTTGCAGGCTACGGACCGGCACAAGCAAAGTTCAAACCTCGTTTTTCGACACTCGCAACGTCGTGAGCCGCCTTGTAATATTTCTAGATGTCTTCTGGCTCATACATTTTGATGGTCCCTTCTTACTGGTTCGTATGCAACTGTCTAAGAGTAATATGATGTAAGTCGAATCTTCTACTTCGACTGCAGCGCTTGCGTGGCGTCTCGGCTCCAATGATATTTATTGCATGATTTCAAGCATACCTCTTTGACATTCTCAAAAAGTGATGGCTGCGATGTTTGCTGCAACCTGAACCACGTAACGACCTAAAAATATAGTTTTAAGCCGCAGCCTCTGAATCAGCCTTGTCGAGGATTCGTTGGCATTCTGAGTTCTACCTCCTATACAACGCCTGGGCAAAGCGTCGTCACTCAGATCAACGATAACCAAACGAGATCCGTGACGCTCGGGCAAAGCTGATGCTGAAGAATATCATCGCTCGAGGTCTTGTTGGTACCATATTGCCCGTTTCACTTTTTTGATGACTTTGACACTTCTAAGTTTACTCCGAATTGCTTTGCCATAGTAGGACTATATCAGGTTAATAATACATATGATCAGTCCACCTACTTTTTTCACGTAGCGGTTTGCCATGAGATAGGCGTTGGACCCTGAGCCGAGTCTTTGGCTATCGGAGCTGGGTTCCCATTCTTTTCTAAAAATGGCCACAGCACTTGAGCTTCTCAATTTTCACTTCAGGTTCATATGAATGTCCCTTTGTAAAGCTGGTGTAACTTTTGGTATCGCCATCGCCAATGTACCCAATATATTTGGCGTTATGAACTTCCTATGAACTTTTGCAAATTGTTATCATGCCATTACCTCCATTACTCCGGATGAACCATGTTGATTGGTCTTACAGTTTTGCTGGTGAGTTTGATACCAAGTATTTCACACCTAGATTCGAACTTACGAATTCGAAGATACGTCCATATACATGTTATCATACTGGCGCACTTTTGTTCTTGTCAATATGGATAACTGTAACTTTTTCATTATTATAAAAGTCGATCTGTCGATTCTTACAACTAGTGTAGACCCTCAGAAAAATAATTGAAGAAAGTGTTTTACTTACCTGTTAACTACTTGTTCTGTTGTTTGATGTTACCTGTTTGTATTCACATGTACTACGCGAATGTAATAAAAAAAATAAATAAAAATAATAAATTTTGAAAATGTTAGATTACGTCCGAGGTCGGACTGCCGGTCAGAACGGCCGAACTGTCAGATGTTTAACGCTACTGTTTGTTTTTGCTTGGCAACGGACACAAACAGCAACACTATTGTCGAAGTCATTGAAGAAGCGGGTTTAAATATAATTTATCGGGAATAGTTTTTGAATAAGAGTGCTATCGTTTGATAAATAAACGTTTGGAAACGACTAAACCGAGAGTCGCCCTTTATTTTAACACCTAAACCCCCTACACCTCCTTTCGGTCGAAAAAAGTGGGCGTGTCACACTTTCCGATTATCATTCGAGCCCCTAGGCATCGAAAACGAAAAAAAGAAATGCGTAGCGCAGATTCAAATTCAGTTCCGAACACATACGTCCACAAACATGTTCATTCCATGCGAAAGTAGAGAATAAATAAATCCTGTATTTACGAAGTTCAAACGTCAATTTCCTCGACGGCCGTTATTATGAGAGGATGCGTGATCTCTTCGCCACATCGATCGAAATAATCATCTGTCTGCGTTACGCATCAGTAGGGTATATATGGGAATTCGAATCATAGATCCCTACCTTACCGACAGCAGTCGGTAAGTCACAAGGGTAGGGGCTCTGTTATATCAGTCATGGTGTCAACCGATTTCCCTTTCTACCGATCGTTGCCCTGTGTTCCGCCTTACCAGTCCCTTCTGCGGCAGCAGATATCCTGTGACCGAATTTGCCAACCAATTTTAGTTCTGATTTTCCCCGCCGCTTTGTCTCGTGATCTAGTTGACGGGCCGATGGTAACCGATTTCTGATGACTCGGTTACCGGCCGATTTTCTCACGGTAAGCCATTTCCCGTAAAAAAAAAAAATATATCGCCAAGTGCGGCTCCCCACGATCGAGGCGGCGAAGAGCAAAGAACCACTGCTCAACGAAATCCGTGTGACGTTTTTTCTTAATCTTTATTTTTTAGTTATATTTCCGCCAGGTGCGGCGGCGGTGTGAGTCAAAGAGCAACTACTTTTCCATGAAAAATCTTAATCTTAATCTTTATATTTATATTATATTTATCCAATCCTAATCGCAATCTTTATCCGAACCCCAACCTTAATCTTAATCGTACTCCCAATCCCAATCCCAATCTTAATCCCAGTCCCAATCCTAATCTCAATCTTAATCTTAATCCGAATCCCAATCTCAATCTTAGTCCTAATCCGAATCCTAATCATAATCCTAATCCCGACCTTGATCCCAATCGTACTCCCGATCTTAATCCTTAATGTCCTTGAATGATTAAGATTAGGATTACGATTAGGATTAAGATTGGGATTAAGAGTTAGATTAGGATTGAGATGTGGATTAAGATTAGGATTAGGATTAAGATTAAGATCAGGATTGGGATTTGGATTAGGATTAAGATTAGGATTAGGATTAAGTTTAGGATTAGGATTAAGATTAGGATTGGGATTAGGATTATGATTGAGATTAGGATTAAGATTAAGATTAAGATTAGGATTAGGATTAGGATCACGATTAAGAATAAGATTAAGATTAGGATTATGATTAGGATTCGGATTAGGACTAAGATTAAGATTGGGATTCGGATAAAGATTGCGATTAGGATTGGATAAATATAATATAAATATAAAGATTAAGATTAAGATTTTTCATGGAAAAGTAGTTGCTCTTTGACTCACACCGCCGCCGCACCTGGCGGAAATATAACTAAAAAATAAAGATCAAGAAAAAACGTCACACGGATTTCGTTGAGCAGTGGTTCTTTGCTCTTCGCCGCCTCGATCGTGGGGAGCCGCACTTGGCGATATATTTTTTTTTTTTACGGGAAATGGCTTACCGTGAGAAAATCGGCCGGTAACCGAGTCATCAGAAATCGGTTACCATCGGCCCGTCAACTAGATCACGAGACAAAGCGGCGGGGAAAATCAGAACTAAAATTGGTTGGCAAATTCGGTCACAGGATATCTGCTGCCGCAGAAGGGACTGGTAAGGCGGAACACAGGGCAACGATCGGTAGAAAGGGAAATCGGTTGACACCATGACTGATATAACAGAGCCCCTACCCTTGTGACTTACCGACTGCTGTCGGTAAGGTAGGGATCTATGATTCGAATTCCCATATATACCCTACTGATGCGTAACGCAGACAGATGATTATTTCGATCGATGTGGCGAAGAGATCACGCATCCTCTCATAATAACGGCCGTCGAGGAAATTGACGTTTGAACTTCGTAAATACAGGATTTATTTATTCTCTACTTTCGCATGGAATGAACATGTTTGTGGACGTATGTGTTCGGAACTGAATTTGAATCTGCGCTACGCATTTCTTTTTTTCGTTTTCGATGCCTAGGGGCTCGAATGATAATCGGAAAGTGTGACACGCCCACTTTTTTCGACCGAAAGGAGGTGTAGGGGGTTTAGGTGTTAAAATAAAGGGCGACTCTCGGTTTAGTCGTTTCCAAACGTTTATTTATCAAACGATAGCACTCTTATTCAAAAACTATTCCCGATAAATTATATTTAAACCCGCTTCTTCAATGACTTCGACAATAGTGTTGCTGTTTGTGTCCGTTGCCAAGCAAAAACAAACAGTAGCGTTAAACATCTGACAGTTCGGCCGTTCTGACCGGCAGTCCGACCTCGGACGTAATCTAACATTTTCAAAATTTATTATTTTTATTTATTTTTTTTATTACATTCGCGTAGTACATGTGAATACAAACAGGTAACATCAAACAACAGAACAAGTAGTTAACAGGTAAGTAAAACACTTTCTTCAATTATTTTTCTGAGGGTCTACACTAGTTGTAAGAATCGACAGATCGACTTTTATAATAATGAAAAAGTTACAGTTATCCATATTGACAAGAACAAAAGTGCGCCAGTATGATAACATGTATATGGACGTATCTTCGAATTCGTAAGTTCGAATCTAGGTGTGAAATACTTGGTATCAAACTCACCAGCAAAACTGTAAGACCAATCAACATGGTTCATCCGGAGTAATGGAGGTAATGGCATGATAACAATTTGCAAAAGTTCATAGGAAGTTCATAACGCCAAATATATTGGGTACATTGGCGATGGCGATACCAAAAGTTACACCAGCTTTACAAAGGGACATTCATATGAACCTGAAGTGAAAATTGAGAAGCTCAAGTGCTGTGGCCATTTTTAGAAAAGAATGGGAACCCAGCTCCGATAGCCAAAGACTCGGCTCAGGGTCCAACGCCTATCTCATGGCAAACCGCTACGTGAAAAAAGTAGGTGGACTGATCATATGTATTATTAACCTGATATAGTCCTACTATGGCAAAGCAATTCGGAGTAAACTTAGAAGTGTCAAAGTCATCAAAAAAGTGAAACGGGCAATATGGTACCAACAAGACCTCGAGCGATGATATTCTTCAGTATCAGCTTTGCCCGAGCGTCACGGATCTCGTTTGGTTATCGTTGATCTGAGTGACGACGCTTTGCCCAGGCGTTGTATAGGAGGTAGAACTCAGAATGCCAACGAATCCTCGACAAGGCTGATTCAGAGGCTGCGGCTTAAAACTATATTTTTAGGTCGTTACGTGGTTCAGGTTGCAGCAAACATCGCAGCCATCACTTTTTGAGAATGTCAAAGAGGTATGCTTGAAATCATGCAATAAATATCATTGGAGCCGAGACGCCACGCAAGCGCTGCAGTCGAAGTAGAAGATTCGACTTACATCATATTACTCTTAGACAGTTGCATACGAACCAGTAAGAAGGGACCATCAAAATGTATGAGCCAGAAGACATCTAGAAATATTACAAGGCGGCTCACGACGTTGCGAGTGTCGAAAAACGAGGTTTGAACTTTGCTTGTGCCGGTCCGTAGCCTGCAACGAAAAGAAGGATGGAAAACCACATGAAAATATTTGACATCGAAGGCTCAATCAAGCTCACAAACACGAAGTTCAACGCAATAGTGTGGTCGTTATCCAGAAACTTTTTTGAAGTAAAAAGTTTGAAAGTTATTTTCTGTAAAATAAAAATTTTTGGTGGTTGTCGCAAAGAATAAAGACAACCAATGAACTGTTCTTGAGCTTTTTGGTCTTGAATTTCGCACAAGATGTCTCTCTATCAGATGAGCATGGAATTTTTCGATATGTCAATTTTCGGTTGAAGAAATAGAAAAATAACGGTAAAAATTTGTGAACCCAAATCTTTTTCCAAAAATAATATTCATATCTCAGATAATTTTTACAATGTCCAAAAAATTCTATGCTCATCTGATAGAGAGACGTCTCGTGAATAGTTTGAGACCAAAAAATCTACGATCGGTCCATCGGTCGAACTTATTCTTTACGACAACTAATTGTAAGTGATTCTGTATTTTCCTATATCCAACGTAGCCGGTCCCACATTTCAAGTGATGGATGATATCAGGTATGGATAATGGGGTCGAACCCTGTTTGATCTTATGAATTCTTCGATCTAATCAGAAATGCCAATTCATAGAAAAACAATATTGGGTGAACCGGAATTTTGATTCATTCAAAGGTATACATACACGGGGAAAAAAATGTCAAATTTACATTTTCAGTTCTGAATATACGGACAGCACTTGCTTGGAGTAAAATCTGCACCGATTGTGGTTAACTCCACATAACATGTTGTAACTATGACCAAATTCTTCGTAAATCTTGACACAATTGCTGCAGATTTTACTCCAAACAAGCGCTTTCCGTATATCAACCACTGAAAATTCAAATTTGACATTTCTTCTTTCCATTGTACCCCCTCAATGAACAAATGACAAGAAAGAAATTCAGTAGAGAACCACACAATTTTCCCGGTATGTTGAATACGTGATATTTCGGTGATTTGAAATAATAGGAAATAGGGGAATTTTCGATTGATCAACAATCATGGTAGATTTTGTAGAAGATGTCGATGAACAGAGTTCGAGATTGTTTTTTCTAATCCAGAGAAATATAGTGCTTTTGAGTAAAATATTTGAAACAAATATGCTTCATTACTATATTATAAATTTATCTCCATAGTCATTGAATAAATGTCGTTGTTTACGTAGCAGTGCACCTAATTTGAATTCACGCCACATAAAGAAATAGTTGCAAGAAACTGACGAACAATAAACCGGGAGACATATAATCAACGGTGACCTTTTGCGCTGCCTCTGATCTCTGTGGTATGTATGTAACAGCTGCTGATATGATATTAGTGTAAATATCTTGAGAGATAATAACTCTGTGTTTGCGTACAACGTGAGCGATTGAACCGAGATCTTCATTTTAGTAACTGTCCGACCGTCGAACTACGCAAGCCTTCAGGAGAAACACAAGTAAGTGCTGTATTCAGACAGCTTATTGTTGGCTAAGAATGGAATTGAAGGGTGAAAGGAGAAAAAGTTCGTACGAGTGCATGTTTTGAGCAATTTTTTACCCCCACGTAGCACACAAAGCTCGAAATAAACTTCAGTTTAACTTATTTCGCTGCGTGTCGATTTGAAATTCAATTTTATCAGCCAACACATCGCGTGTCCAATGTTATGAGATCGTATGTGCACAAAAAGCGAATCCGGTGATGAAGGGTCGTATAATTTTGTTTGTTCCGTGGTATTCGCTTCAAAAGTACTCGAAACGCAAAATGAATAAGAGTATAACCCAATCGTATCCACCCAATTTTTTGTTTTCTCATCGCAAACGCACCGAAAACTTTTGACACGCTGACATTCATCGAGTTTCGAAAAAAGGGGAAAGTGGGTTTATTTGCAGAGATAAAATTGTGATGATATAAACGGTATGTCGTATCTGCCGCCTTATTATTTCCATCCTTCCTATAGTTGACTATACGAAAAATAATTAATCACATAGATTTCAGAGCCGAGTGAATGAGTGATAATTAATTATAATACAAACTCTGATCAATTTTTCCAATACAAACTAATCATTGAATCCAATAGAATTCATTATATACAATCCACAAATTCTAAATATTTGTACACGAATGACCGACCAGATAGATAATATGTAATAATATATAGATAATATATCGATAATATATAGATAATATTTATACCGGGGTAATACTTCGAATGCAGCTGTGTATTTAAGGGGGGACTCTACAGGTTTGAAAAACTTTCTTGTTTTTCATCGAATCATTTTCCAATTTGGAGTATACACTTGGAACCCTAAAACTAGATTCTGTTCCAAAGATGAACTGATTTCGATGGAAACTGTCAGAGTTATGAATTCTTTTTCATTTTCACTCGAAACATCCCCTGCGCATTGCTTTTGATCGCAGACCATTAATTTTTTTTTTTCTCAGGCTACCTTACAACATAAACTATGAATTACTGTAGGCGATTTTAGATCCGATCAATTTTAGGTATAAAAGTTATCGCCTCAATTATGTCGCTGCGATTTTGGGTATATAAGTGTCCGCGTAACAAATTCAACTTATCACACATCAAATTCCTGACAGCAATTCGAAGAAAACATGTCCCAGAATATGTCTTTCCAACGACAAAGCCATCAGTCTAAAATCAATGCGCAGGGGGTGTTTTGAATGACCAAAACCATAGTTCTGAGATAAACGCAAAAAACTGAATTGCTCTTTTTTGAAACTCGTCTATGCTTATAGATAAGGTTTGTAGAATGGAGTACTTAAGTCTGAAATAATTTCAGGACCATACGAGATTCAAAAAACCACAAATTCCGTTTATCATCGGCTTGGACATATCTTTATTGATACACGGAGAAAAATATATCGCTCTCTTAGCTATACAAAGCTTAGCTATAATAATCGATATAGCTATCAGAGCTGTTGCCGTTAAAAGTATACTTCATATAGTTACTGCGGCAATCTTCGGTATAGCTGTGAGAGCTGTACGTTCGCTCTCACTGCGATACGTTTAGCTCCCACAGCTACACAGTTTATAGCTACTACAGGTATACATATCGTTGCAGTAGCAATACTTTAAATAGCTAAGAGGTATAGCTACTGTAACTATATAATTTAGCTGTATGACTAATACTTTTTTCTCCGTGTAATGAACTCAAAATCAATTTCTATAATCAGAAAATATAAATTCATTGAATATATAATGTTCTTCTTGTAAAATACTTCAACGAGCGTAGCCATACTGGGTGTTACATATGTGGCGAGGCATCTTGTATCGTGCTCTCGGCTTCGTTCTGCGGTAAATTGTATATGACACCTGTGATACCCTGCCCTCCTCGGTCGTCCATATCGTTCCATTTCGGAGTCACCAGTTGTATTCCATCGTAGCAATGGCGTTTGGAATTTTCTCATCATGTGGAATATTAATTGAGGCTGGATACTAACGTTTACTATAAAAATACGAACCCGAAATAAATCTTAGTCCCGGGTACTCGAAGAGTCTAACGGTAGAGGAAAGATTAGAATGCTCTAGGAGTGTAAGTCGCCCCTTCCACCTGTTTCGTCGCTGTTTTCCCATTCACTGAAAGTGGTCTCTAGCATACAATAACATTGAAATCCGTCAGGGTAACAGTTGCTACACATTCGACTGATTTGGTGGGGTGCAGACATTTCCAGTTGAGAGGCCATAGGGAGATAAGTATGGTAAAAATGCCTTTCGCGAATATCTTCATATTCTATAGATAAATAGGAACTATTGAAATTCTAAGACCCTGGAAGTTGCAGGTCTCAATCTCAATTGGCTTTTGAGAGAAACAAAAGGACACTGCAACAAACAAAATAATTTTTTTCACAGGATTAACTTGGTCGATTTGTTTGAAAATTGTATATGTTATTGAGAGGGTTAAGAGCTTTCATACACACAATGGACAGACTTTTAGCTCCATAACTTTATGAGGAAGGAAAATTATTAGCGCTCACCCAATACTCACTATCTTGTGCGTACGTATTCGGAGTACACACATAACAAATCAAACAAATCGAAATATTATTTTCAATTTTGATATTCGGCCACGTTTTGGGGCCTGCTGCCCCACGACGCGACGGTGGGGCAGCAGAACAATCAACTTAATTCACGGCGAGAAAATTTCAATCACGAAATGGCTTACCTCGAAATAGCCGGTTCTTCGTGCTTGACTCGAAATGGTATAATGATTTCGATATTCAATCAGTGGCAATTCAATGATATTGTCTACCGAAACCTGACACCAGAATTCCCTGAGAATTCCATGTTTTTTCGGGTAATTTTTATAATTTTTCAGGTACATCAGAGTTTTAATTTCCCATCATAGACTACCCAAAGAATGCTACGAACAACTTTTAAAAACTCTCAATTGCCCGTTGATACCATAATTAAACAAGATTCGAATATTCCTGCGGTCGGCGCGCTCGTTCGTCCGCGAGTCGTCCAAACTTTTTCAAAATTTCTTAATTACTTTTATTACAAAATCATTGATGTTTTCTATGCAAAGATTGGTTATCTAACGAAAGTTACGAAGAAGTTGTTCAATTGTGAGAAAATTCTCCGTCTCACTACGAAATATTCCGAGATTCCAGGTTTTTCCATGAATAAGAATATTCCCTGACAACGGCAGGTTTTCCAGGTTTTTCTATGAATAAGTCATGACATCTGTACATCGATTCGTTCTCAAATATCGGATTGATCAGTGATCATAGTCTTGATTCACAGCATGTGGCTATTCTGGACTTGCCATATTCAAACGGTGAAGAAGCCGTGAGCAAGCTGAACGGCGAATTCGGACAAGGGCGCGCGATATTCGTCATCTGCGATGTGACCAAACCTCAAGAACTGGAAGGTAAGTCGCGGTCCATTGACACACGCTGATACAAAGTAATCGCCTTGAACATCCACTCCTAATATTCAGTGATTCTACTCCCAAAGCTGGATTCGCAAAAACTGTCAAGGAATTTGGTGGACTTGACATTGTGATCGACAATGCTGGCATAATGGACGATTCGCGTTGGGAGCTCATGGTCAATATCAACTATGTAAGTCTGCAGTGAAAGAACGATAACCAACCATTCACTTTTTCAAGCACTTGGCAAACCACGCGTACCGATTCGCACAGTTACCTCGATTAGTCCATTTTCGATGTAATTCTACTGCGGTCAAAAAATTTGAGATAGGTCCGATTCCGGCTATGCAGAAACGTATACCTACATTCTTCTCTTTTGCATTTAGATCGCTGTCGTACGTGGGACATTGCTTGGTTTCCAGTACATGGGTAAAGACAAGGGTGGCAGAGGAGGCACGATCGTGAATGTGTCCTCGATTGTCGGTATAATCCCCTCGCACATTTTCCCGATTTACGGCGGAACGAAACATGCAGTCGTTGGTCTCAGTCGCTCTTTTGCGGTAAAATTCACAATCCATTGATAATCGAAATCGCATATCGAGTTCCTTTATAGAATTCCAGATCACCGATTTTGTCTTTGAAACGATCACAACCCAACCCTATTTGTGTTGAAATGAGGAAATGACGTTTGAGCGGAAGGTACACCTCCACCATCTTCGGCTAAATGAATCATGAGTCGCACGGGGTCGGCAAATTTATTCCTCGGGTGACTTTTTCCAAAAAATTCAAAAAGCTAAAGAGAGAAAAAAATATCTCCACTGGTTTCGAATCCTTATTCTCCGTTGAAATAGGAACATCACAAAATCCATGCGAATGTTGGTTGGATATAGGATCTTGTATCTACAAAAAAATCGGCGAATCAAAATATCCATTTTTCGAGTTGCGATGTATTTTTTTCTAAAATGAACGTTGTTCACGGTTCCGGGGGACACTGCAGACCTTTTCCCTGTAACTCTTATGTCGATGAAAAATTGTTCCTAACTTTCTCCGAGAAATTTTCTACTCACTCGAACCGAGAATATAATGTAACCATGGATAGCAATATCCGGCATTTACCAATTTCCGTTGTAGTTTCACATCGTAACTGATCGTATCAGTAATTCTATAGAGATGATACACAATATACATAATATATATTCTATTTCCCAACCCGCCTGTTTGGTACATCGGGCTTCATGATTACAGAAGAATACCTTCGATAGCAATGTTTCGAAAATGATATGATATCAAGTTTATGTAATCATTCCTTGTGAAATATAACTTCAACAAACACGTGGTTTCGAAATGATTGGGGCAGAACAACGATCATGATATTCATTTTCCAGTAATGCAAATAAAGGACAAAATTGGGTTGGTGACCGGAGGGGCTAATGGTATAGGTTTCGCCTATGTCACAGAACTTCTACGGAATGGAGCCGCGGTAAGTTCCCAAATATGGAGACACACCTTCCAGTGTCAGATTCGTTAGAATTCGTGACACTGGAAACAGTTCTTCGATCTTGAACTTCAGTTAAATTCGATATTTCCGCATAATCCTCTTCATCGATATTTGAAATAGCCTGTACAAGGTGATATTGTTTCTTCGGTCGACCTTTCATTCCAGTTTTAATGAATGTTGGTTTTCCAGGTCCTCGTTTCATCTGCTGTGAATCATTTTGGAGAGATTCTGGAATATTCAAAATACATTCATTCTGTGGTTCTTCTGAAATTTCTTCGTCTTCTTCATCGATTTGTTCAGGATTTTCTTCAAATTCAATTATTTCATTTGCATCATTCAATCGAATAGTTTTTTCTTCAATCTCAACTATTTTATTTTCTTTATCATCCATGAAATTTTCTTGAATATGATTTTCTTGAAAATTATTCGCGAATTTCACATCTCGACTTTTGTGTATTTTTCTTGTAGAAGGACACCATAACCGATAGGCTTTCGATTCGGTTTCATATCCTACGAAAATGCACTCCTTTGAACGTGATTCAAATTTGTCCTTTCCCGGCTTTTTGTCAAGCATGAACACTTTACTTCCAAAAGTTGTAAGATGACTCAGAGTTGGTTTACAGCCATTCCATATTGTATATGGTATTTCTCCCTCAAGACTTCTCGAAGGACAACGGTTTCTTATGTACGCAGCTGTAGAAATAGCTTCTGCCCAGAACGATGGTGACAAGTTTGATTGAATCATCATACATCTTGCCATTTCGACAATTGTTCGGTTTTTACGTTCTGCTACTCCATTCTGTTGTGGTGTATATTCGACAGTTAATTGATGTCGTATACCACATTTTTCGAATAATGCTTCTAGCTTGGCATTTCGATATTCAGTTCCGTTATCAGAACGTACAATTTTTATTTTCTTCTTAAATTGATTCTCAACAAGAGATTTGTATTTCAGAAGCGCCCCGTAGACTTCATTTTTGTGTTTCAAACAAAAAATTTCACACCATCGACTTTTGTCATCTATAAAAGTTATAAAATATTTCGATCCTCCCAATGATTTTGTGCGTATCGGTCCGCACACATCTGTATGGATCATTTCAAGTACTTCTGTAGCTCTGTTTGATGTCGTTTTTGGAAATGGTACTTGTGAGTGCTTTCCTTTAATACATATTTCACATGTATTAAGTTTTTCTGTACTTACTTTTAAACCAAAAAATTTATTATCATTTATCATCAGATCTCGAAGATTATTTTCATTTAGATGACCTAGTCTTGCATGCCATTCTTCAATTTTGCAATATTTATTTGTATTAACAGCTGCAGAATTTACTTCATCATTTTCTTCTCTCTGATTTTCAATATAATAAAGATCGTTCTTTCGTTTAGCTATTGCTAGTATTTTTCCATTATTATCTAGAATCTGTGCAATTACCATTTCCTTTTTGAAAATGACTTCATGTCCCTTGTCTGTGATTTTTGAAACAGACATTAGGTTTGTCCTCAAATCAGGAACATATAATGATTTTTCGAGTAGAATAGATCTTGTTCCTTCATTATCTTTAACAACGAGGCCAATAGTTCCTATTCCTCGAATCTTGGTAGTTTCATCATTAGCTAAATTTAAATTTCGATTTCGAGTATCTGTTATTTCACGGAATTTTTCTTTCGCGAAACACATATGAGAAGTAGCTCCGGAGTCGATACACCAAGTATTTGCTTTGCTTGTTTCAATTATCATCGCTACTTCTGTACTTTCTTCTATATTTTTGGCTTGTGGTTCTTTAGCTATCGTCTTTTGTGTTTTCGAATAGCAATCCTTAGCCATGTGACCATTACGATTACATGTATTACATTTGTATTTGAATTTTTTCTCAAATTTTTCATCGTGTTGACTGCTTTGTTTGTTATCTTCCTTCTGAATTTTTCTCACAAACATTGCACCTGAAGTTTCTTTTTCTTCACCCCGGTTTTTTCTTGCTTCATATTCTTCTAGAAGTTTAATCTTCAGTACTTCTGGTTTAGGAAGTTCATCTCGAGGTTCAATAGCTATTCTGAAATTCTCATACGTTTCTGGAATACTGTGCAATAAGAGGATTATTAGGAGTTCTTCATTCGCTTTTATGTTCATTTCTTCCAGCTTATCCACAGTTTCGAAAAACGTTGTCATATGGTCCCGCATATTATCAGCTTCTGACATTTTTCTTAAGATTAGATGTTTCAGTAATGTTGCTTTCCGTGCAGGTCCTTTTGACTCATAAATTGTATGTAATTTCAGCCATATCTCTCTAGCTGTCTTGCAGTTTTTTATTTGACGTAGTTCTGTCGGACTAATTGCTAAAATTAAATCCGACTGGGCTTTCAAATCAGCTCTATCCCATGTAGCAGCAGCTGTAATCGAGTTCTGATCATTCAAAAATATTTCAGGTTTAGTTTTGGACCCACCAACATAATCCCAAGCATCATTTTTTATTAATACTGCTGTTGCTTGTAATTTCCAAGTATCGAAGTTATCTTTCCCGAGTTGTTCTAGCCTCAACGAGCTTGAATTCGAGGTCATTTCTGATTATTCTTCAAATATGAAAATTTTCAACGAATGACGTAGTAGTTCTGGATGTGTCAATTAAGAAACACCAACTTTTTTACACAAATTATGTGCGAAATAATTGATGTTTGAAAAAACTGAAATTCGAATTTTAGATATTCCGCAGAGTTCGCGCGCATCCGAACTTGAATTTCATTGGCCGAATATACGATCCATCTCTTGATAGAAGACGATCGGTCGATAAAGAAGTGTGCCTTGTGGATTGATGATAATGTAATTTTTGCCTATTCTCCTCCGTGTATCAGTCGAATGATGTTGTTTAAAAATGATTGTTGAATGGCGTTTGTTCAATTATTTGAAAACATTCAAAATGAAACCCAAAAAGATACATAAAGGGGGGACTCCGGAAAATTTCAGAAACATAAATGTTGTCTATGAACGAATATTTTTCAAATTTTGACAATGTATGTAAAACCTTCAAACAAGATATTGAGCAAAACTTGGGCTCTGTCGGCTGAACACTTTCCCAGTTATAGCGCTTTATTGCATTTTAAAATACCATTCTCTGGGGTGCTCCTTGCGTGATAACTTTTGGCACAGAAGGTTGCAATTTATTGTCAGTATAGATAATAGTATAGACTATTTCTTGTAGGAATCGATTTTTGATCCGATCTTCCGAAATCACGATAACATCATTTGAAAATCAGTGAAGATTTTTTTTTTATATAAATATATGTAAATTAATTGTAATATCTACGTCAAATGATAGCATGATAATTGCGAAAAGTGTAGAATATACGACGCCTCAGTCTGTTGATTGCATGCGTGTATTAGTTTAGAAAATTGATAAACAATTTTGCTATCTGCGCCTAGTCATAGAACACATCAGATTTTGATTATCGAACTAGTTTATTCATAGTAAAAATTGTCAACTAATTTTCATATTATATTAATTTGAGGACTTGAGTCTCGAAAGATCATTGAATTGAAGGACGTGATTTTGAATCTATAGCATACTTTGAAGACATGTGTACAAGTCTATATTTCCTACCATGAGAAAGCAACGAAACTTAATCTAACTTCACCCTCGATCGTGAATTGAGTTGCATTTTCAAATTATCTGACGGCATTATCATTACAAAAGCATGGAAATTAAAATGAAAAATCTGAAAATTGGAGCTTGGAGTGTTCTACACTGATAAGTTTATGCAGAGCCAGTAATATTAGGTACTTTGTCAGAGTAGAAGGTATAAACCTACGATCGTGTCCTGATCACGTGCTCAAACTAACCGATCCTTCGAGACTGCAGGCAGGTATTATCAAACGTAATAGGTATCCGAATGGAGTTTACAACGAATCTATCTCTCTGTCGTCCTGTGGCTAGCTATTAGTAACTTTTCCATGAATGTATCTTATAATTTCTTGAATTACATATACTCATCATTCATGCCTCAAAATGTAATTCATACGTGATATTTAGATAATGGAGCCTAATTATACCCTAACATTATAATTAAAAATCACCAGCAGCATTCTCATAGCAAAGCATAAAAATGTGAATAGAAAATCTTGAAATTAGCAATAGAACCTTGTTACACTGATTAGTTTATACACACCTAGTAATATCACTCTGTCAAAGTTGGAAGTATAAACCTGCGAATATATGTCCTCAATTAAGTATACGATAGATTGAAACGCCTGTCCTTGATTTCAACGATCGCTCGAGACTGTAGTCCTCAAATATACGTTGTATACAAAGAATTAATTCAGTTATATTTTTTCATTATATAACCCGAATAGAGCTCACAGCGAATCTTCAAGTTGACTGATGAAGTTTAGGTGGATACATTATTTCTCGGATCGCATCGCCATGCGGACGATACGTGATACTTCGAAAATGAAGCCTTGACCCGTCCGTTAAATTACCCTCTTGTTACGTCGGGTCACGTCGCGTTAAGTTTAGTTCATCGTTATCACAGCTTAATATACCCTCACCTCAAATTTTGTAATTAAAGCATTTTCATAGCGAAATATGAAAAATGAAATAAACAATCATAAAATTAGCACTTCGACCTCGATACTCATATTCGTATATGCAAAACTAGCAATATTACTTCGTCAAAGTAGGAGGTATGAACTTGTGAATATGTGTTCTCAAAGTATACCTTAGATTCAATATCACGGTCTCGATTTCAAAGATTCTCTGACACTGATGCCCTAATAAAGTCCTCACGTAACGAGTTGGCAAAAATGTGTTTCGTAATTAGCTATTATTTTCTATCGAAGTACATTCACCGATCGGACAACAAACACCCCAATAGGTCTATACATATATTGCGTAGTCCGTTACGCATTAAAATTGAACCTGATATTGTAAGGCCGTTTTCAGATCTGTCTCCATAAAGGTCGCCAAAATGTATGGAGTCATATTTGGCATTCTAATCTAGTAATTCAATGCGGTTATTACATGCATTAAGGGAAGACCCTACTGAAATCTTGTTAAAAAGCAGTTTTTTATTTTCCAATTGGCCAAAAAAGGTCAAATCTAAAAAGTGATACTACCAATTATTTGGATTATGGTAAAATAAGTTTTCAAACAAAATCTCAGTCTTCTGCGATGAAAGTGTATGCGCAGGGAACCTTTCGCAGTGCTGCGCGGGAAGATTTCAGTAGGATTTTCCCTTAAGCAGGCATTCAATATGTAAAGCCATGAAATTTTGTGAAGCCATGAAAGATTAATTTATTTTATCACATATAAGTATAATATATGTCTTATTTGAATGGACGATTTTTTCTTTCTTTGGTTGCGTATCCACGTTTTTACCTGCGGAGCCGTGCCCCCATGGAGACATGATTGTTTTTATTAATCACGTCACCTATCTGCAAGAGTGAGGGCAACTCCTTACCGGTCAAATATTTTTCGAAAGTTTTCAATACTGCAGTCTGTTCTGCTCCGGTCCACGAACGTCTGCTTCCCGAACTATATCCAGATCCTAGAAATAGATCAGGATAATGGGAGTCAGTTCAGGTGCAAGACTTGGTTTTATACTTGTAGTTTGACGCGGAAACTGTTTTGGAATTAAAATGTATAATCGATGTACTACAAATACTTGCTTTACTTCTGATTTCTTACCACAACTCCGTTTATTATTGTTGCCTTGATTTGTACTTGGTGCGACCTGTCTCTTACTACGTACAGTTGCTATTTTTTGAGAACAAGTCAGCCCAAGAATCTCGTCTTGTGACTTCTGCGTGATCTTTTTCTTATGGCCGGCGGCTGTTTTGTTTTCCAGGAACAGTATTTTCATCTTGTAGGTTTTGCGAGTCATCAGTAATATTTTCATCTTGTAGGCTTCACGAGTCTTCAACAATACCTTTATTGCAGCTCTTCCTCGTCACTATCTGTTACGCTATCTGGATCAGTCCGTTGATTATTTGTACCCTGGGCAATCTCTAGCAGCTTGGAAATCTTGATTATATCTGTTTGCATCAAAGGTTGGCGATAAATTTGCTTGTGCACTTTGTCGTGATGACCCATAAAATTGGCCAAGTCAGATACTTGAGTATCGGACAGATTCAAGTTTATACAATGCGCTGCAATGTGCTTTCCTGATTTTGTTCCACGAAATGAGCCGGCACTTTTGCATCGCAAGATACTGCCAGGTTCCGCAGTAAATTTCATGCTCGCAGATATTTGTGCCTCTGTGGATCGTTCGAGTGTAAACCGAAAAATACGGATTATCGTCGTTTACTTTTGCTTCGTGACGAAATTTTCTAATCAAGTTCATAGATCGGAGAATGTCAGATGGAGCTAATACAGGTACACCTCGTCCAAGTTTCCCTCGAATCATAAACCTTACATAATTTCTGCGAGCTTATGCCAAGCTGAATGACTAAATTTGTTTTCAAGAATTCTAGTGTATTTTTCACGCTCACTTTAAATATTTTTGAAGCGTTTGTATATCTTCTGTAGTAGGGAGTTGGACTTTTTTTCGCCTGATGTTCTGGCTTCGAAATACCATAACTATCGTTAAGTAATTTGAGAAAATCTTCAACTTGCTTTTGTTTCTTCTCGTCTTCAGATTTGATATATTTCGATCGCAGTATCTCACCAACTTGATTCAGTAGAGTTCCAAGAGTTGATGCATTAGTCGGATGCTTGAACCTTCGTTTGTCGTGGTCGAACTCTGCCACTTCTTTGACTGCGACAATACAGCTATCGTAGCATCCAGGTCTGTGAATGGATGCGAAGTCAGATATACCAGCGTTAACTCTTTTTATCGCTATGAAGAAGCAGCCCAGTATTCTTAAGCGTGCTCGAACCGTAGGAAAGAAATGTCGATGTGTGCAGTATCCTTCATACTGCTTGTTAGCGAATAAAACAATAAGTTCCTCATAACGAATGCTCCGGACTATTTCATCTTCACGCGTCTATGAAAAGATTTTCAACACGACTTCTGGTTCTGCTTTCTCGTGAATATGTGCCATTATGGCTCGTCCCTTAACCATTATAATTCTGTCATTTTTGCAGCGAATTTTGGCGCAGTTACGAAAATGATGACGGATTACTGACTCAGCATACTGGCCTTTACATTTTGCACAGGCAATGAAATCTTGTGCAGTCTTTTCCATTCTTTCGTTAGGACGTCTACATACTAACAACATGCCATCATTGAATCTTCGTTGCGTATTGAAGATGTGATTTCCATTCTTTCGAAGGGTCGCAATAATTTGTAACCGTTCAGGATTGCCTTTGGGAAGAGCACTAACTTTATTAAAATCCTCTTCCTGGCTATGCACCATTTCTAAATGTCTTGCTATTTCAGTCTGCATTTTATTGCAGTAGAGACAAAAATATCTTTTCGTACTCGATGGAGTTGAAGAATCGTCAACGATTAAATCGGTATCATCAGGCGCTGATACTACCCTATTTGAAAATTCAAATGTAACAGAATCCTCCAATTCGTGATCTGACACTTCCATCGATGCTTCGCTATCAGTGGTATCGCTCTGCTCTATAACTTGATAATCCTTGTCTGTTTCTGAATCATCATTGAAACTTTCATCTATAACAATATTGGCAAATATTTATTTGTCAGTACAATCCTCATTATAGTTATTCAAACACCCACAAATGGGTCGTTGAAAAATTATGTGGTACAGGTTAGTTATATACACGTTATTGTTGAAGATATCTCGATTTGTGAATGTACACCCGACGAGGTTCATACTGACTCCCTCTGAATTTCACAAGTCTCTAATACAGGTGTCAATGCAGTAATAATGGCTCATAGCACGACTCATTGGAACACTACGAGACATTACTGTTGCCAACATTATTCGAGTGTCGTCAAATTCACTGAGATCAGAATCAATCTGGCTGGGCGTACAATATATAAGACTTCACGTACTTCCATTGTGTATCTTATTCATACAAGGGTTGATTGGGAAATCGATTGATTTTTCGTTGTATAAGTTCGAAAGGTGAAGAAATAACTCAATCAGCATTGGAAATTAGCAGTAAATTTCCTTGATTTCAACAATACGTATTTACTTCAAAGTATTATAGATTACGTCAAGATGTGGAGAATATATTATGGAAATAAATCAACTACTCAATGAATTCCCTACTTTTCAAAATTGGTTGCATTATTCTATTTTCAAACTAATTACATGAGAAATGATACCTTGCTTGTCAATTGCCTCTTGCAGAACAATTTTTAATCAACATTCGACTGAAATTATTATTGGGAAAAATCAGTAATTGATTTTGAAAATATAATTCCTACGATTTTTAGTATTTCCGATGAGAAGTTATTTATACCACCAAATTTGTCAACAGCTCAAAAGCAAATGTATGCTAAACATCAAACCGTGTACCTTCTACGATATCCGCACTTCTAATATGTGACACGGTTGCTTCAACAACTGTAGAGCTCAATGGAGGCGGATTGCCAAGATCGAGTGAGCGCGGTGATCGCATGATTTTTGGGTAATTGTCAGATGCTATGATGTTGTCCATTAGCATGTTATCAATCGACACACCATGTCTGAAAATTTCATAAAAAATGGTGAACATGTGCCGGACCCGAAAAAACTTACGTTTGAGTTAGTTTGCTTTAATGTGTATAGTGATTACAAATAATGAATGATGAAATATCATAACTGAGATCTTGTGTTATTTCTATTTGTAAAACATCCATGTTCTGTTCTCATTCATACTCACAAAACATTACATGAATTGTTGAGCACAAAAAACTCCTGTCCGTAATTTTCTCCCAGACCTTAAGAACAAGAAAATAGGAAAGTTAAAATTTTTTCATTATTTTTTTTGATAATCATGATAAAACATTTCATGGACATGTAAAATAGTGAAAAACAATGTACTGAAATCCCTATAGTTTATACATACCCATGGACAATTATGCATCATCCATAATTATTGTATGTGAGATCAGCGATATTTGGAGCTCTTGGTATATCATATTTAACCTCTTCAACGCTAATTACTCTTAGCTTCACCGACTCAGTAGCGGTAGATGAAGCAGTTATGGATCTCTCATTCGCAGTGGGCCCTGTCACTGAAGACTCTACTTCAATATTGTCTGAAGTGTAATCAGGGTGAAAATTCGTATTGCCATCGGTCTTTACTATTTCAGTAGCGGCAGGTGAAGTAGTTATGGATCTCGTATTCGCAGTAGGCCCCGCCACTACAGACTCTTTTTCAATATTGTCTGAAGCGTCTTCTGGGTAAAAATTCGTATCACCATCGGGCTTCACTATTTCAGATAGTGCCATTGGGACAGCAGAGCTGATGATAACCTTCATCTCCCCAAACACATCAGCTTCGAGAAATGATGACTCTTTCTCTGTCAAATATATGTACTTTCAGGCTACGTCAATTGAGTTTGTGCAGTTATAGCAATTATGTTCCGAAATGTTGTTTGTGTGATTGGAATAGAGTATAAATTCATACGCAGAACTGAATAATTGTGAAACATTGTGAATACCAAAACACACGTTACACTTTTGTGATCTTACCAGCAACTATGGAATCCTCATTCAGGGAAAATTTATAGAACCCATTTACATCGATGTTACCAATATGTGGTAGAAATTCTTCATAAATGAACAGCTTATTTTTATCTATAAATAATACCATGCTATTAAGTTACGACCCTTTGAAATATATTAATGTATTGACTCATTCGTTGTTTATATGAATCAATTAATCGATCTAACTTTGATCATTTCAAGAATACCAGGCAAATATTTCAAAAAACATGACCAGTTTTTCACGGGTGAATCAATTTAAGTGATCATGTTTTTGGGATACATTCCACATAGAATTCGAAGACGAGAATTCCGTCATCCAAAAATCAAAGACTTATAGTTTTTAAGCTAGCGCATTCACAGATATAAAATCGTAATGGGGAAACATAACTATGAGACAGGGTCAAACAATAGAATTCAGCATTGGCGATGGCACAAACCCTACGATAACATCAGTCTTAGATGAGATAGCTGTGTCTACATAGTAACTCATGCATGTCAAACGCCCAGCAAAATACTACACCTACAATAAATGCGGTTTGATTGATACTCATCGAGTGGTCGTATCTGAGTAACGTACACCCGCTATATATAATTAGTCAACTACAAAAGCTCACGACTCAAAAATTTTCAATTATTTCAATCTTGAGTTAAAAAAGTTTCGTGTTGTAATTTTATAAGGAATCTGTCTCGAGAGTAGGGATGGAAATCCTGATTCGATTTACCTTCTATACTGCTTTTAGCTTGCTGCAACACCTGAGACCCAGATAAATGTGTGCCCGTGTACGTCAATTTCCCGAGGTAAACGTCCGGTAAATCATCCTCAAGATGCTGTTGTACTTCAGTCAGTAGTGCAAGATTAGCTATTAATTGTGGAAATGAAAGTCAGACTTCGGCAACACTTTTATAATGAAGCCATTCTAATAATAATCTTACATAGTTTCTGAAAGATATTTTTAGTGTTCAACTTACCGCTTAGAATTAAAACACGTGCAGCATATTTTTTGCGATCTTTGTATCTAACGGCATGAGATCCTTGTTTGGTTACATTTATATCTGAGAGTTTGCACACGTGAATTATACTATCCGTAAATTCTACAAGGGCCATTACATTCCGCGATGTTTTTGGAATCATGATAGCCAGCTATTATAAGTTGCGTTTACCAAATTAAATTTTGATATTTTTGATGCGTAATCACCCCACGAGTTGTGAGCGGTCCTCTGCTTTTAGACATTTTTTTCTGGATGAGGGGGGGTTCCCGCCGACACTCTATGACGTGCATCGTTCTAGCTACATATACCAGAGATGAGGAGGGAGAATGCTCACCGGTGTTGGGGACATACGCAGTCACAATTTTCGGTGATGAGAGCCCTTTCTCTGAGTGTAATCCAATTACAAACGTATCGAGCGCCACGTACAGTGGTGGAACAGCACTAGCACGAGAAAATTAGAGTTTCAGATACTCGGTTGATCAAAACGCGTTAGCAGTCTGAAATTTCAAGTACATTTACTAAAATAGCGTTACGTTTCCTATTACTGCGATTTTGTTACAAGCAGGAGGTACAGATCCCTCAGATCCCTGGTATGCAAAGGGTTATGCGAATTGGATCGGATATTTCCTGCTAAATCGGTGTATAATTTTCAAACTACTTGTAATGAGCCCTACGATCAACCCGTTCATACGGCTGACGAACATAAAATGTGCGCATGGTGATCGCATTGTGAGGACACTCTGTGCGGATTATTTCGCACGGCGTGAGCGCATATCACTCAGCAGATGCGTCCTCAATTGAGCCCGTTGAGTGTAGAAGGGTACCCTTCTACGCTCAACGTTGAGACTCATATCGCTCGCATGCATGAATGCGTGCGCGCATATTGCTCGCACGGTGTGAAAGTCCATTGAGGGTTTATATTAAATATAGGTATAGGTATAATAATAAAATAA
Source organism: Phymatocera aterrima (assembly GCA_963170745.1). Lineage (NCBI taxonomy): Eukaryota > Metazoa > Arthropoda > Insecta > Hymenoptera > Tenthredinidae > Phymatocera > Phymatocera aterrima. The sequence goes on from CAUJGY010000194.1 coordinate 165,341, forward strand.
AACTATCGATATTTCTAAAACTACCATTCCGCGATTCAAAAATAGGAAGTTGAGCTCCCGAAAGTACCAGTAACAGAATGTATTATTATTCGAATAAAATACATTATCAGGTATTCCACGCCAACTCGCCGACATTTTTCCCTGACCCTCTACGATCTGTTCCATTATTTTTTATCTTATTCAACCGGCAAAAAAGCGTATTTTACAATTTTTTTAGATTTTTCGGACCAGCCGGTCTCTGATCAAAGGAAACGAATGAACCTCGCTTTTTGAAAAAAGGCCGGTCTGAAAATTTTCAAAACAATTCTCAAAAATTCTAGAAGCCATTAATTTTTTTTTAGAGATCGGATGGTCTGAAAAATTTAACATAAATTCAGCATGTGTTTTCCTGTCGGTTGAATAAGATAACAGAAAATGGAACAGATTGCAGAGGGTCAGGGAAAAATGTTGACGAGTTGGTGTGGAATACCTCACATCATATTATACACACGTATATATATTAGGGTGGCCCTTAATGTGGGTAAAAAGAAAAATTGGTCGGATCGCCCTCCAAAACGGTCCCAAATAATAAAAAAAAAATCTACGCGAAGCCCCAGCTATGTCCGTTAAGAGGGAGGCGTGCCTGTAAGCATAAAATATCCATATTTTTAATTAAATTAATTATTTTTTTCATGTTGGTGTGAATCTTTTTTTGCACCATGCTGACGATTCATACGTTAAAATTTGATTCACTTTGCCAATTTCCTTCAATCGATGCATAAATAAATAAGGAGTCCTTATTGGCTGTTTGACTAATTTTTGTCTATGAGAATTGATGATCTGTCGAAACATTCTGATCTTGCGTTGTCGGCAATTTTACGCTCGTCGAAAATATGACATAGCATTTGCTTTACGTAGCTCCATTTTCGAGTTATTGATTTGAAAACCAAGCATGGATAATCAGAAACTTTATGTAATAGTATGTAATTGTACAGACTTTTCGAATACATATCTGAGAAGTCAACACAGGTTCTCAATTTTTTTTTTTTTGTTGTATTACCTCTTCTTTGGCTTTCAGATCTCTTTTGCTTTAGATCCACGTGTAAACCCGCAATAACTTTTCTGGCTCAAAGACGCCGCAACAACTGTTCAACGTGCAACATTGTTAACATTCTACGCACCTGCGACCCAGTCATCGAGTCAGTCTCGTTTTAGACTTTTCCACGAACGTGGAGAACGCGATATAAGTAGCAAGTATCGTGACCGGTGATAATTGTGTATTCAGGAAAACGTTTTCCGATCCGTAGATCCAAGTTTGTTTTGTATAAAACTACAATTTGATTTTCTCCGTCGTGCGGAAGTGCGTTGTTGAATTGTGATCTATAGGTTGTGGAATTGTTTCCTGGTTCTATTGTAATAGAGCGGTAATAGAGCTCCACTTTTGCTTGTGACGAAAGAAGCGTTGCTACGATTAATTTGAAGGTTTCGCAAGTAGCGGACATTTACAGTATGGATAATTACAGACCGTGCGAAAGAGCATGGGATCGCTGCGCGTATAGGGGGTGTCAAAATGGTAAAAGCACTCACCATCATCTCTTTAGATTCCCTACCGCGAAAGATCCTCGTCGTGAAACATGGATCGAAAACGATGGTAAGTATTTTAAAAACTTGTGATCTTGTAGAAAATTATGCGATTCGTTCCATTTTAATAGAAGTTCAGAATATGGTTGGCATACTTCGATACGTATTTTTCTGTTCTCGCCAGAAAAATGTATATTTTGTTTTCAAAAAATTAGAAGACGTGCGATTTCGATGTAAAACGCGCACGTGGCTAATTCTACGGATTATAATACAGTTGAGCCTGGATTATCCGAACCATGACAATTGGTTCATACGAACACTCCTTATCCGAACGCTGGCGCGCAACATACATTGTCGCTGGCTGCAGATTTGCAACAACCACGCGTGTTCGAGCGTGGTCAAGTGCGTTTTTCGAATTACGGCGTTAATCTGCTTGTACGCTGTTTTTCACGTCACCAGAAGTTTTAATTCGTTTCTTGCAGCTAACACGGAGAAATGTGACTTGTTTTAAATTGTTTATATGCCTCGTTTTCGTCCCGTAGTCCGTATAGATCATGACTTCGACTCCAAGTTCTTCGATCCCTAGGCGCAGAAGGGTAATGTTCTTGTGTTCGAAACAGAATTGGAAATTCTATGAAAACTAGACCAGGGTGAGAAATGCGCAGCCCTATACTTGCTCGGTTTGTATACATCTCCGAGCAATTGGAGCTCTTCTGTATATATATATTTTTCCTAACATAAGTTGCAACAAGATATAAGAGCTCTGATTGCTCAGAGATGCACGTAACGAACGCAGCTATTATGACGTATGTTATGATATAGGGGAGACCGGGGCGGAATGGCCCACTGTACTGGGGCAGAACGGTTCGTTGTTTTTTTCCACTAGAGGCACCGAAGTAGGCTTCAACCGTTAATTAGGATATCATCAATACAATGTTTAGCATTGTTTAGTTAGCTGGCAGTTATTGTCGCACGTCATTTGCGTCCTCGTCGCCGAATAGAGCTTAAATTTTGTATGCTGTTGTCATATTCCAAAGGTTCTCAGCTGAGGAAGGTCAAATATCACGGTCGGAAGGTCAGTCTACTGAATTCAGCATGTTTCTAGCCATCTCTCTGTATATTGCAATTGGCAAAAAATATGGTACAGCGTAGTTACGGAATACTCTCTCATATAATAACTATGCATTTGAGGCAGAATGGACCACTGCATAGCTCAGAAAGCGCTGCATGGACGCGGGGTGCTTGTATTCCACTTAATTATATTTCGACCGAGGGTTGGATTTCGTGCCGCAAGTGTGAAAAGTAGATAAGCAAGGGGGGTTCTGGACCAATCTAGGTCAAATATGTTGGTCCAGAATCCCCCTTATGCCTGATTGGTCGAAACGTAGGTCACTCTCCCCACCCCACCGTGTAATGGTGGCGTTAACCCCACCCAGGGAATGTTAAAAAATTCTACCGTTAACCTCCCCACCCCACCGTGTAATGGTATCGTTAACCTAACCTAGGAAATGTTAAATTCTACCGTTAACGTCGCCTACCCGCTTGAAAATTTGACCATTAGCTCCACCCACCCGGCTGCAAATTCTGCCGTTAACCCCCACCCACGGAATGTAGCGTGTGTGCAAGCCCAGTCTTGAAGTCTTTGGAATCAAGTGATACGTGACACTCCCGTCAAGAATTCTCAAAATTTCACCGTTAACTCCACCTACGACATGTGCAAGCCTACTTCCCCGTTGGATATGACGTCATCACAGCGTGTTCCTCTGTAGGTTTAACCGACGGGAGCACCGTTAGCCTATTGCCGTAGAAGTGAAACGCCACGTCTCTTTCGGGGCTGACCACCACCACCACCGTCTCAGGTTGTACGAGCTGACTTTGAGGTCACGTAGCGATGTCCGAGCCTGAAACTGCCCAAGTGGTATTGCCAGAGCACGTCGTTGCAGGTTTGGCCAGCGCGAGCAGCATTGACCTATACCTATATGATAAAGTGATCCGCCACGTCATCGGTGCACCTATGCGTTTTCGCGGGTCTAACGGCACCGTCGCGCGACCGCAGGCCTAGTTTTTCTGATTTCTGAATTCTGATTTCTAACGTCACATGTCAGCTTGATAAGTCGAAATCTGCGCTACATGCAAACATACTTTTCCGTTGTAACGCGTGATCACGACGCGTTACTGTAGGTTTAGCTAACGGGTGCACTACCGTTAGCCTATAACGATAGAAGTGAAATGCCACGTATTACCCGTTACCGTTTAGCTTCACCCTCTCTCTCTCTCGTTCTCTCTCGCGGATGATGGTACCGCGTTGATTGTAACAGCAAAATTACAGTTCGACATCAAGCTTCGTTTTTCCCTATAAAATAGCATGTATACACCATTTCGTTGCACATTCGAGTCCGAACCACAACGGTCAACACTTACATTTGAAAAAGAAACTTTGTGCTGAGAATAAATCGTTCCGGAGTTGAATTGAGTACGCTCGATCGAGAGAAATTCAAATAGGGATATTATTTCTGAAGAATTCTGAGGATTTATTCTCGAAAATGGATTGTGAAAAAATCAATAGAGTTTGTCGTATGGACGATTTTTACCTCTCAAGAAAATTTCGGAGCTGGAGATTGGGAAGGATTACAAAGTGTCATCGTTCAAGTCAGTCACCACCAAATTCGGTCTGAGGACAACAGTTGTGATCGACGATACTTTCACGATGTTCCTACCAGCAAGGATCTCGAAAGCGTTCAATGAAGATAAGGAGCAGCTCGAGCAGTATCAATCTGCTGCCGCTGAAAATCATCTACGTCTGCGCTACTTGGGGGGCCAATATAATCATTGTGAATTTCTTTTCGTTTGAAAACGCACTGTGAAGAATATGAATCACATGTAATACCCATATATATATATATATATCAATACTATACTCTTCATCATACTTTTACCATGGTGTGATTCATGAACTTATTTTTTACGATTTAAGAGAACTATTGAGAAAATGATACACATATTATAATCATTTTTTTTGTTCTTTTCGATGCTATGGCTTAAGAAATGGATAGTGCAACGTGTTTGAAATTGATAAATGTAGTAAAAAATGCTTATAAATTACTAGACAATGCACCAGCGCATCAAATTGAGCGGTGGAAAAATTTGTGTATCCGCAATTTTAAACTCTTAAACAAAATCTTGAGGAAAGTGACTCTAAGTGTGGGTGAAAGACATAGAATCGTTACAACAACTTCTATACTTCAGTCGTTTGCTGAAAAGTTTAAAAATCATCAACGATGTGGTAGAGGTATCGGAACACCGAAGAGAAGGATAAAAGATCGACTCCAATGGAAAGACTTAGAATCTGTATTCAAAGGTCGAGTACGCACCGGTGTTATTGTCAATCTCCGCCACAAAGATCTCAGATCTTTTCTCCAAGATTCTAAAACGGTTACTGTCATACGACTAAAAAATTCTCTACAACGACAAAGAAATTTGAAAGTGAACGGTGTATTGGCCTGCAAATTCTCCATTCTACGAAACGGTGAATCCATTGAAGAGCTCAAATTCTTCAATACCAAAAACGGTGTCATCCTCCTTGAAACTGATATAGTAAGGTGGTTCGATGAAAATCTGATTGGTCCAATACTAGTGAAGGTTGAGGATTTCCAAGAACGGGACTCAGGCTGGACTTTGATTGAGATTGTTAATTTTATGATTAACATTAATCGGTATCAACCACTACGTGGCGGTTTGGCGACATACGTACAACTACCACCGAATATACAGAAGAAAAAAGCGGTGGTCAACATCAAGAATAGTGATGAATTCTGCTTTTTATGGGCCCTCACTGCAGCACTCTATCCTGCGAAAGAACACGTTGATAGAACTAACTCATATCCTCACTATAGGTCGGTACTTGATTACAAAGGTACTAATTTTCCCATTGCATTGAAAGATATTTCAAAATTCGAGAAATTGAATAGTCTAACAATCAACGTTTATGGTTTGGAACCCGTTCGGAATAAGCCTGATGAAATAGTACCTCTTTATTTGAGTGAATATAAATCAGATAAACCTACAATTCACCTACTCGCAGTGAACAGTAACGTAAAGCTTGATCATCAAATCATTTTCCATTTTGTTTGGATCAAAAATCTCTCTAGGTTATTGAGCTCACAATTATCAAAGCATAAAAGTACTATCTTTTTGTGCGATAGGTGATTATGTCATTTCCAAGTTCAAACTTCATTCGAAGAGCATAAGCAAGACTGTGCGAGGCTAAATAAATGTAAAATGATCCTACCTAAGGAACAAGATAAAATTTTGAGTTTCAGAAATCATAGATTTAAAGAGCCTGTGCCATTTGTTGTATGCGCCGATCTAGAGTCTATCCTAGAAGCAACAGAAAATTAAACCTTATGTGAAAAGCACGTTCCACATAGTGCAGCGTATTACTTACGTTGTACCTTTGACAATTCGCTCTCAAAGTTTGAAATCCACCGCGGTCCCGATTGTATCCACTGGTTCATCAAGCAACTCAAAGAATTGGTTAATTTAGTCGATTATTACATGGAAAAGAATGTACCGATGCAACTCACTAGCGTACAATCTGAATCTTTTCGTAATACAGACGTATGTCATATTGCGAGAAACCGTTTAAGCCCAGGGATCAGAAGCATCGCGATCATTGTCATTTTACAGGCAAGTATCGCGGTGCAGCGCATGCGGAGTGTAATATAAATTACAAAAATGAATACGTTATTCCAGTAGTTTTCCACAATCTCTCCGGTTATGATTCACACCTTCTAATTCGAGCATTGGCAACATTATATTATGGTGAATTCAACATCCTTCCAGTTAACAAAGAACGATACATATCATTCACGAAAAAATTCATAGGTACAAATGTAAGCTTACGATTTATCGATTCATTTCGTTTTATGGCAAGCAGCTTAGAAAAATTAGCATCATACTTGAATGATAATGATAAAATAATTACACCCAAACTCTGTAATAGCGCAGAGGAATTCAAGCTGCTCACGAGAAAAGGAGTATTTCCTTACGAATACGTGAATGGCTGGACGAGGCTTGATGAAGAAGAGTTACTCCCTATTGAAAAATTCTATTCAAAATTGACTGACATCGGCGTTTCAGATGAAGATTACCAACATGCGATAAAAGTTTGGAGGACATTCAACGTTAGAACGTTGGGTGAATATTCAGATTTATACTTGAAAACGGACGTTTTACTTCTGGCGGATATTTTTGAGAATTTTCGTCGAAACTGTCACTCCACGTACAATCTGGATCCTCTGCACTATTACACCGCGCCCGGACTTGCTTTCGATGCGATGCTCAAGTGTACGCGTGTACAACTCGAACTCCTCACCGATGTAGAGATGTTGTTATTTATTGAGAATGGTATTCGAGGTGGTGTTGCCCAGTGTTCTAATCGTTATGCACGAAGTAATAATAGATATATGGGTACAGATTTTGATCCAAACAAAGAGGAATCTTATCTAATCTACTTTGATGTAAACAATCTGTACGGTGGAGCGATGAGTCAGTACCTTCCTCACGGTTCTTTCGAGTGGGAACATGAGTCAATCGATGTTTGCAGCGTTCCTGATGATTCCCCTACAGGGTACATACTTGAAGTGGATTTGGAGTATCCTGTAGATCTTCATGAGACTCATAAAGATCTACCCTTATGTCCTGAGCACTATGCACCTCAGCACCGTAAAAATTCTACATTAATGACGACTCTTTTCCCTAAAAATAAGTATGTTATTCACTATCGGAATTTAAAGCAATATCTGAGTCTGGGAATGAAATTAGTTAAAATTCATAGAATCTTGAGATTTCATCCAGCTCCATGGCTCAAATTGTACATTGATTTGAACACTGAATTACGAAAAAAATCTAATAACGAGTTTGAAAAAAATTTCTTCAAATTGATGAATAACGCTGTATTCGGTAAAACTATGAAGAACGTGAGAACGCAGAAAGATGTTAAATTGGTAACAAAGTGGGAGGGAAGGTATGGAGCGAAAGCACTCATCGCAAAACTGAATTTTCATAGTTGTACTGTATTTAATACTGACATGGTAATTATTGAACTTAATCGCCTTAAGGTACACTTCAATAAACCCATTTACGTTGGATTTTCGATTCTTGATCTGTCAAAGATCTACATGTATGATTTTCATTATAACTATGTGAAAATTACGTTCGGTGATCGATCAAAGTTATTGTACACAGACACCGACAGTCTTCTATACCACTTCACTGTTCCTGACATATATGAATACATTAAACGTGATTTATATAAATTTGATACCTCCGATTAGGAGATTGACAATATCTATGGAATCCCACCAGCAAATAAAAAAGTAGCCGGTTCAATGAAAGATGAATGTAACGGTAAGATTATGGAGGAATTTGTAGGACTGCGAGCAAAACTGTACACTTTCAAGATTTTCGGTGAAAATAATGGAAAAAGCGCGCAAAAGGTATCAAGGCAGCGACATTGAGAACAATTACCTTTAATGATTATAAAAAGTGTCTTCTGCGCCATCAAGATCTAGTGAAAACCTAATACTTGATTCAAAGTAAAAAGCATGAGGTTCATACTGTGTTGCAAAAAAAATTAGCGCTCAGTTGGTGTGATGATAAGAGGATTAGTCTCCCCAGCACAACTGACACTGTACCGTGGGGCTATTGTAAATGAATAAACTAATATATTGAATATTTGTATATTTTTTATTTAATACAAAATTACATATCAGATTCATCAATCCAACTATTGTGTGAATTGTCGAAACCTAACCATTTCACAAAAAGTTTATTCCCCCGCTTCCGCAGTACTTTTTCCAGCAGGTATATATCTGCATGCTTGCCTCTGGATAGTTCCTCTTCATAAAAACCGCCTTCGATAGGTTGATCTTGAGCGTCCGTTAATTTATATGTTTCAGGATCAGTATTCTTCACCTTACTTATAGTGAATATTTCAGTTGTCCAGTTGGGTGTATAGCCTTTTTCAAACGTATGTTTAGTTATACTAACTCGAACTTTATCACCGATTTTAAACTTTTTCTTCCTCGCTCGATTGACTCGGAATTTACCGTAGACGTTTCGGATGAGAGTCTTTTCATTTCGAGTTGTAACCTCTTTTGGTTTAATTCCAATGGTGCGATGCTTCGTGTTGTTGTAAGTCAGCACGAGGTCAGGTACAATATCTATCCACTTATGATTCCCTCGGCGAGAAAACTGTTTCCACATTTTACTTTTCAGCGTGCGATTGAACCGCTCACAGATTGAGGCTTTCAGATTGCTGAAGGTTGAGTACAGTATGATACCGTGTCGTTGCATTAGAGCTTTGGAGTCTGTGTTGTAAAATTCTTTACCACGATCAACGTGCAATTTCTTCGGTATGCGGCCCTTCTTGAAGACGGAACTCAAAGCTTTTGCAACATCCTTACCACTCTTGGTCTTAATCGGTACTACCCAAGCAAATTTTGAAAAAATATCTATAATCGTTAAGAGATATTTGTAGTTATTGTTATATTTCGCGTAAGCATTCATGTCAACGAGATCTGCCTGCCAGGTTTCATCCAATCCTCGCATATCGACGCTACGTCGAGGATAATTCTTCCGTGCAGGCTTATGAAGTTCCTCCACCAATGCCACCTTTTTGTCCTCCATGCTCGAGTCTGGTTAACCGCTCGTCCAATTGCACGATTATTTCAGAATTACGAAGCACCAAATCTCGTTCAGGTTTATTATCTTTCTCGATACGTTTCAGCTGCTCCTTTACGCTTGATTCGAGGATTTTGATCATAAAATTATTTTCACTATTGTTGCTTCTCTCGGCTATTCTCAGTTTTTCTTCTAGGTTCGTGATGAGCTCGGAATTGCGAGACACGAGGACTCATACCGTTTCGCTATCCGCACGCTGATTCCTCGCAATCTGTTGAATTCGATTTTCAAGAGATTGAATCTTGATACCAATATCTGGAAGGCTGCTACCTTTAACCCTCCCCAATTGTCGACCGAACACATCAACGCGCATTTTGAAACTGAGCTTTAGCAATTGTTGAAGAAATCTAGTATACCACAATATCAGCTTCACGCAACTCCTCAATAATTGAAATAATTTCATTGAAGTGGCTCGTGTTTCCCGCCGCCTGCGATGCGTAGAGCAATCGAAGTCGATCGATCAAATCATGGGGGTCATCCCAGTATACGTAATCCATTCGATTCTTCTCGCCTCTGACGATCTTGTAGCGTGGTAAGGCTTTACCCGTCTTTGCTTCGGTGGGATCAATGATTTTCGAAATAATATTGCTGAATTTATCGCTCTTCTCCTGACGAATCGATTCGTCACTGCGATAGTATTTGCGATGCGCGTTTGTAGCGGTAACGATTTTACCATAAGTCTGCAAATCAGCCTGACTCACGGTGCTGACACTCGGTGACTTTCTGAACAGCAGTTCGAGTAAGCCGTGCGTTGGTCGATATCTCTCATTTCCAATATGAATGATATTGTCGTTGAAGTTACCGTAGAGTTGCCGATCTTCAAAACGTCATCCTTCAACTTACGAACACCGTACGAAGTATCCAACTGTTTCGCTTCTTTTGTCCCAAACATTCGAAGGTAAGATTGAAGCGAATAATTTTCGGCAGTAGAAGCTTCTTTGGAAGAAGATTCAGGCTTTAAAGTAGAATCTTGCTCACTGGCGATAAGAGAACCATTTTCATCAACCGAATCTTCATCGGCTGTTGTGAAGGAATTCTCAGACTCATTCCCATTCGTTTGCGGGAGTTCTTCTTTCACAGAAGACTCGCGAATTTCTTTCTTAATCGACTCTGATTTGATTGATTGATCCAACAGCTTCTGGAGAGGCATCACCACGGGTTTGAAAACTTCATTCATAGCCTTCTCGTTCGTATCCCGCCCCAACTTTAACATTTTATGTTTATTTCGTATTGCATCGCTAGCTTTTGCAATCCGATGCAACACATCTCTTTGCTGCCGCAATTCAACACTCCGCATGTTGATGCTTGTACGTTCAAAAGATCACTGCTCTCATCATAGCATTTATCATTCATTTATTGATATGAAGCAGTCGAAGCCCCTCCGGTACCGACCCTCATCAAAATCACTGTCCTTGTCAATCACAACGAAGCCGTGTTTATTATTGTTCCAGCAGGCTGTACAGAGATCTCTGAACTGCGTGTAGGACATGTCGGTATTCACATGATCATCGTATATATGCTTTAAATTCATTTCATCTTGTCGGAAAAGTATCAATAGATTATTATTGTCACGTACAAGGTGCTTGGGGATACGAGCATAAGTCTGACAGAGATAGAAAGAGTCGACTTCGTTGTGCCTCCCCATACAAAAGAAGGCTCTGATGTTGTCTTGTTTTTCACAGGCTACATCATCGAAAATCATGAGAGAGTTGGGTCGTGCATCTTCTGGAGCGATCACTTGCTCATGTTCGTTAAACGGAAAATGTCTGACACCCTTGATCGAATCGAGCAATCGTTTGAGAAATTTATACTTGAGCTGATTGAGAGATTTCGAATAAGCGCAGATATTCTCAAATCTCAGACCGTTGGGGTGCGTTATCAGAGAAAGAAGAGGTCTTGCCACAATTAGACGGTCCACAAATCACCACACGCACGCTATTTGGTAGTAGAGCACCGTGACGTTTCTCCCGCTCCTTCGCGTTTCTCTGGGTCAGTTCGTCAAAATTGATGACTGGTAACTTGGTACTTTGCTCCTTAAATTTCATATTGCTAACTCGATGTGTGAGACATAGAAGACGTACGATCAAAGACTGCAGTAAAGTCTATAAATGTTCGTTATTTATAAGATTCCAGTTAGTTATCATGAGACCATGATCGTACACAGACGTAAGCAAGAACGACGACGACGACAACAACCGTGTGGTGGCGGTCTAATCAATAAAATCATCAACAAACTTCCTGTGGAACTACATATACCTGGCTATCAGTATTGTGGTCCCGGAACAAAACTTAGAGAGCGTCTTGCGCGAGGTGACCCAGGCATCAATCCTCTCGACGCTGCGTGCAAGGAACACGATATCGCGTACTCGAAAGATCGAGATAATCTTGCCGCTCGACACGACGCGGATAAAGTACTCGCGGAGAAAGCCTGGGAACGCGTTTTCGCCAAAGACGCGAGTCTTGCAGAAAAAGCAGTCGCCTGGGGTGTAACTAACGCAATGAAAGTGAAAAGAAAACTTGGTATGGGTATATCGAGGAAGAAAACTACAACCAGACGTTGTAAAGGTGGGAGGAAGAAAAAAGTCTCTCTGACGCGGATAGTAAAAGCGGCAAGAGATTCCATGCGATCAAGCAGCAACTCCGATCCCGTCAAATCAGCTCTTCACGGAGCACGCGAAGCTGTAAAAACTGTTGGAGGTAGGAGTAGAGTGCAAACTCCCCGCATTTTACCTGTACCAACCAAAATCGGGGGATTCTTACCCTTTCTGATACCTCTGTTCGCTGGGTTGAGCGCTACCGGAGCTCTAGCAGGGGGAGCAGCTGGTATCGCAAAAGCTGTAAACGATGCAAGCGCTGCAAAACGTGAATTGCAAGAGCGACAACGTCATAATGAGACAATGGAGGCAATTGCCTTGGGTAAGGGACTATACCTGAAACCATACAAGACGGGTCTTGGTCTACATTTGGAACAAAAAAACGCGTAAAGCTACCACACCGAGCACTCACGGATCTCGATCTTCTAAAGTATGCAAGGATTATGAAAATTCCACGCTTTCGAGGAGTTTATATGCGAAACGATATGCCCAAGGGTGGACCTAGAAAGTTCGAAGCTGCTATTGTGAATCTTGATGATAAGGACGGCCCTGGTACACACTGGGTTGCATACAGAAAGAAGAACCGTGAAGTCTTTTACTTTGACAGCTTTGGAAATCTGCAACCACCTGAAGATCTGATGGAATATCTTGGTGTTGGTAGCATTGTAATGTACAATTATGAACAATATCAAAAATATAATACTGTTATATGCGGACACCTGTGTCTGAACTTCTTAAGTGGATTGTTATAAAACGTACTCGCGTATTACGTAGAACACCAGTCAAGCATCAACCACCATGAGTGATTCGCTTACATTAACGCTTTCTGGTACATCCTCCATACTGAACGCCCACTATTTTCCCCCGATCGAGCTGTCACCGTTCAAAAATTATACATTGGGACTCGTTCAATTGCTAACCTTCAACTCGATTCCTAACATCGACGAGGGGAACAACAAGCTTTACATCGCAGAGAGCGAAGTCATAACAATACCCACTGGAAGCTACGAAATCGAAGATATCGTGAATCATCTACAGAAAGTATTGTCCCAGCGCAATATCTCATTCACTCTACGTGCCAACAACAATACGCTGTGCAGCGAAATCAAGTGCGATCGTTGGATAAATTTTCAACCCGCTGACTCTATCGGTCGCCTCTTGGGATTCGCTCCACGCATTCTCGAGGCTAATCCAACTCACACATCCGACTTGCCGGTTACCATTCTCAAAGTTAACTCCTCACGAGTCGAGTGCAACATCACCACGGGTGCGTACGTCAACGAACAACGAGTTCACACCATCCACGAATTTTCCCTGTCGTTCCACCGGGATATAAGATCATCGAAGTACCGACGAATGTCATTTACCTCCCAATCAACGCCCGAGCAATAGATCATCTTCAGCTCAAAATAGTGGATCAAGACGGACGGTTAATCAATTTCCAGGGTGAATTGGTAACGATAAGACTGCATGTGAAATCATAATGGGTATCGTGTTTGAAACCAAAGCCAGTCCCAGTTATAAAAGAGAGTCAGCATGCCGGGGAACACACAGTCGTCACGCACCTCTCAAGGAGCTAAAACCTCAAACTATCCGATTCCTGAAGAGTCTGGGTGTCAGAGTTCGTGGAAAAAAATTGTTCGGAAAGTAAAAGTGAATTTCTGCTGTGTCGTAGTAGTCTGCTTCGTACCATGGAGGAGATCTTAACTATACAAAAACCAATTGTCTTTGACGAGTTGGTTGCACACTACGAGACTCACGCGCACCAACCGTTTGATTCAACGAGCTTCGAGAATAACGATGAAATCCGCATCGCCGTTCAACATCAGGATTTGTGTTTGCTGCCGAGCAGAAGCTCGCTACACGTGTACGGAAGATTGAACAAGGCAGACGGACGAACGCCTGTTACCGCTACAAAGCTAGTTAATAATACCATCTGTCATTTGTTCGAGGATATACGCTACGAACTGAATGCAGTTGAGATCGACCGAAATAAAAATGTGGGACTTACAACGCTTATGAAGAACTATATATCACAGACTCCTAGTCAGAGGCCTATGCTGGAGAACGCCGGTTGGATCCACAACGACAATGAGATAACCGATGAGAATGGCTACTTTGACGTCTCCATACCACTGAGTTTGCTGCTAGGTTTCGCTGAGGACTATCGTAGAATTATCGTGAACGCCAAGCACGAGTTGATTCTCACGAGAGCAAATAGTGACACAAACGCTGTTGTACAGACACTCATCGAGGGGGCTCCGGAACAATTCAAAATTTCTATGCTGAAACTTGAATGGATGATTCCATACGTTAAGGTTTCGGATCAACGAAAAATTCAGTTGTTGAACTATATTGCCACAGATACACCTATTCCTATCAGCTTCCGTACATGGGAATTGTACGAGTATCCGCTACTACCTGCAACCTCAAAGCACGTATGGGTCGTGAAAACCTCAACTCAATTGGAGAAACCTCGATATATTGTGGTGGGTTTCCAAACGGGGCGGGGAAGAACGTTGCCACGAAAAATGCGAGTAATTTCGATCATTGCAATATTCGAGACGTTAAGCTTTTTCTCAACTCGCAGAGTTATCCTTATGGGAACTTAAATCTCGACCTCGTTCGCAATCAATACGCACTACTTTACGATATGTATGCAAACTTTCAAAGCTCATACTACACCAAGGAGTCCGAACCGTTATTGAACAGGATCGAATTTCTAGAAACCGCACCTCTAATCGTCATATATTGTTCGAAGCAAAATGATTCTCTGAAGTCCGGACCTGTGGGTATTCGTCTTGAATTTGAGTCAACACATCCTTTTCCTCCGCAAACTTCAGCCTATTGTCTAATTTTACATGATCGCATTGTTGAATACAATCCAATCAGCGGTAGCGTAAAGAAATTAACATAAGGAAATTATAGTTCATCTATAATTTTATTGTAACTGTACTTTTTACTACATTATGGTTATTGAAAATAAAGGAAAGAAAATGTACATACACTGTGAATTATTCTACCTCTCCTACCATATAGCTATGAGTTTGAGTCTATCGCCCAATAATATTCTAGTTTTTCAAACTCTATGAACCCTCCCGTAAATTCTCTCAGTATAAAAGTCGAGCGGAATATCCATCGAACTAGTTCACTTCTAACGTCTCTTTCGATACACATCGTACCATTTTAAAGAACCATTACAATGGACATGATATTGGACGTGCAAGGTTTTAAACAACCTGATAATAGATTCGTGTTGAAGGAGCTCGGAGCAATTACGATTCAAGCGGATGAAGAAGGCCAACAAGGTCTGGTTCGCATCCTCTTCAAACCCCCATGCGCTTGGGAAACCTTACCGGGCAGATATAGAGCTACCAATGCCTGGTTGACACGAAATTATCATGGGATACCGTGGAACGCGGGCGATATGCTCTATAGCGATGTACAGAAAGTGTTGAAGAAGATTGTAGAATGTGCGACCTACATCTACGTGAAGGGGCGAGAGAAAAAGATTTGGGTTGAAAAAATGATCTGTGACGAATCGAAGCTCGTAGTCGATC
The DNA here is from genome assembly GCA_963170745.1 of Phymatocera aterrima. Lineage (NCBI taxonomy): Eukaryota > Metazoa > Arthropoda > Insecta > Hymenoptera > Tenthredinidae > Phymatocera > Phymatocera aterrima. The sequence continues at coordinate 180,798 of CAUJGY010000194.1, forward strand.
TGGAAGAGTTGTGGTGTCCAAATCTTCGATTGCTACAGCACATCAAAGTGGTTCATTGGCATAAGGATCGTCATGGGGGTGTTCTCAATTATGAGTGTGCTTTTGAAAACGTTCAACGAATGAAAACTTGGTATCTGGAGAACTGTATTCCATGCCCTCAAAAATCACTGCTGATATACCTTCAAGCGCGTAGCTTAAAACGAATGAAAGCAGAGGATATAGCATTCCTAAGCAAAGATTTCATACTCATTTACGGTTCCAACATCATCGACGAGGTGTGGGACAAACTTTCCCAGGCTATGAAGAAGGATAAGGACATCGCGAGCTGTCTCAAATGTCGAATACACATCCCGAATAATGTTGAACCTATCCCTATGGTTAAAGACTGTTTAGAATGTCAAATGATTCAGCGATCTTGTACTTTCTGTATTAATTGAATGGTTATTTAATGAACAGAAATACACGAATATTCAATATATGAGTTCATTTACAATAACCCTATGGCATAGTGTTAGTTGTGCTGGGCAGAACACTTTTCATATCGATGGAGTTCAACTCCAGATTTCTTAACTTGAAATTCCATAGGAGTGGACGGATATTTTTATTATGAGCAATCTAACTGTAAGTCATTGTGGTGTTTTTTGATTCTATATTCAATGTCACAGCAAACTGATGCAATGTGGTATAAATTTTTAACATTGTTGTGATATGCAAAACTGCAGAATTATTGAGAATATCCATCAATTTACTTCTATACATTCATACTCCAAAAGTGTTTCTCTAGACCGTTACACATTTTACATTTCCCCTCAACGATATGCTATAGGCTATAATAGTTAGAATATGCTATAGGTTTTAATACTTAAAATATGCTGGTAAAGCTGTACGTAAGCGTTACGCGTTACAACGGGAAAGTATGTTAGCATGTAGCGCAGATTTCGACTTATCAAGCTGACATTTGACGTCAGAGATCAGAAATCAGAAATCAGAAAAACTAGGCCTGCGGTCGCGCGACGGTGCCGTTAGACCCGCGAAAACGCATATGTGCACCGATGACGTGGCGGATCACTTTATCATATACTATATAGGTCAATGCTGCTCGCGCTGGTCAAACCTGCATCGACGTGCTCTGGAAATACCACGTGGGCAGTTTTAGGCTCGGACATCGTTACGTGACCTCAAAGTCAGCTCGTACAACCTCGGACGGTGGTGGTGGGGTCGGAGTCCCGTTAAAAACGATAGTGACCCGAGTCACGTCAATGACGAGGATGACCTGAGTCCCGTTGATGATCAAGATGACCCGGATAACGGCAATGGCGATGGAGCCCCGTTGATAACGGTGATGGGGGGTGTGATCGAGATTGCTCATAGGGGTGGCTGCTAACGGTATCAGCCAAGGTGGGGGGATCAGACAACCGCCATTTTGTAATGCACGGCCGCCATCTTGAGGAGCCATGGCCGCCATCTTGGATTTTGGACTAGAACCCGCCTTGTTTATCTACTCTCCAGAGTCCATAATGGCGCTTGCAAATGTCTCTTGTACCTTCAGTTTCGTTCGTGGATGCTCGAAAATTCGTACGAAGACGGATCTTCAACTCCAGAGTCCATAAAGGCGCTTGCAAATGTCTCTTGTACCTTCAGTTTCGTTCGTGGATGCGCGAAAATTCACACGAAGACGGATCTTCAACTCCAGAGTCCATGAAGGCGCTTGCAAATGTCTCTTGTACCTTCAGTTTCGTTCGTGGATGCTCGAAAATTCGTACGAAGACGGATCTTCAACTCCACAGTCCATAAAATCGCTTGCAAATGTTTGTGTTAGCCTCAGTTCCGATCGTGGATGCGCGAAAATTCATACGAAGACGGATCTTCAACTCCAGAGTCCATAAAGGCGCTTGCAAATGTCTCTTGTACCTTCAGTTTCGTTCGTGGATGCGCGAAAATTCACACGAAGACGGATCTTCAACTCCAGAGTCCATGAAGGCGCTTGCAAATGTCTCTTGTACCTTCAGTTTCGTTCGTGGATGCTCGAAAATTCGTACGAAGACGGATCTTCAACTCCAGAGTCCATAAAATCGCTTGCAAATGTTTGTGTTAGCCTCAGTTTCGATCGTGAATGCGCGAAAATTCATACGAAGACGGATCTTCAACTCCAGAGTCCATAAAGGCGCTTGCAAATGTCTCTTGTACCTTCAGTTTCGTTCGTGGATGCTCGAAAATTCGTACGAAGACGGATCGTCAACTCCAGAGTCCATAAAATCGCTTGCAAATGTTTGTGTTAGCCTCAGTTTCGATCGTGAATGCGCGAAAATTCATACGAAGACGGATCTTCAACTCCAGAGTCCATAAAGGCGCTTGCAAATGTCTCTTGTACCTTCAGTTTCGTTCGTGGAAGCTCGAAAATTCATACGAAGACGGATCTTTGACTCCAGAGTCCATAAAGGTGCTTGCAAATTTCTTTTGTACCTTCAGTTTCGTTCGTGGATGCTCGAAAATTCATACGAAGACGGATCTTCAACTCCAGAGTCCATAAAGGCGCTTGCAAATGTCTCTTGTACCTTCAGTTTCGTTCGTGGATGCTCGAAAATTCGTACGAAGACGGATCTTCAACTCCAGAGTCCATAAAGGCGCTTGGAAATGTCCCTTGTACCTTCAGTTTCGTTCGTGGATGCTCGAAAATTCACACGAAGACGGATCTTCAACTCCAGAGTCCATAAAGGCGCTTGCAAATGTCTCTTGTACGTTCAGTTTCGTTCGTGGATGCTCGAAAATTCGTACGAAGACGGATCTTCAACTCCAGAGTCCATAAAGGCGCTTGCAAATGTCTCTTGTACCTTCAGTTTCGTTCGTGGATGCTCGAAAATTCATACGAAGACGGATCTTCAACTCCAGAGTCCATAAAGGCGCTTGCAAATGTCTCTTGTACCTCCAGTTTCGTTCGTGGATGCTCGAAAATTCGTACGAAGACGGATCTTCAACTCGGCAGTCCATAAAATCGCTTGCAAATGTTTGTGTTAGCCTCAGTTTCGATCGTGGATGCGCGAAAATTCATACGAAAACGGATCTTCAACTCCAGAGTCCATAAAGGCGCTCGCAAATGTCTCCTGTACCTTCAGTTTCGGCGTGGATGCTCGAAAATTCATACGAAGACGGATCTTCAACTCCAGAGTCCATAAAGGCGCTTGCAAATGTCTCTTGTACCTTCAGTTTCGTTCGTGGATGCGCGAAAATTCACACGAAGACGGATCTTCAACTCCAGAGTCCATAAAGGCGCTTGCAAATGTCTCTTGTACCTTCAGTTTCGTTCGTGGATGCTCGAAAATTCGTACGAAGACGGATCTTCAACTCCACAGTCCATAAAATCGCTTGCAAATGTTTGTGTTAGCCTCAGTTTCGATCGTGGATGCGCGAAAATTCATACGAAGACGGATCTTCAACTCCAGAGTCCATACAGGCGCTTGCAAATGTCTCTTGTACCTTCAGTTTCGTTCGTGGATGCTCGAAAATTCGTACGAAGACGGATCTTCAACTCCAGAGTCCATAAAATCGCTTGCAAATGTTTGTGTTAGCCTTAGTTTCGATCGTGGATGCGCGAAAATTCATACGAAAACGGATCTTCAATTCCAGAGTCCATAAAGGCGCTTGCAAATGTCTCTTGTACCTTCAGTTTCGTTCGTGGATGCTCGAAAATTCATACGAAGACGGATCTTCAACTCCAGAGTCCATGAAGGCGCTTGCAAATGTCTCTTGTACCTTCAGTTTCGTTCGTGGATGCTCGAAATTTCGTACGAAGACGGATCTTCAACTCCAGAGTCCATACAGGCGCTTGCAAATGTCTCTTGTACCTTCAGTTTCGTTCGTGGATGCTCGAAAATTCGTACGAAGACGGATCTTCAACTCCACAGTCCATAAAATCGCTTGCAAATGTTTGTGTCATCCTCAGTTTCGATCGTGGATGCGCGAAAATTCATACGAAGACGGATCTTCAACTCCAGAGTCCATAAAGGCGCTTGCAAATGTCTCTTGTACCTTCAGTTTCGTTCGTGGATGCTCGAAAATTCGTACGAAGACGGATCTTCAACTCCAGATGCCATAAAATCGCTTGCAAATGTTTGTGTTAGCCTCAGTTTCGATCGTGGATGCGCGAAAATTCATACGAAGACGGATCTTCAACTCCAGAGTCCATAAAGGCGCTTGCAAATGTCTCTTGTATCTTCAGTTTCGTTCGTGGAACCTCGAAAATTCATACGAAGGCGGATCATTGACTCCAGAGTCCATAAAGTTGCTTGCGAATGTCTTTTGTACCTTCAGTTTCGTTCGTGGATGCTCGAAAATTCATACGAAGACGGATCTTCAACTCTAGAGTCCATGAAGGCGCTTGCAAATGTCTCTTGTACCACCAGTTTCGTTCGTGGATGCGCGAAAATTCACACGAAGACGGATCTTCAACTCCAGAGTCCATAAAGGCGCTTCCGAATGTCTCTTGTACCTTCAGTTTCGTTCGTGGATGCTCGAAAATTCATACGAAGACGGATCTTCAACTCCAGAGTCCATAAAGGCGCTTGCAAATGTCTCTTGTACCTTCAGTTTCGTTCGTGGATGCTCGAAAATTCATACGAAGATGGATCTTCAACTCCAGAGTCCATAAAGGCGCTTGCAAATGTCTCTTGTACCTTCAGTTTCGTTCGTGGATGCGCGAAAATTCACACGAAGACGGATCTTCAACTCCAGAGTCCATAAAGGCGCTTCCGAATGTCTCTTGTACCTTCAGTTTCGTTCGTGGATGCTCGAAAATTCATACGAAGACGGATCTTCAACTCCAGAGTCCATAAAGGCGCTTGCAAATGTCTCTTGTACCTTCAGTTTCGTTCGTGGATGCTCGAAAATTCGTACGAAGACGGATCTTCAACTCCACAGTCCATAAAATCGCTTGCAAATGTTTGTGTTAGCCTCACTTTCGATCGTGGATGCGCGAAAATTCATACGAAGACGGATCTTCAACTCCAGAGTCCATAAAGGCGCTTGCAAATGTCTCTTGTACCTTCAGTTTCGTTCGTGGATGCTCGAAAATTCATACGAAGACGGATCTTTGACTCCAGAGTCCATAAAGGTGCTTGCAAATGTCTTTTGTACCTTCAGTTTCGTTCGTGGATGCTCGAAAATTCATACGAAGACGGATCTTCAGCTCCAGAGTCCATAAAGGCGCTTGCAAATGTCTCTTGTACTCTCAGTTTCGTTCGTGGATGCTCGAAAATTCATACGGAGACGGATCTTCAACTCCAGAGTACATAAAGGCGCTTGCAAACGTCTCTTGTACCTTCAGTTTCGTTCGTGGATGCTCGAAAATTCGTACGAAGACGGATCTTCAACTCCACAGTCTATAAAGGCGCTCGCAAATGTCTCTTGTACCTTCAGTTTCGTTCGTGGATGCTCGAAAGTTCGTACGAAGACGGATCTTCAACTCCAGAGTCCATAAAATCGCTTGCAAATGTTTATGTTAGCCTCAGTTTCGATCGTGAATGCGCGAAAATTCATACGAAGACGGATCTTCAACTCCAGAGTCCATAAAGGCGCTTGCAAATGTCTCTTGTACCTTCAGTTTCGTTCGTGGATGCTCGAAAATTCGTACGAAGACGGATCTTCAACTCCAGAGTCCATAAAGGCGCTTGCAAATGTCTCTCGTACCTTCAGTTTCGATCGTGGAAGCTCGAAAATTCATACGAAGACGGATCTTTGACTCCAGAGTCCATAAAGGTGCTTGCAAATTTCTTTTGTACCTTCAGTTTCGTTCGTGGATGCTCGAAAATTCATACGAAGACGGATCTTCAACTCCAGAGTCCATAAAGGCGCTTGCAAATGTCTCTTGTACCTTCAGTTTCGTTCGTGGATGCTCGAAAGTTCGTACGAAGACGGATCTTCAACTCCAGAGTCCATAAAATCGCTTGCAAATGTTTATGTTAGCCTCAGTTTCGATCGTGAATGCGCGAAAATTCATACGAAGACGGATCTTCAACTCCAGAGTCCATAAAGGCGCTTGCAAATGTCTCTTGTACCTTCAGTTTCGTTCGTGGATGCTCGAAAGTTCGTACGAAGACGGATCTTCAACTCCAGAGTCCATAAAATCGCTTGCAAATGTTTATGTTAGCCTCAGTTTCGATCGTGAATGCGCGAAAATTCATACGAAGACGGATCTTCAACTCCAGAGTCCATAAAGGCGCTTGCAAATGTCTCTTGTACCTTCAGTTTCGTTCGTGGATGCTCGAAAGTTCGTACGAAGACGGATTTTCAACTCCAGAGTCCATAAAGGCGCTTGCAAATGTCTCTTGTACCTTCAGTTTCGTTCGTGGATGCTCGAAAATTCGTACGAAGACGGATCTTCAACTCCAGAGTCCATAAAGGCGCTTGCAAATGTCTCTTGTACCTTCAGTTTCGATCGTGGAAGCTCGAAAATTCATACGAAGGCGGATCTTTGACTCCAGAGTCCATAAAGGTGCTTGCAAATTTCTTTTGTGCCTTCAGTTTCGTTCGTGGATGCTCGAAAATTCATACGAAGACGGATCTTCAACTCCAGAGTCCATAAAGGCGCTTGCAAATGTCTCTTGTACCTTCAGTTTCGTTCGTGGATGCGCGAAAATTCACACGAAGACGGATCTTCAACTCCAGAGTCCATAAAGGCGCTTGCAAATGTCTCTTGTACCTTCAGTTTCGTTCGTGGATGCTCGAAAATTCGTACGAAGACGGATCTTCAACTCCAGAGTCCATAAAGGCGCTTGCAAATGTCTCTTGTACCTTCAGTTTCGTTCGTGGATGCTCGAAAATTCATACGAAGACGGATCTTCAACTCCAGAGTCCATAAAGGCGCTTGCAAATGTCTCTTGTACCTTCAGTTTCGTTCGTGGATGCTCGAAAATTCGTACGAAGACGGATCTTCAACTCCAGAGTCCATAAAATCGCTTGCAAATGTTTGTGTTAGGCTCAGTTTCGATCGTGGATGCGCGAAAGTTCATACGAAGACGGATCTTCAACTCCAGAGTCCATAAAGGCGCTTGCAAATGTCTCTTGTACCTTCAGTTTCGTTCGTGGATGCTCGAAAATTCGTACGAAGACGGATCTTCAACTCCAGAGTCCATAAAGGCGCTTGCAAATGTCTCTTGTACCTTCAGTTTCGTTCGTGGATGCTCGAAAATTCGTACGAAGACGGATCTTCAACTCCAGAGTCCATAAAGGCGCTTGCAAATGTCTCTTGTACCTTCAGTTTCGTTCGTGGATGCTCGAAAATTCGTACGAAGACGGATCTTCAACTCCAGAGTCCATAAAGGCGCTTGCAAATGTCTCTTGTACCTTCAGTTTCGTTCGTGGATGCTCGAAAATTCATACGAAGACGGATCTTCAACTCCAGAGTCCATAAAGGCGCTTGCAAATGTCTCTTGTACCTTCAGTTTCGTTCGTGGATGCTCGAAAATTCGTACGAAGACGGATCTTCAACTCCAGAGTCCATAAAATCGCTTGCGAATGTTTGTGTTAGGCTCAGTTTCGATCGTGGATGCGCGAAAGTTCATACGAAGACGGATCTTCAACTCCAGAGTCCATAAAGGCGCTTGCAAATGTCTCTTGTACCTTCAGTTTCGTTCGTGGATGCTCGAAAATTCGTACGAAGACGGATCTTCAACTCCAGAGTCCATAAAGGCGCTTGCAAATGTCTCTTGTACCTTCAGTTTCGTTCGTGGATGCGCGAAAATTCACACGAAGACGGATCTTCAACTCCAGAGTCCGTAAAGGCGCTTGCAAATGTCTCTTGTACCTTCAGTTTCGTTCGTGGATGCTCGAAAATTCATACGAAGACGGATCTTCAACTCCAGAGTCCATAAAGGCGCTTGCAAATGTCTCTTGTACCTTCAGTTTCGTTCGTGGATGCGCGAAAATTCACACGAAGACGGATCTTCAACTCCAGAGTCCATAAAGGCGCTTGCAAATGTCTCTTGTACCTTCAGTTTCGTTCGTGGATGCTCGAAAATTCGTACGAAGACGGATCTTCAACTCCACAGTCCATAAAATCGCTTGCAAATGTTTGTGTTAGCCTCAGTTTCGATCGTGGATGCGCGAAAATTCATACGAAAACGGATCTTCAACTCCAGAGTCCATAAAGGCGCTTGCAAATGTCTCTTGTACCTTCAGTTTCGTTCGTGGATGCGCGAAAATTCACACGAAGACGGATCGTCAACTCCAGAGTCCATAAAGGCGCTTGCAAATGTCTCTTGTACCTTCAGTTTCGTTCGTGGATGCTCGAAAATTCGTACGAAGACGGATCTTCAACTCCACAGTCCATAAAATCGCTTGCAAATGTTTGTGTTAGCCTCAGTTTCGATCGTGGATGCGCGAAAATTCATACGAAAACGGATCTTCAACTCCAGAGTCCATAAAGGCGCTTGCAAATGTCTCTTGTACCTTCAGTTTCTTTCGTGGATGCTCGAAAATTCATACGAAGACGGATCTTCAACTCCAGAGTCCATAAAGGCGCTTGCAAATGTCTCTTGTACCTTCAGTTTCGTTCGTGGATGCGCGAAAATTCACACGAAGACGGATCTTCAACTCCAGAGTCCATGAAGGCGCTTGGAAATGTCTCTTGTACCTTCAGTTTCGTTCGTGGATGCTCGAAAATTCGTACGAAGACGGATCTTCAACTCCACAGTCCATAAAATCGCTTGCAAATGTTTGTGTTAGCCTCAGTTTCGATCGTGGATGCCCGAAAATTCATACGAAGACGGATCTTCAACTCCAGAGTCCATAAAGGCGCTTGCAAATGTCTCTTGTACATTCAGTTTCGTTCGTGGATGCTCGAAAATTCATACGAAGACGGATCTTCAACTCCAGAGTCCATAAAGGCGCTTGCAAATGTCTCTTGTACCTTCAGTTTCGTTCGTGGATGCGCGAAAATTCATACGAAGACGGATCTTCAACTCCAGAGTCCATAAAGGCGCTTGCAAATGTCTCTTGTACCTTCAGTTTCGTTCGTGGATGCTCGAAAATTCATACGAAGACGGATCTTCAACTCCAGAGTCCATAAAGGTGCTTGCAAATGTCTCTTGTACCTTCAGTTTCGTTCGTGGATGCTCGAAAATTCATACGAAGACGGATCTTCAACTCCAGAGTCCATAAAGGCGCTTGCAAATGTCTCTTGTACTCTCAGTTTCGTTCGTGGATGCTCGATAATTCATACGGAGACGGATCTTCAACTCCAGAGTCCATAAAGGGGCTTGCAAATGTCTCTTGTACCTTCAGTTTCGTTCGTGGATGCGCGAAAATTCACACGAAGACGGATCTTCAACTCCAGAGTCCATAAAGGCGCTTGCAAATGTCTCTTGTACCTTCAGTTTCGTTCGTCGATGCTCGAAAATTCATACGAAGACGGATCTTCAACTCCAGAGTCCATAAAGGCGCTTCCAAATGTCTCTTGTACCTTCAGTTTCGTTCGTGGATGCTCGAAAATTCGTACGAAGACGGATCTCCAACTCCAGAGTCGATAAATTCGCTTGCAAATGTTTGTGTTAGCCTCAGTTTCGATCGTGGATGCGCGAAAATTCATACGAAGACGGATCTTCAACTCCAGAGTCCATAAAGGCGCTTGCAAATGTCTCTTGTACCTTCAGTTTCGTTCGTGAATGCGCGAAAATTCACACGAAGACGGATCTTCAACTCCAGAGTCCATAAAGGCGCTTGCAAATGTCTCTTGTACCTTCAGTTTCGTTCGTGGATGCTCGAAAATTCGTACGAAGACGGATCTTCAACTCCACATTCCATAAAATCGCTTGCAAATGTTTGTGTTAGCCTCAGTTTCGATCGTGGATGCGCGAAAATTCATACGAAAACGGATCTTCAACTCCAGAGTCCATAAAGGCGCTTGCAAATGTCTCTTGTACCTTCAGTTTCGTTCGTGGATGCTCGAAAATTCATAAGAAGACGGATCTTCAACTCCAGAGTCCATAAAGGCGCTTGCAAATGTCTCTTGTACCTTCAGTTTCGTTCGTGGATGCGCGAAAATTCACACGAAGACGGATCTTCAACTCCAGAGTCCATAAAGGCGCTTGGAAATGTCTCTTGTACCTTCAGTTTCGTTCGTGGATGCTCGAAAATTCGTACGAAGACGGATCTTCAACTCCACAGTCCATAAAATCGCTTGCAAATGTTTGTGTTAGCCTCAGTTTCGATCGTGGATGCGCGAAAATTCATACGAAGACGGATCTTCAACTCCAGAGTCCATAAAGGCGCTTGCAAATGTCTCTTGTACCTTCAGTTTCGTTCGTGGATGCTCGAAAATTCATACGAAGACGGATCTTCAGCTCCAGAGTCCATAAAGGCGCTTGCAAATGTCTCTTGTACTCTCAGTTTCGTTCGTGGATGCTCGAAAATTCATACGGAGACGGATCTTCAACTCCAGAGTCCATAAAGGGGCTTGCAAATGTCTCTTGTACCTTCAGTTTCGTTCGTGGATGCGCGAAAATTCACACGAAGACGGATCTTCAACTCCAGAGTCCATGAAGGCGCTTGCAAATGTCTCTTGTACCTTCAGTTTCGTTCGTGGATGCTCGAAAATTCACACGAAGACGGATCTTCAACTCCAGAGTCCATGAAGGCGCTTGCAAATGTCTCTTGTACCTTCAGTTTCGTTCGTGGATGCTCGAAAATTCGTACGAAGACGGATCTCCAACTCCAGAGTCGATAAATTCGCTTGCAAATGTTTGTGTTAGCCTCAGTTTCGATCGTGGATGCGCGAAAATTCATACGAAGACGGATCTTCAACTCCAGAGTCCATAAAGGCGCTTGCAAATGTCTCTTGTACCTTCAGTTTCGTTCGTGGATGCTCGAAAATTCGTACGAAGACGGATCTTCAACTCCACAGTCCATAGAATCGCTTCCAAATGTTTGTGTTAGCCTCAGTTTCGATCGTGGATGCGCGAGAATTCATACGAAGACGGATCTTCAACTCCGGAGTCCATAAAGGCGCTTGCAAATGTCTCTTGTACCTTCAGTTTCGTTCGTGGATGCTCGAAAATTCGTACGAAGACGGATCTTCAACTCCAGAGTCCATGAAGGCGCTTGCAAATGTCTCTTGTACCTTCAGTTTCGTTCGTGGATGCTCGAAAATTCGTACGAAGACGGATCTTCAACTCCACAGTCCATAAAATCGCTTGCAAATGTTTGTGTTAGCCTCAGTTTCGATTGTGGATGCGCGAAAATTCATACAAAGACGGATCTTCAACTCCAGAGTCCATAAAGGCGCTTGCAAATGTCTCTTGTACCTTCAGTTTCGTTCGTGGATGCGCGAAAATTCACACGAAGACGGATCTTCAACTCCAGAGTCCATAAAGGCGCTTGCAAATGTCTCTTGTACCTTCAGTTTCGTTCGTGGATGCTCGAAAATTCATACGAAGACGGATCTTCAACTCCAGAGTCCATAAAGGTGCTTGCAAATGTCTCTTGTACCTTCAGTTTCGTTCGTGGATGCTCGAAAATTCATACGAAGACGGATCTTCAACTCCAGAGTCCATAAAGGCGCTTGCAAATGTCTCTTGTACTCTCAGTTTCGTTCGTGGATGCTCGATAATTCATACGGAGACGGATCTTCAACTCCAGAGTCCATAAAGGGGCTTGCAAATGTCTCTTGTACCTTCAGTTTCGTTCGTGGATGCGCGAAAATTCACACGAAGACGGATCTTCAACTCCAGAGTCCATAAAGGCGCTTGCAAATGTCTCTTGTACCTTCAGTTTCGTTCGTGGATGCTCGAAAATTCATACGAAGACGGATCTTCAACTCCAGAGTCCATAAAGGCGCTTCCAAATGTCTCTTGTACCTTCAGTTTCGTTCGTGGATGCTCGAAAATTCGTACGAAGACGGATCTTCAACTCCAGAGTCCATAAAGGCGCTTGCAAATGTCTCTTGTACCTTCAGTTTCGTTCGTGGATGCGCGAAAATTCACACGAAGACGGATCTTCAACTCCAGAGTCCGTAAAGGCGCTTGCAAATGTCTCTTGTACCTTCAGTTTCGTTCGTGGATGCTCGAAAATTCATACGAAGACGGATCTTCAACTCCAGAGTCCATAAAGGCGCTTGCAAATGTCTCTTGTACCTTCAGTTTCGTTCGTGGATGCGCGAAAATTCACACGAAGACGGATCTTCAACTCCAGAGTCCATAAAGGCGCTTGGAAATGTCTCTTGTACCTTCAGTTTCGTTCGTGGATGCTCGAAAATTCGTACGAAGACGGATCTTCAACTCCACAGTCCATAAAATCGCTTGCAAATGTTTGTGTTAGCCTCAGTTTCGATCGTGGATGCGCGAAAATTCATACGAAGACGGATCTTCAACTCCAGAGTCCATAGAGGCGCTTGCAAATGTCTCTTGTACATTCAGTTTCGTTCGTGGATGCTCGAAAATTCATACGAAGACGGATCTTCAACTCCAGAGTCCATAAAGGCGCTTGCAAATGTCTCTTGTACCTTCAGTTTCGTTCGTGGATGCGCGAAAATTCATACGAAGACGGATTTTCAACTCCAGAGTCCATAAAGGCGCTTGCAAATGTCTCTTGTACCTTCAGTTTCGTTCGTGGATGCTCGAAAATTCATACGAAGACGGATCTTCAACTCCAGAGTCCATAAAGGTGCTTGCAAATGTCTCTTGTACCTTCAGTTTCGTTCGTGGATGCTCGAAAATTCATACGAAGACGGATCTTCAACTCCAGAGTCCATAAAGGCGCTTGCAAATGTCTCTTGTACTCTCAGTTTCGTTCGTGGATGCTCGATAATTCATACGGAGACGGATCTTCAACTCCAGAGTCCATGAAGGGGCTTGCAAATGTCTCTTGTACCTTCAGTTTCGTTCGTGGATGCGCGAAAATTCACACGAAGACGGATCTTCAACTCCAGAGTCCATAAAGGCGCTTGCAAATGTCTCTTGTACCTTCAGTTTCGTTCGTGGATGCGCGAAAATTCACACGAAGACGGATCTTCAACTCCAGAGTCCATAAAGGCGCTTGCAAATGTCTCTTGTACCTTCAGTTTCGTTCGTGGATGCTCGAAAATTCGTACGAAGACGGATCTTCAACTCCAGAGTCCATAAAGGCGCTTGCAAATGTCTCTTGTACCTTCAGTTTCGTTCGTGGATGCGCGAAAATTCACACGAAGACGGATCTTCAACTCCAGAGTCCATAAAGGCGCTTGCAAATGTCTCTTGTACCTTCAGTTTCGTTCGTGGATGCTCGAAAATTCGTACGAAGACGGATCTTCAACTCCACATTCCATAAAATCGCTTGCAAATGTTTGTGTTAGCCTCAGTTTCGATCGTGGATGCGCGAAAATTCATACGAAAACGGATCTTCAACTCCAGAGTCCATAAAGGCGCTTGCAAATGTCTCTTGTACCTTCAGTTTCGTTCGTGGATGCTCGAAAATTCATAAGAAGACGGATCTTCAACTCCAGAGTCCATAAAGGCGCTTGCAAATGTCTCTTGTACCTTCAGTTTCGTTCGTGGATGCGCGAAAATTCACACGAAGACGGATCTTCAACTCCAGAGTCCATAAAGGCGCTTGGAAATGTCTCTTGTACCTTCAGTTTCGTTCGTGGATGCTCGAAAATTCGTACGAAGACGGATCTTCAACTCCACAGTCCATAAAATCGCTTGCAAATGTTTGTGTTAGCCTCAGTTTCGATCGTGGATGCGCGAAAATTCATACGAAGACGGATCTTCAACTCCAGAGTCCATAAAGGCGCTTGCAAATGTCTCTTGTACCTTCAGTTTCGTTCGTGGATGCTCGAAAATTCATACGAAGACGGATCTTCAGCTCCAGAGTCCATAAAGGCGCTTGCAAATGTCTCTTGTACTCTCAGTTTCGTTCGTGGATGCTCGAAAATTCATACGGAGACGGATCTTCAACTCCAGAGTCCATAAAGGGGCTTGCAAATGTCTCTTGTACCTTCAGTTTCGTTCGTGGATGCGCGAAAATTCACACGAAGACGGATCTTCAACTCCAGAGTCCATGAAGGCGCTTGCAAATGTCTCTTGTACCTTCAGTTTCGTTCGTGGATGCTCGAAAATTCACACGAAGACGGATCTTCAACTCCAGAGTCCATGAAGGCGCTTGCAAATGTCTCTTGTACCTTCAGTTTCGTTCGTGGATGCTCGAAAATTCGTACGAAGACGGATCTCCAACTCCAGAGTCGATAAATTCGCTTGCAAATGTTTGTGTTAGCCTCAGTTTCGATCGTGGATGCGCGAAAATTCATACGAAGACGGATCTTCAACTCCAGAGTCCGTAAAGGCGCTTGCAAATGTCTCTTGTACCTTCAGTTTCGTTCGTGGATGCTCGAAAATTCGTACGAAGACGGATCTTCAACTCCACAGTCCATAGAATCGCTTCCAAATGTTTGTGTTAGCCTCAGTTTCGATCGTGGATGCGCGAGAATTCATACGAAGACGGATCTTCAACTCCAGAGTCCATAAAGGCGCTTGCAAATGTCTCTTGTACCTTCAGTTTCGTTCGTGGATGCTCGAAAATTCGTACGAAGACGGATCTTCAACTCCAGAGTCCATGAAGGCGCTTGCAAATGTCTCTTGTACCTTCAGTTTCGTTCGTGGATGCTCGAAAATTCGTACGAAGACGGATCTTCAACTCCACAGTCCATAAAATCGCTTGCAAATGTTTGTGTTAGCCTCAGTTTCGATTGTGGATGCGCGAAAATTCATACAAAGACGGATCTTCAACTCCAGAGTCCATAAAGGCGCTTGCAAATGTCTCTTGTACCTTCAGTTTCGTTCGTGGATGCGCGAAAATTCACACGAAGACGGATCTTCAACTCCAGAGTCCATAAAGGCGCTTGCAAATGTCTCTTGTACCTTCAGTTTCGTTCGTGGATGCTCGAAAATTCATACGAAGACGGATCTTCAACTCCAGAGTCCATAAAGGTGCTTGCAAATGTCTCTTGTACCTTCAGTTTCGTTCGTGGATGCTCGAAAATTCATACGAAGACGGATCTTCAACTCCAGAGTCCATAAAGGCGCTTGCAAATGTCTCTTGTACTCTCAGTTTCATTCGTGGATGCTCGATAATTCATACGGAGACGGATCTTCAACTCCAGAGTCCATAAAGGGGCTTGCAAATGTCTCTTGTACCTTCAGTTTCGTTCGTGGATGCGCGAAAATTCACACGAAGACGGATCTTCAACTCCAGAGTCCATAAAGGCGCTTGCAAATGTCTCTTGTACCTTCAGTTTCGTTCGTGGATGCTCGAAAATTCATACGAAGACGGATCTTCAACTCCAGAGTCCATAAAGGCGCTTCCAAATGTCTCTTGTACCTTCAGTTTCGTTCGTGGATGCTCGAAAATTCGTACGAAGACGGATCTCCAACTCCAGAGTCGATAAATTCGCTTGCAAATGTTTGTGTTAGCCTCAGTTTCGATCGTGGATGCGCGAAAATTCATACGAAGACGGATCTTCAACTCCAGAGTCCATAAAGGCGCTTGCAAATGTCTCTTGTACCTTCAGTTTCGTTCGTGGATGCGCGAAAATTCACACGAAGACGGATCTTCAACTCCAGAGTCCATAAAGGCGCTTGCAAATGTCTCTTGTACCTTCAGTTTCGTTCGTGGATGCTCGAAAATTCGTACGAAGACGGATCTTCAACTCCACATTCCATAAAATCGCTTGCAAATGTTTGTGTTAGCCTCAGTTTCGATCGTGGATGCGCGAAAATTCATACAAAAACGGATCTTCAACTCCAGAGTCCATAAAGGCGCTTGCAAATGTCTCTTGTACCTTCAGTTTCGTTCGTGGATGCTCGAAAATTCATAAGAAGACGGATCTTCAACTCCAGAGTCCATAAAGGCGCTTGCAAATGTCTCTTGTACCTTCAGTTTCGTTCGTGGATGCGCGAAAATTCACACGAAGACGGATCTTCAACTCCAGAGTCCATAAAGGCGCTTGGAAATGTCTCTTGTACCTTCAGTTTCGTTCGTGGATGCTCGAAAATTCGTACGAAGACGGATCTTCAACTCCACAGTCCATAAAATCGCTTGCAAATGTTTGTGTTAGCCTCAGTTTCGATCGTGGATGCGCGAAAATTCATACGAAGACGGATCTTCAACTCCAGAGTCCATAAAGGCGCTTGCAAATGTCTCTTGTACCTTCAGTTTCGTTCGTGGATGCTCGAAAATTCATACGAAGACGGATCTTCAGCTCCAGAGTCCATAAAGGCGCTTGCAAATGTCTCTTGTACTCTCAGTTTCGTTCGTGGATGCTCGAAAATTCATACGGAGACGGATCTTCAACTCCAGAGTCCATAAAGGGGCTTGCAAATGTCTCTTGTACCTTCAGTTTCGTTCGTGGATGCGCGAAAATCCACACGAAGACGGATCTTCAACTCCAGAGTCCATGAAGGCGCTTGCAAATGTCTCTTGTACCTTCAGTTTCGTTCGTGGATGCTCGAAAATTCACACGAAGACGGATCTTCAACTCCAGAGTCCATGAAGGCGCTTGCAAATGTCTCTTGTACCTTCAGTTTCGTTCGTGGATGCTCGAAAATTCGTACGAAGACGGATCTCCAACTCCAGAGTCGATAAATTCGCTTGCAAATGTTTGTGTTAGCCTCAGTTTCGATCGTGGATGCGCGAAAATTCATACGAAGACGGATCTTCAACTCCAGAGTCCATAAAGGCGCTTGCAAATGTCTCTTGTACCTTCAGTTTCGTTCGTGGATGCTCGAAAATTCGTACGAAGACGGATCTTCAACTCCACAGTCCATAGAATCGCTTCCAAATGTTTGTGTTAGCCTCAGTTTCGATCGTGGATGCGCGAGAATTCATACGAAGACGGATCTTCAACTCCAGAGTCCATAAAGGCGCTTGCAAATGTCTCTTGTACCTTCAGTTTCGTTCGTGGATGCTCGAAAATTCGTACGAAGACGGATCTTCAACTCCAGAGTCCATCAAGGCGCTTGCAAATGTCTCTTGTACCTTCAGTTTCGTTCGTGGATGCTCGAAAATTCGTACGAAGACGGATCTTCAACTCCACAGTCCATGAAATCGCTTGCAAATGTTTGTGTTAGCCTCAGTTTCGATTGTGGATGCGCGAAAATTCATACAAAGACGGATCTTCAACTCCAGAGTCCATAAAGGCGCTTGCAAATGTCTCTTGTACCTTCAGTTTCGTTCGTGGATGCGCGAAAATTCACACGAAGACGGATCTTCAACTCCAGAGTCCATAAAGGCGCTTGCAAATGTCTCTTGTACCTTCAGTTTCGTTCGTGGATGCTCGAAAATTCATACGAAGACGGATCTTCAACTCCAGAGCCCATACAGGCGCTTGCAAATGTCTCTTGTACCTTCAGTTTCGTTCGTGGATGCGCGAAAATTCATACGAAGACGGATCTTCAACTCCAGAGTCCATAAAGGCGCTTGCAAATGTCTCTTGTACCTTCAGTTTCGTTCGTGGATGCTCGAAAATTCGTACGAAGACGGATCTTCAACTCCACAGTCCATAGAATCGCTTCCGAATGTTTGTGTTAGCCTCAGTTTCGATCGTGGATGCGCGAGAATTCATACGAAGACGGATCTTCAACTCCAGAGTCCATGAAGGCGCTTGCAAATGTCTCTTGTACCTTCAGTTTCGTTCGTGGATGCTCGAAAATTCGTACGAAGACGGATCTTCAACTCCAGTGTCCATGAAGGCGCTTGCAAATGTCTCTTGTACCTTCAGTTTCGTTCGTGGATGCTCGAAAATTCGTACGAAGACGGATCTTCAACTCCACAGTCCATAGAATCGCTTCCGAATGTTTGTGTTAGCCTCAGTTTCGATCGTGGATGCGCGAGAATTCATACGAAGACGGATCTTCAACTCCAGAGTCCATGAAGGCGCTTGCAAATGTCTCTTGTACCTTCAGTTTCGTTCGTGGATGCGCGAAAATTCACACGAAGACGGATCTTCAACTCCAGAGTCCATAAAGGCGCTTGCAAATGTCTCTTGTACCTTCAGTTTCGTTCGTGGATGCTCGAAAATTCATACGAAGACGGATCTTCAACTCCAGAGCCCATACAGGCGCTTGCAAATGTCTCTTGTACCTTCAGTTTCGTTCGTGGATGCTCGAAAATTCATACGAAGACGGATCTTCAACTCCAGAGTCCATAAAGGTGCTTGCAAATGTCTCTTGTACCTTCAGTTTCGTTCGTGGATGCTCGAAAATTCATACGAAGACGGATCTTCAACTCCAGAGTCCATAAAGGCGCTTGCAAATGTCTCTTGTACTCTCAGTTTCATTCGTGGATGCTCGATAATTCATACGGAGACGGATCTTCAACTCCAGAGTCCATAAAGGGGCTTGCAAATGTCTCTTGTACCTTCAGTTTCGTTCGTGGATGCGCGAAAATTCACACGAAGACGGATCTTCAACTCCAGAGTCCATAAAGGCGCTTGCAAATGTCTCTTGTACCTTCAGTTTCGTTCGTGGATGCTCGAAAATTCATACGAAGACGGATCTTCAACTCCAGAGTCCATAAAGGCGCTTCCAAATGTCTCTTGTACCTTCAGTTTCGTTCGTGGATGCTCGAAAATTCGTACGAAGACGGATCTCCAACTCCAGAGTCGATAAATTCGCTTGCAAATGTTTGTGTTAGCCTCAGTTTCGATCGTGGATGCGCGAAAATTCATACGAAGACGGATCTTCAACTCCAGAGTCCATAAAGGCGCTTGCAAATGTCTCTTGTACCTCCAGTTTCGTTCGTGGATGCGCGAAAATTCACACGAAGACGGATCTTCAACTCCAGAGTCCATAAAGGCGCTTGCAAATGTCTCTTGTACCTTCAGTTTCGTTCGTGGATGCTCGAAAATTCGTACGAAGACGGATCTTCAACTCCACATTCCATAAAATCGCTTGCAAATGTTTGTGTTAGCCTCAGTTTCGATCGTGGATGCGCGAAAATTCATACGAAAACGGATCTTCAACTCCAGAGTCCATAAAGGCGCTTGCAAATGTCTCTTGTACCTTCAGTTTCGTTCGTGGATGCTCGAAAATTCATAAGAAGACGGATCTTCAACTCCAGAGTCCATAAAGGCGCTTGCAAATGTCTCTTGTACCTTCAGTTTCGTTCGTGGATGCGCGAAAATTCACACGAAGACGGATCTTCAACTCCAGAGTCCATAAAGGCGTTCGGAAATGTCTCTTGTACCTTCAGTTTCGTTCGTGGATGCTCGAAAATTCGTACGAAGACGGATCTTCAACTCCACAGTCCATAAAATCGCTTGCAAATGTTTGTGTTAGCCTCAGTTTCGATCGTGGATGCGCGAAAATTCATACGAAGACGGATCTTCAACTCCAGAGTCCATAAAGGCGCTTGCAAATGTCTCTTGTACCTTCAGTTTCGTTCGTGGATGCTCGAAAATTCATACGAAGACGGATCTTCAGCTCCAGAGTCCATAAAGGCGCTTGCAAATGTCTCTTGTACTCTCAGTTTCGTTCGTGGATGCTCGAAAATTCATACGGAGACGGATCTTCAACTCCAGAGTCCATAAAGGGGCTTGCAAATGTCTCTTGTACCTTCAGTTTCGTTCGTGGATGCGCGAAAATTCACACGAAGACGGATCTTCAACTCCAGAGTCCATGAAGGCGCTTGCAAATGTCTCTTGTACCTTCAGTTTCGTTCGTGGATGCTCGAAAATTCACACGAAGACGGATCTTCAACTCCAGAGTCCATGAAGGCGCTTGCAAATGTCTCTTGTACCTTCAGTTTCGTTCGTGGATGCTCGAAAATTCGTACGAAGACGGATCTCCAACTCCAGAGTCGATAAATTCGCTTGCAAATGTTTGTGTTAGCCTCAGTTTCGATCGTGGATGCGCGAAAATTCATACGAAGACGGATCTTCAACTCCAGAGTCCATAAAGGCGCTTGCAAATGTCTCTTGTACCTTCAGTTTCGTTCGTGGATGCTCGAAAATTCGTACGAAGACGGATCTTCAACTCCACAGTCCATAGAATCGCTTCCAAATGTTTGTGTTAGCCTCAGTTTCGATCGTGGATGCGCGAGAATTCATACGAAGACGGATCTTCAACTCCAGAGTCCATAAAGGCGCTTGCAAATGTCTCTTGTACCTTCAGTTTCGTTCGTGGATGCTCGAAAATTCGTACGAAGACGGATCTTCAACTCCAGAGTCCATCAAGGCGCTTGCAAATGTCTCTTGTACCTTCAGTTTCGTTCGTG
Organism: Phymatocera aterrima; assembly: GCA_963170745.1. Taxonomy (NCBI): domain Eukaryota; kingdom Metazoa; phylum Arthropoda; class Insecta; order Hymenoptera; family Tenthredinidae; genus Phymatocera; species Phymatocera aterrima. The sequence continues at coordinate 201,033 of CAUJGY010000194.1, forward strand.
GATGCTCGAAAATTCGTACGAAGACGGATCTTCAACTCCACAGTCCATAAAATCGCTTGCAAATGTTTGTGTTAGCCTCAGTTTCGATTGTGGATGCGCGAAAATTCATACAAAGACGGATCTTCAACTCCAGAGTCCATAAAGGCGCTTGCAAATGTCTCTTGTACCTTCAGTTTCGTTCGTGGATGCGCGAAAATTCACACGAAGACGGATCTTCAACTCCAGAGTCCATAAAGGCGCTTGCAAATGTCTCTTGTACCTTCAGTTTCGTTCGTGGATGCTCGAAAATTCATACGAAGACGGATCTTCAACTCCAGAGCCCATACAGGCGCTTGCAAATGTCTCTTGTACCTTCAGTTTCGTTCGTGGATGCTCGAAAATTCGTACGAAGACGGATCTCCAACTCCAGAGTCGATAAATTCGCTTGCAAATGTTTGTGTTAGCCTCAGTTTCGATCGTGGATGCGCGAAAATTCATACGAAGACGGATCTTCAACTCCAGAGTCCATAAAGGCGCTTGCAAATGTCTCTCGTACCTTCAGTTTCGTTCGTGGATGCTCGAAAATTCGTACGAAGACGGATCTTCAACTCCACAGTCCATAGAATCGCTTCCAAATGTTTGTGTTAGCCTCAGTTTCGATCGTGGATGCGCGAGAATTCATACGAAGACGGATCTTCAACTCCAGAGTCCATAAAGGCGCTTGCAAATGTCTCTTGTACCTTCAGTTTCGTTCGTGGATGCTCGAAAATTCGTACGAAGACGGATCTTCAACTCCAGAGTCCATCAAGGCGCTTGCAAATGTCTCTTGTACCTTCAGTTTCGTTCGTGGATGCTCGAAAATTCGTACGAAGACGGATCTTCAACTCCACAGTCCATAAAATCGCTTGCAAATGTTTGTGTTAGCCTCAGTTTCGATTGTGGATGCGCGAAAATTCATACAAAGACGGATCTTCAACTCCAGAGTCCATAAAGGCGCTTGCAAATGTCTCTTGTACCTTCAGTTTCGTTCGTGGATGCGCGAAAATTCACACGAAGACGGATCTTCAACTCCAGAGTCCATAAAGGCGCTTGCAAATGTCTCTTGTACCTTCAGTTTCGTTCGTGGATGCTCGAAAATTCATACGAAGACGGATCTTCAACTCCAGAGCCCATACAGGCGCTTGCAAATGTCTCTTGTACCTTCAGTTCCGTTCGTGGATGCGCGAAAATTCATACGAAGACGGATCTTCAACTCCAGAGTCCATAAAGGCGCTTGCAAATGTCTCTTGTACCTTCAGTTTCGTTCGTGGATGCTCGAAAATTCGTACGAAGACGGATCTTCAACTCCACAGTCCATAGAATCGCTTCCAAATGTTTGTGTTAGCCTCAGTTTCGATCGTGGATGCGCGAGAATTCATACGAAGACGGATCTTCAACTCCAGAGTCCATGAAGGCGCTTGCAAATGTCTCTTGTACCTTCAGTTTCGTTCGTGGATGCTCGAAAATTCGTACGAAGACGGATCTTCAACTCCAGAGTCCATGAAGGCGCTTGCAAATGTCTCTTGTACCTTCAGTTTCGTTCGTGGATGCTCGAAAATTCGTACGAAGACGGATCTTCAACTCCACAGTCCATAAAATCGCTTGCAAATGTTTTTGTTAGCCTCAGTTTCGATTGTGGATGCGCGAAAATTCATACAAAGACGGATCTTCAACTCCAGAGTCCATGAAGGCGCTTGCAAATGTCTCTTGTACCTTCAGTTTCGTTCGTGGATGCGCGAAAATTCACACGAAGACGGATCTTCAACTCCAGAGTCCATAAAGGCGCTTGCAAATGTCTCTTGTACCTTCAGTTTCGTTCGTGGATGCTCGAAAATTCATACGAAGACGGATCTTCAACTCCAGAGTCCATAAAGGTGCTTGCAAATGTCTCTTGTACCTTCAGTTTCGTTCGTGGATGCTCGAAAATTCATACGAAGACGGATCTTCAACTCCAGAGTCCATAAAGGCGCTTGCAAATGTCTCTTGTACTCTCAGTTTCATTCGTGGATACTCGATAATTCATACGGAGACGGATCTTCAACTCCAGAGTCCATAAAGGGGCTTGCAAATGTCTCTTGTACCTTCAGTTTCGTTCGTGGATGCGCGAAAATTCACACGAAGACGGATCTTCAACTCCAGAGTCCATAAAGGCGCTTGCAAATGTCTCTTGTACCTTCAGTTTCGTTCGTGGATGCTCGAAAATTCATACGAAGACGGATCTTCAACTCCAGAGTCCATAAAGGCGCTTCCAAATGTCTCTTGTACCTTCAGTTTCGTTCGTGGATGCTCGAAAATTCGTACGAACACGGATCTCCAACTCCAGAGTCGATAAATTCGCTTGCAAATGTTTGTGTTAGCCTCAGTTTCGATCGTGGATGCGCGAAAATTCATACGAAGACGGATCTTCAACTCCAGAGTCCATAAAGGCGCTTGCAAATGTCTCTTGTACCTTCAGTTTCGTTCGTGGATGCGCGAAAATTCACACGAAGACGGATCTTCAACTCCAGAGTCCATAAAGGCGCTTGCAAATGTCTCTTGTACCTTCAGTTTCGTTCGTGGATGCTCGAAAATTCGTACGAAGACGGATCTTCAACTCCACATTCCATAAAATCGCTTGCAAATGTTTGTGTTAGCCTCAGTTTCGATCGTGGATGCGCGAAAATTCATACGAAAACGGATCTTCAACTCCAGAGTCCATAAAGGCGCTTGCAAATGTCTCTTGTACCTTCAGTTTCGTTCGTGGATGCTCGAAAATTCATAAGAAGACGGATCTTCAACTCCAGAGTCCATAAACGCGCTTGCAAATGTCTCTTGTACCTTCAGTTTCGTTCGTGGATGCGCGAAAATTCACACGAAGACGGATCTTCAACTCCAGAGTCCATAAAGGCGTTCGGAAATGTCTCTTGTACCTTCAGTTTCGTTCGTGGATGCTCGAAAATTCGTACGAAGACGGATCTTCAACTCCACAGTCCATAAAATCGCTTGCAAATGTTTGTGTTAGCCTCAGTTTCGATCGTGGATGCGCGAAAATTCATACGAAGACGGATCTTCAACTCCAGAGTCCATAAAGGCGCTTGCAAATGTCTCTTGTACCTTCAGTTTCGTTCGTGGATGCTCGAAAATTCATACGAAGACGGATCTTCAGCTCCAGAGTCCATAAAGGCGCTTGCAAATGTCTCTTGTACTCTCAGTTTCGTTCGTGGATGCTCGAAAATTCATACGGAGACGGATCTTCAACTCCAGAGTCCATAAAGGGGCTTGCAAATGTCTCTTGTACCTTCAGTTTCGTTCGTGGATGCGCGAAAATTCACACGAAGACGGATCTTCAACTCCAGAGTCCATGAAGGCGCTTGCAAATGTCTCTTGTACCTTCAGTTTCGTTCGTGGATGCTCGAAAATTCACACGAAGACGGATCTTCAACTCCAGAGTCCATGAAGGCGCTTGCAAATGTCTCTTGTACCTTCAGTTTCGTTCGTGGATGCTCGAAAATTCGTACGAAGACGGATCTCCAACTCCAGAGTCGATAAATTCGCTTGCAAATGTTTGTGTTAGCCTCAGTTTCGATCGTGGATGCGCGAAAATTCATACGAAGACGGATCTTCAACTCCAGAGTCCATAAAGGCCCTTGCAAATGTCTCTTGTACCTTCGGTTTCGTTCGTGGATGCTCGAAAATTCGTACGAAGACGGATCTTCAACTCCACAGTCCATAGAATCGCTTCCAAATGTTTGTGTTAGCCTCAGTTTCGATCGTGGATGCGCGAGAATTCATACGAAGACGGATCTTCAACTCCAGAGTCCATAAAGGCGCTTGCAAATGTCTCTTGTACCTTCAGTTTCGTTCGTGGATGCTCGAAAATTCGTACGAAGACGGATCTTCAACTCCAGAGTCCATCAAGGCGCTTGCAAATGTCTCTTGTACCTTCAGTTTCGTTCGTGGATGCTCGAAAATTCGTACGAAGACGGATCTTCAACTCCACAGTCCATAAAATCGCTTGCAAATGTTTGTGTTAGCCTCAGTTTCGATTGTGGATGCGCGAAAATTCATACAAAGACGGATCTTCAACTCCAGAGTCCATAAAGGCGCTTGCAAATGTCTCTTGTACCTTCAGTTTCGTTCGTGGATGCGCGAAAATTCACACGAAGACGGATCTTCAACTCCAGAGTCCATAAAGGCGCTTGCAAATGTCTCTTGTACCTTCAGTTTCGTTCGTGGATGCTCGAAAATTCATACGAAGACGGATCTTCAACTCCAGAGCCCATACAGGCGCTTGCAAATGTCTCTTGTACCTTCAGTTTCGTTCGTGGATGCGCGAAAATTCACACGAAGACTGATCTTCAACTCCAGAGTCCATAAAGGCGCTTGCAAATGTCTCTTGTACCTTCAGTTTCGATCGTGGAAGCTCGAAAATTCATACGAAGACGGATCTTTGACTCCAGAGTCCATAAAGGTGCTTGCAAATTTCTTTTGTACCTTCAGTTTCGTTCGTGGATGCTCGAAAATTCATACGAAGACGGATCTTCAACTCCAGAGTCCATAAAGGCGCTTGCAAATGTCTCTTGTACCTTCAGTTTCGTTCGTGGATGCTCGAAAATTCATACGAAGACGGATCTTCAACTCCGGAGTCCATAAAGGCGCTTGCAAATGTCTCTTGTACCTTCAGTTTCGTTCGTGGATGCTCGAAAATTCATACGAAGACGGATCTTCAACTCCAGAGTCCATAAAGGCGCTTGCTAATGATTTTTGTACCTTCAGTTTCGTTCGTGGATGCTCGAAAATTCGTACGAAGACGGATCTTCAACTCCACAGTCCATAAAATCGCTTGCAAATGTTTGTGTCAGCCTCAGTTTCGATCGTGGATGCTCGAAAATTCATACGGAGACGGATCTTCAACTCCAGAGTCCATAAAGGCGCTTGCAAACGTCTCTTGTACCTTCAGTTTCGTTCGTGGATGCTCGAAAATTCGTACGAAGACGGATCTTCAACTCCAGAGTCCATAAAGGCGCTTGCAAATGTCTCTTGTACCTTCAGTTTCGTTCGTGGATGCGCGAAAATTCACACGAAGACGGATCTTCAGCTCCAGAGTCCATAAAGGCGCTTGGAATTGTCTCTTGTACCTTCAGTTTCGTTCGTGGATGCTCGAAAATTCGTACGAAGACGGATCTTCAACTACACAGTCCATAAAATCGCTTGCAAATGTTTGTGTTAGCCTCAGTTTCGATCGTGGATGCGCGAAAATTCATACGAAGACGGATCTTCAACTCCAGAGTCCATAAAGGCGCTTGCAAATGCCTCTTGTACCTCCAGTTTCGTTCGTGGATGCTCGAAAATTCATACGAAGACGGATCTTCAACTCCAGAGTCCATAAAGGCGCTTGCAAATGTCTCTTGTACCTTCAGTTTCGTTCGTGGATGCTCGAAAATTCATACGAAGACGGATCTTCAACTCCAGAGTCCATAAAGGCGCTTGCAAATGTTTCTTGTACCTTCAGTTTCGTTCGTGGATGCTCGAAAATTCGTACGAAGACGGATCTTCAGCTCCAGAGTCCATAAAGGCGCTTGCAAATGTCTCTTGTACTCTCAGTTTCGTTCGTGGATGCTCGAAAATTCATACGGAGACGGATCTTCAACTCCAGAGTCCATAAAGGGGCTTGCAAATGTCTCTTGTACCTTCAGTTTCGTTCGTGGATGCGTGAAAATTCACACGAAGACGGATCTTCAACTCCAGAGTCCATAACGGCGCTCACAAACGTCTCTTGTACCTTCAGTTTCGTTCGTGGATCCTCGGAAATTCATACGAAGACGGATCTTCAACTCCAGAGTCCATGAAGGCGCTTGCAAATGTCTCTTGTACCTTCAGTTTCGTTCGTGGATGCTCGAAAATTCGTACGAAGACGGATCTCCAACTCCAGAGTCGATAAATTCGCTTGCAAATGTTTGTGTTAGCCTCAGTTTCGATCGTGGATGCGCGAAAATTCATACGAAGACGGATCTTCAACTCCAGAGTCCATAAAGGCGCTTGCAAATGTCTCTTGTACCTTCAGTTTCGTTCGTGGATGCTCGAAAATTCGTACGAAGACGGATCTTCAACTCCACAGTCCATAGAATCGCTTGCAAATGTTTGTGTTAGCCTCAGTTTCGATCGTGGATGCGCGAGAATTCATACGAAGACAGATCTTCAACTCCAGAGTCCATAAAGGCGCTTGCAAAAGTCTCTTGTACCTTCAGTTTCGTTCGTGGATGCTCGAAAATTCGTACGAAGACGGATCTTCAACTCCAGAGTCCATAAAGGCGCTTGCAAATGTCTCTTGTACCTTCAGTTTCGTTCGTGGATGCTCGAAAATTCGTACGAAGACGGATCTTCAACTCCACAGTCCATAAAATCGCTTGCAAATGTTTGTGTTAGCCTCAGTTTCGATTGTGGATGCGCGAAAATTCATACAAAGACGGATCTTCAACTCCAGAGTCCATAAAGGCGCTTGCAAATGTCTCTTGTACCTTCAGTTTCGATCGTGGAAGCTCGAAAATTCATACGAAGACGGATCTTTGACTCCAGAGTCCATAAAGGTGCTTGCAAATTTCTTTTGTACCTTCAGTTTCGTTCGTGGATGCTCGAAAATTCATACGAAGACGGATCTTCAACTCCAGAGTCCATAAAGGCGCTTGCGAATGTCTCTTGTACCTTCAGTTTCGTTCGTGGATGCTCGAAAATTCATACGAAGACGGATCTTCAACTCCGGAGTCCGTAAAGGCGCTTGCAAATGTCTCTTGTACCTTCAGTTTCGTTCGTGGATGCTCGAAAATTCATACGAAGACGGATCTTCAACTCCAGAGTCCATAAAGGCGCTTGCAAATGTTTCTTGTACCTTCAGTTTCGTTCGTGGATGCTCGAAAATTCGTACGAAGACGGATCTTCAACTCCACAGTCCATAAAATCGCTTGCAAATGTTTGTGTTAGCCTCAGTTTCGATCGTGGATGCTCGAAAATTCATACGGAGACGGATTTTCAACTCCAGAGTCCATAAAGGCGCTTGCAAACGTCTCTTGTACCTTCAGTTTCGTTCGTGGATGCTCGAAAATTCGTACGAAGACGGATCTTCAACTCCAGAGTCCATAAAGGCGCTTGCAAATGTCTCTTGTACCTTCAGTTTCGTTCGTGGATGCGCGAAAATTCACACGAAGACGGATCTTCAACTCCAGAGTCCATAAAGGCGCTTGGAAATGTCTCTTGTACCTTCAGTTTCGTTCGTGGATGCTCGAAAATTCGTACGAAGACGGATCTTCAACTCCACAGTCCATAAAATCGCTTGCAAATGTTTGTGTTAGCCTCAGTTTCGATCGTGGATGCGCGAAAATTCATACGAAGACGGATCTTCAACTCCAGAGTCCATAAAGGCGCTTGCAAATGTCTCTTGTACCTCCAGTTTCGTTCGTGGATGCTCGAAAATTCATACGAAGACGGATCTTCAACTCCAGAGTCCATAAAGGCGCTTGCAAATGTCTCTTGTACCTTCAGTTTCGTTCGTGGATGCTCGAAAATTCATACGAAGACGGATCTTCAACTCCAGAGTCCATGAAGGCGCTTGCAAATGTTTCTTGTACCTTCAGTTTCGTTCGTGGATGCTCGAAAATTCGTACGAAGACGGATCTTCAACTCCACAGTCCATAAAATCGCTTGCAAATGTTTGTGTTAGCCTCAGTTTCGATCGTGAATGCGCGAAAATTCATACGAAGACGGATCTTCAACTCCAGAGTCCATAAAGGCGCTTTCAAATGTCTCTTGTACTCTCAGTTTCGTTCGTGGATGCTCGAAAATTCATACGGAGACGGATCTTCAACTCCAGAGTCCATAAAGGCGCTTGCAAACGTCTCTTGTACCTTCAGTTTCGTTCGTGGATGCTCGAAAATTCGTACGAAGACGGATCTTCAACTCCACAGTCCATAAAATCGCTTGCAAATGTTTGTGTTAGCCTCAGTTTCGATCGTGGATGCGCGAAAATTCATACGAAGACGGATCTTCAACTCCAGAGTCCATAAAGGCGCTTGCAAATGTCTCTTGCACCTTCAGTTTCGTTCGTGGATGCTCGAAAATTCGTACAAAGACGGATCTTCAACTCCAGAGTCCATAAAATCGCTTACAAATGTTTGTGTTAGCCTCAGTTTCGATCGTGAATGCGCGAAAATTCATACGAAGACGGATCTTCAACTCCAGAGTCCATAAAGGCGCTTGCAAATGTCTCTTGTACCTTCAGTTTCGTTCGTGGATGCTTGAAAATTCGTACGAAGACGGATCTTCAACTCCAGAGTCCATAAAGGCGCTTGCAAATGTCTCTTGTACCTTCAGTTTCGTTCGAGGATGCTCGAAAATTCGTACGATGACGGATCTTCAACTCCAGAGTCCATAAAATCGCTTACAAATGTTTGTGTTAGCCTCAGTTTCGATCGTGAATGCGCGAAAATTCATACGAAGACGGATCTTCAACTCCAGAGTCCATAAAGGCGCTTGCAAATGTCTCTTGTACCTTCAGTTTCGTTCGTGGATGCTTGAAAATTCGTACGAAGACGGATCTTCAACTCCAGAGTCCATAAAGGCGCTTGCAAATGTCTCTTGTACCTTCAGTTTCGTTCGTGGATGCTCGAAAATTCGTACGATGACGGATCTTCAACTCCAGAGTCCATAAAGGCGCTTGGAAATGTCTCTTGTACCTTCAGTTTCGTTCGTGGATGCTCGAAAATTCGTACGAAGACGGATCTTCAACTCCACAGTCCATAAAATCGCTTGCAAATGTTTGTGTTAGCCTTAGTTTCGATCGTGGATGCGCGAAAATTCATACGAAGACGGATCTTCAACTCCAGAGTCCATAAAGGCGCTTGCAAATGTCTCTTGTACCTTCAGTTTCGTTCGTGGATGCTCGAAAATTCATACGAAGACGGATCTTCAACTCCAGAGTCCATAAAGGCGCTTGCAAATGTCTCTTGTACCTTCAGTTTCGTTCGTGGATGCGCGAAAATTCACACGAAGACGGATCTTCAACTCCAGAGTCCATAAAGGCGCTTGCAAATGTCTCTTGTACCTTCAGTTTCGTTCGTGGATGCTCGAAAATTCATACGAAGACGGATCTTCAACTCCAGAGTCCATAAAGGCGCTTGCAAATGTCTCTCGTACCTTCAGTTTCGTTCGTGGATGCTCGAAAATTCGTACGAAGACGGATCTTCAACTCCACAGTCCATAAAATCGCTTGCAAATGTTTGTGTTAGCCTCAGTTTCGATCGTGGATGCGCGAAAATTCATACGAAGACGGATCTTCAACTCCAGAGTCCATAAAGGCGCTTGCAAATGTCTCTTGTACCTTCAGTTTCGTTCGTGGATGCTCGAAAATTCGTACGAAGACGGATCTTCAACTCCACAGTCCATAAAATCGCTTGCAAATGTTTGTGTTAGCCTCAGTTTCGATCATGGATGCGCGAAAATTCATACGAAGACGGATCTCCAACTCCAGAGTCCATAAAGGCGCTTGCAAATGTCTCTTGTACATTCAGTTTCGTTCGTGGATGCTCGAATATTCATACGAAGACGGATCTTCAACTCCAGAGTCCATAAAGGCGCTTGCAAATGTTTCTTGTACCTTCAGTTTCGTTCGTGGATGCGCGAAAATTCATACGAAGACGGATCTTCAACTCCAGAGTCCATAAAGGCGCTTGCAAATGTCTCTTGTACCTTCAGTTTCGTTCGTGGATGCTCGAAAATTCATACGAAGACGGATCTTCAACTCCAGAGTCCATAAAGGTGTTTGCAAATGTCTCTTGTACCTTCAGTTTCGTTCGTGGATGCTCGAAAATTCGTACGAAGACGGATCTTCAACTCCACAGTCCATAAAATCGCTTGCAAATGTTTGTGTTAGCCTCAGTTTCGATCATGGATGCGCGAAAATTCATACGAAGACGGATCTTCAACTCCAGAGTCCATAAAGGCGCTTGCAAATGTCTCTTGTACATTCAGTTTCGTTCGTGGATGCTCGAATATTCATACGAAGACGGATCTTCAACTCCAGAGTCCATAAAGGCGCTTGCAAATGTTTCTTGTACCTTCAGTTTCGTTCGTGGATGCGCGAAAATTCATACGAAGACGGATCTTCAACTCCAGAGTCCATAAAGGCGCTTGCAAATGTCTCTTGTACCTTCAGTTTCGTTCGTGGATGCTCGAAAATTCGTACGAAGACGGATCTTCAACTCCACAGTCCATAAAATCGCTTGCAAATGTTTGTGTTAGCCTCAGTTTCGATCATGGATGCGCGAAAATTCATACGAAGACGGATCTCCAACTCCAGAGTCCATAAAGGCGCTTGCAAATGTCTCTTGTACATTCAGTTTCGTTCGTGGATGCTCGAATATTCATACGAAGACGGATCTTCAACTCCAGAGTCCATAAAGGCGCTTGCAAATGTTTCTTGTACCTTCAGTTTCGTTCGTGGATGCGCGAAAATTCATACGAAGACGGATCTTCAACTCCAGAGTCCATAAAGGCGCTTGCAAATGTCTCTTGTACCTTCAGTTTCGTTCGTGGATGCTCGAAAATTCATACGAAGACGGATCTTCAACTCCAGAGTCCATAAAGGTGTTTGCAAATGTCTCTTGTACCTTCAGTTTCGTTCGTGGATGCTCGAAAATTCGTACGAAGACGGATCTTCAACTCCACAGTCCATAAAATCGCTTGCAAATGTTTGTGTTAGCCTCAGTTTCGATCATGGATGCGCGAAAATTCATACGAAGACGGATCTTCAACTCCAGAGTCCATAAAGGCGCTTGCAAATGTCTCTTGTACATTCAGTTTCGTTCGTGGATGCTCGAATATTCATACGAAGACGGATCTTCAACTCCAGAGTCCATAAAGGCGCTTGCAAATGTTTCTTGTACCTTCAGTTTCGTTCGTGGATGCGCGAAAATTCATACGAAGACGGATCTTCAACTCCAGAGTCCATAAAGGCGCTTGCAAATGTCTCTTGTACCTTCAGTTTCGTTCGTGGATGCTCGAAAATTCATACGAAGACGGATCTTCAACTCCAGAGTCCATAAAGGCGCTTGCAAATGTCTCTTGTACCTTCAGTTTCGTTCGTGGATGCTCGAAAATTCGTACGAAGACGGATCTTCAACTCCAGAGTCCATAAAGGCGCTTGCAAATGTCTCTTGTACCTTCAGTTTCGTTCGTGGATGCTCGAAAATTCATACGAAGACGGATCTCCAACTCCAGAGTCGATAAATTCGCTTGAAAATGTTTGTGTTAGCCTCAGTTTCGATCGTGAATGCGCGAAAATTCATACGAAGACGGATCTTCAACTCCAGAGTCCATAAAGGCGCTTGCAAATGTCTCTTGTACCTTCAGTTTCGTTCGTGGATGCTGGAAAATTCGTACGAAGACGGATCTTTAACTCCAGAGTTCATAAAGGCGCTTGCAAATGTCTCTTGTACCTTCAGTTTCGTTCGTGGATGCTCGAAAATTCGTACGAAGACGGATCTTCAACTCCAGAGTCCATAAAGGCGCTTGCAAATGTCTCTTGTACCTTCAGTTTCGATCGTGGAAGCTCGAAAATTCATACGACGACGGATCTTCAACTCCAGAGTCCATAAAGGCGCTTCCAAATGTCTCTTGTACCTTTAGTTTCGTTCGTGGATGCTCGAAAATTCATACGACGACGGATCTTCAATTGCAGAGTCCATAAAGGCGCTTGCAAATGTCTCTTGTACCTTCAGTTTCGTTCGTGGATGCTCGAAAATTCATACGAAGACGGATCTTCAACTCCAGAGTCCATAAAGGCGCTTGCAAATGTCTCTTGTACCTTCAGTTTCGTTCGTGGATGCTCGAAAATTCGTACGAAGACGGATCTTTAACTCCAGAGTCCATAAAGGCGCTTGCAAATGTCTCTTGTACCTTCAGTTTCGTTCGTGGATGCTCGAAAATTCGTACGAAGACGGATCTTTAACTCCAGAGTCCATAAAGGCGCTTGCAAATGTCTCTTGTACCTTCAGTTTCGTTCGTGGATGCTCGAAAATTCATACGAAGACGGATCTCCAGCTCCAGAGTCGATAAATTCGCTTGAAAATGTTTGTGTTAGCCTCAGTTTCGATCGTGGACGCGCGAAAATTCATACGAAGACGGATCTTTAACTCCAGAGTCCATAAAGGCGCTTGCAAATGTCTCTTGTACCTTCAGTTTCGTTCGTGGATGCTCGAAAATTCGTCCGAAGACGGATCTTCAACTCCAGAGTCCATAACATCGCTTGCAAATGTTTGTGTTAGCCTCAGTTTCGATCGTGAATGCGCGAAAATTCATACGAAGACGGATCTTCAACTCCAGAGTCCATAAAGGCGCTTGCAAATGTCTCTTGTACCTTCAGTTTCGTTCGTGGATGCTCGAAAATTCGTACGAAGACGGATCTTTAACTCCAGAGTCCATAAAGGCGCTTGCAAATGTCTCTTGTACCTTCAGTTTTGTTCGTGGATGCTCGAAAATTCGTACGAAGACGGATCTTCAATTCCACAGTCCATAAAATCGCTTGCAAATGTTTGTGTTAGCCTCAGTTTCGATCATGGATGCGCGAAAATTCATACGAAGACGGATCTCCAACTCCAGAGTCCATAAAGGCGCTTGCAAATGTCTCTTGTACATTCAGTTTCGTTCGTGGATGCTCGAATATTCATACGAAGACGGATCTTCAACTCCAGAGTCCATAAAGGCGCTTGCAAATGTTTCTTGTACCTTCAGTTTCGTTCGTGGATGCGCGAAAATTCATACGAAGACGGATCTTCAACTCCAGAGTCCATAAAGGCGCTTGCAAATGTCTCTTGTACCTTCAGTTTCGTTCGTGGATGCTCGAAAATTCATACGAAGACGGATCTTCAACTCCAGAGTCCATAAAGGTGTTTGCAAATGTCTCTTGTACCTTCAGTTTCGTTCGTGGATGCTCGAAAATTCGTACGAAGACGGATCTTCAACTCCACAGTCCATAAAATCGCTTGCAAATGTTTGTGTTAGCCTCAGTTTCGATCATGGATGCGCGAAAATTCATACGAAGACCGATCTTCAACTCCAGAGTCCATAAAGGCGCTTGCAAATGTCTCTTGTACATTCAGTTTCGTTCGTGGATGCTCGAATATTCATACGAAGACGGATCTTCAACTCCAGAGTCCATAAAGGCGCTTGCAAATGTTTCTTGTACCTTCAGTTTCGTTCGTGGATGCGCGAAAATTCATACGAAGACGGATCTTCAACTCCAGAGTCCATAAAGGCGCTTGCAAATGTCTCTTGTACCTTCAGTTTCGTTCGTGGATGCTCGAAAATTCATACGAAGACGGATCTTCAACTCCAGAGTCCATAAAGGCGCTTGCAAATGTCTCTTGTACCTTCAGTTTCGTTCGTGGATGCTCGAAAATTCGTACGAAGACGGATCTTCAACTCCAGAGTCCATAAAGGCGCTTGCAAATGTCTCTTGTACCTTCAGTTTCGTTCGTGGATGCTCGAAAATTCATACGAAGACGGATCTCCAACTCCAGAGTCGATAAATTCGCTTGAAAATGTTTGTGTTAGCCTCAGTTTCGATCGTGAATGCGCGAAAATTCATACGAAGACGGATCTTCAACTCCAGAGTCCATAAAGGCGCTTGCAAATGTCTCTTGTACCTTCAGTTTCGTTCGTGGATGCTGGAAAATTCGTACGAAGACGGATCTTTAACTCCAGAGTTCATAAAGGCGCTTGCAAATGTCTCTTGTACCTTCAGTTTCGTTCGTGGATGCTCGAAAATTCGTACGAAGACGGATCTTCAACTCCAGAGTCCATAAAGGCGCTTGCAAATGTCTCTTGTACCTTCAGTTTCGATCGTGGAAGCTCGAAAATTCATACGACGACGGATCTTCAACTCCAGAGTCCATCAAGGCGCTTCCAAATGTCTCTTGTACCTTTAGTTTCGTTCGTGGATGCTCGAAAATTCATACGACGACGGATCTTCAATTGCAGAGTCCATAAAGGCGCTTGCAAATGTCTCTTGTACCTTCAGTTTGGTTCGTGGATGCTCGAAAATTCATACGAAGACGGATCTTCAACTCCAGAGTCCATAAAGGCGCTTGCAAATGTCTCTTGTACCTTCAGTTTCGTTCGTGGATGCTCGAAAATTCGTACGAAGACGGATCTTTAACTCCAGAGTCCATAAAGGCGCTTGCAAATGTCTCTTGTACCTTCAGTTTCGTTCGTGGATGCTCGAAAATTCGTACGAAGACGGATCTTTAACTCCAGAGTCCATAAAGGCGCTTGCAAATGTCTCTTGTACCTTCAGTTTCGTTCGTGGATGCTCGAAAATTCATACGAAGACGGATCTCCAGCTCCAGAGTCGATAAATTCGCTTGAAAATGTTTGTGTTAGCCTCAGTTTCGATCGTGGACGCGCGAAAATTCATACGAAGACGGATCTTTAACTCCAGAGTCCATAAAGGCGCTTGCAAATGTCTCTTGTACCTTCAGTTTCGTTCGTGGATGCTCGAAAATTCGTCCGAAGACGGATCTTCAACTCCAGAGTCCATAACATCGCTTGCAAATGTTTGTGTTAGCCTCAGTTTCGATCGTGAATGCGCGAAAATTCATACGAAGACGGATCTTCAACTCCAGAGTCCATAAAGGCGCTTGCAAATGTCTCTTGTACCTTCAGTTTCGTTCGTGGATGCTCGAAAATTCGTACGAAGACGGATCTTTAACTCCAGAGTCCATAAAGGCGCTTGCAAATGTCTCTTGTACCTTCAGTTTTGTTCGTGGATGCTCGAAAATTCGTACGAAGACGGATCTTCAACTCCAGAGTCCATAAAGGCGCTTGCAAATGTCTCTTGTACCTTCAGTTTCGATCGTGGAAGCTCGAAAATTCATACGACGACGGATCTTCAACTCCAGAGTCCATAAAGGCGCTTGCAAATGTCTCTTGTACCTTTAGTTTCGTTCGTGGATGCTCGAAAATTCATACGACGACGGATCTTCAACTCCAGAGTCCATAAAGGCGTTCGCAAATGTCTCTTGTACCTTCAGTTTCGTTCGTGGATGCTCGAAAATTCGTACGAAGACGGATCTTCAACTCCAGAGTCCATAAAGGCGCTTGCAAATGTTTGTGTTAGCCTCAGTTTCGATCGTGGATGCGCGAAAATTCATACGAAGACGGATCTTCAACTCCAGAGTCCATAAAGGCGCTTGCAAATGTCTCGTGTACCTTCAGTTTCGTTCGTGGATGCTCGAAAATTCATACGAAGACGGATCTTCAACTCCAGAGTCCATAAAGGCGCTTGCAAATGTCTCTTGTACCTTCAGTTTCGTTCGTGGATGCTCGAAAATTCATACGAAGACGGATCTTCAACTCCAGAGTCCATAAAGGCGCTTGCAAATGTCTCTTGTACCTTCAGTTTCGTTCGTGGATGCGCGAAAATTCACACGAAGACGGATCTTCAACTCTAGAGTCCATGAATGCGCTTGCAAATGTCTCTTGTACCTTCAGTTTCGATCGTGGATGCGCGAAAATTCATACGAAGACGGATCTTCAACTCCAGAGTCCATAAAGGCGCTTGCAAATGTCTCTTGTACCTTCAGTTTCGTTCGTGGATGCTCGAAAATTCATACGAAGACGGATCTTCAACTCCAGAGTCCATAAAGGCGCTTGCAAATGTCTCTTGTACCTTCAGTTTCGTTCGTGGATGCGCGAAAATTCACACGAAGACGGGTCTTCAACTCTAGAGTCCATGAAGGCGCTTGCAAATGTCTCTTGTACCTTCAGTTTCGTTCGTGGATGCTCGAAAATTCGTACGAAGACGGATCTCCAACTCCAGAGTCGATAAAATCGCTTGCAAATGTTTGTGTTAGCCTCAGTTTCGATCGTGGATGCGCGAAAATTCATACGAAGACGGATCTTCAACTCCAGAGTCCAAAAAGGCGCTTGCAAATGTCTCTTGTACTCTCAGTTTCGTTCGTGGATGCTCGAAAATTCATACGGAGACGGATCTTCAACTCCAGAGTCCATAAAGGGGCTTGCAAATGTCTCTTGTACCTTCAGTTCCGTTCGTGGATGCGCGAAAATTCACACGAAGACGGATCTTCAACTCCAGAGTCCATAAAGGCGCTTGCAAATGTCTCTTGTACCTTCAGTTTCGTTCGTGGATGCTCGAAAATTCATACGAAGACGGATCTTCAACTCCAGAGTCCATAAAGGCGCTTGCAAATGTCTCTTGTACCTTCAGTTTCGTTCGTGGATGCTCGAAAATTCGTACGAAGACGGATCTCCAACTCCAGAGTCCATAAAGGCGCTTGCAAATGTCTCTTGTACCTTCAGTTTCGTTCGTGGATGCTCGAAAATTCATACGAAGACGGATCTCCAACTCCAGAGTCGATAAATTCGCTTGAAAATGTTTGTGTTAGCCTCAGTTTCGATCGTGAAGGCGCGAAAATTCATACGAAGACGGATCTTCAACTCCAGAGTCCATAAAGGCGCTTGCAAATGTCTCTTGTACCTTCAGTTTCGTTCGTGGATGCTCGAAAATTCGTACGAAGACGGATCTTTAACTCCAGAGTCCATAAAGGCGCTTGCAAATGTCTCTTGTACCTTCAGTTTCGTTCGTGGATGCTCGAAAATTCGTACGAAGACGGATCTTCAACTCCAGAGTCCATAAAGGCACTTGCAAATGTCTCTTGTACCTTCAGTTTCGATCGTGGAAGCTCGAAAATTCATACGACGACGGATCTTCAACTCCAGAGTCCATAAAGGCGCTTGCAAATGTCTCTTGTACCTTTAGTTTCGTTCGTGGATGCTCGAAAATTCATACGACGACGGATCTTCAATTCCAGAGTCCATAAAGGCGCTTGCAAATGTCTCTTGTACCTTCAGTTTCGTTCGTGGATGCTCGAAAATTCATACGAAGACGGATCTTCAACTCCAGAGTCCATAAAGGCGCTTGCAAATGTCTCTTGTACCTTCAGTTTCGTTCGTGGATGCTCGAAAATTCGTACGAAGACGGATCTTTAACTCCAGAGTCCATAAAGGCGCTTGCAAATGTCTCTTGTACCTTCAGCTTCGTTCGTGGATGCTCGAAAATTCATACGAAGACGGATCTCCAACTCCAGAGTCGATAAATTCGCTTGAAAATGTTTGTGTTAGCCTCAGTTTCGATCGTGGACGCGCGAAAATTCATACGAAGACGGATCTTCAACTCCAGAGTCCATAAAGGCGCTTGCAAATGTCTCTTGTACCTTCAGTTTCGTTCGTGGATGCTCGAAAATTCGTCCGAAGACGGATCTTCAACTCCAGAGTCCATAACATCGCTTGCAAATGTTTGTGTTAGCCTCAGTTTCGATCGTGAATGCGCGAAAATTCATACGAAGACGGATCTTCAACTCCAGAGTCCATAAAGGCGCTTGCAAATGTCTCTTGTACCTTCAGTTTCGTTCGTGGATGCTCGAAAATTCGTACGAAGACGGATCTTTAACTCGAGAGTCCATAAAGGCGCTTGCAAATGTCTCTTGTACCTTCAGTTTCGTTCGTGGATGCTCGAAAATTCGTACGAAGACGGATCTTCAACTCCAGAGTCCATAAAGGCGCTTGCAAATGTCTCTTGTACCTTCAGTTTCGATCGTGGAAGCTCGAAAATTCATACGACGACGGATCTTCAACTCCAGAGTCCATAAAGGCGCTTGCAAATGTTTGTGTTAGCCTCAGTTTCGATCGTGGATGCGCGAAAATTCATACGAAGACGGATCTTCAACTCCAGAGTCCATAAAGGCGCTTGCAAATGTCTCGTGTACCTTCAGTTTCGTTCGTGGATGCTCGAAAATTCATACGAAGACGGATCTTCAACTCCAGAGTCCATAAAGGCGCTTGCAAATGTCTCTTGTACCTTCAGTTTCGTTCGTGGATGCTCGAAAATTCATACGAAGACGGATCTTCAACTCCAGAGTCCATAATGGCGCTTGCAAATGTCTCTTGTACCTTCAGTTTCGTTCGTGGATGCGCGAAAATTCACACGAAGACGGATCTTCAACTCTAGAGTCCATGAATGCGCTTGCAAATGTCTCTTGTACCTTCAGTTTCGATCGTGGATGCGCGAAAATTCATACGAAGACGGATCTTCAACTCCAGAGTCCATAAAGGCGCTTGCAAATGTCTCTTGTACCTTCAGTTTCGTTCGTGGATGCTCGAAAATTCATACGAAGACGGATCTTCAACTCCAGAGTCCATAAAGGCGCTTGCAAATGTCTCTTGTACCTTCAGTTTCGTTCGTGGATGCTCGAAAATTCGTACGAAGACGGATCTTCAACTCCAGAGTCCATAAAGGCGCTTGCAAATGTCTCTTGTACCTTCAGTTTCGTTCGTGGATGCTCGAAAATTCATACGAAGACGGATCTCCAACTCCAGAGTCGATAAATTCGCTTGAAAATGTTTGTGTTAGCCTCAGTTTCGATCGTGAATGCGCGAAAATTCATACGAAGACGGATCTTCAACTCCAGAGTCCATAAAGGCGCTTGCAAATGTCTCTTGTACCTTCAGTTTCGTTCGTGGATGCTCGAAAATTCGTACGAAGACGGATCTTTAACTCCAGAGTCCATAAAGGCGCTTGCAAATGTCTCTTGTACCTTCAGTTTCGATCGTGGAAGCTCGAAAATTCATACGACGACGGATCTTCAACTCCAGAGTCCATAAAGGCGCTTCCAAATGTCTCTTGTACCTTTAGTTTCGTTCGTGGATGCTCGAAAATTCATACGACGACGGATCTTCAATTCCAGAGTCCATAAAGGCGCTTGCAAATGTCTCTTGTACCTTCAGTTTCGTTCGTGGATGCTCGAAAATTCATACGAAGACGGATCTTCAACTCCAGAGTCCATAAAGGCGCTTGCAAATGTCTCTTGTACCTTCAGTTTCGTTCGTGGATGCTCGAAAATTCGTACGAAGACGGATCTTTAACTCCAGAGTCCATAAAGGCGCTTGCAAATGTCTCTTGTACCTTCAGTTTCGTTCGTGGATGCTCGAAAATTCATACGAAGACGGATCTCCAACTCCAGAGTCGATAAATTCGCTTGAAAATGTTTGTGTTAGCCTCAGTTTCGATCGTGGACGCGCGAAAATTCATACGAAGACGGATCTTCAACTCCAGAGTCCATAAAGGCGCTTGCAAATGTCTCTTGTACCTTCAGTTTCGTTCGTGGATGCTCGAAAATTCGTCCGAAGACGGATCTTCAACTCCAGAGTCCATAACATCGCTTGCAAATGTTTGTGTTAGCCTCAGTTTCGATAGTGAATGCGCGGAAATTCATACGAAGACGGATCTTCAACTCCAGAGTCCATAAAGGCGCTTGCAAATGTCTCTTGTACCTTCAGTTTCGTTCGTGGATGCTCGAAAATTCGTACGAAGACGGATCTTTAACTCCAGAGTCCATAAAGGCGCTTGCAAATGTCTCTTGTACCTTCAGTTTCGTTCGTGGATGCTCGAAAATTCGTACGAAGACGGATCTTCAACTCCAGAGTCCATAAAGGCGCTTGCAAATGTCTCTTGTACCTTCAGTTTCGATCGTGGAAGCTCGAAAATTCATACGACGACGGATCTTCAACTCCAGAGTCCATAAAGGTGCTTGCAAATGTTTGTGTTAGCCTCAGTTTCGATCGTGGATGCGCGAAAATTCATACGAAGACGGATCTTCAACTCCAGAGTCCATAAAGGCGCTTGCAAATGTCTCGTGTACCTTCAGATTCGTTCGTGGATGCTCGAAAATTCATACGAAGACGGATCTTCAACTCCAGAGTCCATAAAGGCGCTTGCAAATGTCTCTTGTACCTTCAGTTTCGTTCGTGGATGCTCGAAAATTCATACGAAGACGGATCTTCAACTCCAGAGTCCATAAAGGCGCTTGCAAATGTCTCTTGTACCTTCAGTTTCGTTCGTGGATGCGCGAAAATTCACACGAAGACGGATCTTCAACTCTAGAGTCCATGAATGCGCTTGCAAATGTCTCTTGTACCTTCAGTTTCGTTCGTGGATGCTCGAAAATTCATACGAAGACGGATCTTCAACTCCAGAGTCCATAAAGGCGCTTGCAAATGTCTCTTGTACCTTCAGTTTCGTTCGTGGATGCTCGAAAATTCGTACGAAGACGGATCTCCAACTCCAGAGTCGATAAATTCGCTTGCAAATGTTTGTGTCAGCCTCAGTTTCGATCGTGGATGCGCGAAAATTCATACGAAGACGGATCTTCAACTCCAGAGTCCATAAAGGCGCTTCCAAATGTCTCTTGTACCTTCAGTTTCGTTCGTGGATGCGCGAAAATTCACACGAAGACGGATCTTCAACTCCAGAGTCCATAAAGGCGCTTGCAAATGTCTCTTGTACCTTCAGTTTCGTTCGTGGATGCTTGAAAATTCGTACGAAGACGGATCTTCAACTCCACAGTCCATAAAATCGCTTCCAAATGTTTGTGTTAGCCTCAGTTTCGATCGTGGATGCGCGAAAATTCATACGAAAACGGATCTTCAACTCCAGAGTCCATAAAGGCGCTTGCAAATGTCTCTTGTACCTTCAGTTTCGTTCGTGGATGCTCGAAAATTCATACGAAGACGGATCTTCAACTCCAGAGTCCATAAAGGCGCTTGCAAATGTCTCTTGTACCTTCAGTTTCGTTCGTGGATGCGCGAAAATTCACACGAAGACGGATCTTCAACTCCAGAGTCCATAAAGGCGCTTGGAAATGTCTCTTGTACTCTCAGTTTCGTTCGTGGATGCGCGAAAATTCATACGAAGACGGATCTTCAACTCCAGAGTCCATAAAGGCGCATGCAAATGTCTCTTGTACCTTCAGTTTCGTTCGTGGATGCGCGAAAATTCACACGAAGACGGATCTTCAACTCTAGAGTCCATGAAGGCGCTTGCAAATGTCTCTTGTACCTTCAGTTTCGTTCGTGGATGCTCGAAAATTCATACGAAGACGGATCTTCAACTCCAGAGTCCATAAAGGCGCTTGCAAATGTTTGTGTTAGCCTCAGTTTCGATCGTGGATGCGCGAAAATTCATACGAAGACGGATCTCCAACTCCAGAGTCCATAAAGGCGCTTGCAAATGTCTCTTGTACCTTCAGTTCCGATCGTGGAAGCTCGAAAATTCATACGAAGACGGATCTTCAACTCCAGAGTCCATAAAGGCGCTTTCAAATGTCTCTTGTACTCTCAGTTTCGTTCGTGGATGCTCGAAAATTCATACGGAGACGGATCTTCAACTCCACAGTCCATAATATCGCTTGCAAATGTTTGTGTTAGCCTCAGTTTCGATCGTGGATGCGCGAAAATTCATACGAAGACGGATCTTCAACTCCAGAGTCCATAAAGGCGCTTGCAAATGTCTCTTGTACCTTCAGTTTCGTTCGTGGATGCTCGAAAATTCGTACGAAGACGGATCTTCAACCCCACAGTCCATAAAATCGCTTGCAAATGTTTGTGTTAGCCTCAGTTTCGATCGTGGATGCGCGAAAATTCATACGAAGACGGATCTTCAACTCCAGAGTCCATAAAGGCGCTTGCAAATGTCTCTTGTACCTTCAGTTTCGTTCGTGGATGCTCGAAAATTCATACGAAGACGGATCTTCAACTCCAGAGTCCATAAAGGCGCTTGCAAATGTCTCTTGTACCTTCAGTTTCGTTCGTGGATGCGCGAAAATTCATACGAAGACGGATCTTCAACTCCAGAGTCCATAAAGGCGCTTGCAAATGTCACTTGTACCTTCAGTTTCGTTCGTGGATGCTCGAAAATTCATACGAAGACGGATCTTCAACTCCAGAGTCCATAAAGGTGCTTGCAAATGTCTCTTGTACCTTCAGTTTCGTTCGTGGATGCTCGAAAATTCATACGAAGACGGATCTTCAAATCCAGAGTCCATAAAGGCGCTTGCAAATGTCTCTTGTACTCTCAGTTTCGTTCGTGGATGCTCGAAAATTCATACGGAGACGGATCTTCAACTCCAGAGTCCATAAAGGGGCTTGCAAATGTCTCTTGGACCTTCAGTTTCGTTCGTGGATGCGCGAAAATTCACACGAAGACGGACCTTCAACTCCAGAGTCCATAAAGGCGCTTGCAAATGTCTCTTGTACCTTCAGTTTCGTTCGTGGATGCTCGAAAATTCATACGAAGACGGATCTTCAACTCCAGAGTCCATAAAGGCGCTTCCAAATGTCTCTTGTACCTTCAGTTTCGTTCGTGGATGCTCGAAAATTCGTACGAAGACGGATCTCCAACTCCAGAGTCGATAAATTCGCTTGCAAATGTTTGTGTTAGCCTCAGTTTCGATCGTGGATGCGCGAAAATTCATACGAAGACGGATCTTCAACTCCAGAGTCCATAAAGGCGCTTCCAAATGTCTCTTGTACCTTCAGTTTCGTTCGTGGATGCGCGAAAATTCACACGAAGACGGATCTTCAACTCCAGAGTCCATAAAGGCGCTTGCAAATGTCTCTTGTACCTTCAGTTTCGTTCGTGGATGCTTGAAAATTCGTACGAAGACGGATCTTCAACTCCACAGTCCATAAAATCGCTTCCAAATGTGTGTGTTAGCCTCAGTTTCGATCGTGGATGCGCGAAAATTCATACGAAAACGGATCTTCAACTCCAGAGTCCATAAAGGCGCTTGCAAATGTCTCTTGTACCTTCAGTTTCGTTCGTGGATGCTCGAAAATTCATACGAAGACGGATCTTCAACTCCAGAGTCCATAAAGACGCTTGCAAATGTCTCTTGTACCTTCAGTTTCGTTCGTGGATGCGCGAAAATTCACACGAAGACGGATCTTCAACTCCAGAGTCCATAAAGGCGCTTGGAAATGTCTCTTGTACCTTCAGTTTCGTTCGTGGATGCTCGAAAATTCGTACGAAGACGGATCTTCAACTCCACAGTCCATAAAATCGCTTGCAAATGTCTGTGTTAGCCTCAGTTTCGATCGTGGATGCGCGAAAATTCATACGAAGACGGATCTTCAACTCCAGAGTCCATAAAGGCGCTTGCAAATGTCTCTTGTACTCTCAGTTTCGTTCGTGGATGCGCGAAAATTCATACGAAGACGGATCTTCAACTCCAGAGTCCATAAAGGCGCATGCAAATGTCTCTTGTACCTTCAGTTTCGTTCGTGGATGCGCGAAAATTCACACGAAGACGGATCTTCAACTCCAGAGTCCATAAAGGCGCTTGGAAATGTCTCTTGTACCTTCAGTTTCGTTCGTGGATGCTCGAAAATTCGTACGAAGACGGATCTTCAACTCCACAGTCCATAAAATCGCTTGCAAATGTCTGTGTTAGCCTCAGTTTCGATCGTGGATGCGCGAAAATTCATACGAAAACGGATCTTCAACTCCAGAGTCCATAAAGGCGCTTCCAAAGGTCTCTTGTACCTTCAGTTTCGTTCGTGGATGCTCGAAAATTCGTACGAAGACGGATCTCCAACTCCAGAGTCGATAAAATCACTTGCAAATGTTTGTGTTAGCCTCAGTTTCGATCGTGGATGCGCGAAAATTCATACGAAGACGGATCTTCAACTCCAGAGTCCATAAAGGCGCTTGCAAATGTCTCTTGTACCTTCAGTTTCGTTCGTGGATGCTCGAAAATTCATACGAAGACGGATCTTCAACTCCAGAGTCCATAAAGGCGCATGCAAATGTCTCTTGTACCTTCAGTTTCGTTCGTGGATGCTCGAAAATTCGTACGAAGACGGATCTCCAACTCCAGAGTCCATTAAATCGCTTGCAAATGTTTGTGTTAGCCTCAGTTTCGATCGTGAATGCGCGAAAATTCATACGAAGACGGATCTTCAACTCCAGAGTCCGTAAAGGCGCTTGCAAATGTCTCTTGTACCTTCAGTTTCGTTCGTGGATGCTCGAAAATTCGCACGAAGACGGATCTTCAACTCCAGAGTCCATAAAGGCGCTTGCAAATGTCTCTTGTACCTTCAGTTTCGATCGTGGAAGCTCGAAAATTAATTCGAAGACGGATCTTCAACTCCAGAGTCCATAAAGGCGCTTCCAAATGTCTCTTGTACTCTCAGTTTCGTTCGTGGATGCTCGAAAATTCATACGGAGACGGATCTTCAACTCCACAGTCCATAAAATCGCTTGCAAATGTTTGTGTTAGCCTCAGTTTCGATCGTGGATGCGCGAAAATTCATACGAAGACGGATCTTCAACTCCAGAGTCCATAAAGGCGCTTGCAAATGTCTCTTGTACCTTCAGTTTCGTTCGTGGATGCGCGAAAATTCATACGAAGACGGATCTTCAACTCCACAGTCCATAAAATCGCTTGCAAATGTTTGTGTTAGCCTCAGTTTCGATCGTGGATGCGCGAAAATTCATACGAAGACGGATCTTCAACTCCAGATTCCATAAAGGCGCTTGCAAATGTCTCTTGTACCTTCAGTTTCGTTCGCGGATGCTCGAAAATTCATACGAAGACGGATCTTTAACTCCAGAGTCCATAAAGGCGCTTGCAAATGTCTCTTGTACCTTCAGTTTCGTTCGTGGATGCGCGAAAATTCATACGAAGACGGATCTTCAACTCCAGAGTCCATAAAGGCGCTTGCAAATGTCTCTTGTACCTTCAGTTTCGTTCGTGGATGCTCGAAAATTCGTACGAAGACGGATCTTCAACTCCAGAGTCCATAAGATCGCTTGCAAATGTTTGTGTTAGCCTCAGTTTCGATCGTGGATGCGCGAAAATTCATACGAAGACGGAT
The DNA here is from genome assembly GCA_963170745.1 of Phymatocera aterrima. Classification (NCBI taxonomy): domain Eukaryota; kingdom Metazoa; phylum Arthropoda; class Insecta; order Hymenoptera; family Tenthredinidae; genus Phymatocera; species Phymatocera aterrima. The sequence goes on from CAUJGY010000194.1 coordinate 225,810, forward strand.
CTCCAACTCCAGAGTCCATAAAGGCGCTTGCAAATGTCTCTTGTACCTTCAGTTTCGTTTGTGGATGCGCGAAAATTCATACGAAGACGGATCTTCAACTCCAGAGTCCATAAAGGCGCTTGCAAATGTCTCTTGTACCTTCAGTTTTGTTCGTGGATGCTCGAAAATTCATACGAAGACGGATCTTCAACTCCAGAGTCCATAAAGGCGCTTCCAAAGGTCTCTTGTACCTTCAGTTTCGTTCGTGGATGCTCGAAAAATTGTACGAAGACGGATCTCCAACTCCAGAGTCGATAAAATCGCTTGCAAATGTTTGTGTTAGCCTCAGTTTCGATCGTGGATGCGCGAAAATTCATACGAAGACGGACCTTCAACTCCAGAGTCCATAAAGGCGCTTGCAAATGTCTCTTGTACCTTCAGTTTCGTTCGTGGATGCTCGAAAATTCATACGAAGACGGATCTTCAACTCCAGAGTCCATAAAGGCGCTTCCAAATGTCTCTTGTACCTTCAGTTTCGTTCGTGGATGCTCGAAAATTCGTACGAAGACGGATCTCCAACTCCAGAGTCGATAAATTCGCTTGCAAATGTTTGTGTTAGCCTCAGTTTCGATCGTGGATGCGCGAAAATTCATACGAAGACGGATCTTCAACTCCAGAGTCCATAAAGGCGCTTCCAAATGTCTCTTGTACCTTCAGTTTCGTTCGTGGATGCGCGAAAATTCACACGAAGACGGATCTTCAACTCCAGAGTCCATAAAGGCGCTTGCAAATGTCTCTTGTACCTTCAGTTTCGTTCGTGGATGCTTGAAAATTCGTACGAAGACGGATCTTCAACTCCACAGTCCATAAAATCGCTTCCAAATGTTTGTGTTAGCCTCAGTTTCGATCGTGGATGCGCGAAAATTCATACGAAAACGGATCGTCAACTCCAGAGTCCATAAAGGCGCTTGCAAATGTCTCTTGTACCTTCAGTTTCGTTCGTGGATGCTCGAAAATTCATACGAAGACGGATCTTCAACTCCAGAGTCCATAAAGGCGCTTGCAAATGTCTCTTGTACCTTCAGTTTCGTTCGTGGATGCGCGAAAATTCACACGAAGACGGATCTTCAACTCCAGAGTCCATAAAGGCGCTTGGAAATGTCTCTTGTACCTTCAGTTTCGTTCGTGGATGCTCGAAAATTCGTACGAAGACGGATCTTCAACTCCACAGTCCATAAAATCGCTTGCAAATGTCTGTGTTAGCCTCAGTTTCGATCGTGGATGCGCGAAAATTCATACGAAGACGGATCTTCAACTCCAGAGTCCATAAAGGCGCTTGCAAATGTCTCTTGTACTCTCAGTTTCGTTCGTGGATGCGCGAAAATTCATACGAAGACGGATCTTCAACTCCAGAGTCCATAAAGGCGCATGCAAATGTCTCTTGTACCTTCAGTTTCGTTCGTGGATGCGCGAAAATTCACACGAAGACGGATCTTCAACTCTAGAGTCCATGAAGGCGCTTGCAAATGTCTCTTGTACCTTCAGTTTCGTTCGTGGATGCTCGAAAATTCATACGAAGACGGATCTTCAACTCCAGAGTCCATAAAGGCGCTTGCAAATGTCTCTTGTACCTTCAGTTTCGTTCGTGGATGCTCGAAAATCCGTACGAAGACGGATCTTCAACTCCAGAGTCCATAAGATCGCTTGCAAATGTTTGTGTTAGCCTCAGTTTCGATCGTGGATGCGCGAAAATTCATACGAAGACGGATCTCCAACTCCAGAGTCCATAAAGGCGCTTGCAAATGTCTCTTGTACCTTCAGTTTCGATCGTGGAAGCTCGAAAATTCATACGAAGACGGATCTTCAACTCCAGAGTCCATAAAGGCGCTTTCAAATGTCTCTTGTACTCTCAGTTTCGTTCGTGGATGCTCGAAAATTCATACGGAGACGGATCTTCAACTCCACAGTCCATAAAATCGCTTGCAAATGTTTGTGTTAGCCTCAGTTTCGATCGTGGATGCGCGAAAATTCATACGAAGACGGATCTTCAACTCCAGAGTCCATAAAGGCGCTTGCAAATGTCTCTTGTACCTTCAGTTTCGTTCGTGGATGCTCGAAAATTCGTACGGAGACGGATCTTCAACTCCACAGTCCATAAAATCGCTTGCAAATGTTTGTGTTAGCCTCAGTTTCGATCGTGGATGCGCGAAAATTCATACGAAGACGGATCTTCAACTCCAGAGTCCATAAAGGCGCTTGCAAATGTCTCTTGTACCTTCAGTTTCGTTCGTGGATGCTCGAAAATTCATACGAAGACGGATCTTCAACTCCAGAGTCCATAAAGGCGCTTGCAAATGTCTCTTGTACCTTCAGTTTCGTTCGTGGATGCGCGAAAATTCATACGAAGACGGATCTTCAACTCCAGAGTCCATGAAGGCGCTTGCAAATGTCTCTTGTACCTTCAGTTTCGTTCGTGGATGCTCGAAAATTCATACGAAGACGGATCTTCAACTCCAGAGTCCATAAAGGTGCTTGCAAATGTCTCTTGTACCTTCAGTTTCGTTCGTGGATGCTCGAAAATTCATACGAAGACGGATCTTCAAATCCAGAGTCCATAAAGGCGCTTGCAAATGTCTCTTGTACTCTCAGTTTCGTTCGTGGATGCTCGAAAATTCATACGGAGACGGATCTTCAACTCCAGAGTCCATACAGGGGCTTGCAAATGTCTCTTGGACCTTCAGTTTCGTTCGTGGATGCGCGAAAATTCACACGAAGACGGACCTTCAACTCCAGAGTCCATAAAGGCGCTTGCAAATGTCTCTTGTACCTTCAGTTTCGTTCGTGGATGCTCGAAAATTCATACGAAGACGGATCTTCAACTCCAGAGTCCATAAAGGCGCTTCCAAATGTCTCTTGTACCTTCAGTTTCGTTCGTGGATGCTCGAAAATTCGTACGAAGACGGATCTCCAACTCCAGAGTCGATAAATTCGCTTGCAAATGTTTGTGTTAGCCTCAGTTTCGATCGTGGATGCGCGAAAATTCATACGAAGACGGATCTTCAACTCCAGAGTCCATAAAGGCGCTTCCAAATGTCTCTTGTACCTTCAGTTTCGTTCGTGGATGCGCGAAAATTCACACGAAGGCGGATCTTCAACTCCAGAGTCCATAAAGGCGCTTGCAAATGTCAATTGTACCTTCAGTTTCGTTCGTGGATGCTTGAAAATTTGTACGAAGACGGATCTTCAACTCCACAGTCCATAAAATCGCTTCCAAATGTTTGTGTTAGCCTCAGTTTCGATCGTGGATGCGCGAAAATTCATACGAAAACGGATCTTCAACTCCAGAGTCCATAACGGCGCTTGCAAATGTCTCTTGTACCTTCAGTTTCGTTCGTGGATGCTCGAAAATTCATACGAAGACGGATCTTCAACTCCAGAGTCCATAAAGGCGCTTGCAAATGTCTCTTGTACTTTCAGTTTCGTTCGTGGATGCGCGAAAATTCACACGAAGACGGATTTCAACTCCAGAGTCCATAGAGGCGCTTGCAAATGTCTCTTGTACCTTCAGTTTCGTTCGTGGATGCTCGAAAATTCGTACGAAGACGGATCTTCAACTCCACATTCCATAAAATCGCTTGCAAATGTTTGTGTTAGCCTCAGTTTCGATCGTGGATGCGCGAAAATTCATACGAAAACGGATCTTCAACTCCAGAGTCCATAAAGGCGCTTGCAAATGTCTCTTGTACCTTCAGTTTCGTTCGTGAATGCTCGAAAATTCATACGAAGACGGATCTTCAACTCCAGAGTCCATAAAGGCGCTTGCAAATGTCTCTTGTACCTTCAGTTTCGTTCGTGGATGCTCGAAAATTCATACGAAGACGGATCTTCAACTCCAGAGTCCATAAAGGCGCTTCCAAATGTCTCTTGTACCTTCAGTTTCGTTCGTGGATGCTCGAAAATTCGTACGAAGACGGATCTCCAACTCCAGAGTCGATAAATTCGCTTGCAAATGTTTGTGTTAGCCTCAGTTTCGATCGTGGATGCGCGAAAATTCATACGAAGACGGATCTTCAACTCCAGAGTCCATAAAGGCGCTTCCAAATGTCTCTTGTACCTTCAGTTTCGTTCGTGGATGCGCGAAAATTCACACGAAGGCGGATCTTCAACTCCAGAGTCCATAAAGGCGCTTGCAAATGTCTCTTGTACCTTCAGTTTCGTTCGTGGATGCTTGAAAATTCGTACGAAGACGGATCTTCAACTCCACAGTCCATAAAATCGCTTCCAAATGTTTGTGTTAGCCTCAGTTTCGATCGTGGATGCGCGAAAATTCATACGAAAACGGATCTTCAACTCCAGAGTCCATTAAGGCGCTTGCAAATGTCTCTTGTACCTTCAGTTTCGTTCGTGGATGCTCGAAAATTCATACGAAGACGGATCTTCAACTCCAGAGTCCATAAAGGCGCTTGCAAATGTCTCTTGTACCTTCAGTTTCGTTCGTGGATGCGCGAAAATTCACACGAAGACGGATCTTCAACTCCAGAGTCCATAAAGGCGCTTGCAAATGTCTCTTGTACCTTCAGTTTCGTTCGTGGATGCTCGAAAATTCGTACGAAGACGGATCTTCAACTCCACATTCCATAAAATCGCTTGCAAATGTTTGTGTTAGCCTCAGTTTCGATCGTGGATGCGCGAAAATTCATACGAAAACGGATCTTCAACTCCAGAGTCCATAAAGGCGATTGCAAATGTCTCTTGTACCTTCAGTTTCGTTCGTGGATGCTCGAAAATTCATACGAAGACGGATTTTCGCCTCCAGAGTCCATAAAGGCGCTTGCAAATGTCTCTTGTACCTTCAGTTTCGTTCGTGGATGCGCGAAAATTCACACGAAGACGGATCTTCAACTCCAGAGTCCATAAAGGCGCTTGGAAATGTCTCTTGTACCTTCAGTTTCGTTCGTGGATGCTCGAAAATTCGTACGAAGACGGATCTTCAACTCCACAGTCCATAAAATCGCTTGCAAATGTCTGTGTTAGCCTCAGTTTCGATCGTGGATGCGCGAAAATTCATACGAAGACGGATCTTCAACTCCAGAGTCCATAAAGGCGCTTGCAAATGTCTCTTGTACTCTCAGTTTCGTTCGTGGATGCGCGAAAATTCATACGAAGACGGATCTTCAACTCCAGAGTCCATAAAGGCGCTTGCAAATGTCTCTTGTACCTTCAGTTTCGTTCGTGGATGCTCGAAAATCCGTACGAAGACGGATCTTCAACTCCAGAGTCCATAAGATCGCTTGCAAATGTTTGTGTTAGCCTCAGTTTCGATCGTGGATGCGCGAAAATTCATACGAAGACGGATCTCCAACTCCAGAGTCCATAAAAGCGCTTGGAAATGTCTTTTGTAGCTTCAGTTTCGTTCGCGGATGCGCGAAAATTCACACGAAGACGGATCTTCAACTCCAGAGTCCATAAAGGCGCTTGCAAATGTCTCTTGTACCTTCAGTTTCGTTCGTGGATGCTCGAAAATTCATACGAAGACGGATCTTCAACTCCAGAGTCCATAAAGGCGCTTCCAAAGGTCTCTTGTACCTTCAGTTTCGTTCGTGGATGCTCGAAAATTCGTACGAAGACGGATCTCCAACTCCAGAGTCGATAAAATCGCTTGCAAATGTTTGTGTTAGCCTCAGTTTCGATCGTGGATGCGCGAAAATTCATACGAAGACGGATCTTCAACTCCAGAGTCCATAAAGGCGCTTGCAAATGTCTCTTGTACCTTCAGTTTCGTTCGTGGATGCTCGAAAATTCATACGAAGACGGATCTTCAACTCCAGAGTCCATAAAGGCGCTTGCAAATGTCTCTTGTACCTTCAGTTTCGTTCGTGGATGCTCGAAAATTCGTACGAAGACGGATCTTCAACTCCAGAGTCCATTAAATCGCTTGCAAATGTTTGTGTTAGCCTCAGTTTCGATCGTGAATGCGCGAAAATTCATACGAAGACGGATCTTCAACTCCAGAGTCCATAAAGGCGCATGCAAATGTCTCTTGTACCTTCAGTTTCGTTCGTGGATGCTCGAAAATTCGTACGAAGACGGATCTTCAACTCCAGAGTCCATAAAGGCGCTTGCAAATGTCTCTTGTACCTTCAGTTTCGTTCGTGGATGCTCGAAAATTCGCACGAAGACGGATCTTCAACTCCAGAGTCCATAAAGGCGCTTGCAAATGTCTCTTGTACCTTCAGTTTTGATCGTGGAAGCTCGAAAATTCATACGAAGACGGATCTTCAACTCCAGAGTCCATAAAGGCGCTTTCAAATGTCTCTTGTACTCTCAGTTTCGTTCGTGGATGCTCGAAAATTCATACGGAGACGGATCTTCAACTCCACAGTCCATAAAATGGCTTGCAAATGTTTGTGTTAGCCTCAGTTTCGATCGTGAATGCGCGAAAATTCATACGAAGACGGATCTTCAACTCCAGAGTCGATAAAGGCGCTTGCAAATGTCTCTTGTACCTTCAGTTTCGTTCGTGGATGCTCGAAAATTCATACGAAGACGGATCTCCAACTCCAGAGTCCATAAAGGCGCTTGGAAATGTCTTTTGTAGCTTCAGTTTCGTTCGCGGATGCGCGAAAATTCACACGAAGACGGATCTTCAACTCCAGAGTCCATAAAGGCGCTTGCAAATGTCTCTTGTACCTTCAGTTTCGTTCGTGGATGCTCGAAAATTCATACGAAGACGGATCTTCAACTCCAGAGTCCATAAAGGCGCTTCCAAAGGTCTCTTGTACCTTCAGTTTCGTTCGTGGATGCTCGAAAATTCGTACGAAGACGGATCTCCAACTCCAGAGTCGATAAAATCGCTTGCAAATGTCTTTTGTAGCTTCAGTTTCGTTCGCGGATGCGCGAAAATTCACACGAAGACGGATCTTTAACTCCAGAGTCCATAAAGGCGTTGCAAATGTCTCTTGTACCTTCAGTTTCGTTCGTGGATGCTCGAAAATTCATACGAAGACGGATCTCCAACTCCAGAGTCCATAAAGGCGCTTGGAAATGTCTTTTGTAGCTTCAGTTTCGTTCGCGGATGCGCGAAAATTCACACGAAGACGGATCTTCAACTCCAGAGTCCATAAAGGCGCTTGCAAATGTCTCTTGTACCTTCAGTTTCGTTCGTGGATGCTCGAAAATTCATACGAAGACGGATCTTCAACTCCAGAGTCCATAAAGGCGCTTCCAAAGGTCTCTTGTACCTTCAGTTTCGTTCGTGGATGCTCGAAAATTCGTACGAAGACGGATCTCCAACTCCAGAGTCGATAAAATCGCTTGCAAATGTTTGTGTTAGCCTCAGTTTCGATCGTGGATGCGCGAAAATTCATACGAAGACGGATCTCCAACTCCAGAGTCCATAAAGGCGCTTGCAAATGTCTTTTGTAGCTTCAGTTTCGTTCGCGGATGCGCGAAAATTCACACGAAGACGGATCTTCAACTCCAGAGTCCATAAAGGCGTTGCAAATGTCTCTTGTACCTTCAGTTTCGTTCGTGGATGCGCGAAAATTCATACGAAGACGGATCTTCAACTCCAGAGTCCATAAAGGCGCTTGCAAATGTCTCTTGTACCTTCAGTTTCGTTCGTGGATGCTCGAAAATTCATACGAAGACGGATCTTCAAATCCAGAGTCCATAAAGGCGCTTGCAAATGTCTCTTGTACTCTCAGTTTCGTTCGTGGATGCTCGAAAATTCATACGGAGACGGATCTTCAACTCCAGAGTCCATAAAGGGGCTTGCAAATGTCTCTTGGACCTTCAGTTTCGTTCGTGGATGCGCGAAAATTCACACGAAGACGGACCTTCAACTCCAGAGTCCATAAAGGCGCTTGCAAATGTCTCTTGTACCTTCAGTTTCGTTCGTGGATGCTCGAAAATTCATACGAAGACGGATCTTCAACTCCAGAGTCCATAAAGGCGCTTCCAAATGTCTCTTGTACCTTCAGTTTCGTTCGTGGATGCGCGAAAATTCACACGAAGACGGATCTTCAACTCCAGAGTCCATAAAGGCGCTTGCAAATGTCTCTTGTACCTGCAGTTTCGTTCGTGGATGCTCGAAAATTCGTACGAAGACGGATCTTCAACTCCACATTCCATAAAATCGCTTGCAAATGTTTGTGTTAGCCTCAGTTTTGATCGTGGATGCGCGAAAATTCATACGAAAACGGATCTTCAACTCCAGAGTCCATAAAGGCGCTTGCAAATGTCTCTTGTACCTTCAGTTTCGTTCGTGGATGCTCGAAAATTCATACGAAGACGGATCTTCAACTCCAGAGTCCATAAAGGCGCTTGCAAATGTCTCTTGTACCTTCAGTTTCGTTCGTGGATGCGCGAAAATTCACACGAAGACGGATCTTCAACTCCAGAGTCCATAAAGGCGCTTGGAAATGTCTCTTGTACCTTCAGTTTCGTTCGTGGATGCTCGAAAATTCGTACGAAGACGGATCTTCAACTCCACAGTCCATAAAATCGCTTGCAAATGTCTGTGTTAGCCACAGTTTCGATCGTGGATGCGCGAAAATTCATACGAAGACGGATCTTCAACCCCAGAGTCCATAAAGGCGCTTGCAAATGTCTCTTGTACTCTCAGTTTCGTTCGTGGATGCGCGAAAATTCATACGAAGACGGATCTTCAACTCCAGAGTCCATAAAGGCGAATGCAAATGTCTCTTGTACCTTCAGTTTCGTTCGTGGATGCTCGAAAATTCATACGAAGACGGATATTCAACTCCAGAGTCCATAAAGGCGCTTGCAAATGTCTCTTGTACCTTCAGTTTCGTTCGTGGATGCTCGAAAATCCGTACGAAGACGGATCTTCAACTCCAGAGTCCATAAGATCGCTTGCAAATGTTTGTGTTAGCCTCAGTTTCGATCGTGGATGCGCGAAAATTCATACGAAGACGGATCTCCAACTCCAGAGTCCATAAAGGCGCTTGGAAATGTCTTTTGTAGCTTCAGTTTCGTTCGCGGATGCGCGAAAATTCACACAAAGACGGATCTTCAACTCCAGAGTCCATAAAGGCGCTTGCAAATGTCTCTTGTACCTTCAGTTTCGTTCGTGGATGCTCGAAAATTCATACGAAGACGGATCTTCAACTCCAGAGTCCATAAAGGCGCTTCCAAAGGTCTCTTGTACCTTCAGTTTCGTTCGTGGATGCTCGAAAATTCGTACGAAGACGGATCTCCAACTCCAGAGTCGATAAAATCGCTTGCAAATGTTTGTGTTAGCCTCAGTTTCGATCGTGGATGCGCGAAAATTCATACGAAGACGGATCTTCAACTCCAGAGTCCATAAAGGCGCTTGCAAATGTCTCTTGTACCTTCAGTTTCGTTCGTGGATGCTCGAAAATTCATACGAAGACGGATCTTCAACTCCAGAGTCCATAAAGGCGCATGCAAATGTCTCTTGTACCTTCAGTTTCGTTCGTGGATGCTCGAAAATTCGTACGAAGACGGATCTTCAACTCCAGAGTCCATTAAATCGCTTGCAAATGTTTGTGTTAGCCTCAGTTTCGATCGTGAATGCGCGAAAATTCATACGAAGACGGATCTTCAACTCCAGAGTCCATAAAGGCGCATGCAAATGTCTCTTGTACCTTCAGTTTCGTTCGTGGATGCTCGAAAATTCGTACGAAGACGGATCTTCAACTCCAGAGTCCATAAAGGCGCTTGCAAATGTCTCTTGTACCTTCAGTTTCGTTCGTGGATGCTCGAAAATTCGCACGAAGACGGATCTTCAACTCCAGAGTCCATAAAGGCGCTTGCAAATGTCTCTTGTACCTTCAGTTTTGATCGTGGAAGCTCGAAAATTCATACGAAGACGGATCTTCAACTCCAGAGTCCATAATGGCGCTTTCAAATGTCTCTTGTACTCTCAGTTTCGTTCGTGGATGCTCGAAAATTCATACGGAGACGGATCTTCAACTCCACAGTCCATAAAATCGCTTGCAAATGTTTGTGTTAGCCTCAGTTTCGATCGTGGATGCGCGAAAATTCATACGAAGACGGATCTTCAACTCCAGAGTCCATAAAGGCGCTTGCAAATGTCTCTTGTACCTTCAGTTTCGTTCGTGGATGCTCGAAAATTCATACGAAGACGGATCTTCAACTCCAGAGTCCATAAAGGCGCTTGCAAATGTCTCTTGTACCTTCAGCTTCGTTCGTGGATGCTCGAAAATTCGTACGAAGACGGATCTCCAACTCCAGAGTCGATAAAATCGCTTGCAAATGTTTGTGTTAGCCTCAGTTTCGATCGTGGATGCGCGAAAATTCATACGAAGACGGATCTTCAACTCCAGAGTCCATAAAGGCGCTTGCAAATGTCTCTTGTACCTTCAGTTTCGTTCGTGGATGCTCGAAAATTCGTACGAAGACGGATCTTCAACTCCAGAGTCCATTAAATCGCTTGCAAATGTTTGTGTTAGCCTCAGTTTCGATCGTGAATGCGCGAAAATTCATACGAAGACGGATCTTCAACTCCAGAGTCCATAAAGGCGCTTCCAAATGTCTCTTGTACCTTCAGTTTCGTTCGTGGATGCGCGAAAATTCACACGAAGGCGGATCTTCAACTCCAGAGTCCATAAAGGCGCTTGCAAATGTCTCTTGTACCTTCAGTTTCGTTCGTGGATGCTTGAAAATTCGTACGAAGACGGATCTTCAACTCCACAGTCCATAAAATCGCTTCCAAATGTTTGTGTTAGCCTCAGTTTCGATCGTGGATGCGCGAAAATTCATACGAAAACGGATCTTCAACTCCAGAGTCCATTAAGGCGCTTGCAAATGTCTCTTGTACCTTCAGTTTCGTTCGTGGATGCTCGAAAATTCATACGAAGACGGATCTTCAACTCCAGAGTCCATAAAGGCGCTTGCAAATGTCTCTTGTACCTTCAGTTTCGTTCGTGGATGCGCGAAAATTCACACGAAGACGGATCTTCAACTCCAGAGTCCATAAAGGCGCTTGCAAATGTCTCTTGTACCTTCAGTTTCGTTCGTGGATGCTCGAAAATTCGTACGAAGACGGATCTTCAACTCCACATTCCATAAAATCGCTTGCAAATGTTTGTGTTAGCCTCAGTTTCGATCGTGGATGCGCGAAAATTCATACGAAAACGGATCTTCAACTCCAGAGTCCATAAAGGCGATTGCAAATGTCTCTTGTACCTTCAGTTTCGTTCGTGGATGCTCGAAAATTCATACGAAGACGGATTTTCGCCTCCAGAGTCCATAAAGGCGCTTGCAAATGTCTCTTGTACCTTCAGTTTCGTTCGTGGATGCGCGAAAATTCACACGAAGACGGATCTTCAACTCCAGAGTCCATAAAGGCGCTTGGAAATGTCTCTTGTACCTTCAGTTTCGTTCGTGGATGCTCGAAAATTCGTACGAAGACGGATCTTCAACTCCACAGTCCATAAAATCGCTTGCAAATGTCTGTGTTAGCCTCAGTTTCGATCGTGGATGCGCGAAAATTCATACGAAGACGGATCTTCAACTCCAGAGTCCATAAAGGCGCTTGCAAATGTCTCTTGTACTCTCAGTTTCGTTCGTGGATGCGCGAAAATTCATACGAAGACGGATCTTCAACTCCAGAGTCCATAAAGGCGCATGCAAATGTCTCTTGTACCTTCAGTTTCGTTCGTGGATGCTCGAAAATTCATACGAAGACGGATCTTCAACTCCAGAGTCCATAAAGGCGCTTGCAAATGTCTCTTGTACCTTCAGTTTCGTTCGTGGATGCTCGAAAATCCGTACGAAGACGGATCTTCAACTCCAGAGTCCATAAGATCGCTTGCAAATGTTTGTGTTAGCCTCAGTTTCGATCGTGGATGCGCGAAAATTCATACGAAGACGGATCTCCAACTCCAGAGTCCATAAAAGCGCTTGGAAATGTCTTTTGTAGCTTCAGTTTCGTTCGCGGATGCGCGAAAATTCACACGAAGACGGATCTTCAACTCCAGAGTCCATAAAGGCGCTTGCAAATGTCTCTTGTACCTTCAGTTTCGTTCGTGGATGCTCGAAAATTCATACGAAGACGGATCTTCAACTCCAGAGTCCATAAAGGCGCTTCCAAAGGTCTCTTGTACCTTCAGTTTCGTTCGTGGATGCTCGAAAATTCGTACGAAGACGGATCTCCAACTCCAGAGTCGATAAAATCGCTTGCAAATGTTTGTGTTAGCCTCAGTTTCGATCGTGGATGCGCGAAAATTCATACGAAGACGGATCTTCAACTCCAGAGTCCATAAAGGCGCTTGCAAATGTCTCTTGTACCTTCAGTTTCGTTCGTGGATGCTCGAAAATTCATACGAAGACGGATCTTCAACTCCAGAGTCCATAAAGGCGCTTGCAAATGTCTCTTGTACCTTCAGCTTCGTTCGTGGATGCTCGAAAATTCGTACGAAGACGGATCTCCAACTCCAGAGTCGATAAAATCGCTTGCAAATGTTTGTGTTAGCCTCAGTTTCGATCGTGGATGCGCGAAAATTCATACGAAGACGGATCTTCAACTCCAGAGTCCATAAAGGCGCTTGCAAATGTCTCTTGTACCTTCAGTTTCGTTCGTGGATGCTCGAAAATTCGTACGAAGACGGATCTTCAACTCCAGAGTCCATTAAATCGCTTGCAAATGTTTGTGTTAGCCTCAGTTTCGATCGTGAATGCGCGAAAATTCATACGAAGACGGATCTTCAACTCCAGAGTCCATAAAGGCGCATGCAAATGTCTCTTGTACCTTCAGTTTCGTTCGTGGATGCTCGAAAATTCGTACGAAGACGGATCTTCAACTCCAGAGTCCATAAAGGCGCTTGCAAATGTCTCTTGTACCTTCAGTTTCGTTCGTGGATGCTCGAAAATTCGCACGAAGACGGATCTTCAACTCCAGAGTCCATAAAGGCGCTTGCAAATGTCTCTTGTACCTTCAGTTTTGATCGTGGAAGCTCGAAAATTCATACGAAGACGGATCTTCAACTCCAGAGTCCATGAAGGCGCTTTCAAATGTCTCTTGTACTCTCAGTTTCGTTCGTGGATGCTCGAAAATTCATACGGAGACGGATCTTCAACTCCACAGTCCATAAAATGGCTTGCAAATGTTTGTGTTAGCCTCAGTTTCGATCGTGAATGCGCGAAAATTCATACGAAGACGGATCTTCAACTCCAGAGTCGATAAAGGCGCTTGCAAATGTCTCTTGTACCTTCAGTTTCGTTCGTGGATGCTCGAAAATTCATACGAAGACGGATCTCCAACTCCAGAGTCCATAAAGGCGCTTGGAAATGTCTTTTGTAGCTTCAGTTTCGTTCGCGGATGCGCGAAAATTCACACGAAGACGGATCTTCAACTCCAGAGTCCATAAAGGCGCTTGCAAATGTCTCTTGTACCTTCAGTTTCGTTCGTGGATGCTCGAAAATTCATACGAAGACGGATCTTCAACTCCAGAGTCCATAAAGGCGCTTCCAAAGGTCTCTTGTACCTTCAGTTTCGTTCGTGGATGCTCGAAAATTCGTACGAAGACGGATCTCCAACTCCAGAGTCGATAAAATCGCTTGCAAATGTCTTTTGTAGCTTCAGTTTCGTTCGCGGATGCGCGAAAATTCACACGAAGACGGATCTTTAACTCCAGAGTCCATAAAGGCGTTGCAAATGTCTCTTGTACCTTCAGTTTCGTTCGTGGATGCTCGAAAATTCATACGAAGACGGATCTCCAACTCCAGAGTCCATAAAGGCGCTTGGAAATGTCTTTTGTAGCTTCAGTTTCGTTCGCGGATGCGCGAAAATTCACACGAAGACGGATCTTCAACTCCAGAGTCCATAAAGGCGCTTGCAAATGTCTCTTGTACCTTCAGTTTCGTTCGTGGATGCTCGAAAATTCATACGAAGACGGATCTTCAACTCCAGAGTCCATAAAGGCGCTTCCAAAGGTCTCTTGTACCTTCAGTTTCGTTCGTGGATGCTCGAAAATTCGTACGAAGACGGATCTCCAACTCCAGAGTCGATAAAATCGCTTGCAAATGTTTGTGTTAGCCTCAGTTTCGATCGTGGATGCGCGAAAATTCATACGAAGACGGATCTCCAACTCCAGAGTCCATAAAGGCGCTTGCAAATGTCTTTTGTAGCTTCAGTTTCGTTCGCGGATGCGCGAAAATTCACACGAAGACGGATCTTCAACTCCAGAGTCCATAAAGGCGTTGCAAATGTCTCTTGTACCTTCAGTTTCGTTCGTGGATGCGCGAAAATTCATACGAAGACGGATCTTCAACTCCAGAGTCCATAAAGGCGCTTGCAAATGTCTCTTGTACCTTCAGTTTCGTTCGTGGATGCTCGAAAATTCATACGAAGACGGATCTTCAAATCCAGAGTCCATAAAGGCGCTTGCAAATGTCTCTTGTACTCTCAGTTTCGTTCGTGGATGCTCGAAAATTCATACGGAGACGGATCTTCAACTCCAGAGTCCATAAAGGGGCTTGCAAATGTCTCTTGGACCTTCAGTTTCGTTCGTGGATGCGCGAAAATTCACACGAAGACGGACCTTCAACTCCAGAGTCCATAAAGGCGCTTGCAAATGTCTCTTGTACCTTCAGTTTCGTTCGTGGATGCTCGAAAATTCATACGAAGACGGATCTTCAACTCCAGAGTCCATAAAGGCGCTTCCAAATGTCTCTTGTACCTTCAGTTTCGTTCGTGGATGCGCGAAAATTCACACGAAGACGGATCTTCAACTCCAGAGTCCATAAAGGCGCTTGCAAATGTCTCTTGTACCTGCAGTTTCGTTCGTGGATGCTCGAAAATTCGTACGAAGACGGATCTTCAACTCCACATTCCATAAAATCGCTTGCAAATGTTTGTGTTAGCCTCAGTTTTGATCGTGGATGCGCGAAAATTCATACGAAAACGGATCTTCAACTCCAGAGTCCATAAAGGCGCTTGCAAATGTCTCTTGTACCTTCAGTTTCGTTCGTGGATGCTCGAAAATTCATACGAAGACGGATCTTCAACTCCAGAGTCCATAAAGGCGCTTGCAAATGTCTCTTGTACCTTCAGTTTCGTTCGTGGATGCGCGAAAATTCACACGAAGACGGATCTTCAACTCCAGAGTCCATAAAGGCGCTTGGAAATGTCTCTTGTACCTTCAGTTTCGTTCGTGGATGCTCGAAAATTCGTACGAAGACGGATCTTCAACTCCACAGTCCATAAAATCGCTTGCAAATGTCTGTGTTAGCCACAGTTTCGATCGTGGATGCGCGAAAATTCATACGAAGACGGATCTTCAACCCCAGAGTCCATAAAGGCGCTTGCAAATGTCTCTTGTACTCTCAGTTTCGTTCGTGGATGCGCGAAAATTCATACGAAGACGGATCTTCAACTCCAGAGTCCATAAAGGCGAATGCAAATGTCTCTTGTACCTTCAGTTTCGTTCGTGGATGCTCGAAAATTCATACGAAGACGGATATTCAACTCCAGAGTCCATAAAGGCGCTTGCAAATGTCTCTTGTACCTTCAGTTTCGTTCGTGGATGCTCGAAAATCCGTACGAAGACGGATCTTCAACTCCAGAGTCCATAAGATCGCTTGCAAATGTTTGTGTTAGCCTCAGTTTCGATCGTGGATGCGCGAAAATTCATACGAAGACGGATCTCCAACTCCAGAGTCCATAAAGGCGCTTGGAAATGTCTTTTGTAGCTTCAGTTTCGTTCGCGGATGCGCGAAAATTCACACAAAGACGGATCTTCAACTCCAGAGTCCATAAAGGCGCTTGCAAATGTCTCTTGTACCTTCAGTTTCGTTCGTGGATGCTCGAAAATTCATACGAAGACGGATCTTCAACTCCAGAGTCCATAAAGGCGCTTCCAAAGGTCTCTTGTACCTTCAGTTTCGTTCGTGGATGCTCGAAAATTCGTACGAAGACGGATCTCCAACTCCAGAGTCGATAAAATCGCTTGCAAATGTTTGTGTTAGCCTCAGTTTCGATCGTGGATGCGCGAAAATTCATACGAAGACGGATCTTCAACTCCAGAGTCCATAAAGGCGCTTGCAAATGTCTCTTGTACCTTCAGTTTCGTTCGTGGATGCTCGAAAATTCATACGAAGACGGATCTTCAACTCCAGAGTCCATAAAGGCGCATGCAAATGTCTCTTGTACCTTCAGTTTCGTTCGTGGATGCTCGAAAATTCGTACGAAGACGGATCTTCAACTCCAGAGTCCATTAAATCGCTTGCAAATGTTTGTGTTAGCCTCAGTTTCGATCGTGAATGCGCGAAAATTCATACGAAGACGGATCTTCAACTCCAGAGTCCATAAAGGCGCATGCAAATGTCTCTTGTACCTTCAGTTTCGTTCGTGGATGCTCGAAAATTCGTACGAAGACGGATCTTCAACTCCAGAGTCCATAAAGGCGCTTGCAAATGTCTCTTGTACCTTCAGTTTCGTTCGTGGATGCTCGAAAATTCGCACGAAGACGGATCTTCAACTCCAGAGTCCATAAAGGCGCTTGCAAATGTCTCTTGTACCTTCAGTTTTGATCGTGGAAGCTCGAAAATTCATACGAAGACGGATCTTCAACTCCAGAGTCCATAATGGCGCTTTCAAATGTCTCTTGTACTCTCAGTTTCGTTCGTGGATGCTCGAAAATTCATACGGAGACGGATCTTCAACTCCACAGTCCATAAAATCGCTTGCAAATGTTTGTGTTAGCCTCAGTTTCGATCGTGGATGCGCGAAAATTCATACGAAGACGGATCTTCAACTCCAGAGTCGATAAGGGCGCTTGCAAATGTCTCTTGTACCTTTAGTTTCGTTCGTGGATGCTCGAAAATTCATACGAAGACGGATCTCCAACTCCAGAGTCCATAAAGGCGCTTGGAAATGTCTTTTGTAGCTTCAGTTTCGTTCGCGGATGCGCGAAAATTCACACGAAGACGGATCTTCAACTCCAGAGTCCATAAAGGCGCTTGCAAATGTCTCTTGTACCTTCAGTTTTGATCGTGGAAGCTCGAAAATTCATACGAAGACGGATCTTCAACTCCAGAGTCCATAAAGGCGCTTCCAAAGGTCTCTTGTACCTTCAGTTTCGTTCGTGGATGCTCGAAAATTCGTACGAAGACGGATCTCCAACACCAGAGTCGATAAAATCGCTTGCAAATGTTTGTGTTAGCCTCAGTTTCGATCGTGGATGCGCGAAAATTCATACGAAGACGGATCTTCAACTCCAGAGTCCATAAAGGCGCTTGCAAATGTCTCTTGTACCTCCAGTTTCGTTCGTGGATGCTCGAAAATTCATACGAAGACGGATCTTCAACTCCAGAGTCCATAAAGGCGCATGCAAATGTCTCTTGTACCTTCAGTTTCGTTCGTGGATGCTCGAAAATTCGTACGAAGACGGATCTTCAACTCCAGAGTCCATTAAATCGCTTGCAAATGTTTGTGTTAGCCTCAGTTTCGATCGTGAATGCGCGAAAATTCATACGAAGACGGATCTTCAACTCCAGAGTCCATAAAGGCGCATGCAAATGTCTCTTGTACCTTCAGTTTCGTTCGTGGATGCTCGAAAATTCGTACGAAGACGGATCTTCAACTCCAGAGTCCATAAAGGCGCTTGCAAATGTCTCTTGTACCTTCAGTTTCGTTCGTGGATGCTCGAAAATTCGTACGAAGACGGATCTTCAACTCCAGAGTCCATAAAGGCGCTTGCAAATGTCTCTTGTACCTTCAGTTTCGTTCGTGGATGCTCGAAAATTCGCACGAAGACGGATCTTCAACTCCAGAGTCCATAAAGGCGCTTGCAAATGTCTCTTGTACCTTCAGTTTTGATCGTGGAAGCTCGAAAATTCATACGAAGACGGATCTTCAACTCCAGAGTCCATAATGGCGCTTTCAAATGTCTCTTGTACTCTCAGTTTCGTTCGTGGATGCTCGAAAATTCATACGGAGACGGATCTTCAACTCCACAGTCCATAAAATCGCTTGCAAATGTTTGTGTTAGCCTCAGTTTCGATCGTGGATGCGCGAAAATTCATACGAAGACGGATCTTCAACTCCAGAGTCGATAAGGGCGCTTGCAAATGTCTCTTGTACCTTTAGTTTCGTTCGTGGATGCTCGAAAATTCATACGAAGACGGATCTCCAACTCCAGAGTCCATAAAGGCGCTTGGAAATGTCTTTTGTAGCTTCAGTTTCGTTCGCGGATGCGCGAAAATTCACACGAAGACGGATCTTCAACTCCAGAGTCCATAAAGGCGCTTGCAAATGTCTCTTGTACCTTCAGTTTTGATCGTGGAAGCTCGAAAATTCATACGAAGACGGATCTTCAACTCCAGAGTCCATAAAGGCGCTTCCAAAGGTCTCTTGTACCTTCAGTTTCGTTCGTGGATGCTCGAAAATTCGTACGAAGACGGATCTCCAACACCAGAGTCGATAAAATCGCTTGCAAATGTTTGTGTTAGCCTCAGTTTCGATCGTGGATGCGCGAAAATTCATACGAAGACGGATCTTCAACTCCAGAGTCCATAAAGGCGCTTGCAAATGTCTCTTGTACCTCCAGTTTCGTTCGTGGATGCTCGAAAATTCATACGAAGACGGATCTTCAACTCCAGAGTCCATAAAGGCGCATGCAAATGTCTCTTGTACCTTCAGTTTCGTTCGTGGATGCTCGAAAATTCGTACGAAGACGGATCTTCAACTCCAGAGTCCATTAAATCGCTTGCAAATGTTTGTGTTAGCCTCAGTTTCGATCGTGAATGCGCGAAAATTCATACGAAGACGGATCTTCAACTCCAGAGTCCATAAAGGCGCATGCAAATGTCTCTTGTACCTTCAGTTTCGTTCGTGGATGCTCGAAAATTCGTACGAAGACGGATCTTCAACTCCAGAGTCCATAAAGGCGCTTGCAAATGTCTCTTGTACCTTCAGTTTCGTTCGTGGATGCTCGAAAATTCGCACGAAGACGGATCTTCAACTCCAGAGTCCATAAAGGCGCTTGCAAATGTCTCTTGTACCTTCAGTTTTGATCGTGGAAGCTCGAAAATTCATACGAAGACGGATCTTCAACTCCGGAGTCCATAAAGGCGCTTTCAAATGTCTCTTGTACTCTCAGTTTCGTTCGTGGATGCTCGAAAATTCATACGGAGACGGATCTTCAACTCCACAGTCCATAAAATCGCTTGCAAATGTTTGTGTTAGCCTCAGTTTCGATCGTGGATGCGCGAAAATTCATACGAAGACGGATCTTCAACTCCAGAGTCCATAAAGGCGCTTCCAAATGTCTCTTGTACCTTCAGTTTCGTTCGTGGATGCTCGAAAATTCGTACGAAGACGGATCTTCAACTCCACAGTCCATAAAATCGCTTGCAAATGTTTGTGTTAGCCTCATTTTCGATCGTGGATGCGCGAAAATTCATACGAAGACGGATCTTCAACTCCAGAGTCCATAAAGGCGCTTGCAAATGTCTCTTGTACCTTCAGTTTCGTTCGTGGATGCTCGAAAATTCGTACGAAGACGGATCTTCAACTCCACAGTCCATAAAATCGCTTGCAAATGTTTGTGTTAGCCTCAGTTTCGATCGTGGATGCGCGAAAATTCATACGAAGACGGATCTTCAACTCCAGAGTCCATAAAGGCGCTTGCAAATGTCTCTTGTACATTCAGTTTCGTTCGTGGATGCTCGAAAATTCATACGAAGACGGATCTTCAACTCCAGAGTCCATAAAGGCGCTTGCAAATGTTTCTTGTACCTTCAGTTTCGTTCGTGGATGCGCGAAAATTCATACGAAGACGGATCTTCAACTCCGGAGTCCATAAAGGCGCTTGCAAATGTCTCTTGTACCTTCAGTTTCGTTCGTGGATGCTCGAAAATTCTTACGAAGACGGATCTTCAACTCCAGAGTCCATAAAGGTGCTTGCAAATGTCTCTTGTACCTTCAGTTTCGTTCGTGGATGCTCGAAAATTCATACGAAGACGGATCTTCAACTTCAGAGTCCATAAAGGCGCTTGCAAATAACTCTTGTACTCTCAGTTTCGTTCGTGGATGCTCGAAAATTCATACGGAGACGGATCTTCAACTCCAGAGTCCATAAAGGGGCTTGCAAATGTCTCTTGTACCTTCAGTTCCGTTCGTGGATGCGCGAAAATTCACACGAAGACGGATCCTCAACTCCAGAGTCCATAAAGGCGCTTGCAAATGTCTCTTGTACCTTCAGTTTCGTTCGTGGATGCTCGAAAATTCATACGAAGACGGATCTTCAACTCCAGAGTCCATAAAGGCGCTTGCAAATGTCTCTTGTACCTTCAGTTTCGTTCGTGGATGCTCGAAAATTCGTACGAAGACGGATCTCCAACTCCAGAGTCGATAAATTCGCTTGCAAATGTTTGTGTTAGCCTCAGTTTCGATCGTGGATGCGCGAAAATTCATACGAAGACGGATCTTCAACTCCAGAGTCCATAAAGGGGCTTGCAAATGTCTCTTGTACCTTCAGTTCCGTTCGTGGATACGCGAAAATTCACACGAAGACGGATCTTCAACTCCAGAGTCCATAAAGGCGCTTGCAAATGTCTCTTGTACTCTCAGTTTCGTTCGTGGATGCTCGAAAATTCATACGGAGACGGATCTTCAACTCCAGAGTCCATAAAGGGGCTTGCAAATGTCTCTTGTACCTTCAGTTTCGTTCGTGGATGCGCGAAAATTCACACGAAGACGGATCTTCAACTCCAGAGTCCATAAAGGCGCTTGCAAATGTCTCTTGTACCTTCAGTTTCGTTCGTGGATGCTCGAAAATTCATACGAAGACGGATCTTCAACTCCAGAGTCCATAAAGGCGCTCGCAAATGTCTCTTGTACCTTCAGTTTCGTTCGTGGATGCTCGAAAATTCGTACGAAGACGGATCTCCAACTCCAGAGTCGATAAATTCGCTTGCAAATGTTTGTGTTAGCCTCAGTTTCGACCGTGGATGCGCGAAAATTCATACGAAGACGGATCTTCAACCCCAGAGTCCATAAAGGCGCTTGCAAATGTCTCTTGTACCTTCAGTTTCGTTCGTGGATGCTCGAAAATTCGTACGAAGACGGATCTTCAACTCCAGAGTCCATAACATCGCTTGCAAATGTTTGTGTTAGCCTCAGTTTCGATCGTGAATGCGCGAAAATTCATACGAAGACGGATCTTCAACTCCAGAGTCCATAAAGGCGCATGCAAATGTCTCTTGTACCTTCAGTTTCGTTCGTGGATGCTCGAAAATTCGTACGAAGACGGATCTTCAACTCCAGAGTCCATGAAGGCGCTTGCAAATGTCTCTTGTACCTTCAGTTTCGTTCGTGGATGCTCGAAAATTCGCACGAAGACGGATCTTCAACTCCAGAGTCCATAAAGGCGCTTGCAAATGTCTCTTGTACCTTCAGTTTTGATCGTGGAAGCTCGAAAATTCATACGAAGACGGATCTTCAACACCAGAGTCCATAATGGCGCTTTCAAATGTCTCTTGTACTCTCAGTTTCGTTCGTGGATGCTCGAAAATTCATACGGAGACGGATCTTCAACTCCACAGTCCATAAAATCGCTTGCAAATGTTCGTGTTAGCCTCAGTTTCGATCGTGGATGCGCGAAAATTCATACGAAGACGGATCTTCAACTCCAGAGTCGATAAGGGCGCTTGCAAATGTCTCTTGTACCTTTAGTTTCGTTCGTGGATGCTCGAAAATTCATACGAAGACGGATCTCCAACTCCAGAGTCCATAAAGGCGCTTGGAAATGTCTTTTGTAGCTTCAGTTTCGTTCGCGGATGCGCGAAAATTCACACGAAGACGGATCTTCAACTCCAGAGTCCATAAAGGCGCTTGCAAATGTCTCTTGTACCTTCAGTTTCGTTCGTGGATGCTCGAAAATTCATACGAAGACGGATCTTCAACTCCAGAGTCCATAAAGGCGCTTCCAAAGGTCTCTTGTACCTTCAGTTTCGTTCGTGGATGCTCGAAAATTCGTACGAAGACGGATCTCCAACTCCAGAGTCGATAAAATCGCTTGCAAATGTTTGTGTTAGCCTCAGTTTCGATCGTGGATGCGCGAAAATTCACACGAAGACGGATCTTCAACTCCAGAGTCCATAAAGGCGCTTGCAAATGTCTCTTGTACCTTCAGTTTCGTTCGTGGATGCTCGAAAATTCATACGAAGACGGATCTTCAACTCCAGAGTCCATAAAGGCGCTTGCAAATGTCTCTTGTACCTCCAGTTTCGTTCGTGGATGCTCGAAAATTCATACGAAGACGGATCTTCAACTCCAGAGTCCATAAAGGCGCATGCAAATGTCTCTTGTACCTTCAGTTTCGTTCGTGGATGCTCGAAAATTCGTACGAAGACGGATCTTCAACTCCAGAGTCCATTAAATCGCTTGCAAATGTTTGTGTTAGCCTCAGTTTCGATCGTGAATGCGCGAAAGTTCATACGAAGACGGATCTTCAACTCCAGAGTCCATAAAGGCGCATGCAAATGTCTCTTGTACCTTCAGTTTCGTTCGTGGATGCTCGAAAATTCGTACGAAGACGGATCTTCAACTCCAGAGTCCATAAAGGCGCTTGCAAATGTCTCTTGTACCTTCAGTTTCGTTCGTGGATGCTCGAAAATTCGCACGAAGACGGATCTTCAACTCCAGAGTCCATAAAGGCGCTTGCAAATGTCTCTTGTACCTTCAGTTTTGATCGTGGAAGCTCGAAAATTCATACGAAGACGGATCTTCAACTCCGGAGTCCATAAAGGCGCTTTCAAATGTCTCTTGTACTCTCAGTTTCGTTCGTGGATGCTCGAAAATTCATACGGAGACGGATCTTCAACTCCACAGTCCATAAAATCGCTTGCAAATGTTTGTGTTAGCCTCAGTTTCGATCGTGGATGCGCGAAAATTCATACGAAGACGGATCTTCAACTCCAGAGTCCATAAAGGCGCTTGCAAATGTCTCTTGTACCTTCAGTTTCGTTCGTGGATGCTCGAAAATTCGTACGACGACGGATCTTCAACTCCACAGTCCATAAAATCGCTTGCAAATGTTTGTGTTAGCCTCATTTTCGATCGTGGATGCGCGAAAATTCATACGAAGACGGATCTTCAACTCCAGAGTCCATAAAGGCGCTTGCAAATGTCTCTTGTACCTTCAGTTTCGTTCGTGGATGCTCGAAAATTCGTACGAAGACGGATCTTCAACTCCACAGTCCATAAAATCGCTTGCAAATGTTTGTGTTAGCCTCAGTTTCGATCGTGGATGCGCGAAAATTCATACGAAGACGGATCTTCAACTCCAGAGTCCATAAAGGCGCTTGCAAATGTCTCTTGTACATTCAGTTTCGTTCGTGGATGCTCGAAAATTCATACGAAGACGGATCTTCAACTCCAGAGTCCACAAAGGCGCTTGCAAATGTTTCTTGTACCTTCAGTTTCGTTCGTGGATGCGCGAAAATTCATACGAAGACGGATCTTCAACTCCGGAGTCCATAAAGGCGCTTGCAAATGTCTCTTGTACCTTCAGTTTCGTTCGTGGATGCTCGAAAATTCTTACGAAGACGGATCTTCAACTCCAGAGTCCATAAAGGTGCTTGCAAATGTCTCTTGTACCTTCAGTTTCGTTCGTGGATGCTCGAAAATTCATACGAAGACGGATCTTCAACTCCAGAGTCCATAAAGGCGCTTGCAAATAACTCTTGTACTCTCAGTTTCGTTCGTGGATGCTCGAAAATTCATACGGAGACGGATCTTCAACTCCAGAGTCCATAAAGGGGCTTGCAAATGTCTCTTGTACCTTCAGTTCCGTTCGTGGATGCGCGAAAATTCACACGAAGACGGATCTTCAACTCCAGAGTCCATAAAGGCGCTTGCAAATGTCTCTTGTACCTTCAGTTTCGTTCGTGGATGCTCGAAAATTCATACGAAGACGGATCTTCAACTCCAGAGTCCATAAAGGCGCTTGCAAATGTCTCTTGTACCTTCAGTTTCGTTCGTGGATGCTCGAAAATTCGTACGAAGACGGATCTCCAACTCCAGAGTCGATAAATTCGCTTGCAAATGTTTGTGTTAGCCTCAGTTTCGATCGTGGATGCGCGAAAATTCATACGAAGACGGATCTTCAACTCCAGAGTCCATAAAGGGGCTTGCAAATGTCTCTTGTACCTTCAGTTTCGTTCGTGGATGCTCGAAAATTCATACGAAGACGGATCTTCAACTCCAGAGTCCATAGAGGCGCTTGCAAATGTCTCTTGTACCTTCAGTTCCGTTCGTGGATACGCGAAAATTCACACGAAGACGGATCTTCAACTCCAGAGTCCATAAAGGCGCTTGCAAATGTCTCTTGTACTTTCAGTTTCGTTCGTGGATGCTCGAAAATTCATACGGAGACGGATCTTCAACTCCAGAGTCCATAAAGGGGCTTGCAAATGTCTCTTGTACCTTCAGTTTCGTTCGTGGATGCGCGAAAATTCACACGAAGACGGATCTTCAACTCCAGAGTCCATAAAGGCGCTTGCAAATGTCTCTTGTACCTTCAGTTTCGTTCGTGGATGCTCGAAAATTCATACGAAGACGGATCTTCAACTCCAGAGTCCATAAAGGCGCTTGCAAATGTCTCTTGTACCTTCAGTTTCGTTCGTGGATGCTCGAAAATTCGTACGAAGACGGATCTCCAACTCCAGAGTCGATAAATTCGCTTGCAAATGTTTGTGTTAGCCTCAGTTTCGACCGTGGATGCGCGAAAATTCATACGAAGACGGATCTTCAACTCCAGAGTCCATAAAGGCGCTTGCAAATGTCTCTTGTACCTTCAGTTTCGTTCGTGGATGCTCGAAAATTCGTACGAAGACGGATCTTCAACTCCAGAGTCCATAACATCGCTTGCAAATGTTTGTGTTAGCCTCAGTTTCGATCGTGAATGCGCGAAAATTCATACGAAGACGGATCTTCAACTCCAGAGTCCATGAAGGCGCTTGCAAATGTCTCTTGTACCTTCAGTTTCGTTCGTGGATGCTCGAAAATTCGCACGAAGACGGATCTTCAACTCCAGAGTCCATAAAGGCGCTTGCAAATGTCTCTTGTACCTTCAGTTTTGATCGTGGAAGCTCGAAAATTCATACGAAGACGGATCTTCAACTCCAGAGTCCATAATGGCGCTTTCAAATGTCTCTTGTACTCTCAGTTTCGTTCGTGGATGCTCGAAAATTCATACGAAGACGGATCTTCAACTCCACAGTCCATAAAATCGCTTGCAAATGTTCGTGTTAGCCTCAGTTTCGATCGTGGATGCGCGAAAATTCATACGAAGACGGATCTTCAACTCCAGAGTCGATAAGGGCGCTTGCAAATGTCTCTTGTACCTTTAGTTTCGTTCGTGGATGCTCGAAAATTCATACGAAGACGGATCTCCAACTCCAGAGTCCATAAAGGCGCTTGGAAATGTCTTTTGTAGCTTCAGTTTCGTTCGCGGATGCGCGAAAATTCACACGAAGACGGATCTTCAACTCCAGAGTCCATAAAGGCGCTTGCAAATGTCTCTTGTACCTTCAGTTTCGTTCGTGGATGCTCGAAAATTCATACGAAGACGGATCTTCAACTCCAGAGTCCATAAAGGCGCTTCCAAAGGTCTCTTGTACCTTCAGTTTCGTTCGTGGATGCTCGAAAATTCGTACGAAGACGGATCTCCAACTCCAGAGTCGATAAAATCGCTTGCAAATGTTTGTGTTAGCCTCAGTTTCGATCGTGGATGCGCGAAAATTCATACGAAGACGGATCTTCAACTCCAGAGTCCATAAAGGCGCTTGCAAATGTCTCTTGTACCTCCAGTTTCGTTCGTGGATGCTCGAAAATTCATACGAAGACGGATCTTCAACTCCAGAGTCCATAAAGGCGCATGCAAATGTCTCTTGTACCTTCAGTTTCGTTCGTGGATGCTCGAAAATTCGTACGAAGACGGATCTTCAACTCCAGAGTCCATTAAATCGCTTGCAAATGTTTGTGTTAGCCTCAGTTTCGATCGTGAATGCGCGAAAATTCATACGAAGACGGATCTTCAACTCCAGAGTCCATAAAGGCGCATGCAAATGTCTCTTGTACCTTCAGTTTCGTTCGTGGATGCTCGAAAATTCGTACGAAGACGGATCTTCAACTCCAGAGTCCATAAAGGCGCTTGCAAATGTCTCTTGTACCTTCAGTTTCGTTCGTGGATGCTCGAAAATTCGCACGAAGACGGATCTTCAACTCCAGAGTCCATAAAGGCGCTTGCAAATGTCTCTTGTACCTTCAGTTTTGATCGTGGAAGCTCGAAAATTCATACGAAGACGGATCTTCAACTCCGGAGTCCATAAAGGCGCTTTCAAATGTCTCTTGTACTCTCAGTTTCGTTCGTGGATGCTCGAAAATTCATACGGAGACGGATCTTCAACTCCACAGTCCATAAAATCGCTTGCAAATGTTTGTGTTAGCCTCAGTTTCGATCGTGGATGCGCGAAAATTCATACGAAGACGGATCTTCAACTCCAGAGTCCATAAAGGCGCTTGCAAATGTCTCTTGTACCTTCAGTTTCGTTCGTGGATGCTCGAAAATTCGTACGAAGACGGATCTTCGACTCCACAGTCCATAAAATCGCTTGCAAATGTTTGTGTTAGCCTCATTTTCGATCGTGGATGCGCGAAAATTCATACGAAGACGGATCTTCAACTCCAGAGTCCATAAAGGCGCTTGCAAATGTCTCTTGTACCTTCAGTTTCGTTCGTGGATGCTCGAAAATTCGTACGAAGACGGATCTTCAACTCCACAGTCCATAAAATCGCTTGCAAATGTTTGTGTTAGCCTCAGTTTCGATCGTGGATGCGCGAAAATTCATACGAAGACGGATCTTCAACTCCAGAGTCCATAAAGGCGCTTGCAAATGTCTCTTGTACATTCAGTTTCGTTCGTGGATGCTCGAAAATTCATACGAAGACGGATCTTCAACTCCAGAGTCCACAAAGGCGCTTGCAAATGTTTCTTGTACCTTCAGTTTCGTTCGTGGATGCGCGAAAATTCATACGAAGACGGATCTTCAACTCCGGAGTCCATAAAGGCGCTTGCAAATGTCTCTTGTACCTTCAGTTTCGTTCGTGGATGCTCGAAAATTCTTACGAAGACGGATCTTCAACTCCAGAGTCCATAAAGGTGCTTGCAAATGTCTCTTGTACCTTCAGTTTCGTTCGTGGATGCTCGAAAATTCATACGAAGACGGATCTTCAACTCCAGAGTCCATAAAGGCGCTTGCAAATAACTCTTGTACTCTCAGTTTCGTTCGTGGATGCTCGAAAATTCATACGGAGACGGATCTTCAACTCCAGAGTCCATAAAGGGGCTTGCAAATGTCTCTTGTACCTTCAGTTCCGTTCGTGGATGCGCGAAAATTCACACGAAGACGGATCTTCAACTCCAGAGTCCATAAAGGCGCTTGCAAATGTCTCTTGTACCTTCAGTTTCGTTCGTGGATGCTCGAAAATTCATACGAAGACGGATCTTCAACTCCAGAGTCCATAAAGGCGCTTGCAAATGTCTCTTGTACCTTCAGTTTCGTTCGTGGATGCTCGAAAATTCGTACGAAGACGGATCTCCAACTCCAGAGTCGATAAATTCGCTTGCAAATGTTTGTGTTAGCCTCAGTTTCGATCGTGGATGCGCGAAAATTCATACGAAGACGGATCTTCAACTCCAGAGTCCATAAAGGGGCTTGCAAATGTCTCTTGTACCTTCAGTTCCGTTCGTGGATACGCGAAAATTCACACGAAGACGGATCTTCAACTCCAGAGTCCATAAAGGCGCTTGCAAATGTCTCTTGTACTCTCAGTTTCGTTCGTGGATGCTCGAAAATTCATACGGAGACGGATCTTCAACTCCAGAGTCCATAAAGGGGCTTGCAAATGTCTCTTGTACCTTCAGTTTCGTTCGTGGATGCGCGAAAATTCACACGAAGACGGATCTTCAACTCCAGAGTCCATAAAGGCGCTTGCAAATGTCTCTTGTACCTTCAGTTTCGTTCGTGGATGCTCGAAAATTCATACGAAGACGGATCTTCAACTCCAGAGTCCATAAAGGCGCTTGCAAATGTCTCTTGTACCTTCAGTTTCGTTCGTGGATGCTCGAAAATTCGTACGAAGACGGATCTCCAACTCCAGAGTCGATAAATTCGCTTGCAAATGTTTGTGTTAGCCTCAGTTTCGACCGTGGATGCGCGAAAATTCATACGAAGACGGATCTTCAACTCCAGAGTCCATAAAGGCGCTTGCAAATGTCTCTTGTACCTTCAGTTTCGTTCGTGGATGCTCGAAAATTCGTACGAAGACGGATCTTCAACTCCAGAGTCCATAAAGGCGCTTGCAAATGTCTCTTGTACCTTCAGTTTCGTTCGTGGATGCTCGAAAATTCATACGAAGACGGATCTTCAACTCCAGAGTCCATAAAGGCGTTCGCAAATGTCTCTTGTACCTTCAGTTTCGTTCGTGGATGCTCGAAAATTCGTCCGAAGACGGATCTTTAACTCCAGAGTCCATAAAATCGCTTGCAAATGTTTGTGTTAGCCTCAGTTTCGATCGTGGATGCGCGAAAATTCATACGAAGACGGATCTTCAACTCCAGAGTCCATAAAGGCGCTTGCAAATGTCTCTTGTACCTTCAGTTTCGTTCGTGGATGCGCGAAAATTCATACGAAGACGGATCTTCAACTCCAGAGTCCATAAAGGCGCTTGCAAATGTCTCTTGTACCTTCAGTTTCGTTCGTGGATGCTCGAAAATTCGTACGAAGACGGATCTTCAACTCCAGAGTCCATAAAGGCGCTTGCAAATGTCTCTTGTACCTTCAGTTTCGTTCGTGGATGCTCGAAAATTCGTACGAAGACGGATCTTCAACTCCAGAGTCCATAAGATCGCTTGCAAATTTTTGTGTTAGCCTCAGTTTCGATCGTGGATGCGCGAAAATTCATACGAAGACGGATCTCCAACTCCAGAGTCCATAAAGGCGCTTGCAGATGTCTTTTGTAGCTTCAGTTTCGTTCGCGGATGCGCGAAAATTCACACGAAGACGGATCTTCAACTCCAGAGTCCATAAAGGCGCTTGCAAATGTCTCTTGTACCTTCAGTTCCGTTCGTGGATGCTCGAAAATTCATACGAAGACGGATCTTCAACTCCAGAGTCCATAAAGGCGCTTCCAAATGTCTCTTGTACCTTCAGTTTCGTTCGTGGATGCTCGAAAATTCGTACGAAGACGGATCTCCAACTCCAGAGTCGATAAAATCGCTTGCAAATGTTTGTGTTAGCCTCAGTTTCGATCGTGGATGCGCGAAAATTCATACGAAGACGGATCTTCAACTCCAGAGTCCATAAAGGCGCTTGCAAATGTCTCTTGTACCTTCAGTTTCGTTCGTGGATGCTCGAAAATTCATACGAAGACGGATCTTCAACTCCAGAGTCCATAACGGCGCATGCAAATGTCTCTTGTACCTTCAGTTTCGTTCGTGGATGCTCGAAAATTCGTACGAAGACGGATCTTCAACTCCACAGTCCATAAAATCGCTTGCAAATGTTTGTGTTAGCCTCAGTTTCGATCGTGGATGCGCGAAAATTCATACGAAGACGGATCTTCAACTCCAGAGTCCATAAAGGCGCTTGCAAATGTCTCTTGTACCTTCAGTTTCGTTCGTGGATGCTCGAAAATTCGTACGAAGACGGATCTTCAACTCCAGAGTCCATTAAATCGCTTGCAAATGTTTGTGTTAGCCTCAGTTTCGATCGTGAATGCGCGAAAATTCATACGAAGACGGATCTTCAACTCCAGAGTCCATAAAGGCGCTTGCAAATGTCTCTTGTACCTTCAGTTTCGTTCGTGGATGCTCGAAAATTCGTACGAAGACGGATCTTCAACTCCAGAGTCCATAAAGGCGCTTGCAAATGTCTCTTGTACCTTCAGTTTCGATCGTGGAAGCTCGAAAATTCATACGAAGACGGATCTTCAACTCCAGAGTCCATAAAGGCGCTTTCAAATGTCTCTTGTACTCTCAGATACGTTCGTGGATGCTCGAAAATTCATACGGAGACGGATCTTCAACTCCAGAGTCCATAAATGCGCTTGCAAACGTCTCTTGTACCTTCAGTTTCGTTCGTGGATGCTCGAAAATTCGTACGAAAACGGATCTTCAACTCCACAGTCCATAAAATCGCTTGCAAATGTTTGTGTTAGCCTCAGTTTTGATCGTGGATGCGCGAAAATTCATACGAAGACGGATCTTCAACTCCAGAGTCCATAAAGGCGCTTGCAAATGTCTCTTGTACCTTCAGTTTCGTTCGTGGATGCTCGAAAATTCGTACGAAGACGGATCTTCAACTCCAGAGTCCATTAAATCGCTTGCAAATGATTGTGTTAGCCTCAGTTTCGATCGTGGATGCGCGAAAATTCATACGAAGACGGATCTTCAACTCCAGAGTCCATAAAGGCGCTTGCAAATGTCTCTTGTACCTTCAGTTTCGTTCGTGGATGCTCGAAAATTCGTACAAAGACGGATCTTCAACTGCAGAGTCCATAAAGGCGCTTGCAAATGTCTCTTGTACCTTCAGTTTCGATCGTGGAAGCTCGAAAATTCATACGAAGACGGATCTTCAACTCCAGAGTCCATAAAGGCGCTTTCAAATGTCTCTTGTACTCTCAGATACGTTCGTGGATGCTCGAAAATTCGTACGAAGACGGATCTTCAACTCCAGAGTCCATAAAGGC
Source organism: Phymatocera aterrima (assembly GCA_963170745.1). NCBI lineage: Eukaryota > Metazoa > Arthropoda > Insecta > Hymenoptera > Tenthredinidae > Phymatocera > Phymatocera aterrima. Next base: position 256,558 of record CAUJGY010000194.1, read on the forward strand.
GCTTGCAAATGTCTCTTGTACCTTCAGTTTCGATCGTGGATGCGCGAAAATTCATACGAAGACGGATCTTCAACTCCAGAGTCCATAAAGGCGCTTGCAAATGTCTCTTGTACCTTCAGTTTCGTTCGTGGATGCTCGAAAATTCGTACGAAGACGGATCTTCAACTCCAGAGTCCATAAAGGCGCTTGCAAACGTCTCTTGTACCTTCAGTTTCGTTCGTGGATGCTCGAAAATTCGTACGAAAACGGATCTTCAACTCCACAGTCCATAAAATCGCTTGCAAATGTTTGTGTCAGCCTCAGTTTCGATCGTGGATGCGCGAAAATTCATACGAAGACGGATCTTCAACTCCAGAGTCCATAAAGGCGCTTGCAAATGTCTCTTGTACCTTCAGTTTCGTTCGTGGATGCTCGAAAATTCGTACGAAGACGGATCTTCAACTCCAGAGTCCATTAAATCGCTTGCAAATGTTTGTGTTAGCCTCAGTTTCGAACGTGAATGCGCGAAAATTCATACGAAGACGGATCTTCAACTCCAGAGTCCATAAAGGCGCTTGCAAATGTCTCTTGTACCTTCAGTTTCGTTCGTGGATGCTCGAAAATTCGTACGAAGACGGATCTTCAACTCCAGAGTCCATAAAGGCGCTTGCAAATGTCTCTTGTACCTTCAGTTTCGATCGTGGAAGCTCGAAAATTCATACGAAGACGGATCTTCAACTCCAGAGTCCATGAAGGCGCTTTCAAATGTCTCTTGTACTCTCAGATACGTTCGTGGATGCTCGAAAATTCATACGGAGACGGATCTTCAACTCCAGAGACCATAAAGGCGCTTGCAAACGTCTCTTGTACCTTCAGTTTCGTTCGTGGATGCTCGAAAATTCGTACGAAAACGGATCTTCAACTCCACAGTCCATAAAATCGCTTGCAAATGTTTGTGTTAGCCTCAGTTTCGATCGTGGATGCGCGAAAATTCATACGAAGACGGATCTTCAACTCCAGAGTCCATAAAGGCGCTTGCAAATGTCTCTTGTACCTTCAGTTTCGTTCGTGGATGCTCGAAAATTCGTACGAAGACGGATCTTCAACTCCAGAGTCCATTAAATCGCTTGCAAATGTTTGTGTTAGCCTCAGTTTCGATCGTGAATGCGCGAAAATTCATACGAAGACGGATCTTCAACTCCAGAGTCCATAAAGGCGCTTGCAAATGTCTCTTGTACCTTCAGTTTCGTTCGTGGATGCTCGAAAATTCGTACAAAGACGGATCTTCAACTCCAGAGTCCATAAAGGCGCTTGCAAATGTCTCTTGTACCTTCAGTTTCGATCGTGGAAGCTCGAAAATTCATACGAAGACGGATCTTCAACTCCAGAGTCCATAAAGGCGCTTTCAAATGTCTCTTGTACTCTCAGATACGTTCGTGGATGCTCGAAAATTCGTACGAAGACGGATCTTCAACTCCAGAGTCCATAAAGGCGCTTGCAAATGTCTCTTGTACCTTCAGTTTCGATCGTGGATGCGCGAAAATTCATACGAAGACGGATCTTCAACTCCAGAGTCCATAAAGGCGCTTGCAAATGTCTCTTGTACCTTCAGTTTCGTTCGTGGATGCTCGAAAATTCGTACGAAGACGGATCTTCAACTCCAGAGTCCATTAAATCGCTTGCAAATGTTTGTGTTAGCCTCAGTTTCGATCGTGAATGCGCGAAAATTCATACGAAGACGGATCTTCAACTCCAGAGTCCATAAAGGCGCTTGCAAATGTCTCTTGTACCTTCAGTTTCGTTCGTGGACGCTCGAAAATTCGTACGAAGACGGATCTTCAACTCCACAGTCCATAAAATCGCTTGCAAATGTTTGTGTTAGCCTCAGTTTCGATCGTGGATGCGCGAAAATTCATACGAAGACGGATCTTCAACTCCAGAGTCCATAAAGGCGCTTGCAAATGTCTCTTGTACCTTCAGTTTCGTTCGTGGATGCTCGAAAATTCGTATGAAGACGGATCTTCAACTCCACAGTCCATAAAATCGCTTGCAAATGTTTGTGTTAGCCTCAGTTTCGATCGTGGATGCGCGAAAATTCATACGAAGACGGATCTTCAACTCCAGAGTCCATAAAGGCGCTTGCAAATGTCTCTTGTACCTTCAGTTTCGTTCGTGGATGCTCGAAAATTCTTACGAAGACGGATCTTCAACTCCAGAGTCCATAAAGGTGCTTGCAAATGTCTCTTGTACCTTCAGTTTCGTTCGTGGATGCTCGAAAATTCATACGAAGACGGATCTTCAACTCCAGAGTCCATAAAGGCGCTTGCAAATAACTCTTGTACTCTCAGTTTCGTTCGTGGATGCTCGAAAATTCATACGGAGACGGATCTTCAACTCCAGAGTCCATAAAGGGGCTTGCAAATGTCTCTTGTACCTTCAGTTCCGTTCGTGGATGCGCGAAAATTCACACGAAGACGGATCTTCAACTCCAGAGTCCATAAAGGCGCTTGCAAATGTCTCTTGTACCTTCAGTTTCGTTCGTGGATGCTCGAAAATTCGTACGAAGACGGATCTCCAACTCCAGAGTCGATAAATTCGCTTGCAAATGTTTGTGTTAGCCTCAGTTTCGATCGTGGATGCGCGAAAATTCATACGAAGACGGATCTTCAACTCCAGAGTCCATAAAGGGGCTTGCAAATGTCTCTTGTACCTTCAGTTCCGTTCGTGGATGCGCGAAAATTCACACGAAGACGGATCTTCAACTCCAGAGTTCATAAAGGCGCTTGCAAACGTCTCTTGTACCTTCAGTTTCGTTCGTGGATGCTCGAAAATTCGTACGAAAACGGATCTTCAACTCCACAGTCCATAAAATCGCTTGCAAATGTTTGTGTTAGCCTCAGTTTCGATCGTGGATGCGCGAAAATTCATACGAAGACGGATCTTCAACTCCAGAGTCCATAAAGGCGCTTGCAAATGTCTCTTGTACCTTCAGTTTCGTTCGTGGATGCTCGAAAATTCGTACAAAGACGGATCTTCAACTACAGAGTCCATAAAGGCGCTTGCAAATGTCTCTCATACCTTCAGTTTCGATCGTGGAAGCTCGAAAATTCATACGAAGACGGATCTTCAACTCCAGAGTCCATAAAGGCGCTTTCAAATGTCTCTTGTACTCTCAGATACGTTCGTGGATGCTCGAAAATTCGTACGAAGACGGATCTTCAACTCCAGAGTCCATAAAGGCGCTTGCAAATGTCTCTTGTACCTTCAGTTTTGATCGTGGATGCGCGAAAATTCATCCGAAGACGGATCTTCAACTCCAGAGTCCATAAAGGCGCTTGCAAATGTCTCTTGTACCTTCAGTTTCGTTCGTGGATGCTCGAAAATTCGTACGAAGACGGATCTTCAACTCCAGAGTCCATTAAATCGCTTGCAAATGTTTGTGTTAGCCTCAGTTTCGATCGTGAATGCGCGAAAATTCATACGAAGACGGATCTTCAACTCCAGAGTCCATAAAGGCGCTTGCAAATGTCTCTTGTACCTTCAGTTTCGTTCGTGGATGCTCGAAAATTCGTACGAAGACGGATCTTCAACTCCACAGTCCATAAAATCGCTTGCAAATGTTTGTGTTAGCCTCAGTTTCGATCGTGGATGCGCGAAAATTCATACGAAGACGGATCTTCAACTCCAGAGTCCATAAAGGCGCTTGCAAATGTCTCTTGTACCTTCAGTTTCGTTCGTGGATGCTCGAAAATTCGTACGAAGACGGATCTTCAACTCCACAGTCCATAAAATCGCTTGCAAATGTTTGTGTTAGCCTCAGTTTCGATCGTGGATGCGCGAAAATTCATACGAAGACGGATCTTCAACTCCAGAGTCCATAAAGGCGCTTGCAAATGTCTCTTGTACATTCAGTTTCGTTCGTGGATGCTCGAAAATTCATACGAAGACGGATCTTCAACTCCAGAGTCCATAAAGGCGCTTGCAAATGTGTCTTGTACCTTCAGTTTCGTTCGTGGATGCGCGAAAATTCATACGAAGACGGATCTTCAACTCCGGAGTCCATAAAGGCGCTTGCAAATGTCTCTTGTACCTTCAGTTCCGTTCGTGGATGCTCGAAAATTCTTACGAAGACGGATCTTCAACTCCAGAGTCCATAAAGGTGCTTGCAAATGTCTCTTGTACCTTCAGTTTCGTTCGTGGATGCTCGAAAATTCATACGAAGACGGATCTTCAACTCCAGAGTCCATAAAGGCGCTTGCAAATAACTCTTGTACTCTCAGTTTCGTTCGTGGATGCTCGAAAATTCATACGGAGACGGATCTTCAACTACAGAGTCCATAAAGGGGCTTGCAAATGTCTCTGGTACCTTCAGTTCCGTTCGTGGATGCGCGAAAATTCACACGAAGACGGATCTTCAACTCCAGAGTCCATAAAGGCGCTTGCAAATGTCTCTTGTACCTTCAGTTTCGTTCGTGGATGCTCGAAAATTCATACGAAGACGGATCTTCAACTCCAGAGTCCATAGAGGCGCTTGCAAATGTCTCTTGTACCTTCAGTTTCGTTCGTGGATGCTCGAAAATTCGTACGAAGACGGATCTCCAACTCCAGAGTCGATAAATTCTCTTGCAAATGTTTGTGTTAGCCTCAGTTTCGATCGTGGATGCGCGAAAATTCATACGACGACGGATCTTCAACTCCAGAGTCCATGAAGGCGCTTGCAAATGTCTCTTGTACTCTCAGTTTCGTTCGTGGATGCTCGAAAATTCATACGGAGACGGATCTTCAACTCCAGAGTCCATGAAGGGGCTTGCAAATGTCTCTTGTACCTTCAGTTTCGTTCGTGGATGCGCGAAAATTCACACGAAGACGGATCTTCAACTCCAGAGTCCATAAAGGCGCTTGCAAATGTCTCTTGTACCTTCAGTTTCGTTCGTGGATGCTCGAAAATTCATACGAAGACGGATCTTCAACTCCAGAGTCCATAAAGGCGTTCGCAAATGTTTCTTGTACCTTCAGTTTCGTTCGTGGATGCTCGAAAATTCGTACGAAGACGGATCTCTAACTCCAGAGTCCATAAAATCGCTTGCAAATGTTTGTGTTAGCCTCAGTTTCGATCGTGGATGCGCGAAAATTCATACGAAGACGGATCTTCAACTCCAGAGTCCATAAAGGCGCTTGCAAATGTCTCTTGTACCTTCAGTTTCGTTCGTGGATGCTCGAAAATTCGTACGAAGACGGATCTTCAACTCCAGAGTCCATAAAGGCGTTCGCAAATGTCTCTTGTACCTTCAGTTTCGTTCGTGGATGCGCGAAAATTCACACGAAGACGGATCTTCAACTCTAGAGTCCATGAAGGCGCTTGCAAACGTCTCTTGTACCTTCAGTTTCGTTCGTGGATGCTCGAAAATTCATACGAAGACGGATCTTCAACTCCAGAGTCCATAAAGGCGCTTGCAAATGTCTCTTGTACCTTCAGTTTCGTTCGTGGATGCTCGAAAATTCGTACGAAGACGGATCTTCAACTCCAGAGTCCATAAGATCGCTTGCAAATTTTTGTGTTAGCCTCAATTTCGATCGTGGATGCGCGAAAATTCATACGAAGACGGATCTCCAACTCCAGAGTCCATAAAGGCGCTTGCAAATGTCTCTTGTACCTTCAGTTTCGATCGTGGATGCGCGAAAATTCATACGAAGACGGATCTTCAACTCCAGAGTCCATAAAGGCGCTTGCAAATGTCTCTTGTACCTTCAGTTTCGTTCGTGGATGCTCGAAAATTCGTACGAAGACGGATCTTCAACTCCAGAGTCCATTAAATCGCTTGCAAATGTTTGTGTTAGCCTCAGTTTCGATCGTGAATGCGCGAAAATTCATACGAAGACGGATCTTCAACTCCAGAGTCCATAAAGGCGCTTGCAAATGTCTCTTGTACCTTCAGTTTCGTTCGTGGACGCTCGAAAATTCGTACGAAGACGGATCTTCAACTCCACAGTCCATAAAATCGCTTGCAAATGTTTGTGTTAGCCTCAGTTTCGATCGTGGATGCGCGAAAATTCATACGAAGACGGATCTTCAACTCCAGAGTCCATAAAGGCGCTTGCAAATGTCTCTTGTACCTTCAGTTTCGTTCGTGGATGCTCGAAAATTCGTACGAAGACGGATCTTCAACTCCACAGTCCATAAAATCGCTTGCAAATGTTTGTGTTAGCCTCAGTTTCGATCGTGGATGCGCGAAAATTCATACGAAGACGGATCTTCAACTCCAGAGTCCATAAAGGCGCTTGCAAATGTCTCTTGTACCTTCAGTTTCGTTCGTGGATGCTCGAAAATTCTTACGAAGACGGATCTTCAACTCCAGAGTCCATAAAGGTGCTTGCAAATGTCTCTTGTACCTTCAGTTTCGTTCGTGGATGCTCGAAAATTCATACTAAGACGGATCTTCAACTCCAGAGTCCATAAAGGCGCTTGCAAATAACTCTTGTACTCTCAGTTTCGTTCGTGGATGCTCGAAAATTCATACGGAGACGGATCTTCAACTCCAGAGTCCATAAAGGGGCTTGCAAATGTCTCTTGTACCTTCAGTTCCGTTCGTGGATGCGCGAAAATTCATACGACGACGGATCTTCAACTCCAGAGTCCATAAAGGCGCTTGCAAATGTCTCTTGTACCTTCAGTTTCGTTCGTGGATGCTCGAAAATTCGTACGAAGACGGATCTCCAACTCCATAGTCGATAAATTCGCTTGCAAATGTTTGTGTTAGCCTCAGTTTCGATCGTGGATGCGCGAAAATTCATACGAAGACGGATCTTCAACTCCAGAGTCCATAACGGGGCTTGCAAATATCTCTTGTACCTTCAGTTCCGTTCGTGGATGCGCGAAAATTCACACGAAGACGGATCTTCAACTCCAGAGTCCATAAAGGCGCTTGCAAACGTCTCTTGTACCTTCAGTTTCGTTCGTGGATGCTCGAAAATTCGTACGAAAACGGATCTTCAACTCCACAGTCCATAAAATCGCTTGCAAATGTTTGTGTTAGCCTCAGTTTCGATCGTGGATGCGCGAAAATTCATACGAAGACGGATCTTCAACTCCAGAGTCCATAAAGGCGCTTGCAAATGTCTCTTGTACCTTCAGTTTCGTTCGTGGATGCTCGAAAATTCGTACGAAGACGGATCTTCAACTCCAGAGTCCATTAAATCGCTTGCAAATGTTTGTGTTAGCCTCAGTTTCGATCGTGAATGCGCGAAAATTCATACGAAGACGGATCTTCAACTCCAGAGTCCATAAAGGCGCTTGCAAATGTCTCTTGTACCTTCAGTTTCGTTCGTGGATGCTCGAAAATTCGTACAAAGACGGATCTTCAACTCCAGAGTCCATAAAGGCGCTTGCAAATGTCTCTTGTACCTTCAGTTTCGATCGTGGAAGCTCGAAAATTCATACGAAGACGGATCTTCAACTCCAGAGTCCATAAAGGCGCTTTCAAATGTCTCTTGTACTCTCAGATACGTTCGTGGATGCTCGAAAATTCGTACGAAGACGGATCTTCAACTCCAGAGTCCATAAAGGCGCTTGCAAATGTCTCTTGTACCTTCAGTTTCGATCGTGGATGCGCGAAAAATCATCCGAAGACGGATCTTCAACTCCAGAGTCCATAAAGGCGCTTGCAAATGTCTCTTGTACCTTCAGTTTCGTTCGTGGATGCTCGAAAAGTCATACGAAGACGGATCTTCAACTCCAGAGTCCATAAAGGCGCTTGCAAATGTCTCTTGTACCTTCAGTTTCGTTCGTGGATGCGCGAAAATTCACACGAAGACGGATCTTCAACTCCAGAGTCCATAAAGGCGCTTGCAAATGTCTCTTGTACCTTCAGTTTCGTTCGTGGATGCTCGAAAATTCGTACGAAGACGGATCTTCAACTCCAGAGTCCATAAAGGCGCTTGCAAATGTCTCTTGTACCTTCAGTTTCGTTCGTGGATGCTCGAAAATTCATACGAAGACGGATCTTCAACTCCAGAGTCCATGAAGGCGTTCGCAAATGTTTCTTGTACCTTCAGTTTCGTTCGTGGATGCTCGAAAATTCGTACGAAGACGGATCTCTAACTCCAGAGTCCATAAAATCGCTTGCAAATGTTTGTGTTAGCCTCAGTTTCGATCGTGGAGGCGCGAAAATTCATACGAAGACGGATCTTCAACTCCAGAGTCCATAAAGGCGCTTGCAAATGTCTCTTGTACCTTCAGTTTCGTTCGTGGATGCTCGAAAATTCGTACGAAGACGGATCTTCAACTCCAGAGTCCATAAAGGCGTTCGCAAATGTCTCTTGTACCTTCAGTTTCGTTCGTGGATGCGCGAAAATTCACACGAAGACGGATCTTCAACTCTAGAGTCCATGAAGGCGCTTGCAAATGTCTCTTGTACCTTCAGTTTCGTTCGTGGATGCTCGAAAATTCATACGAAGACGGATCTTCAACTCCAGAGTCCATAAAGGCGCTTGCAAATGTCTCTTGTACCTTCAGTTTCGTTCGTGGATGCTCGAAAATTCGTACGAAGACGGATCTTCAACTCCAGAGTCCATAAGATCGCTTGCAAATTTTTGTGTTAGCCTCAATTTCGATCGTGGATGCGCGAAAATTCATACGAAGACGGATCTCCAACTCCAGAGTCCATAAAGGCGCTTGCAAATGTCTCTTGTACCTTCAGTTTCGATCGTGGATGCGCGAAAATTCATACGAAGACGGATCTTCAACTCCAGAGTCCATAAAGGCGCTTGCAAATGTCTCTTGTACCTTCAGTTTCGTTCGTGGATGCTCGAAAATTCGTACGAAGACGGATCTTCAACTCCAGAGTCCATTAAATCGCTTGCAAATGTTTGTGTTAGCCTCAGTTTCGATCGTGAATGCGCGAAAATTCATACGAAGACGGATCTTCAACTCCAGAGTCCATAAAGGCGCTTGCAAATGTCTCTTGTACCTTCAGTTTCGTTCGTGGACGCTCGAAAATTCGTACGAAGACGGATCTTCAACTCCACAGTCCATAAAATCGCTTGCAAATGTTTGTGTTAGCCTCAGTTTCGATCGTGGATGCGCGAAAATTCATACGAAGACGGATCTTCAACTCCAGAGTCCCTAAAGGCGCTTGCAAATGTCTCTTGTACCTTCAGTTTCGTTCGTGGATGCTCGAAAATTCGTACGAAGACGGATCTTCAACTCCACAGTCCATAAAATCGCTTGCAAATGTTTGTGTTAGCCTCAGTTTCGATCGTGGATGCGCAAAAATTCATACGAAGACGGATCTTCAACTCCAGAGTCCATAAAGGCGCTTGCAAATGTCTCTTGTACCTTCAGTTTCGTTCGTGGATGCTCGAAAATTCTTACGAAGACGGATCTTCAACTCCAGAGTCCATAAAGGTGCTTGCAAATGTCTCTTGTACCTTCAGTTTCGTTCGTGGATGCTCGAAAATTCATACGAAGACGGATCTTCAACTCCAGAGTCCATAAAGGCGCTTGCAAATAACTCTTGTACTCTCAGTTTCGTTCGTGGATGCTCGAAAATTCATACGGAGACGGATCTTCAACTCCAGAGTCCATAAAGGGGCTTGCAAATGTCTCTTGTACCTTCAGTTCCGTTCGTGGATGCGCGAAAATTCATACGACGACGGATCTTCAACTCCAGAGTCCATAAAGGCGCTTGCAAATGTCTCTTGTACCTTCAGTTTCGTTCGTGGATGCTCGAAAATTCGTACGAAGACGGATCTCCAACTCCATAGTCGATAAATTCGCTTGCAAATGTTTGTGTTAGCCTCAGTTTCGATCGTGGATGCGCGAAAATTCATACGAAGACGGATCTTCAACTCCAGAGTCCATAAAGGGGCTTGCAAATGTCTCTTGTACCTTCAGTTCCGTTCGTGGATGCGCGAAAATTCACACGAAGACGGATCTTCAACTCCAGAGTCCATAAAGGCGCTTGCAAACGTCTCTTGTACCTACAGTTTCGTTCGTGGATGCTCGAAAATTCGTACGAAAACGGATCTTCAACTCCACAGTCCATAAAATCGCTTGCAAATGTTTGTGTTAGCCTCAGTTTCGATCGTGGATGCGCGAAAATTCATACGAAGACGGATCTTCAACTCCAGAGTCCATAAAGGCGCTTGCAAATGTCTCTTGTACCTTCAGTTTCGTTCGTGGATGCTCGAAAATTCGTACGAAGACGGATCTTCAACTCCAGAGTCCATTAAATCGCTTGCAAATGTTTGTGTTAGCCTCAGTTTCGATCGTGAATGCGCGAAAATTCATACGAAGACGGATCTTCAACTCCAGAGTCCATAAAGGCGCTTGCAAATGTCTCTTGTACCTTCAGTTTCGTTCGTGGATGCTCGAAAATTCGTACAAAGACGGATCTTCAACTCCAGAGTCCATAAAGGCGCTTGCAAATGTCTCTTGTACCTTCAGTTTCGATCGTGGGAGCTCGAAAATTCATACGAAGACGGATCTTCAACTCCAGAGTCCATGAAGGCGCTTTCAAATGTCTCTTGTACTCTCAGATACGTTCGTGGATGCTCGAAAATTCGTACGAAGACGGATCTTCAACTCCAGAGTCCATAAAGGCGCTTGCAAATGTCTCTTGTACCTTCAGTTTCGATCGTGGATGCGCGAAAATTCATCCGAAGACGGATCTTCAACTCCAGAGTCCATAAAGGCGCTTGCAAATGTCTCTTGTACCTTCAGTTTCGTTCGTGGATGCTCGAAAATTCGTACGAAGACGGATCTTCAACTCCAGAGTCCATTAAATCGCTTGCAAATGTTTGTGTTAGCCTCAGTTTCGATCGTGAATGCGCGAAAATTCATACGAAGACGGATCTTCAACTCCAGAGTCCATAAAGGCGCTTGCAAATGTCTCTTGTACCTTCAGTTTCGTTCGTGGATGCTCGAAAATTCATACGGAGACGGATCTTCAACTCCAGAGTCCATAAAGGGGCTTGCAAATGTCTCTTGTACCTTCAGTTTCGTTCGTGGATGCGCGAAAATTCACACGAAGACGGATCTTCAACTCCAGAGTCCATAAAGGCGCTTGCAAATGTCTCTTGTACCTTCAGTTTCGTTCGTGGATGCTCGAAAATTCATACGAAGACGGATCTTCAACTCCAGAGTCCATTAGGCGCTTGCAAATGTCTCTTGTACCTTCAGTTTCGTTCGTGGATGCTCGAAAATTCGTACGAAGACGGATCTCCAACTCCAGAGTCGATAAATTCGATAGCAAATGTTTGTGTTAGCCTCAGTTTCGATCGTGGATGCGCGAAAATTCATACGAAGACGGATCTTCAACTCCAGAGTCCATAAAGGCGCTTGCAAATGTCTCTTGTACCTTCAGTTTCGTTCGTGGATGCTCGAAAATTCGTACGAAGACGGATCTTCAACTCCAGAGTCCATAACATCGCTTGCAAATGTTTGTGTTAGCCTCAGTTTCGATCGTGAATGCGCGAAAATTCATACGAAGACGGATCTTCAACTCCAGAGTCCATAAAGGCGCTTGCAAATGTCTCTTGTACCTTCAGTTTCGTTCGTGGATGCTCGAAAATTCGTACGAAGACGGATCTTTAACTCCAGAGTCCATAAAGGCGCTTGCAAATGTCTCTTGTACCTTCAGTTTCGTTCGTGGATGCTCGAAAATTCGTACGAAGACGGATCTTCAACTCCAGAGTCCATAAAGGCGCTTGCAAATGTCTCTTGTACCTTCAGTTTCGTTCGTGGATGCTCGAAAATTCGTACGAAGACGGATCTTCAACTCCAGAGTCCATAAAGGCGCTTGCAAATGTCTCTTGTACCTTCAGTTTCGTTCGTGAATGCTCGAAAATTCGTACGAAGACGGATCTTCAACTCCAGAGTCCATAAAGGCGCTTGCAAATGTCTCTTGTACCTTCAGTTTCGTTCGTGGATGCTCGAAAAGTCATACGAAGACGGATCTTCAACTCCAGAGTCCATAAAGGCGCTTGCAAATGTCTCTTGTACCTTCAGTTTCGTTCGTGGATGCGCGAAAATTCACACGAAGACGGATCTTCAACTCCAGAGTCCATAAAGGCGCTTGCAAATGTCTCTTGTACCTTCAGTTTCGTTCGTGGATGCTCGAAAATTCGTACGAAGACGGATCTTCAACTCCAGAGTCCATAAAGGCGCTTGCAAATGTCTCTTGTACCTTCAGTTTCGTTCGTGGATGCTCGAAAATTCATACGAAGACGGATCTTCAACTCCAGAGTCCATAAAGGCGTTCGCAAATGTTTCTTGTACCTTCAGTTTCGTTCGTAGATGCTCGAAAATTCGTACGAAGACGGATCTCTAACTCCAGAGTCCATAAAATCGCTTGCAAATGTTTGTGTTAGCCTCAGTTTCGATCGTGGATGCGCGAAAATTCATACGAAGACGGATCTTCAACTCCAGAGTCCATAAAGGCGCTTGCAAATGTCTCTTGTACCTTCAGTTTCGTTCGTGGATGCTCGAAAATTCGTACGAAGACGGATCTTCAACTCCAGAGTCCATAAAGGCGCTTCCAAATGTCTCTTGTACCTTCAGTTTCGTTCGTGGATGCTCGAAAATTCGTACGAAGACGGATCTCCAACTCCAGAGTCGATAAAATCGCTTGCAAATGTTTGTGTTAGCCTCAGTTTCGATCGTGGATGCGCGAAAATTCATACGAAGACGGATCTTCAACTCCAGAGTCCGTAAAGGCGCTTGCAAATGTCTCTTGTACCTTCAGTTTCGTTCGTGGATGCTCGAAAATTCGTACGAAGACGGATCTTCAACTCCACAGTCCATAAAATCGCTTGCAAATGTTTGTGTTAGCCTCAGTTTCGATCGTGGATGCGCGAAAATTCATACGAAGACGGAACTTCAACTCCAGAGTCCATGAAGGCGCTTGCAAATGTCTCTTGTACCTTCAGTTTCGTTCGTGGATGCTCGAAAATTCGTACGAAGACGGATCTTCAACTCCAGAGTCCATAAAGGCGCTTGCAAATGTCTCTTGTACCTTCAGTTTCGATCGTGGAAGCTCGAAAATTCATACGAAGACGGATCTTCAACTCCAGAGTCCATAAAGGCGCTTTCAAATGTCTCTTGTACCTTCAGATACGTTCGTGGATGCTCGAAAATTCATACGGAGACGGATCTTCAACTCCAGAGTCCATAAAGGCGCTTGCAAATGTCTCTTGTACCTTCAGTTCCGTTCGTGGATGCTCGAAAATTCATACGAAGACGGATCTTCAACTCCAGAGTCCATAAAGGCGCTTCCAAATGTCTCTTGTACCTTCAGTTTCGTTCGTGGATGCTCGAAAATTCGTACGAAGACGGATCTCCAACTCCAGAGTCGATAAAATCGCTTGCAAATGTTTGTGTTAGCCTCAGTTTCGATCGTGGATGCGCGAAAATTCATACGAAGACGGATCTTCAACTCCAGAGTCCATAAAGGCGCTTGCAAATGTCTCTTGTACCTTCAGTTTCGATCGTGGAAGCTCGAAAATTCATACGAAGACGGATCTTCAACTCCAGAGTCCATAAAGGCGCTTTCAAATGTCTCTTGTACTCTCAGATACGTTCGTGGATGCTCGAAAATTCATACGGAGACGGATCTTCAACTCCAGAGTCCATAAAGGCGCTTCCAAATGTCTCTTGTACCTTCAGTTTCGTTCGTGGATGCTCGAAAATTCGTACGAAGACGGATCTCCAACTCCAGAGTCGATAAAATCGCTTGCAAATGTTTGTGTTAGCCTCAGTTTCGATCGTGGATGCGCGAAAATTCATACGAAGACGGATCTTCAACTCCAGAGTCCATAAAGGCGCTTGCAAATGTCTCTTGTACCTTCAGTTTCGATCGTGGAAGCTCGAAAATTCATACGAAGACGGATCTTCAACTCCAGAGTCCATAAAGGCGCTTTCAAATGTCTCTTGTACTCTCAGATACGTTCGTGGATGCTCGAAAATTCGTACGAAGACGGATCTTCAACTCCAGAGTCCATAAAGGCGCTTGCAAATGTCTCTTGTACCTTCAGTTTCGATCGTGGATGCGCGAAAATTCATACGAAGACGGATCTTCAACTCCAGAGTCCATAAAGGCGCTTTCAAATGTCTCTTGTACTCTCAGATACGTTCGTGGATGCTCGAAAATTCGTACGAAGACGGATCTTCAACTCCAGAGTCCATTAAATCGCTTGCAAATGTTTGTGTTAGCCTCAGTTTCGATCGTGAATGCGCGAAAATTCATACGAAGACGGATCTTCAACTCCAGAGTCCATAAAGGCGCTTGCAAATGTCTCTTGTACCTTCAGTTTCGTTCGTGGATGCTCGAAAATTCGTACGAAGACGGATCTTCAACTCCAGAGTCCATAAAGGCGCTTGCAAATGTCTCTTGTACCTTCAGTTTCGATCGTGGAAGCTCGAAAATTCATACGAAGACGGATCTTCAACTCCAGAGTCCATCAAGGCGCTTGCAAATGTTTGTGTTAGCCTCAGTTTCGGTCGTGGATGCGCGAAAATTCATACGAAGACGGATCTTCAACTCCAGAGTCCATAAAGGCGCTTTCAAATGTCTCTTGTACTCTCAGATACGTTCGTGGATGCTTGAAAATTCATACGGAGACGGATCTTCAACTCCAGAGTCCATAAAGGCGCTTGCAAACGTCTCTTGTACCTTCAGTTTCGTTCGTGGATGCTCGAAAATTCGTACGAAAACGGATCTTCAACTCCACAGTCCATAAAATCGCTTGCAAATGTTTGTGTTAGCCTCAGTTTCGATCGTGGATGCGCGAAAATTCATACGCAGACGGATCTTCAACTCCAGAGTCCATAAAGGCGCTTGCAAATGTCTCTTGTACCTTCAGTTTCGTTCGTGGATGCTCGAAAATTCGTACGAAGACGGATCTTCAACTCCAGAGTCCAAAAGATCGCTTGCAAATTTTTGTGTTAGCCTCAAATTCGATCGTGGATGCGCGAAAATTCATACGAAGACGGATCTCCAACTCCAGAGTCCATAAAGGCGCTTGCAAATGTCTTTTGTAGCTTCAGTTTCGTTCGCGGATGCGCGAAAATTCACACGAAGACGGATCTTCAACTCCAGAGTCCATAAAGGCGCTTGCAAATGTCTCTTGTACCTTCAGTTCCGTTCGTGGATGCTCGAAAATTCATACGAAGACGGATCTTCAACTCCAGAGTCCATAAAGGCGCTTCCAAATGTCTCTTGTACCTTCAGTTTCGTTCGTGGATGCTCGAAAATTCGTACGAAGACGGATCTCCAACTCCAGAGTCGATGAAATCGCTTGCAAATGTTTGTGTTAGCCTCAGTTTCGATCGTGGATGCGCGAAAATTCATACGAAGACGGATCTTCAACTCCAGAGTCCATAAAGGCGCTTGCAAATGTCTCTTGTACCTTCAGTTTCGTTCGTGGATGCTCGAAAATTCGTACGAAGACGGATCTTCAACTCCACAGTCCATAAAATCGCTTGCAAATGTTTGTGTTAGCCTCAGTTTCGATCGTGGATGCGCGAAAATTCATACGAAGACGGATCTTCAACTCCAGAGTCCATAAAGGCGCTTGCAAATGTCTCTTGTACCTTCAGTTTCGTTCGTGGATGCTCGAAAATTCGTACGAAGACGGATCTTCAACTCCAGAGTCCATAAAGGCGCTTGCAAATGTCTCTTGTACCTTCAGTTTCGATCGTGGAAGCTCGAAAATTCATACGAAGACGGATCTTCAACTCCAGAGTCCATAAAGGCGCTTTCAAATGTCTCTTGTACTCTCAGATACGTTCGTGGATGCTCGAAAATTCATACGGAGACGGATCTTCAACTCCAGAGTCCATAAAGGCGCTTGCAAACGTCTCTTGTACCTTCAGTTTCGTTCGTGGATGCTCGAAAATTCGTACGAAAACGGATCTTCACCTCCACAGTCCATAAAATCGCTTGCAAATGTTTGTGTTAGCCTCAGTTTCGATCGTGGATGCGCGAAAATTCATACGGAGACGGATCTTCAACTCCAGAGTCCATAAAGGCGCTTGCAAATGTCTCTTGTACCTTCAGTTTCGTTCGTGGATGCTCAAAAATTCGTACGAAGACGGATCTTCAACTCCAGAGTCCATTGAATCGCTTGCAAATGTTTGTGTTAGCCTCAGTTTCGATCGTGAATGCGCGAAAATTCATACGAAGACGGATCTTCAACTCCAGAGTCCATAAAGGCGCTTGCAAATGTCTCTTGTACCTTCAGTTTCGTTCGTGGATGCTCGAAAATTCGTACAAAGACGAATCTTCAACTCCAGAGTCCATAAAGGCGCTTGCAAATGTCTCTTGTACCTTCAGTTTCGATCGTGGAAGCTCGAAAATTCATACGAAGACGGATCTTCAACTCCAGAGTCCATAAAGGCGCTTTCAAATGTCTCTTGTACTCTCAGATACGTTCGTGGATGCTCGAAAATTCGTACGAAGACGGATCTTCAACTCCAGAGTCCATAAAGGCGCTTGCAAATGTCTCTTGTACCTTCAGTTTCGATCGTGGATGCGCGAAAATTCATACGAAGACGGATCTTCAACTCCAGAGTCCATAAAGGCGCTTTCAAATGTCTCTTGTACTCTCAGATACGTTCGTGGATGCTCGAAAATTCGTACGAAGACGGATCTTAAACTCCAGAGTCCATTAAATCGCTTGCAAATGTTTGTGTTAGCCTCAGTTTCGATCGTGAATGCGCGAAAATTCGTACGAAGACGGATCTTCAACTCCAGAGTCCATAAAGGCGCTTGCAAATGTCTCGTGTACCTTCAGTTTCGTTCGTGGATGCTCGAAAATTCGTACGAAGACGGATCTTCAACTCCAGAGTCCATAAAGGCGCTTGCAAATGTCTCTTGTACCTTCAGTTTCGATCGTGGAAGCTCGAAAATTCATACGAAGACGGATCTTCAACTCCAGAGTCCATCAAGGCGCTTGCAAATGTTTGTGTTAGCCTCAGTTTCGGTCGTGGATGCGCGAAAATTCATACGAAGACGGATCTTCAACTCCAGAGTCCATAAAGGCGCTTGCAAATGTCTCTTGTACCTTCAGTTTCGTTCGTGGATGCTCGAAAATTCGTACGAAGACGGATCTTCAACTCCAGAGTCCATAAAATCGCTTGCAAATGTTTGTGTTAGCCTCAGTTTCGATCGTGGATGCGCGAAAATTCATACGAAGACGGATCTTCAACCCCAGAGTCCATAAAGGCGCTTTCAAATGTCTCTTGTACTCTCAGATACGTTCGTGGATGCTCGAAAATTCATACGGAGACGGATCTTCAACTCCAGAGTCCATAAAGGCGCTTTCAAATGTCTCTTGTACTCTCAGATACGTTCGTGGATGCTCGAAAATTCATACGGAGACGGATCTTCAACTCCAGAGTCCATAAAGGCGCTTGCAAACGTCTCTTGTACCTTCAGTTTCGTTCGTGGATGCTCGAAAATTCGTACGAAAACGGATCTTCAACTCCACAGTCCATAAAATCGCTTGCAAATGTTTGTGTTAGCCTCAGTTTCGATCGTGGATGCGCGAAAATTCATACGCAGACGGATCTTCAACTCCAGAGTCCATAAAGGCGCTTGCAAATGTCTCTTGTACCTTCAGTTTCGTTCGTGGATGCTCGAAAATTCGTACGAAGACGGATCTTCAACTCCAGAGTCCATAAAATCGCGTGCAAATGTTTGTGTTAGCCTGAGTTTCGATTGTGAATGCGCGAAAATTCATACGAAGACGGATCTTCAACTCCAGAGTCCATAAAGGCGCTTGCAAATGTCTCTTGTACCTTCAGTTTCGTTCGTGGATGCTCGAAAATTCGTACGAAGACGGATCTTCAACTCCAGAGTCCATGAAGGCGTTTGCAAATGTCTCTTGTACCTTCAGTTTCGTTAGTGGATGCTCGAAAATTCGTACGAAGACGGATCTTCAACTCCAGAGTCCATAAAGGCGCTTGCAAATGTCTCTTGTACCTTCAGTTTCGTTCGTGGATGCTCGAAAATTCATACGAAGACGGATCTTCAACTCCAGAGTCCATAAAGGCGCTTGCAAATGTCTCTTGTACCTTCAGTTTCGTTCGTGGATGCGCGAAAATTCACACGAAGACGGATCTTCAACTCCAGAGTCCATAAAGGCGCTTGCAAATGTCTCTTGTACCTTCAGTTTCGTTCGTGGATGCTCGAAAATTCGTACGAAGACGGATCTTCAACTCCAGAGTCCATAAAGGCGCTTGCAAATGTCTCTTGTACCTTCAGTTTCGTTCGTGGATGCTCGAAAATTCATACGAAGACGGATCTTCAACTCCAGAGTCCGTAAAGGCGCTTGCAAATGTCTCTTGTACCTTCAGTTTCGTTCGTGGATGCTCGAAAATTCATACGACGACGGATCTTCAACTCCAGAGTCCATAAAGGCGTTCGCAAATGTCTCTTGTACCTTCAGTTTCGTTCGTGGATGCTCGAAAATTCGTACGAAGACGGATCTTTAACTCCAGAGTCCATAAAATCGCTTGCAAATGTTTGTGTTAGCCTCAGTTTCGATCGTGGATGCGCGAAAATTCATACGAAGACGGATCTTCAACTCCAGAGTCCATAAAGGCGCTTGCAAATGTCTCGTGTACCTTCAGTTTCGTTCGTGGATGCTCGAAAATTATTACGAAGACGGATCTTCAACTCCAGAGTCCATAAAGGCGCTTGCAAATGTCTCTTGTACCTTCAGTTTCGTTCGTGGATGCTCGAAAATTCATACGAAGACGGATCTTCAACTCCAGAGTCCATGAAGGCGCTTGCAAATGTCTCTTGTACCTTTAGTTTCGTTCGTGGATGCGCGAAAATTCACACGAAGACGGATCTTCAACTCTAGAGTCCATGAAGGCGCTTGCAAATGTCTCTTGTACCTTCAGTTTCGTTCGTGGATGCTCGAAAATTCATACGAAGACGGATCTTCAACTCCAGAGTCCATAAAGGCGCTTGCAAATGTCTCTTGTACCTTCAGTTTCGTTCGTGGATGCGCGAAAATTCATACGAAGACGGATCTTCAACTCCAGAGTCCATAAAGGCGCTTGCAAATGTCTTTTGTAGCTTCAGTTTCGTTCGCGGATGCGCGAAAATTCACACGAAGACGGATCTTCAACTCCAGAGTCCATAAAGGCGCTTGCAAATGTCTCTTGTACATTCAGTTCCGTTCGTGGATGCTCGAAAATTCATACGAAGACGGATCTTCAACTCCAGAGTCCATAAAGGCGCTTCCAAATGTCTCTTGTACCTTCAGTTTCGTTCATGGATGCTCGAAAATTCGTACGAAGACGGATCTCCAACTCCAGAGTCGATAAAATCGCTTGCAAATGTTTGTGTTAGCCTCAGTTTCGATCGTGTATGCGCGAAAATTCATACGAAGACGGATCTTCAACTCCAGAGTCCATAAAGGCGCTTGCAAATGTCTCTTGTACCTTCAGTTTCGTTCGTGGATGCTCGAAAATTCATACGAAGACGGATCTTCAACTCCAGAGTCCATAAAGGCGCATGCAAATGTCTCTTGTACCTTCAGTTTCGTTCGTGGATGCTCGAAAATTCGTACGAAGACGGATCTTCAACTCCACAGTCCATAAAATCGCTTGCAAATGTTTGTGTTAGCCTCAGTTTCGATCGTGGATGCGCGAAAATTCATACGAAGACGGATCTTCAACTCCAGAGTCCATAAAGGCGCTTGCAAATGTCTCTTGTACCTTCAGTTTCGTTCGTGGATGCTCGAAAATTCGTACGAAGACGGATCTTCAACTGCAGAGTCCATTAAATCGCTTGCAAATGTTTGTGTTAGCCTCAGTTTCGATCGTGAATGCGCGAAAATTCATACGAAGACGGATCTTCAACTCCAGAGTCCATAAAGGCGCTTGCAAATGTTTCTTGTACCTTCAGTTTCGTTCGTGGATGCTCGAAAATTCGTACGAAGACGGATCTTCAACTCCAGAGTCCATAAAGGCGCTTGCAAATGTCTCGTGTACCTTCAGTTTCGATCGTGGAAGCTCGAAAATTCATACGAAGACGGATCTTCAACTCCAGAGTCCATAAAGGCGCTTTCAAATGTCTCTTGTACTCTCAGATACGTTCGTGGATGCTCGAAAATTCATACGGAGACGGATCTTCAACTCCAGAGTCCATATAGGCGCTTGCAAACGTCTCTTGTACCTTCAGTTTCGTTCGTGGATGCTCGAAAATTCGTACGAAAACGGATCTTCAACTCCACAGTCCATAAAATCGCTTGCAAATGTTTGTGTTAGCCTCAGTTTCGATCGTGGATGCGCGAAAATTCATACGAAGACGGATCTTCAACTCCAGAGTCCATAAAGGCGCTTGCAAATGTCTCTTGTACCTTCAGTTTCGTTCGTGGATGCTCGAAAATTTGTACGAAGACGGATCTTCAACTCCAGAGTCCATTAAATCGCTTGCAAATGTTTGTGTTAGCCTCAGTTTCGATCGTGAATGCGCGAAAATTCATACGAAGACGGATCTTCAACTCCAGAGTCCATAAAGGCGCTTGCAAATGTCTCTTGTACCTTCAGTTTCGTTCGTGGATGCTCGAAAATTCGTACAAAGACGGATCTTCAACTCCAGAGTCCATAAAGGCGCTTGCAAATGTCTCTTGTACCTTCAGTTTCGATCGTGGAAGCTCGAAAATTCATACGAAGACGGATCTTCAACTCCAGAGTCCATAATGGTGCTTTCAAATGTCTCTTGTACTCTCAGATACGTTCGTGGATGCTCGAAAATTCGTACGAAGACGGATCTTCAACTCCAGAGTCCATAAAGGCGCTTGCAAATGTCTCTTGTACCTTCAGTTTCGTTCGTGGATGCTCGAAAATTCATACGAAGACGGATCTTCAACTCCAGAGTCCACGAAGGCGTTTGCAAATGTCTCTTGTACCTTCAGTTTCGTTAGTGGATGCTCGAAAATTCGTACGAAGACGGATCTTCAACTCCAGAGTCCATAAAGGCGCTTGCAAATGTCTCTTGTACCTTCAGTTTCGTTCGTGGATGCTCGAAAATTCATACGAAGACGGATCTTCAACTCCAGAGTCCATAAAGGCGCTTGCAAATGTCTCTTGTACCTTCAGTTTCGTTCGTGGATGCGCGAAAATTCACACGAAGACGGATCTTCAACTCCAGAGTCCATAAAGGCGCTCGCAAATGTCTCTTGTACCTTCAGTTTCGTTCGTGGATGCTCGAAAATTCGTACGAAGACGGATCTTCAACTCCAGAGTCCATAAAGGCGCTTGCAAATGTCTCTTGTATCTTCAGTTTCGTTCGTGGATGCTCGAAAATTCATACGAAGACGGATCTTCAACTCCAGAGTCCGTAAAGGCGCTTGCAAATGTCTCTTGTACCTTCAGTTTCGTTCGTGGATGCTCGAAAATTCATACGACGACGGATCTTCAACTCCAGAGTCCATAAAGGCGTTCGCAAATGTCTCTTGTACCTTCAGTTTCGTTCGTGGATGCTCGAAAATTCGTACGAAGACGGATCTTTAACTCCAGAGTCCATAAAATCGCTTGCAAATGTTTGTGTTAGCCTCAGTTTCGATCGTGGATGCGCGAAAATTCATACGAAGACGGATCTTCAACTCCAGAGTCCATAAAGGCGCTTGCAAATGTCTCGTGTACCTTCAGTTTCGTTCGTGGATGCTCGAAAATTCATACGAAGACGGATCTTCAACTCCAGAGTCCATAAAGGCGCTTGCAAATGTCTCTTGTACCTTCAGTTTCGTTCGTGGATGCTCGAAAATTCATACGAAGACGGATCTTCAACTCCGGAGTCCATGAAGGCGCTTGCAAATGTCTCTTGTACCTTTAGTTTCGTTCGTGGATGCGCGAAAATTCACACGAAGACGGATCTTCAACTCTAGAGTCCATGAAGGCGCTTGCAAATGTCTCTTGTACCTTCAGTTTCGTTCGTGGATGCTCGAAAATTCATACGAAGACGGATCTTCAACTCCAGAGTCCATAAAGGCGCTTGCAAATGTCTCTTGTACCTTCAGTTTCGTTCGTGGATGCGCGAAAATTCATACGAAGACGGATCTTCAACTCCAGAGTCCATAAAGGCGCTTGCAAATGTCTTTTGTAGCTTCAGTTTCGTTCGCGGATGCGCGAAAATTCACACGAAGACGGATCTTCAACTCCAGAGTCCATAAAGGCGCTTGCAAATGTCTCTTGTACCTTCAGTTCCGTTCGTGGATGCTCGAAAATTCATACGAAGACGGATCTTCAACTCCAGAGTCCATAAAGGCGCTTCCAAATGTCTCTTGTACCTTCAGTTTCGTTCATGGATGCTCGAAAATTCGTACGAAGACGGATCTCCAACTCCAGAGTCGATAAAATCGCTTGCAAATGTTTGTGTTAGCCTCAGTTTCGATCGTGGATGCGCGAAAATTCATACGAAGACGGATCTTCAACTCCAGAGTCCATAAAGGCGCTTGCAAATGTCTCTTGTACCTTCAGTTTCGTTCGTGGATGCTCGAAAATTCATACGAAGACGGATCTTCAACTCCAGAGTCCATAAAGGCGCATGCAAATGTCTCTTGTACCTTCAGTTTCGTTCGTGGATGCTCGAAAATTCGTACGAAGACGGATCTTCAACTCCACAGTCCATAAAATCGCTTGCGAATGTTTGTGTTAGCCTCAGTTTCGATCGTGGATGCGCGAAAATTCATACGAAGACGGATCTTCAACTCCAGAGTCCATAAAGGCGCTTGCAAATGTCTCTTGTACCTTCAGTTTCGTTCGTGGATGCTCGAAAATTCGTACGAAGACGGATCTTCAACTCCAGAGTCCATAAAGGCGCTTGCAAATGTCTCGTGTACCTTCAGTTTCGATCGTGGAAGCTCGAAAATTCATACGAAGACGGATCTTCAACTCCAGAGTCCATAAAGGCGCTTTCAAATGTCTCTTGTACTCTCAGATACGTTCGTGGATGCTCGAAAATTCATACGGAGACGGATCTTCAACTCCAGAGTCCATATAGGCGCTTGCAAACGTCTCTTGTACCTTCAGTTTCGTTCGTGGATGCTCGAAAATTCGTACGAAAACGGATCTTCAACTCCACAGTCCATAAAATCGCTTGCAAATGTTTGTGTTAGCCTCAGTTTCGATCGTGGATGCGCGAAAATTCATACGAAGACGGATCTTCAACTCCAGAGTCCATAAAGGCGCTTGCAAATGTCTCTTGTACCTTCAGTTTCGTTCGTGGATGCTCGAAAATTCGTACGAAGACGGATCTTCAACTCCAGAGTCCATTAAATCGCTTGCAAATGTTTGTGTTAGCCTCAGTTTCGATCGTGAATGCGCGAAAATTCATACGAAGACGGATCTTCAATTCCAGAGTCCATAAAGGCGCTTGCAAATGTCTCTTGTACCTTCAGTTTCGTTCGTGGATGCTCGAAAATTCGTACAAAGACGGATCTTCAACTCCAGAGTCCATAAAGGCGCTTGCAAATGTCTCTTGTACCTTCAGTTTCGATCGTGGAAGCTCGAAAATTCATACGAAGACGGATCTTCAACTCCAGAGTCCATAAAGGTGCTTTCAAATGTCTCTTGTACTCTCAGATACGTTCGTGGATGCTCGAAAATTCGTACGAAGACGGATCTTCAACTCCAGAGTCCATAAAGGCGCTTGCAAATGTCTCTTGTACCTTCAGTTTCGATCGTGGATGCGCGAAAATTCATACGAAGACGGATCTTCAACTCCAGAGTCCATAAAGGCGCTTGCAAATGTCTCTTGTACCTTCAGTTTCGTTCGTGGATGCTCGAAAATTCGTACGAAGACGGATCTTCAACTCCAGAGTCCATTAAATCGCTTGCAAATGTTTGTGTTAGCCTCAGTTTCGATCGTGAATGCGCGAAAATTCATACGAAGACGGATCTTCAACTCCAGAGTCCATAAAGGCGCTTGCAAATGTCTCTTGTACCTTCAGTTTCGTTCGTGGATGCTCGAAAATTCGTACGAAGACGAATCTTCAACTCCAGAGTCCATAAAGGCGCTTGCAAATGTCTCTTGTACTCTCAGATACGTTCGTGGATGCTCGAAAATTCATACGGAGACGGATCTTCAACTCCAGAGTCCATAAAGGCGCTTGCAAATGTTTGTGTTAGCCTCAGTTTCGATCGTGGATGCGCGAAAATTCATACGAAGACGGATCTTCAACTCCAGAGTCCATTAAATCGCTTGCAAATGTTTGTGTTAGCCTCAGTTTCGATCGTGAATGCGCGAAAATTCACACGAAGACGGATCTTCAACTCCAGAGTCCATAAAGGCGCTTGCAAATGTCTCTTGTACCTTCAGTTTCGTTCGTGGATGCTCGAAAATTCATACGAAGACGGATCTTCAACTCCAGAGTCCATAAAGGCGCTTGCAAATGTCTCTTGTACCTTCAGTTTCGTTCGTGGATGCGCGAAAATTCACACGAAGACGGATCTTCAACTCCAGAGTCCATAAAGGCGCTTGCAAATGTCTCTTGTACCTTCAGTTTCGTTCGTGGATGCTCGAAAATTCGTACGAAGACGGATCTTCAACTCCAGAGTCCATAAAGGCGCTTGCAAATGTCTCTTGTACCTTCAGTTTCGTTCGTGGATGCTCGAAAATTCATACGAAGACGGATCTTCAACTCCAGAGTCCGTAAAGGCGCTTGCAAATGTCTCTTGTACCTTCAGTTTCGTTCGTGGATGCTCGAAAATTCATACGACGACGGATCTTCAACTCCAGAGTCCATAAAGGCGTTCGCAAATGTCTCTTGTACCTTCAGTTTCGTTCGTGGATGCTCGAAAATTCGTACGAAGACGGATCTTTAACTCCAGAGTCCATAAAATCGCTTGCAAATGTTTGTGTTAGCCTCAGTTTCGATCGTGGATGCGCGAAAATTCATACGAAGACGGATCTTCAACTCCAGAGTCCATAAAGGCGCTTGCAAATGTCTCTTGTACCTTCAGTTTCGTTCGTGGATGCTCGAAAATTCATACGAAGACGGATCTTCAACTCCAGAGTCCATGAAGGCGCTTGCAAATGTCTCTTGTACCTTCAGTTTCGTTCGTGGATGCTCGAAAATTCATACGAAGACGGATCTTCAACTCCAGAGTCCATAAAGGTGCTTGCAAATGTCTCTTGTACCTTCAGTTTCGTTCGTGGATGCTCGAAAATTCATACGAAGACGGATCTTCAATTCCAGAGTCCATAAAGGCGCTTGCAAATGTCTCTTGTACTCTCAGTTTCGTTCGTGGATGCTCGAAAATTCATACGAAGACGGATCTTCAATTCCAGAGTCCATAAAGGCGCTTGCAAATGTCTCTTGTACTCTCAGTTTCGTTCGTGGATGCTCGAAAATTCATACGGAGACGGATCTTCAACTCCAGAGTCCATAAAGGTGCTTGCAAATGTCTCTTGTACCTTCAGTTTCGTTCGTGGATGCTCGAAAATTCATACGAAGACGGATCTTCAATTCCAGAGTCCATAAAGGCGCTTGCAAATGTCTCTTGTACTCTCAGTTTCGTTCGTGGATGCTCGAAAATTCATACGGAGACGGATCTTCAACTCCAGAGTCCATAAAGGGGCTTGCAAATGTCTCTTGTACCTTCAGTTTCGTTCGTGGATGCTCGAAAATTCATACGAAGACGGATCTTCAACTCCAGAGTCCATAAAGGCGCTTGCAAATGTCTCTTGTACCTTCAGTTTCGTTCGTGGATGCTCGAAAATTCGTACGAAGACGGATCTTCAACTCCAGAGTCCATAAGATCGCTTGCAAATGTTTGTGTTAGCCTCAGTTTCGATCGTGGATGCGCGAAAATTCATACGAAGACGGATCTCCAACTCCAGAGTCCATAAAGGCGCTTGCAAATGTCTCTTGTACCTTCAGTTTCGTTCGTGGATGCGCGAAAATTCATACGAAGACGGATCTTCAACTCCAGAGTCCATAAAGGCGCTTGCAAATGTCATTTGTACCTTCAGTTTCGTTCGCGGATGCGCGAAAATTCACACGAAGACGGATCTTCAACTCCAGAGTCCATAAAGGCGCTTGCAAATGTCTCTTGTACCTTCAGTTTCGTTCGTGGATGCTCGAAAATTCATACGAAGACGGATCTTCAACTCCAGAGTCCATAAAGGCGCTTCCAAATGTCTCTTGTACCTTCAGTTTCGTTCGTGGATGCTCGAAAATTCGTACGAAGACGGATCTCCAACTCCAGAGTCGATAAAATCGCTTGCAAATGTTTGTGTTAGCCTCAGTTTCGATCGTGGATGCGCGAAAATTCATACGAAGACGGATCTTCAACTCCAGAGTCCATAAAGGCGCTTGCAAATGTCTCTTGTACCTTCAGTTTCGTTCGTGGATGCTCGAAAATTCATACGAAGACGGATCTTCAACTCCAGAGTCCATAAAGGCGCATGCAAATGTCTCTTGTACCTTCAGTTTCGTTCGTGGATGCTCGAAAATTCGTACGAAGACGGATCTTCAACTCCACAGTCCATAAAATCGCTTGCAAATGTTTGTGTTAGCCTCAGTTTCGATCGTGGATGCGCGGAAATTCATACGAAGACGGATCTTCAACTCCAGAGTCCATAAAGGCGCTTGCAAATGTCTCTTGTACCTTCAGTTTCGTTCGTGGATGCTCGAAAATTCGTACGAAGACGGATCTTCAACTCCAGAGTCCATTAAATCGCTTGCAAATGTTTGTGTTAGCCTCAGTTTCGATCGTGAATGCGCGAAAATACATACGAAGACGGATCTTCAACTCCAGAGTCCATAAAGGCGCTTGCAAATGTCTCTTGTACCTTCAGTTTCGTTCGTGGATGCTCGAAAATTCATACGAAGACGGATCTTCAACTCCAGAGTCCATAAAGGCGCATGCAAATGTCTCTTGTACCTTCAGTTTCGTTCGTGGATGCTCGAAAATTCGTACGAAGACGGATCTTCAACTCCAGAGTCCATAAAGGCGCTTGCAAATGTCTCTTGTACCTCCAGTTTCGTTCGTGGATGCTCGAAAATTCGTACGAAGACGGATCTTCAACTCCAGAGTCCATAAAGGCGCTTGCAAATGTCTCTTGTACCTTCAGTTTCGATCGTGGAAGCTCGAAAATTCATACGAAGACGGATCTTTGACTCCAGAGTCCATAAAGGTGCTTGCAAATTTCTTTTGTACCTTCAGTTTCGTTCGTGGATGCTCGAAAATTCATACGAAGACGGATCTTCAACTCCAGAGTCCATAAAGGCGCTTGCAAATGTCTCTTGTACCTTCAGTTTCGTTCGTGGATGCTCGAAAATTCGTACGAAGACGGATCTTCAACTCCAGAGTCCATAAAGGCGCTCGCAAATGTCTCTTGTACCTTCAGTTTCGTTCGTGGATGCTCGAAAATTCATACGAAGACGGATCTTCAACTCCAGAGTCCATAAAGGCGCTTGCAAATGTCTCTTGTACCTTCAGTTTCGTTCGTGGATGCTCGAAAATTCATACGAAGACGGATCTTCAACTCCAGAGTCCATAAAGTCACTTGCAAATGTCTCTTGTACCTTCAGTTTCGTCCGTGGATGCTCAAAAATTCATACGAAGACGGATCTTCAACTCCAGAGTCCATAAAGGCGCTTGCAAATGTCTCTTGTACCTTCAGTTTCGTTCGTGGATGCGCGAAAATTCACACGAAGACGGATCTTCAACTCGAGAGTCCATGAAGGCGCTTGCAAATGTCTCTTGTACCTTCAGTTTCGTTCGTGGATGCTCGAAAATTCATACGAAGACGGATCTTCAACTCCAGAGTCCATAAAGGCGCTTGCAAATGTCTCTTGTACCTTCATTTTCGTTCGTGGATGCTCGAAAATTCGTACGAAGACGGATCTTCAACTCCAGAGTCCATAAGATCGCTTGCAAATGTTTGTGTTAGCCTCAGTTTCGATCGTGGATGCGCGAAAATTCATACGAAGACGGATCTCCAACTCCAGAGTCCATAAAGGCGCTTGCAAATGTCTCTTGTACCTTCATTTTCGTTCGTGGATGCTCGAAAATTCGTACGAAGACGGATCTTCAACTCCAGAGTCCATAAGATCGCTTGCAAATGTTTGTGTTAGCCTCAGTTTCGATCGTGGATGCGCGAAAATTCATACGAAGACGGATCTTCAACTCCAGAGTCCATAAAGGCGCTTGCAAATGTCTTTTGTACCTTCAGTTTCGTTCGTGGATGCGCGAAAATTCACACGAAGACGGATCTTCAACTCCAGAGTCCATAAAGGCGCTTGCAAATGTCTCTTGTACCTTCAGTTTCGTTCGTGGATGCTCGAAAATTCATACGAAGACAGATCTTCAACTCCAGAGTCCATAAAGGCGCTTCCAAATGTCTCTTGTACCTTCAGTTTCGTTCGTGGATGCTCGAAAATTTGTACGAAGACGGATCTCCAACTCCAGAGTCCATAAAGGCGCTTGCAAATGTCTCCTGTACCTTCAGTTTCGTTCGTGGATGCGCGAAAATTCATACGAAGACGGATCTTCAACTCCAGAGTCCATAAAGGCGCTTGCAAATGTCTCTTGTACCTTCAGTTTCGTTCGTGGATGCTCGAAAATTCATACGAAGACGGATCTTCAACTCCAGAGTCCATAAAGGCGCTTGCAAATGTCTCTTGTACCTTCAGTTTCGTTCGTGGATGCTCGAAAATTCGTACGAAGACGGATCTTCAACTCCAGAGTCCATAAAGGCGCTTGCAAATGTCTCTTGTACCTTCAGTTTCGTTCGTGGATGCTCGAAAACTCGTACGAAGACGGATCTTCAACTCCAGAGTCCATTAAATCGCTTGCAAATGTTTGTGTTAGCCTCAGTTTCGATCGTGAATGCGCGAAAATTCATACGAAGACGGATCTTCAACTCCAGAGTCCATGAAGGCGCTCGCAAATGTCTCTTGTACCTTCAGTTTCGTTCGTGGATGCTCGAAAATTCATACGAAGACGGATCTTCAACTCCAGAGTCCATAAAGGCGCTTGCAAATGTCTCTTGTACCTTCAGTTTCGTTCGTGGATGCTCGAAAATTCGTACGAAGGCGGATCTTCAACTCCAGAGTCCATAAAGGCGCTTGCAAATGTCTCTTGTACCTTCAGTTTCGTTCGTGGATGCTCGAAAATTCATACGAAGACGGATCTTCAACTCCAGAGTCCATAAAGGCGCTTCCAAATGTCTCTTGTATCTTCAGTTTCGTTCGTGGATGCTCGAAAATTCGTACGAAGACGGATCTTCAACTCCACAGTCCATAAAATCGCTTGCAAATGTTTGTATTAGCCTCAGTTTCGATCGTGGATGCGCGAAAATTCATACGAAGACGGATCTTCAACTCCAGAGTCCATAAAGGCGCTTGCAAATGTCTCTTGTACCTTCAGTTTCGTTCGTGGATGCTCGAAAATTCGTACGAAGACGGATCTTCAACTCCAGAGTCCATAAAATCGCTTGCAAATGTTTGTGTTAGCCTCAGTTTCGTTCGTGGATGCTCGAAAATTCGTACGAAGACGGATCTTCAACTCCAGAGTCCATAAAGTCGCTTGCAAATGTCTCTTGTACCTTCAGTTTCGTTCGTGGATGCTCGAAATTCCGTACGAAGACGGATCTTCAACTCCAGAGTCCATAAAGGCGCTTGCAAATGTCTCTTGTACCTTCAGTTTCGATCGTGGAAGCTCGAAAATTCATACGAAGACGGATCTTTGACTCCAGAGTCCATAAAGGTGCTTGTAAATTTCTTTTGTACCTTCAGTTTCGTTCGTGGATGCTCGAAAATTCAGACGAAGACGGATCTTCAACTCCAGAGTCCATAAAGGCGCTTGCAAATGTCTCTTGTACCTTCAGTTTCGTTCGTGGATGCTCGAAAATTAGTACGAAGACGGATCTTCAACTCCAGAGTCCATAAAGGCGCTTGCAAATGTCTCTTGTACCTTCAGTTTCGTTCGTGGATGCTCGAAGATTCGTACGAAGACGGATCTTCAACTCCACAGTCCATAAAATCGCTTGCAAATGTTTGTGTTAGCCTCAGTTTCGATCGTGGATGCGCGAAAATTCATACGAAGACGGATCTGCAACTCCAGAGTCCATAAAGGCGCTTGCGAATGTCTCTTGTACATTCAGTTTCGTTCGTGGATGCTCGAAAATTCATACGAAGACGGATCTTCAACTCCAGAGTCCATAGAGGCGCTTGCAAATGTCTCTTGTACCTTCAGTTTCGTTCGTGGATGCTCGAAAATTCATACGAAGACGGATCTTCAGCTCCAGAGTCCATAAAATCGCTTGCAAATGTTTGTGTTAGCCTCAGTTTCGATCGTGGATGCGCGAAAATTCACACGAAGACGGATCTTCAACTCCAGAGTCCATAAGATCGCTTGCAAATGTTTGTGTTAGCCTCAGTTTCGATCGTGGATGCGCGAAAATTCCTACGAAGACGGATCTCCAACTCCAGAGTCCATAAAGGCGCTTGCAAATGTCTCTTGTACCTACAGTTTCGTTCGTGGATGCGCGAAAATTCATACGAAGACGGATCTTCAACTCCAGAGTCCATAAAGGCGCTTGCAAATGTCTCTTGTACCTTCAGTTTCGTTCGTGGATGCTCGAAAATTCGTACGAAGACGGATCTTCAACTCCAGAGTTCATAAAGGCGCTCGCAAATGTCTCTTGTACCTTCAGTTTCGTTCGTGGATGCTCGAAAATTCATACGAAGACCGATCTTCAACTCCAGAGTCCATAAAGGCGCTTGCAAATGTCTCTTGTACCTTCAGTTTCGTTCGTGGATGTTCGAAAATTCATACGAAGACGGATCTTCAACTCCAGAGTCCGTAAAGGCGCTTGCAAACGTCTCTTGTACCTTCAGTTTCGTTCGTGGATGCTCGAAAAATCATACGAAGACGGATCTTCAACTCCAGAGTCCATAAAGGCGCTTGCAAATGTCTCTTGTACCTTCGGTTTCGTTCGTGGATGCTCGAAAATTCATACGAAGACGGATCTTCAACTCCAGAGTCCATAAAGGCGCTTGCAAATGTCTCTTGTACCTTCAGTTTCGTTCGTGGATGCTCGAAAATTCGTACGAAGACGGATCTTCAACTCCAGAGTCCATAAGATCGCTTGCAAATGTTTGTGTTAGCCTCAGTTTCGATCGTGGATGCGCGAAAATTCATACGAAGACGGATCTCCAGCTCCAGAGTCCATAAAGGCGCTTGCAAATGTCTCTTGTACCTTCAGTTTCGTTCGTGGATGCGCGAAAATTCATACGAAGACGAATCTTCAACTCCAGAGTCCATAAAGGCGCTTGCAAATGTCTTTTGTACCTTCAGTTTCGTTCGTGGATGCGCGAAAATTCACACGAAGACGGATCTTCAACTCCAGAGTCCATAAAGGCGCTTGCAAATGTCTCTTGTACCTTCAGTTTCGTTCGTGGATGCTCGAAAATTCATACGAAGACGGATCTTCAACTCCAGAGTCCATAAAGGCGCTTCCAAATGTCTCTTGTACCTTCAGTTTCGTTCGTGGATGCTCGAAAATTCATACGAAGACGGATCTTCAACTCCAGAGTCCATAAAGGCGCTTGCAAATGTCTCTTGTACCTTCAGTTTCGTTCGTGGATGCTCGAAAATTCGTACGAAGACGGATCTTCAACTCCACAGTCCATAAAATCGCTTGCAAATGTTTGTGTTAGCCTCAGTTTCGATCGTGGATGCGCGAAAATTCATACGAAGACGGATCTTCAACTTCCGAGTCCATAAAGGCGCTTGCAAATGTCTCTTGTACCTTCAGTTTCGTTCGTGGATGCTCGAAAATTCGTACGAAGACGGATCTTCAACTCCAGAGTCCATTAAATCGCTTGCAAATGTTTGTGTTAGCCTCAGTTTCGATCGTGAATGCGCGAAAATTCATACGAAGACGGATCTTCAACTCCAAAGTCCATAAAGGCGCTTGCAAATGTCTCTTGTACCTTCAGTTTCGTTCGTGGATGCTCGAAAATTCGTACGAAGACGGATCTTCAACTCCAGAGTCCATAAAGGCGCTTGCAAATGTCTCTTGTACCTTCAGTTTCGTTCGTGGATGCTCGAAAATTCGTACGAAGACGGATCTTCAACTCCAGAGTCTATAAAGGCGCTTGCAAATGTCTCTTGTACTCTCAGTTTCGATCGTGGAAGCTCGAAAATTCATACGAAGACGGATCTTTGACTCCAGAGTCCATAAAGGTGCTTGCAAATTTCTTTTGTACCTTCAGTTTCGTTCGTGGATGCTCGAAAATTCATACGAAGACGGATCTTCAACTCCAGAGTCCATAAAGGCGCTTGCAAATGTCTCTTGTACCTTCAGTTTCGTTCGTGGATGCTCGAAAATTCGTACGAAGACGGATCTTCAACTCCAGAGTCCATAAAGGCGCTCGCAAATGTCTCTTGTACCTTCAGTTTCGTTCGTGGATGCTCGAAAATTCATACGAAGACGGATCTTCAACTCCAGAGTCCATAAAGGCGCTTGCAAATGTCTCTTGTACCTTCAGTTTCGTTCGTGGATGCGCGAAAATTCACACGAAGACGGATCTTCAACTCCAGAGTCCATAAAGGCGCTTGCAAATGTCTCTTGTACCTTCAGTTTCGTTCGTGGATGCTCGAAAATTCGTACGAAGACGGATCTTCAACTCCAGAGTCCATAAAGGCGCTTGCAAATGTCTCTTGTACCTTCAGTTTCGTTCGTGGATGCTCGAAAATTCATACGAAGACGGATCTTTAACTCCAGAGTCCATAAAGGCGCTTGCAAATGTCTCTTGTACCTTCAGTTTTGTTCGTGGATGCTCGAAAATTCGTACGAAGACGGATCTTCAACTCCACAGTCCATAAAATCGCTTGCAAATGTTTGTGTTAGCCTCAGTTTCGATCGTGGATGCGCGAAAATTCATACGAAAACGGATCTTCAACTCCAGAGTCCATAAAGGCGCTTGCAAATGTCTCTTGTACCTTCAGTTTCGTTCGTGGATGCTCGAAAATTCATACGAAGACGGATCTTCAACTCCAGAGTCCATAAAGGCGCTTGCAAATGTCTCTTGTACCTTCAGCTTCGTTCGTGGATGCGCGAAAATTCATACGAAGACGGATCTTCGACTCCAGAGTCCATAAAGGCGCTTGCAAATGTCTCTTGTACCTTCAGTTTCGTTCGTGGATGCTCGAAAATTCGTACGAAGACGGATCTTCAACTCCACAGTCCATAAAATCGCTTGCAAATGTTTGTGTTAGCCTCAGTTTCGATCGTAGATGCGCGACAATTCATACGAAAACGGATCTTCAACTCCAGAGTCCATAAAGGCGCTTGCAAATGTCTCTTGTACCTTCAGTTTCGTTCGTGGATGCTCGAAAATTCATACGAAGACGGATCTTCAACTCCAGAGTCCATGAAGGTGCTTGCAAATGTCTCTTGTACCTTCAGTTTCGTTCGTGGATGCGCGAAAATTCACACGAAGACGGATCTTCAACTCCAGAGTCCATAAAGGCGCCTGGAAATGTCTCTTGTACCTTCAGTTTCGTTCGTGGATGCTCGAAAATTCATACGAAGACGGATCTTCAACTCCAGAGTCCATAAAGGCGCTTGCAAATGTCTCTTGTACCTTCAGTTTCGTTCGTGGATGCTCGAAAATTCGTACGAAGACGGATCTTCAACTCCACAGTCCATAAAATCGCTTGCAAATGTTTGTGTTAGCCTCAGTTTCGATCGTGGATGCGCGAAAATTCATACGAAGACGGATCTTCAACTCCAGAGTCCATAAAGGCGCTTGCAAATGTCTCTTGTACCTCCAGTTTCGTTAGTGGATGCTCGAAAATTCGTACGAAGACGGATCTTCAACTCCAGAGTCCATAAAGGTGCTTGCAAATGTCTCTTGTACCTTCAGTTTCGTTCGTGGATGCTCGAAAATTCATACGGAGACGGATCTTCAACTCCAGAGTCCATAAAGGGGCTTGCAAATGTCTCTTGTACCTTCAGTTTCGTTCGTGGATGCGCGAAAATTCACACGAAGACGGATCTTCAACTCCAGAGTCCGTAAAGGCGCTTGCAAATGTCTCTTGTACCTTCAGTTTCGTTCGTGGATGCTCAAAAATTCATACGAAGACGGATCTTCAACTCCAGAGTCCATAAAGGCGCTTGCAAATGTCTCTTGTACCTTCAGTTCCGTTCGTGGATGCTCTAAAATTCGTACGAAGACGGATCTTCAACTCCACAGTCCATAAAATCGCTTGCAACTGTTTGTGTTAGCCTCAGTTTCGATCGTGGATGCGCGAAAATTCATACGAAAACGGATCTTCAACTCCAGAGTCCATAAAGGCGCTTGCAAATGTCTCTTGTACCTTCAGTTTCGTTCGTGGATGCTCGAAAATTCGTACGAAGACGGATCTTCAACTCCAGAGTCCATAAAATCGCTTGCAAATGTTTGTGTTAGCCTCAGTTTCGTTCGTGGATGCTCGAAAATTCGTACGAAGACGGATCTTCAACTCCAGAGTCCATAAAGTCGCTTGCAAATGTCTCTCGTACCTTCAGTTTCGTTCGTGGATGCTCGAAAATTCGTACATAGACGGATCTTCAACTCCAGAGTCCATAAAGGCGCTTGCAAATGTCTCTTGTACCTTCAGTTTCGTTCGTGGATGCTCGAAAATTAGTACGAAGACGGATCTTCAACTCCAGAGTCCATAAAGGCGCCTGCAAATGTCTCTTGTACCTTCAGTTTCGTTCGTATATGCTCGAAAATTCATACGAAGACGGATCTTCAACTCCAGAGTCCATAACGGCGCTTGCAAATGTCTCTTGTACCTTCAGTTTCGTTCGTGGATGCTCGAAAATTCATACGAAGACGGATCTTCAACTCCAGAGTCCATAAAGGTGCTTGCAAATGTCTCTTGTACCTTCAGCTTCGTTCGTGGATGCGCGAAAATTCACACGAAGACGGATCTTCAATTCCAGAGTCCATAAAGGCGCTTGCAAATGTCTCTTGTACCTTCAGTTTCGTTCGTGGATGCTCGAAAATTCGTACGAAGACGGATCTTCAACTCCAGAGTCCATAAAGGCGATTGCAAATGTCTCTTGTACCTCCAGTTTCGTTCGTGGATGCTCGAAAATTCATACGAAGACGGATCTTCACCTCCAGAGTCCATAAAGGCGCTTGCAAATGTCTCTTGTACCTTCAGTTTCGTTCGTGGATGCTCGAAAATTCGTACGAAGACGGATCTTCAACCCCGCAGTCCATAAAATCGCTTGCAAATGTTTGTGTTAGCCTCAGTTTCGATCGTGGATGCGCGAAAATTCATACGAAAACGGATCTTCAACTCCAGAGTCCATAAAGGCGCTTGCAAATGTCTCTTGTACCTTCAGTTTCGTTCGTGGATGCTCGAAAATTCATACGAAGACGGATCTTCAACTTCAGAGTCCATAAAGGCGCTTGCAAATGTCTCTTGTACCTTCAGTTTCGTTCGTGGATGCTCGAAAATTCGTACGAAGACGGATCTTCAACTCCACAGTCCAAAAAATCGCTTGCAAATGTTTGTGTTAGCCTCAGTTTCGATCGTGGATGCGCGAAAATTCATACGAAGACGGATCTTCAACTCCAGAGTCCATAAAGGCGCTTGCAAATGTCTCTTGTACCTTCAGTTTCGTTCGTGGATGCTCGAAAATTCATACGAAGACGGATCTTCAACTCCAGAGTCCATAAAGGCGCTTGCAAATGTCTCTTGTACCTTCAGTTTCTTTCGTGGATGCTCGAAATTTCGTACGAAGACGGATCTTCAACTCCACAGTCCATAAAATCGCTCGCAAATGTTTGTTTCAGCCTCAGTTTCGATCGTGGATGCGCGAAAATTCATACGAAGACGGATCTTCAACTCCAGAGTCCATAAAGGCGCTTGCAAATGTCTCTTGTACATTCAGTTTCGTCCGTGGATGCTCGAAAATTCATACGAAGACGGGTCTTCAACTCCAGAGTCCATAAAGGCGCTTGCAAATGTCTTTTGTACCCTCAGTTTCGTTCGTGGATGCTCGAAAATTCGTACGAAGACGGATCTTCAACTCCACAGTCCATAAAATCGCTTGCAAATGTTTGTGTTAGCCTCAGTTTCGATCGTGGATGCGCGAAAATTCATACGAAGACGGATCTTCAACTGCAGAGTCCATAAAGGCGCTTGCAAATGTCTCTTGTACCTTCGGTTTCGTTCGTGGATGCTCGAAAATCCGTACGAAGACGGATCTTCAACTCCAGAGTCCATAATGGCGCTTGCAAATGTCTCTTGTACCTTCAGTTTCGTTCGTGGATGCTCGAAAATTCGTACGAAGACGGATCTTCAACTCCAGAGTCCATAAAGGCGCTCGCAAATGTCTCTTGTACCTTCAGTTTCGTTCGCGGATGCTCGAAAATTCATACGGAGACGGATCTTCAACTCCAGAGTCCATAAAGGCGCTTGCAAATGTCTCTTGTACCTTCAGTTTCGTTCGTGGATGCGCGAAAATTCACACGAAGACGGATCTTCAACTCCAGAGTCCATAAAGGCGCTTGCAAATGTCTCTTGTACCTTCAGTTTCGTTCGTGGATGCTCGAAAATTCGTACGAAGACGGATCTTCAACTCCAGAGTCCATAAAGGCGCTTGCAAATGTCTCTTGTACCTTCAGTTTCGTTCGTGGATGCTCGAAAATTCATACGAAGACGGATCTTCAACTCCAGAGTCCATAAAGGCGCTTCCAAATGTCTCTTGTACCTTCAGTTTCGTTCGTGGATGCTCGAAAATTCGTACGAAGACGGATCTTCAACTCCACAGTCCATAAAATCGCTTGCAAATGTTTGTATTAGCCTCAGTTTCGATCGTGGATGCGCGAAAATTCATACGAAGACGGATCTTCAACTCCAGAGTCCATAAAGGCGCTTGCAAATGTCTCTTGTACCTTCAGTTTCGTTCGTGGATGCTCGAAAATTCGTACGAAGACGGATCTTCAACTCCAGAGTCCATAAAATCGCTTGCAAATGTTTGTGTTAGCCTCAGTTTCGTTCGTGGATGCTCGAAAATTCGTACGAAGACGGATCTTCAACTCCAGAGTCCATAAAGGCGCTTGCAAATGTCTCTTGTACCTTCAGTTTCGATCGTGGAAGCTCGAAAATTCATACGAAGACGGATCTTTGACTCCAGAGTCCATAAAGGTGCTTGTAAATTTCTTTTGTACCTTCAGTTTCGTTCGTGGATGCTCGAAAATTCAGACGAAGACGGATCTTCAACTCCAGAGTCCATAAAGGCGCTTGCAAATGTCTCTTGTACCTTCAGTTTCGTTCGTGGATGCTCGAAAATTCGTACAGGACGGATCTTCAACTCCACAGTCCATAAAATCGCTTGCAAATGTTTGTGTTAGCCTCAGTTTCGATCGTGGATGCGCGAAAATTCATACGAAGACGGATCTGCAACTCCAGAGTCCATAAAGGCGCTTGCGAATGTCTCTTGTACATTCAGTTTCGTTCGTGGATGCTCGAAAATTCATACGAAGACGGATCTTCAACTCCAGAGTCCATAAAGGTGCTTGCAAATGTCTTTTGTACCTTCAGTTTCGTTCGTGGATGCTCGAAAATTCGTACGAAGACGGATCTTCAACTCCACAGTCCATAAAATCGCTTGCAAATGTTTGTGTTAGC
The DNA here is from genome assembly GCA_963170745.1 of Phymatocera aterrima. NCBI lineage: Eukaryota > Metazoa > Arthropoda > Insecta > Hymenoptera > Tenthredinidae > Phymatocera > Phymatocera aterrima. Next base: position 294,206 of record CAUJGY010000194.1, read on the forward strand.
CTCAGTTTCGATCGTGGATGCGCGAAAATTCATACGAAGACGGATCTTCAACTCCAGAGTCCATGAAGGCGCTTGCAAATGTCTCTTGTACCTTCAGTTTCGTTCGTGGATGCTCGAAAATTCGTTCGAAGACGGATCTTCAACTCCAGAGTCCATAATGGCGCTTGCAAATGTCTCTTGTACCTTCAGTTTCGTTCGTGGAAGCTCGAAAATTCATACGAAGACGGATCTTTGACTCCAGAGTCCATAAAGGTGCTTGCAAATGCCTCTTGTACCTTCAGTTTCGTTCGTGGATGCTCGAAAAGTCGTACGAAGACGGATCTTCAACTCCAGAGTCCATAAAGGCGCTTGCAAATGTCTCTTGTACCTTCAGTTTCGTTCGTGGATGCTCGAAAATTCATACGAAGACGGATCTTCAACTCCAGAGTCCATAAAGGCGCTTGCAAATGTCTCTTGTACCTTCAGTTTCGTTCGTGGATGCTCGAAAATTCATACGAAGACGGATCTTCAACTCCAGAGTCCATAAAGGCGCTTGCAAATGTCTCTTGTACCTTCAGTTTCGTTCGTGGATGCTCGAAAATTCATACGAAGACGGATCTTCAACTCCAGAGTCCATAAAGGCGCTTCCAAATGTCTCTTGTACCTTCAGTTTCGTTCGTGGATGCTCGAAAATTCATACGAAGACGGATCTTCATCTCCAGAGTCCATAAAATCGCTTGCAAATGTTTGTGTTAGCCTCAGTTTCGATCCTGAATGCGCGAAAATTCATACGAAGACGGATCTTCAACTCCAGAGTCCATAAAGGCGCTTCCAAATGTCTCTTGTACCTTCAGTTTCGTTCGTGGATGCTCGAAAATTCATACGAAGACGGATCTTCAACTCCAGAGTCCATAAAGGCGCTTGCAAATGTCTCTTGTACCTTCAGTTTCGTTCGTGGATGCGCGAAAATTCACACGAAGACGGATCTTCAACTCCAGAGTCCATAGAGGCGCTTGCAAATGTCTCTTGTACCTTCAGTTTCGTTCGTGGATGCTCGGAAATTCATACGAAGACGGATCTTCATCTCCAGAGTCCATAAAATCGCTTGCAAATGTTTGTGTTAGCCTCAGTTTCGATCGTGGATGCGCGAAAATTCACACGAAGACGGATCTTCGACTCCAGAGTCCATAAGATCACTTGCAAATGTTTGTGTTAGCCTCAGTTTCGATCGTGGATGCGCGAAAATTCATACGAAGACGGATCTCCAACTCCAGAGTCCATAAAGGCGCTTGCAAATGTCTCTTGTACCTTCAGTTTCGTTCGTGGATGCGCGAAAATTCATACGAAGACGGATCTTCAACTCCAGAGTCCATAAAGGCGCTTGCAAATGTCTCTTGTACCTTCAGTTTCGTTCGTGGATGCTCGAAAATTCGTACGAAGACGGATCTTCAACTCCAGAGTTCATAAAGGCGCTCGCAAATGTCTCTTGTACCTTCAGTTTCGTTCGTGGATGCTCGAAAATTCATACGAAGACGGATCTTCAACTCGAGAGTCCATAAAGGCGCTTCCAAATGTCTCTTGTACCTTCAGTTTCGTTCGTGGATGCTCGAAAATTCATACGAAGACGGATCTTCAACTCCAGAGTCCATAAAGGCGCTTGCAAATGTCTCTTGTACCTTCAGTTTCGTTCGTGGATGCTCGAAAATTCGTACGAAGACGGATCTTCAACTCCAGAGTCCATAAAATCGCTTGCAAATGTTTGTGTTAGCCTCAGTTTCGATCGTGGATGCGCGAAAATTCATACGAAGACGGATCTTCAACTTCCGAGTCCATAAAGGCGCTTGCAAATGTCTCTTGTACCTTCAGTTTCGTTCGTGGATGCTCGAAAATTCGTACGAAGACGGATCTTCAACTCCAGAGTCCATTAAATCGCTTGCAAATGTTTGTGTTAGCCTCAGTTTCGATCGTGAATGCGCGAAAATTCATACGAAGACGGATCTTCAACTCCAAAGTCCATAAAGGCGCTTGCAAATGTCTCTTGTACCTTCAGTTTCGTTCGTGGATGCTCGAAAATTCGTACGAAGACGGATCTTCAACTCCAGAGTCCATAAAGGCGCTTGCAAATGTCTCTTGTACCTTCAGTTTCGTTCGTGGATGCTCGAAAATTCGTACGAAGACGGATCTTCAACTCCAGAGTCTATAAAGGCGCTTGCAAATGTCTCTTGTACTCTCAGTTTCGATCGTGGAAGCTCGAAAATTCATACGAAGACGGATCTTTGACTCCAGAGTCCATAAAGGTGCTTGCAAATTTCTTTTGTACCTTCAGTTTCGTTCGTGGATGCTCGAAAATTCATACGAAGACGGATCTTCAACTCCAGAGTCCATAAAGGCGCTTGCAAATGTCTCTTGTACCTTCAGTTTCGTTCGTGGATGCTCGAAAATTCGTACGAAGACGGATCTTCAACTCCAGAGTCCATAAAGGCGCTCGCAAATGTCTCTTGTACCTTCAGTTTCGTTCGTGGATGCTCGAAAATTCATACGAAGACGGATCTTCAACTCCAGAGTCCATAAAGGCGCTTGCAAATGTCTCTTGTACCTTCAGTTTCGTTCGTGGATGCGCGAAAATTCACACGAAGACGGATCTTCAACTCCAGAGTCCATAAAGGCGCTTGCAAATGTCTCTTGTACCTTCAGTTTCGTTCGTGGATGCTCGAAAATTCGTACGAAGACGGATCTTCAACTCCAGAGTCCATAAAGGCGCTTGCAAATGTCTCTTGTACCTTCAGTTTCGTTCGTGGATGCTCGAAAATTCAAACGAAGACGGATCTTTAACTCCAGAGTCCATAAAGGCGCTTGCAAATGTCTCTTGTACCTTCAGTTTTGTTCGTGGATGCTCGAAAATTCGTACGAAGACGGATCTTCAACTCCACAGTCCATAAAATCGCTTGCAAATGTTTGTGTTAGCCTCAGTTTCGATCGTGGATGCGCGAAAATTCATACGAAAACGGATCTTCAACTCCAGAGTCCATAAAGGCGCTTGCAAATGTCTCTTGTACCTTCAGTTTCGTTCGTGGATGCTCGAAAATTCATACGAAGACGGATCTTCAACTCCAGAGTCCATAAAGGCGCTTGCAAATGTCTCTTGTACCTTCAGCTTCGTTCGTGGATGCGCGAAAATTCATACGAAGACGGATCTTCGACTCCAGAGTCCATAAAGGCGCTTGCAAATGTCTCTTGTACCTTCAGTTTCGTTCGTGGATGCTCGAAAATTCGTACGAAGACGGATCTTCAACTCCACAGTCCATAAAATCGCTTGCAAATGTTTGTGTTAGCCTCAGTTTCGATCGTAGATGCGCGACAATTCATACGAAAACGGATCTTCAACTCCAGAGTCCATAAAAGCGCTTGCAAATGTCTCTTGTACCCTCAGTTGCGTTCGTGGATGCTCGAAAATTCATACGAAGACGGATCTTCAACTCCAGAGTCCATGAAGGTGCTTGCAAATGTCTCTTGTACCTTCAGTTTCGTTCGTGGATGCGCGAAAATTCACACGAAGACGGATCTTCAACTCCAGAGTCCATAAAGGCGCCTGGAAATGTCTCTTGTACCTTCAGTTTCGTTCGTGGATGCTCGAAAATTCATACGAAGACGGATCTTCAACTCCAGAGTCCATAAAGGCGCTTGCAAATGTCTCTTGTACCTTCAGTTTCGTTCGTGGATGCTCGAAAATTCGTACGAAGACGGATCTTCAACTCCACAGTCCATAAAATCGCTTGCAAATGTTTGTGTTAGCCTCAGTTTCGATCGTGGATGCGCGAAAATTCATACGAAGACGGATCTTCAACTCCAGAGTCCATAAAGGCGCTTGCAAATGTCTCTTGTACCTCCAGTTTCGTTAGTGGATGCTCGAAAATTCGTACGAAGACGGATCTTCAACTCCAGAGTCCATAAAGGTGCTTGCAAATGTCTCTTGTACCTTCAGTTTCGTTCGTGGATGCTCGAAAATTCATACGGAGACGGATCTTCAACTCCAGAGTCCATAAAGGCGCTTGCAAATGTCTCTTGTACCTTCAGTTTCGTTCGTGGATGCTCGAAAATTCGTACGAAGACGGATCTTCAACTCCAGAGTCCATAAAGGCGATTGCAAATGTCTCTTGTACCTTCAGTTTCGTTCGTGGATGCTCGAAAATTCATACGAAAACGGATCTTCACCTCCAGAGTCCATAAAGGCGCTTGCAAATGTCTCTTGTACCTTCAGTTTCGTTCGTGGATGCTCGAAAATTCGTACGAAGACGGATCTTCAACCCCGCAGTCCATAAAATCGCTTGCAAATGTTTGTGTTAGCCTCAGTTTCGATCGTGGATGCGCGAAAATTCATACGAAAACGGATCTTCAACTCCAGAGTCCATAAAGGCGCTTGCAAATGTCTCTTGTACCTTCAGTTTCGTTCGTGGATGCTCGAAAATTCATACGAAGACGGATCTTCAACTTCAGAGTCCATAAAGGCGCTTGCAAATGTCTCTTGTACCTTCAGTTTCGTTCGTGGATGCTCGAAAATTCGTACGAAGACGGATCTTCAACTCCACAGTCCAAAAAATCGCTTGCAAATGTTTGTGTTAGCCTCAGTTTCGATCGTGGATGCGCGAAAATTCATACGAAGACGGATCTTCAACTCCAGAGTCCATAAAGGCGCTTGCAAATGTCTCTTGTACCTTCAGTTTCGTTCGTGGATGCTCGAAAATTCATACGAAGACGGATCTTCAACTCCAGAGTCCATAAAGGCGCTTGCAAATGTCTCTTGTACCTTCAGTTTCTTTCGTGGATGCTCGAAATTTCGTACGAAGACGGATCTTCAACTCCACAGTCCATAAAATCGCTTGCAAATGTTTGTGTTAGCCTCAGTTTCGATCGTGGATGCGCGAAAATTCATACGAAGACGGATCTTCAACTCCAGAGTCCATAAAGGCGCTTGCAAATGTCTCTTGTACATTCAGTTTCGTTCGTGGATGCTCGAAAATTCATACGAAGACGGGTCTTCAACTCCAGAGTCCATAAAGGCGCTTGCAAATGTCTTTTGTACCCTCAGTTTCGTTCGTGGATGCTCGAAAATTCGTACGAAGACGGATCTTCAACTACACAGTCCATAAAATCGCTTGCAAATGATTGTGTTAGCCTCAGTTTCGATCGTGGATGCGCGAAAATTCATACGAAGACGGATCTTCAACTGCAGAGTCCATAAAGGCGCTTGCAAATGTCTCTTGTACCTTCGGTTTCGTTCGTGGATGCTCGAAAATCCGTACGAAGACGGATCTTCAACTCCAGAGTCCATAATGGCGCTTGCAAATGTCTCTTGTACCTTCAGTTTCGTTCGTGGATGCTCGAAAATTCGTACGAAGACGGATCTTCAACTCCAGAGTCCATAAAGGCGCTCGCAAATGTCTCTTGTACCTTCAGTTTCGTTCGCGGATGCTCGAAAATTCATACGAAGACGGATCTTCAACTCCAGAGTCCATAAAGGCGCTTGCAAATGTCTCTTGTACCTTCAGTTTCGTTCGTGGATGCGCGAAAATTCACACGAAGACGGATCTTCAACTCCAGAGTCCATAAAGGCGCTTGCAAATGTCTCTTGTACCTTCAGTTTCGTTCGTGGATGCTCGAAAATTCGTACGAAGACGGATCTTCAACTCCAGAGTCCATAAAGGCGCTTGCAAATGTCTCTTGTACCTTCAGTTTCGTTCGTGGATGCTCGAAAATTCATACGAAGACGGATCTTCAACTCCAGAGTCCATAAAGGCGCTTCCAAATGTCTCTTGTACCTTCAGTTTCGTTCGTGGATGCTCGAAAATTCGTACGAAGACGGATCTTCAACTCCACAGTCCATAAAATCGCTTGCAAATGTTTGTATTAGCCTCAGTTTCGATCGTGGATGCGCGAAAATTCATACGAAGACGGATCTTCAACTCCAGAGTCCATAAAGGCGCTTGCAAATGTCTCTTGTACCTTCAGTTTCGTTCGTGGATGCTCGAAAATTCGTACGAAGACGGATCTTCAACTCCAGAGTCCATAAAATCGCTTGCAAATGTTTGTGTTAGCCTCAGTTTCGTTCGTGGATGCTCGAAAATTCGTACGAAGACGGATCTTCAACTCCAGAGTCCATAAAGGCGCTTGCAAATGTCTCTTGTACCTTCAGTTTCGATCGTGGAAGCTCGAAAATTCATACGAAGACGGATCTTTGACTCCAGAGTCCATAATGGTGCTTGTAAATTTCTTTTGTACCTTCAGTTTCGTTCGTGGATGCTCGAAAATTCAGACGAAGACGGATCTTCAACTCCAGAGTCCACAAAGGCGCTTGCAAATGTCTCTTGTACCTTCAGTTTCGTTCGTGGATGCTCGAAAATTCGTACGAAGACGGATCTTCAACTCCACAGTCCATAAAATCGCTTGCAAATGTTTGTGTTAGCCTCAGTTTCGATCGTGGATGCGCGAAAATTCATACGAAGACGGATCTGCAACTCCAGAGTCCATAAAGGCGCTTGCGAATGTCTCTTGTACATTCAGTTTCGTTCGTGGATGCTCGAAAATTCATACGAAGACGGATCTTCAACTCCAGAGTCCATAAAGGTGCTTGCAAATGTCTTTTGTACCTTCAGTTTCGTTCGTGGATGCTCGAAAATTCGTACGAAGACGGATCTTCAACTCCACAGTCCATACAATCGCTTGCAAATGTTTGTGTTAGCCTCAGTTTCGATCGTGGATGCGCGAAAATTCATACGAAGACGGATCTTCAACTCCAGAGTCCATGAAGGCGCTTGCAAATGTCTCTTGTACCTTCAGTTTCGTTCGTGGATGCTCGAAAATTCGTTCGAAGACGGATCTTCAACTCCAGAGTCCATAATGGCGCTTGCAAATGTCTCTTGTACCTTCAGTTTCGTTCGTGGAAGCTCGAAAATTCATACGAAGACGGATCTTTGACTCCAGAGTCCATAAAGGTGCTTGCAAATGCCTCTTGTACCTTCAGTTTCGTTCGTGGATGCTCGAAAAGTCGTACGAAGACGGATCTTCAACTCCAGAGTCCATAAAGGCGCTTGCAAATGTATCTTGTACCTTCAGTTTCGTTCGTGGATGCTCGAAAATTCATACGAAGACGGATCTTCAACTCCAGAGTCCATAAAGGCGCTTGCAAATGTCTCTTGTACCTTCAGTTTCGTTCGTGGATGCTCGAAAATTCATACGAAGACGGATCTTCAACTCCAGAGTCCATAAAGGCGCTTGCAAATGTCTCTTGTACCTTCAGTTTCGTTCGTGGATGCTCGAAAATTCATACGAAGACGGATCTTCAACTCCAGAGTCCATAAAGGCGCTTCCAAATGTCTCTTGTACCTTCAGTTTCGTTCGTGGATGCTCGAAAATTCATACGAAGACGGATCTTCAACTCCAGAGTCCATAAAATCGCTTGCAAATGTTTGTGTTAGCCTCAGTTTCGATCCTGAATGCTCGAAAATTCATACGAAGACGGATCTTCAACTCCAGAGTCCATAAAGGCGCTTCCAAATGTCTCTTGTACCTTCAGTTTCGTTCGTGGATGCTCGAAAATTCATACGAAGACGGATCTTCAACTCCAGAGTCCATAAAGGCGCTTGCAAATGTCTCTTGTACCTTCAGTTTCGTTCGTGGATGCGCGAAAATTCACACGAAGACGGATCTTCAACTCCAGAGTCCATAGAGGCGCTTGCAAATGTCTCTTGTACCTTCAGTTTCGTTCGTGGATGCTCGAAAATTCATACGAAGACGGATCTTCATCTCCAGAGTCCATAAAATCGCTTGCAAATGTTTGTGTTAGCCTCAGTTTCGATCGTGGATGCGCGAAAATTCACACGAAGACGGATCTTCAACTCCAGAGTTCATAAAGGCGCTCGCAAATGTCTCTTGTACCTTCAGTTTCGTTCGTGGATGCTCGAAAATTCATACGAAGACCGATCTGCAACTCCAGAGTCCATAAAGGCGCTTGCAAATGTCTCTTGTACCTTCAGTTTCGTTCGTGGATGCTCGAAAATTCATACGAAGACGGATCTTCAACTCCAGAGTCCGTAAAGGCGCTTGCAAACGTCTCTTGTACCTTCAGTTTCGTTCGTGGATGCTCGAAAATTCATACGACGACGGATCTTCAACTCCAGAGTCCATAAAGGCGTTCGCAAATGTCTCTTGTACCTGCAGTTTCGTTCGTGGATGGTCGAAAATTCGTACGAAGACGGATCTTTAACTCCAGAGTCCATAAAGGCGCTTGCAAATGTCTCGTGTACCTTCAGTTTCGTTCGTGGATGCTCGAAAATTCATACGAAGACGGATCTTCAACTCCAGAGTCCATAAAGGCGCTTGCAAATGTCTCTTGTACCTTCAGTTTCGTTCGTGGATGCTCGAAAATTCATACGAAGACGGATCTTCAACTCCAGAGTCCATAAAGGCGCTTGCAAATGTCTCTCGTACCTTCAGTTTCGTTCGTGGATGCGCGAAAATTCAAACGAAGACGGATCTTCAACTCTAGAGTCCATGAAGGCGCTTGCAAATGTCTCTTGTACCTTCAGTTTCGTTCGTGGATGCTCGAAAATTCATACGAAGACGGATCTTCAACTCTAGAGTCCATGAAGGCGCTTGCAAATGTCTCTCGTACCTTCAGTTTCGTTCGTGGATGCGCGAAAATTCACACGAAGACGGATCTTCAACTCCAGAGTCCATAAAGGCGCTTGCAAATGTCTCTTGTACCTTCAGTTTCGTTCGTGGATGCTCGAAAATTCATACGAAGACGGATCTTCAACTCCAGAGTCCATAAAGGCGCTTCCAAATGTCTCTTGTACCTTCAGTTTCGTTCGTGGATGCTCGAAAATTCATACGAAGACGGATCTTCAACTCCAGAGTCCATAAAGGCGCTTGCAAATGTCTCTTGTACCTTCAGTTTCGTTCGTGGATGCTCGAAAATTCGTACGAAGACGGATCTTCAACTCCACAGTCCATAAAATCGCTTGCAAATGTTTGTGTTAGCCTCAGTTTCGATCGTGGATGCGCGAAAATTCATACGAAGACGGATCTTCAACTTCCGAGTCCATAAAGGCGCTTGCAAATGTCTCTTGTACCTTCAGTTTCGTTCGTGGATGCTCGAAAATTCGTACGAAGACGGATCTTCAACTCCAGAGTCCATTAAATCGCTTGCAAATGTTTGTGTTAGCCTCAGTTTCGATCGTGAATGCGCGAAAATTCATACGAAGACGGATCTTCAACTCCAAAGTCCATAAAGGCGCTTGTAAATGTCTCTTGTACCTTCAGTTTCGTTCGTGGATGCTCGAAAATTCGTACGAAGACGGATCTTCAACTCCAGAGTCCATGAAGGCGCTTGCAAATGTCTCTCGTACCTTCAGTTTCGTTCGTGGATGCTCGAAAATTCGTACGAAGACGGATCTTCAACTCCAGAGTCCATAAAGGCGCTTGCAAATGTCTCTTGTACTCTCAGTTTCGATCGTGGAAGCTCGAAAATTCATACGAAGACGGATCTTTGACTCCAGAGTCCATAAAGGTGCTTGCAAATTTCTTTTGTACCTTCAGTTTCGTTCGTGGATGCTCGAAAATTCATACGAAGACGGATCTTCAACTCCAGAGTCCATAAAGGCGCTTGCAAATGTCTCTTGTACCTTCAGTTTCGTTCGTGGATGCTCGAAAATTCGTACGAAGACGGATCTTCAACTCCAGAGTCCATAAAGGCGCTCGCAAATGTCTCTTGTACCTTCAGTTTCGTTCGTGGATGCTCGAAAATTCATACGAAGACGGATCTTCAACTCCAGAGTCCATAAAGGCGCTTGCAAATGTCTCTTGTACCTTCAGTTTCGTTCGTGGATGCGCGAAAATTCACACGAAGACGGATCTTCAACTCCAGAGTCCATGAAGGCGCTTGCAATTGTCTCTTGTACCTTCAGTTTCGTTCGTGGATGCTCGAAAATTCGTACGAAGACGGATCTTCAACTCCAGAGTCCATAAAGGCGCTTGCAAATGTCTCTTGTACCTTCAGTTTCGTTCGTGGATGCTCGAAAATTCGTACGAAGACGGATCTTCAACTCCACAGTCCATAAAATCGCTTGCAAATGTTTGTGTTAGCCTCAGTTTCGATCGTGGATGCGCGAAAATTCATACGAAAACGGATCTTCAACTCCAGAGTCCATAAAGGCGCTTGCAAATGTCTCTTGTACCTTCAGTTTCGTTCGTGGATGCTCGAAAATTCGTACGAAGACGGATCTTCAACTCCACAGTCCATAAAATCGCTTGCAAATGTTTGTGTTAGCCTCAGTTTCGATCGTAGATGCGCGACAATTCATACGAAAACGGATCTTCAACTCCAGAGTCCGTAAAGGCGCTTGCAAATGTCTCTTGTACCTTCAGTTGCGTTCGTGGATGCTCGAAAATTCATACGAAGACGGATCTTCAACTCCAGAGTCCATAAAGGTGCTTGCAAATGTCTCTTGTACCTTCAGTTTCGTTCGTGGATGCGCGAAAATTCACACGAAGACGGATCTTCAACTCCAGAGTCCATAAAGGCGCTTGGAAATGTCTCTTGTACCTTCAGTTTCGTTCGTGGATGCTCGAAAATTCATACGAAGACGGATCTTCAACTCCAGAGTCCATAAAGGCGCTTGCAAATGTCTCTTGTACCTTCAGTTTCGTTCGTGGATGCTCGAAAATTCGTACGAAGACGGATCTTCAACTCCAACGTCCATAAAATCGCTTGCAAATGTTTGTGTTAGCCTCAGTTTCGATCGTGGATGCGCGAAAATTCATACGAAGACGGATCTTCAACTCCAGAGTCCATAAAGGCGCTTGCAAATGTCCCTTGTACCTTTAGTTTCGATCGTGGATGCTCGAAAATTCATACGAAGACGGATCTTCAACTCCAGAGTCCATAAAGGCGCTTGCAAATGTCTCTTGTACCTTCAGTTTCGTTCGTGGATGCTCGAAAATTCATACGAAGACGGATCTTCAACTCCAGAGTCCATAAAGGCGCTTGCAAATGTCTCTTGTACCTTCAGTTTCGTTCGCGGATGCTCGAAAATTCGTACGAAGACGGATCTTCAACTCCAGAGTCCATAAAGGTGCTTGCAAATGTCTCTTGTACCTTCAGTTTCGTTCGTCGATGCTCGAAAATTCATACGGAGACGGATCTTCAACTCCAGAGTCCATAAAGGGGCTTGCAAATGTCTCTTGTACCTTCAGTTTCGTTCGTGGATGCGCGAAAATTCACACGAAGACGGATCTTCAACTCCAGAGTCCATAAAGGCGCTTGCAAATGTCTCTTGTACCTTCAGTTTCGTTCGTGGATGCTCAAAAATTCATACGAAGACGGATCTTCAACTCCAGAGTCCATAAAGGCGCTTGCAAATGTCTCTTGTACCTTCAGTTTCGTTCGTGGATGCTCTAAAATTCGTACGAAGACGGATCTTCAACTCCACAGTCCATAAAATCGCTTGCAACTGTTTGTGTTAGCCTCAGTTTCCATCGTGGATGCGCGAAAATTCATACGAAAACGGATCTTCAACTCCAGAGTCCATAAAGGCGCTCGCAAATGTCTCTTGTACCTTCAGTTTCGTTCGTGGATGCTCGAAAATTCATACGAAGACGGATCTTCAACTCCAGAGTCCATAAAGTCGCTTGCAAATGTCTCTCGTACCTTCAGTTTCGTTCGTGGATGCTTGAAAATTCGTACGAAGACGGATCTTCAACTCCAGAGTCCATAAAGGTGCTTGCAAATGTCTCTTGTACCTTCAGTTTCGTTCGTGGATGCGCGAAAATTCACACGAAGACGGATCTTCAATTCCAGAGTCCATAAAGGCGCTTGCAAATGTCTCTTGTACCTTCAGTTTCGTTCGTGGATGCTCGAAAATTCGTACGAAGACGGATCTTCAACTCCAGAGTCCATAAAGGCGATTGCAAATGTCTCTTGTACATTCAGTTTCGTTCGTGGATGCTCGAAAATTCATACGAAGACGGATCTTCACCTCCAGAGTCCATAAAGGCGCTTGCAAATGTCTCTTGTACCTTCAGTTTCGTTCGTGGATGCTCGAAAATTCGTACGAAGACGGATCTTCAGCCCCGCAGTCCATAAAATCGCTTGCAAATGTTTGTGTTAGCCTCAGTTTCGATCGTGGATGCGCGAAAATTCATACGAAAACGGATCTTCAACTCCAGAGTCCATAAAGGCGCTTGCAAATGTCTCTTGTACCTTCAGTTTCGTTCGTGGATGCTCGAAAATTCATACGAAGACGGATCTTCAACTTCAGAGTCCATAAAGGCGCTTGCAAATGTCTCTTGTACCTTCAGTTTCGTTCGTGGATGCTCGAAAATTCGTACGAAGACGGATCTTCAACTCCACAGTCCATAAAATCGCTTGCAAATGTTTGTGTTAGCCTCAGTTTCGATCGTGGATGCGCGAAAATTCATACGAAGACGGATCTTCAACTCCAGAGTCCATAAAGGCGCTTGCAAATGTCTCTTGTACCTTCAGTTTCTTTCGTGGATGCTCGAAAATTCGTACGAAGACGGATCTTCAACTCCACAGTCCATAAAATCGCTTGCAAATGTTTGTGTTAGCCTCAGTTTCGATCGTGGATGCGCGAAAATTCATACGAAGACGGATCTTCAACTCCAGAGTCCATAAAGGCGCTTGCAAATGTCTCTTGTACATTCAGTTTCGTTCGTGGATGCTCGAAAATTCATACGAAGACGGATCTTCAACTCCAGAGTCCATAAAGGCGCTTGCAAATGTCTTTTGTACCCTCAGTTTCGTTCGTGGATGCTCGAAAATTCGTACGAAGACGGATCTTTAACTCCACAGTCCATAAAATCGCTTGCAAATGTTTGTGTTAGCCTCAGTTTCGATCGTGGATGCGCGAAAATTCATACGAAGACGGATCTTCAACTGCAGAGTCCATAAAGGCGCTTGCAAATGTCTCTTGTACCTTCGGTTTCGTTCGTGGATGCTCGAAAATCCGTACGAAGACGGATCTTCAACTCCAGAGTCCATAATGGCGCTTGCAAATGTCTCTTGTACCTTCAGTTTCGTTCGTGGAAGCTCGAAAATTCATACGAAGACGGATCTTTGACTCCAGAGTCCATAAAGGTGCTTGCAAATGTCTCTTGTACCTTCAGTTTCGTTCGTGGATGCTCGAAAATTCGTACGAAGACGGATCTTCAACTCCAGAGTCCATAAAGGCGCTTGCAAATGTCTCTTGTACCTTCAGTTTCGTTCGTGGATGCGCGAAAATTCACACGAAGACGGATCTTCAACTCCAGAGTCCATAAAGGCGCTTGCAAATGTCTCTTGTACCTTCAGTTTCGTTCGTGGATGCTCGAAAATTCATACGAAGACGGATCTTCAACTCCACAGTCCATAAAATCGCTTGCAAATGTTTGTGTTAGCCTCAGTTTCGATCGTGGATGCGCGAAAATTCATACGAAGACGGATCTTCAACTCCAGAGTCCATAAAGGCGCTTGCAAATGTCCCTTGTACCTTTAGTTTCGATCGTGGATGCTCGAAAATTCATACGAAGACGGATCTTCAACTCCAGAGTCCATAAAGGCGCTTGCAAATGTCTCTTGTACCTTCAGTTTCGTTCGTGGATGCTCGAAAATTCATACGAAGACGGATCTTCAACTCCAGAGTCCATAAAGGCGCTTGCAAATGTCTCTTGTACCTTCAGTTTCGTTCGTGGATGCTCGAAAATTCGTACGAAGACGGATCTTCAACTCCAGAGTCCATAAAGGTGCTTGCAAATGTCTCTTGTACCTTCAGTTTCGTTCGTGGATGCTCGAAAATTCATACGGAGACGGATCTTCAACTCCAGAGTCCATAAAGGGGCTTGCAAATGTCTCTTGTACCTTCAGTTTCGTTCGTGGATGCGCGAAAATTCACACGAAGACGGATCTTCAACTCCAGAGTCCATAAAGGCGCTTGCAAATGTCTCTTGTACCTCCAGTTTCGTTCGTGGATGCTCAAAAATTTATACGAAGACGGATCTTCAACTCCAGAGTCCATAAAGGCGCTTGCAAATGTCTCTTGTACCTTCAGTTTCGTTCGTGGATGCTCTAAAATTCGTACGAAGACGGATCTTCAACTCCACAGTCCATAAAATCGCTTGCAACTGTTTGTGTTAGCCTCAGTTTCGATCGTGGATGCGCGAAAATTCATACGAAAACGGATCTTCAACTCCAGAGTCCATAAAGGCGCTTGCAAATGTCTCTTGTACCTTCAGTTTCGTTCGTGGATGCTCGAAAATTCGTACGAAGACGGATCTTCAACTCCAGAGTCCATAAAATCGCTTGCAACTGTTTGTGTTAGCCTCAGTTCCGTTCGTGGATGCTCGAAAATTCGTACGAAGACGGATCTTCAACTCCAGAGTCCATAAAGTCGCTTGCAAATGTCTCTCGTACCTTCAGTTTCGTTCGTGGATGCTCGAAAATTCGTACGAAGACGGATCTTCAACTCCAGAGTCCATACAGTCGCTTGCAAATGTCTCTTGTACCTTCAGTTTCGTTCGTGGATGCGCGAAAATTCACACGAAGACGGATCTTCAATTCCAGAGTCCATAAAGGCGCTTGCAAATGTCTCTTGTACCTTCAGTTTCGTTCGTGGATGCTCGAAAATTCGTACGAAGACGGATCTTCAACTCCAGAGTCCATAAAGGCGATTGCAAATGTCTCTTGTACCTTCAGTTTCGTTCGTGGATGCTCGAAAATTCATACGAAGACGGATCTTCACCTCCAGAGTCCATAAAGGCGCTTGCAAATGTCTCTTGTACCTTCAGTTTCGTTCGTGGATGCTCGAAAATTCGTACGAAGACGGATCTTCAGCCCCGCAGTCCATAAAATCGCTTGCAAATGTTTGTGTTAGCCTCAGTTTCGATCGTGGATGCGCGAAAATTCATACGAAAACGGATCTTCAACTCAAGAGTCCATAAAGGCGCTTGCAAATGTCTCTTGTACCTTCAGTTTCGTTCGTGGATGCTCGAAAATTCATACGAAGACGGATCTTCAACTTCAGAGTCCATAAAGGCGCTTGCAAATGTCTCTTGTACCTTCAGTTTCGTTCGTGGATGCTCGAAAATTCGTACGAAGACGGATCTTCAACTCCACAGTCCATAAAATCGCTTGCAAATGTTTGTGTTAGCCTCAGTTTCGATCGTGGATGCGCGAAAATTCATACGAAAACGGATCTTCAACTCCAGAGTCCATAAAGGCGCTTGCAAATGTCTCTTGTACCTTCAGTTTCGTTCGTGGATGCTCGAAAATTCGTACGAAGACGGATCTTCAACTCCAGAGTCCATAAAGGTGCTTGCAAATGTCTCTTGTACCTTCAGTTTCGTTCGTGGATGCTCGAAAATTCATACGGAGACGGATCTTCAACTCCAGAGTCCATAAAGGGGCTTGCAAATGTCTCTTGTACCTTCAGTTTCGTTCGTGGATGCGCGAAAATTCACACGAAGACGGATCTTCAACTCCAGAGTCCATAAAGGCGCTTGCAAATGTCTCTTGTACCTTCAGTTTCGTTCGTGGATGCTCAAAAATTTATACGAAGACGGATCTTCAACTCCAGAGTCCATAAAGGCGCTTGCAAATGTCTCTTGTACCTTCAGTTTCGTTCGTGGATGCTCTAAAATTCGTACGAAGACGGATCTTCAACTCCACAGTCCATAAAATCGCTTGCAACTGTTTGTGTTAGCCTCAGTTTCGATCGTGGATGCGCGAAAATTCATACGAAAACGGATCTTCAACTCCAGAGTCCATAAAGGCGCTTGCAAATGTCTCTTGTACCTTCAGTTTCGTTCGTGGATGCTCGAAAATTCGTATGAAGACGGATCTTCAACTCCAGAGTCCATAAAATCGCTTGCAACTGTTTGTGTTAGCCTCAGTTCCGTTCGTGGATGCTCGAAAATTCGTACGAAGACGGATCTTCAACTCCAGAGTCCATAAAGTCGCTTGCAAATGTCTCTCGTACCTTCAGTTTCGTTCGTGGATGCTCGAAAATTCGTACGAAGACGGATCTTCAACTCCAGAGTCCATACAGTCGCTTGCAAATGTCTCTTGTACCTTCAGTTTCGTTCGTGGATGCGCGAAAATTCACACGAAGACGGATCTTCAATTCCAGAGTCCATAAAGGCGCTTGCAAATGTCTCTTGTACCTTCAGTTTCGTTCGTGGATGCTCGAAAATTCGTACGAAGACGGATCTTCAACTCCAGAGTCCATAAAGGCGATTGCAAATGTCTCTTGTACCTTCAGTTTCGTTCGTGGATGCTCGAAAATTCATACGAAGACGGATCTTCACCTCCAGAGTCCATAAAGGCGCTTGCAAATGTCTCTTGTACCTTCAGTTTCGTTCGTGGATGCTCGAAAATTCGTACGAAGACGGATCTTCAGCCCCGCAGTCCATAAAATCGCTTGCAAATGTTTGTGTTAGCCTCAGTTTCGATCGTGGATGCGCGAAAATTCATACGAAAACGGATCTTCAACTCAAGAGTCCATAAAGGCGCTTGCAAATGTCTCTTGTACCTTCAGTTTCGTTCGTGGATGCTCGAAAATTCATACGAAGACGGATCTTCAACTTCAGAGTCCATAAAGGCGCTTGCAAATGTCTCTTGTACCTTCAGTTTCGTTCGTGGATGCTCGAAAATTCGTACGAAGACGGATCTTCAACTCCACAGTCCATAAAATCGCTTGCAAATGTTTGTGTTAGCCTCAGTTTCGATCGTGGATGCGCGAAAATTCATACGAAGACGGATCTTCAACTCCAGAGTCCATAAAGGCGCTTGCAAATGTCTCTTGTACCTTCAGTTTCTTTCGTGGATGCTCGAAAATTCGTACGAAGACGGATCTTCAACTCCACAGTCCATAAAATCGCTTGCAAATGTTTGTGTTAGCCTCAGTTTCGATCGTGGATGCGCGAAAATTCATACGAAGACGGATCTTCAACTCCAGAGTCCATAAAGGCGCTTGCAAATGTCTCTTGTACATTCAGTTTCGTTCGTGGATGCTCGAAAATTCATACGAAGACGGATCTTCAACTCCAGAGTCCATAAAGGCGCTTGCAAATGTCTTTTGTACCCTCAGTTTCGTTCGTGGATGCTCGAAAATTCGTACGAAGACGGATCTTCAACTCCACAGTCCATAAAATCGCTTGCAAATGTTTGTGTTAGCCTCAGTTTCGATCGTGGATGCGCGAAAATTCATACGAAGACGGATCTTCAACTGCAGAGTCCATAAAGGCGCTTGCAAATGTCTCTTGTACCTTCGGTTTCGTTCGTGGATGCTCGAAAATCCGTACGAAGACGGATCTTCAACTCCAGAGTCCATAATGGCGCTTGCAAATGTCTCTTGTACCTTCAGTTTCGTTCGTGGAAGCTCGAAAATTCATACGAAGACGGATCTTTGACTCCAGAGTCCATAAAGGTGCTTGCAAATGTCTCATGTACCTTCAGTTTCGTTCGTGGATGCTCGAAAATTCGTACGAAGACGGATCTTCAACTCCAGAGTCCATAAAGGCGCTTGCAAATGTCTCTTGTACCTTCAGTTATGTTCGTGAAAGCTCGAAAATTCATACGAAGACGGATCTTCAACTCCAGAAGCCATAAAATCGCCTGCAAATGTTTGTGTTAGCCTCAGTTTCGATCGTGGATGCGCGAAAATTCATACGAAGACGGATCTTCAACTCCAGAGTCCATAAAAGTGCTCGCAAATGTCTCGTGTACCTTCAGTTTCGTTCGTGGAAGCTCGAAAATTCATACGTAGACGGATCTTTGACTCCAGAGTCCATAAAGGTGCTTGCAAATGTCTTTTTTACCTTCAGTTTCGTTCGTGGATGCTCGAAAATTCATACGAAGACGGATCTTCAACTCCAGAGTCCATAAAGGCGGTTGCAAATGTCTCTTGTACCTTCAGTTTCGTTCGTGGATGCTCGAAAATTCATACGAAGACGGATCTTCAACTCCAGAGTCCATAAAGGCGCATGCAAATGTCTCTTGTACCTTCAGTTTCGTTCGTGAATGCGCGAAAATTCATACGAAGACGGATCTTCGACTCCAGAGTCCATAAAGGCGCTTGCAAATGTCTCTTGTACCTTCAGTTTCGTTCGTGGATGCTCGAAAATTCGTACGAAGACGGATCTCCAACTCCAGAGTCCATAAAATCGCTTGCAAATGTTTGTGTTAGCCTCAGTTTCGATCGTGGATGCGCGAAAATTCAAACGCAGACGGATCTTCAACTCCAGAGTCCATAAAGGCGCTTGCAAATGTCTCTCGTACCTTCAGTTTCGTTCGTGGATGCTCGAAAATTCGTACGAAGACGGATCTTCAACTCCAGAGTCCATAAAATCGCTTGCAAATGTTTGTGTTAGCCTCAGTTTCGATCGTGGATGCGCGAAAATTCATACGAAGACGGATCTTCGACTCCAGAGTCCATAAAGGCGCTTGCAAATGTCTGTTGTACCTTCAGTTTCGTTCGTGGATGCTCGAAAATTCGTACGAAGACGGATCTTCAACTCCAGAGTCCATAAAATCGCTTGCAAATGTTTGTGTTAGCCTCAGTTTCGATCGTGGAAGCTCGAAAATTCATACGAAGACGGATCTTTGACTCCGGAGTCCATAAAGGCGCTTGCAAATGTCTCTTGTACCTTCAGTTTCGTTCGTGGATGCTCGAAAATTCATACGAAGACGGATCTTCAACTCCAGAGTCCATAAAGGCGGTTGCAAATGTCTCTCGTACCTTCAGTTTCGTTCGTGGATGCTCGAAAATTCGTACGAAGACGGATCTTCAACTCCAGAGTCCATAAAGTCGCTTGCAAATGTCTCTTGTACCTTCAGTTTCGTTCGTGGATGCGCGAAAATTCACACGAAGACGGATCTTCAATTCCAGAGTCCATAAAGGCGCTTGCAAATGTCTCTTGTACCTTCAGTTTCGTTCGTGGATGCTCGAGAATTCGTACGAAGACGGATCTTCAACTCCAGAGTCCATAAAGGCGATTGCAAATGTCTCTTGTACCTTCAGTTTCGTTCGTGGATGCTCGAAAATTCATACGAAGACGGATCTTCACCTCCAGAGTCCATAAAGGCGCTTGCAAATGTCTCTTGTACCTTCAGTTTCGTTCGTGGATGCTCGAAAATTCGTACGAAGACGGATCTTCAGCCCCGCAGTCCATAAAATCGCTTGCAAATGTTTGTGTTAGCCTCAGTTTCGATCGTGGATGCGCGAAAATTCATACGAAAACGGATCTTCAACTCAAGAGTCCATAAAGGCGCTTGCAAATGTCTCTTGTACCTTCAGTTTCGTTCGTGGATGCTCGAAAATTCATACGAAGACGGATCTTCAACTTCAGAGTCCATAAAGGCGCTTGCAAATGTCTCTTGTACCTTCAGTTTCGTTCGTGGATGCTCGAAAATTCGTACGAAGACGGATCTTCAACTCCACAGTCCATAAAATCGCTTGCAAATGTTTGTGTTAGCCTCAGTTTCGATCGTGGATGCGCGAAAATTCATACGAAGACCGATCTTCAACTCCAGAGTCCATAAAGGCGCTTGCAAATGTCTCTTGTACCTTCAGTTTCTTTCGTGGATGCTCGAAAATTCGTACGAAGACGGATCTTCAACTCCACAGTCCATAAAATCGCTTGCAAATGTTTGTGTTAGCCTCAGTTTCGATCGTGGATGCGCGAAAATTCATACGAAGACGGATCTTCAACTCCAGAGTCCATAAAGGCGCTTGCAAATGTCTCTTGTACATTCAGTTTCGTTCGTGGATGCTCGAAAATTCATACGAAGACGGATCTTCAACTCCAGAGTCCATAAAGGCGCTTGCAAATGTCTTTTGTACCCTCAGTTTCGTTCGTGGATGCTCGAAAATTCGTACGAAGACGGATCTTCAACTCCACAGTCCATAAAATCGCTTGCAAATGTTTGTGTTAGCCTCAGTTTCGATCGTGGATGCGCGAAAATTCATACGAAGACGGATCTTCAACTGCAGAGTCCATAAAGGCGCTTGCAAATGTCTCTTGTACATTCGGTTTCGTTCGTGGATGCTCGAAAATCCGTACGAAGACGGATCTTCAACTCCAGAGTCCATAATGGCGCTTGCAAATGTCTCTTGTACCTTCAGTTTCGTTCGTGGAAGCTCGAAAATTCATACGAAGACGGATCTTTGACTCCAGAGTCCATAAAGGTGCTTGCAAATGTCTCATGTACCTTCAGTTTCGTTCGTGGATGCTCGAAAATTCGTACGAAGACGGATCTTCAACTCCAGAGTCCATAAAGGCGCTTGCAAATGTCTCTTGTACCTTCAGTTATGTTCGTGAAAGCTCGAAAATTCATACGAAGACGGATCTTCAACTCCAGAAGCCATAAAATCGCCTGCAAATGTTTGTGTTAGCCTCAGTTTCGATCGTGGATGCGCGAAAATTCATACGAAGACGGATCTTCAACTCCAGAGTCCATAAAGGTGCTCGCAAATGTCTCGTGTACCTTCAGTTTCGTTCGTGGAAGCTCGAAAATTCATACGTAGACGGATCTTTGACTCCAGAGTCCATAAAGGTGCTTGCAAATGTCTTTTTTACCTTCAGTTTCGTTCGTGGATGCTCGAAAATTCATACGAAGACGGATCTTCAACTCCAGAGTCCATAAAGGCGGTTGCAAATGTCTCTTGTACCTTCAGTTTCGTTCGTGGATGCTCGAAAATTCATACGAAGACGGATCTTGAACTCCAGAGTCCATAAAGGCGCTTGCAAATGTCTCTTGTACCTTCAGTTTCGTTCGTGAATGCGCGAAAATTCATACGAAGACGGATCTTCGACTCCAGAGTCCATAAAGGCGCTTGCGAATGTCTCTTGTACCTTCAGTTTCGTTCGTGGATGCTCGAAAATTCGTACGAAGACGGATCTCCAACTCCAGAGTCCATAAAATCGCTTGCAAATGTTTGTGTTAGCCTCAGTTTCGATCGTGGATGCGCGAAAATTCAAACGCAGACGGATCTTCAACTCCAGAGTCCATAAAGGCGCTTGCAAATGTCTCTCGTACCTTCAGTTTCGTTCGTGGATGCTCGAAAATTCGTACGAAGACGGATCTTCAACTCCAGAGTCCATAAATTCGCTTGCGAATGTTTGTGTTAGCCTCAGTTTCGATCGTGGATGCGCGAAAATTCATACGAAGACGGATCTTCGACTCCAGAGTCCATAAAGGCGCTTGCAAATGTCTCTTGTACCTTCAGTTTCGTTCGTGGATGCTCGAAAATTCGTACGAAGACGGATCTCCAACTCCAGAGTCCATAAAATCGCTTGCAAATGTTTGTGTTAGCCTCAGTTTCGATCGTGGATGCGCGAAAATTCAAACGCAGACGGATCTTCAACTCCAGAGTCCATAAAGGCGCTTGCAAATGTCTGTTGTACCTTCAGTTTCGTTCGTGGATGCTCGAAAATTCGTACGAAGACGGATCTTCAACTCCAGAGTCCATAAAATCGCTTGCAAATGTTTGTGTTAGCCTCAGTTTCGATCGTGGAAGCTCGAAAATTCATACGAAGACGGATCTTTGACTCCGGAGTCCATAAAGGCGGTTGCAAATGTCTCTTGTACCTTCAGTTTCGTTCGTGGATGCTCGAAAATTCATACGAAGACGGATCTTCAACTCCAGAGTCCATAAAGGCGGTTGCAAATGTCTCTTGTACCTTCAGTTTCGTTCGTGGATGCTCGAAAATTCATGCGAAGACGGATTTTTGACTCCAGAGTCCATAAAGGTGCTTGCAAATGTTTTGTGTACCTTCAGTTTCGTTCGTGGATGCTCGAAAATTCATACGAAGACGGATCTTCAACTCCAGAGTCCATAAAGGCGCTTGCAAATGTCTCATGTACCTTCAGTTTCGTTCGTGGATGCTCGAAAATTCATACGAAGACGGATCTTCAACTCCAGAGTCCATAAAATCGCTTGCAAATGTTTGTGTTAGCCTCAGTTTCGATCGTGGATGCGCGAGATTTCATACGAAGACGGATCTTCAAGTCCAGAGTCCATAAAGGCGCTTGCAAATGTCTCTTGTACCTTCAGTTTCGATCGTGGATGCGCGAAAATTCATACGAAGACGGATCTTCAACTCCAGAATCCATAAAGGCGCTTGCAAATGTCTCTTGTACCTTCAGTTTCGTTCGTGGATGCGCGAAAATTCATACGAAGACGGATCTTCAACACCAGAGTCCATAAAGGCGCTTGCAAATGTCTCTTGTACCTTCAGTTTCGTTCGTGGATGCTCGAAAATTCGGCCGAAGACGGATCTTCAACTCCAGAGTCCATAAAATCGCTTGCAAATGTTTGTGTTAGCCTCAGTTTCGATCGTGGATGCGCGAAAATTCATACGAAGACGGATCTTCAACTCCAGAGTCCATAAAGGCGCTTGCAAATGTCTCATGTACCTTCAGTTTCGTTCGTGGATGCTCGAAAATTCATACTAAGACGGATCTTCAACTCCAGAGTCCATAAAGGCGCTTGCAAATGTCTCTTGTACCTTCAGTTTCGTTCGTGGATGCGCGAAAATTCACACGAAGACGGATCTTCAACTCCAGAGTCCATAAAGGCGCTTGCAAATGTCTCTTGTACCTTCAGTTTCGATCGTGGATGCGCGAAAATTCAAACGCAGACGGATCTTCAACTCCAGACTCCATAAAGGCGCTTGCAAATGTCTCTCGTACCTTCAGTTTCGTTCGTGGATGCTCGAAAATTCGTACGAAGACGGATCTTCAACTCCAGAGTCCATAAAATCGCTTGCAAATGTTTGTGTTAGCCTCAGTTTCGATCGTGGATGCGCGAAAATTCATACGAAGACGGATCTTCGACTCCAGAGTCCATAAAGGCGCTTGCAAATGTCTCTTGTACCTTCAGTTTCGTTCGTGGATGCTCGAAAATTCGTACGAAGACGGATCTCCAACTCCAGAGTCCATAAAATCGCTTGCAAATGTTTGTGTTAGCCTCAGTTTCGATCGTGGATGCGCGAAAATTCAAACGCAGACGGATCTTCAACTCCAGAGTCCATAAAGGCGCTTGCAAATGTCTGTTGTACCTTCAGTTTCGTTCGTGGATGCTCGAAAATTCGTACGAAGACGGATCTTCAACTCCAGAGTCCATAAAATCGCTTGCAAATGTTTGTGTTAGCCTCAGTTTCGATCGTGGAAGCTCGAAAATTCATACGAAGACGGATCTTTGACTCCGGAGTCCATAAAGGCGCTTGCAAATGTCTCTTGTACCTTCAGTTTCGTTCGTGGATGCTCGAAAATTCATACGAAGACGGATCTTCAACTCCAGAGTCCATAAAGGCGGTTGCAAATGTCTCTTGTACCTTCAGTTTCGTTCGTGGATGCTCGAAAATTCATGCGAAGACGGATCTTTGACTCCAGAGTCCATAAAGGTGCTTGCAAATGTTTTGTGTACCTTCAGTTTCGTTCGTGGATGCTCGAAAATTCATACGAAGACGGATCTTCAACTCCAGAGTCCATAAAGGCGCTTGCAAATGTCTCATGTACCTTCAGTTTCGTTCGTGGATGCTCGAAAATTCATACGAAGACGGATCTTCAACTCCAGAGTCCATAAAATCGCTTGCAAATGTTTGTGTTAGCCTCAGTTTCGATCGTGGATGCGCGAGATTTCATACGAAGACGGATCTTCAAGTCCAGAGTCCATAAAGGCGCTTGCAAATGTCTCTTGTACCTTCAGTTTCGTTCGTGGATGCTCGAAAATTCGTACGAAGACGGATCTTCAACTCCAGAGTCCATAAAATCGCTTGCAAATGTTTGTGTTAGCCTCAGTTTCGATCGTGGAAGCTCGAAAATTCATACGAAGACGGATCTTTGACTCCGGAGTCCATAAAGGCGCTTGCAAATGTCTCTTGTACCTTCAGTTTCGTTCGTGGATGCTCGAAAATTCATACGAAGACGGATCTTCAACTCCAGAGTCCATAAAGGCGGTTGCAAATGTCTCTTGTACCTTCAGTTTCGTTCGTGGATGCTCGAAAATGCATGCGAAGACGGATCTTTGACTCCAGAGTCCATAAAGGTGCTTGCAAATGTTTTGTGTACCTTCAGTTTCGTTCGTGGATGCTCGAAAATTCATACGAAGACGGATCTTCAACTCCAGAGTCCATAAAGGCGGTTGCAAATGTCTCTTGTACCTTCAGTTTCGTTCGTGGATGCTCGAAAATTCATGCGAAGACGGATCTTTGACTCCAGAGTCCATAAAGGTGCTTGCAAATGTTTTGTGTACCTTCAGTTTCGTTCGTGGATGCTCGAAAATTCATACGAAGACGGATCTTCAACTCCAGAATCCATAAAGGCGCTTGCAAATGTCTCTTGTACCTTCAGTTTCGTTCGTGGATGCGCGAAAATTCATACGAAGACGGATCTTCAACACCAGAGTCCATAAAGGCGCTTGCAAATGTCTCTTGTACCTTCAGTTTCGTTCGTGGATGCTCGAAAATTCGGCCGAAGACGGATCTTCAACTCCAGAGTCCATAAAATCGCTTGCAAATGTTTGTGTTAGCCTCAGTTTCGATCGTGGATGCGCGAAAATTCATACGAAGACGGATCTTCAACTCCAGAGTCCATAAAGGCGCTTGCAAATGTCTCATGTACCTTCAGTTCCGTTCGTGGATGTTTGAAAATTCATACGAAGACGGATCTTTGACTCCAGAGTCCATAAAGGTGCTTGCAAATGTCTTTTGTACCTTCAGTTTCGTTCAAGGATGCGCGAAAATTCATACGAAGACGGATCTTCAACTCCAGAGTCCATAAAGGCGCTTGCAAATGTCTCTTGTACCTTCAGTTTCGTTCGTGGATGCTCGAAAATTCGTACGAAGACGGATCTTCAACTCCAGAGTCCATAAAATCGCTAGCAAATGTTTGTGTTAGCCTCAGTTTCGATCCTGGATGCGCGAAAATTCATACAAAGACGGATCTTCAACTCCAGAGTCCATAAAGGCGCTTGCAAATGTCTCATGTACCTTCAGTTTCGTTCGTGGATGCTCGAAAATCCATACGAAGACGGATCTTCAACTCCAGAGTACATAACATCGCTCGCAAATGTTTGTGTTAGCCTCAGTTTCGATCATGGATGCGCGAAAATTCATACAAAGACGGATCTTCAACTCCAGAGTCCATAAAGGCGCTTGCAAATGTCTCATGTACCTTCAGTTTCGTTCGTGGATGCTCGAAAATTCATACTAAGACGGATCTTCAACTCCAGAGTCCATAAAGGCGCTTGCAAATGTCTCTTGTACCTTCAGTTTCGTTCGTGGATGCGCGAAAATTCACACGAAGACGTATCTTCAACTCCAGAGTCCATAAAGGCGCTTCCAAATGTCTCTTGTACCTTCAGTTTCGTTCGTGGATGCTCGAAAATTCGTACGAAGACGGATCTCCAGCTCCAGAGTCCATAAAATCGCTTGCAAATGTTTGTGTTAGCCTCAGTTTCGATCGTGGATGCGCGAAAATTCATACGAAGACGGATCTTCAACTCCAGAGTCCATGATGGCGCTTGCAAATGTCTCTTGTACCTTCAGTTTCGTTCGTGGATGCTCGAAAATTCATACGAAGACGGATCTTCAACACCAGAGTCCATAAAGGCGCTTGCAAATGTCTCTTGTACCTTCAGTTTCGTTCGTGGATGCTCGAAAATTCGGCCGAAGACGGATCTTCAACTCCAGAGTCCATAAAATCGCTTGCAAATGTTTGTGTTAGCCTCAGTTTCGATCGTGGATGCGCGAAAATTCATACGAAGACGGATCTTCAACTCCAGAGTCCATAAAGGCGCTTGCAAATGTCTCATGTACCTTCAGTTTCGTTCGTGGATGCTCGAAAATTCATACGAAGACGGATCTTTGACTCCAGAGTCCATAAAGGTGCTTGCAAATGTCTTTTGTACCTTCAGTTTCGTTCAAGGATGCGCGAAAATTAATACGAAGACGGATCTTCAACTCCAGAGTCCATAAAGGCGCTTGCAAATGTCTCTTGTACCTTCAGTTTCGGTCGTGGATGCTCGAAAATTCGTACGAAGACGGATCTTCAACTCCAGAGTCCATAAAATCGCTAGCAAATGTTTGTGTTAGCCTCAGTTTCGATCCTGGATGCGCGAAAATTCATACAAAGACGGATCTTCAACTCCAGAGTCCATAAAGGCGCTTGCAAATGTCTCATGTACCTTCAGTTTCGTTCGTGGATGCTCGAAAATCCATACGAAGACGGATCTTCAACTCCAGAGTACATAACATCGCTCGCAAATGTTTGTGTTAGCCTCAGTTTCGATCATGGATGCGCGAAAATTCATACAAAGACGGATCTTCAACTCCAGAGTCCATAAAGGCGCTTGCAAATGTCTCATGTACCTTCAGTTTCGTTCGTGGATGCTCGAAAATTCATACTAAGACGGATCTTCAACTCCAGAGTCCATAAAGGCGCTTGCAAATGTCTCTTGTACCTTCAGTTTCGTTCGTGGATGCGCGAAAATTCACACGAAGACGTATCTTCAAATCCAGAGTCCATAAAGGCGCTTCCAAATGTCTCTTGTACCTTCAGTTTCGTTCGTGGATGCTCGAAAATTCGTACGAAGACGGATCTCCAGCTCCAGAGTCCATAAAATCGCTTGCAAATGTTTGTGTTAGCCTCAGTTTCGATCGTGGATGCGCGAAAATTCATACGAAGACGGATCTTCAACTCCAGAGTCCATGATGGCGCTTGCAAATGTCTCTTGTACCTTCAGTTTCGTTCGTGGATGCTCGAAAATTCATACGAAGACGGATCTTCAACTCCAGAGTCCATAAAGGCGCTTGCAAATGTCTCTTGTACCTTCAGTTTCGTTCGTGGATGCTCGAAAATTCGTACGAAGACGGATCTCCAACTCCAGAGTCCATGAAATCGCTTGCAAATGTTTGTGTTAGCCTCAGTTTCGATCGTGGATGCGCGAAAATTCATACGAAGACGGATCTTCAACTCCAGAGTCCATAAAGGCGCTTGCAAACGTCTCTTGTACCTTCAGTACCGTTCGTGGATGCTCGAAAATTCGTACGAAGACGGATCTTCAACTCCAGAGTCCATAAAGGCGCTTGCAAATGTCTCTTGTACCTTCAGTTTCGTTCGTGGATGCTCGAAAATTCGTACGAAGACGGATCTTCAACTCCAGAGTCCATAAAGGCGCTTGCAAACGTCTCTTGTACCTTCAGTTTCGTTCGTGGATGCTCGAAAATTCGTACGAAGACGGATCTTCAACTCCACAGTCCATAAAATCGCTTGCAAATGTTTGTGTCAGCCTCAGTTTCGATCGTGGATGCGCGAAAATTCATACGAAGACGGATCTTCAACTCCAGAGTCCATAAAGGCGCTTGCAAATGTCTCTTGTACCTTCAGTTTCGTTCGTGGATGCTCGAAAATTCATACGAAGACGGATCTTCAACTCCAGAGTCCATAAAGGCGCTTGCAAATGTCTCTTGTACTCTCACTTTCGATCGTGGATGCGCGAAAATTCATACGAAGACGGATCTTCAACTCCAGAGTCCATAAAGGCGCTTGCAAATGTCTCTTGTACCTTCAGTTTCTGTCGTGGATGCTCGAAAATTCGTACGAAGACGGATCTTCAACTCCAGAGTCCATAAAATCGCTTGCAAATGTTTGTGTTAGCCTCAGTTTCGATCGTGAATGCGCGAAAATTCATACGAAGACGGATCTTCAACTCCAGAGTCCATAAAGGCGCTTGCAAATGTCTCTTGTACCTTCAGTTTCGTTCGTGGATGCGCGAGAATTCACACGAAGACGGATCTTCAACTCCAGAGTCCATAAAGACGCTTGCAAATGTCTCTTGTACCTTCAGTTTCGTTCGTGGATGCTCGAAAATTCATACGAAGACGGATCTTCAACTCCAGAGTCCATAAAGGCGCTTGCAAATGTCTCTTGTACCTTCAGTTTCGTTCGTGGATGCTCGAAAATTCGTACGAAGACGGATCTCCAACTCCAGAGTCCATGAAATCGCTTGCAAATGTATGTGTTAGCCTCAGTTTCGATCGTGGATGCGCGAAAATTCATACGAAGACGGATCTTCAACTCCAGAGTCCATAAAGGCGCTTGCAAACGTCTCTTGTACCTTCAGTTTCGTTCGTGGATGCTCGAAAATTCGTACGAAGACGGATCTTCAACTCCAGAGTCCATAAAGGCGCTTGCAAATGTCTCTTGTACCTTCAGTTTCGTTCGTGGATGCTCGAAAATTCGTACGAAGACGGATCTTCAACTCCAGAGTCCATGAAGGCGCTTGCAAACGTCTCTTGTACCTTCAGTTTCGTTCGTGGATGCTCGAAAATTCGTACGAAGACGGATCTTCAACTCCACAGTCCATAAAATCGCTTGCAAATGTTTGTGTTAGCCTCAGTTTCGATCGTGGATGCGCGAAAATTCATACGAAGACGGATCTTCAACTCCAGAGTCCATAAAGGCGCTTGCAAATGTCTCTTGTACCTTCAGTTTCGTTCGTGGATGCTCGAAAATTCATACGAAGACGGATCTTCAACTCCAGAGTCCATAAAGGCGCTTGCAAATGTCTCTTGTACCTTCAGTTTCGTTCGTGGATGCTCGAAAATTCGTACGAAGACGGATCTTCAACTCCAGAGTCCATAAAGGCGATTGCAAATGTCTCTTGTACCTTCAGTTTCGTTCGTGGATGCTCGAAAATTCATACGAAGACGGATCTTCACCTCCAGAGTCCATAAAGGCGCTTGCAAATGTCTCTTGTACCTTCAGTTTCGTTCGTGGATGCTCGAAAATTCGTACGAAGACGGATCTTCAGCCCCGCAGTCCATAAAATCGCTCGCAAATGTTTGTGTTAGCCTCAGTTTCGATCGTGGATGCGCGAAAATTCATACGAAAACGGATCTTCAACTCCAGAGTCCATAAAGGCGCTTGCAAATGTCTCTTGTACCTTCAGTTTCGTTCGTGGATGCTCGAAAATTCATACGAAGACGGATCTTCAACTTCAGAGTCCATAAAGGCGCTTGCAAATGTCTCTTGTACCTTCAGTTTCGTTCGTGGATGCTCGAAAATTCATACGAAGACGGATCTTCAACTCCAGAGTCCATAAAGGCGCTTGCAAATGTCTTTTGTACCCTCAGTTTCGTTCGTGGATGCTCGAAAATTCGTACGAAGACGGATCTTCAACTCCACAGTCCATAAAATCGCTTGCAAATGTTTGTGTTAGCCTCAGTTTCGATCGTGGATGCGCGAAAATTCATACGAAGACGGATCTTCAACTGCAGAGTCCATAAAGGCGCTTGCAAATGTCTCTTGTACCTTCGGTTTCGTTCGTGGATGCTCGAAAATCCGTACGAAGACGGATCTTCAACTCCAGAGTCCATAATGGCGCTTGCAAATGTCTCTTGTACCTTCAGTTTCGTTCGTGGAAGCTCGAAAATTCATACGAAGACGGATCTTTGACTCCAGAGTCCATAAAGGTGCTTGCAAATGTCTCTTGTACCTTCAGTTTCGTTCGTGGATGCTCGAAAATTCGTACGAAGACGGATCTTCAACTCCAGAGTCCATAAAGGCGCTTGCAAATGTCTCTTGTACCTTCAGTTATGTTCGTGAAAGCTCGAAAATTCATACGAAGACGGATCTTCAACTCCAGAGTCCATAAAGGTGCTTGCAAATGTCTCTTGTACCTTCAGTTTCGTTCGTGGATGCGCGAAAATTCACACGAAGACGGATCTTCAACTCCAGAGTCCATAAAGGCGCTTGGAAATGTCTCTTGTACCTTCAGTTTCGTTCGTGGATGCTCGAAAATTCATACGAAGACGGATCTTCAACTCCAGAGTCCATAAAGGCGCTTGCAAATGTCTCTTGTACCTTCAGTTTCGTTCGTGGATGCTCGAAAATTCGTACGAAGACGGATCTTCAACTCCACAGTCCATAAAATCGCTTGCAAATGTTTGTGTTAGCCTCAGTTTCGATCGTGGATGCGCGAAAATTCATACGAAGACGGATCTTCAACTCCAGAGTCCATAAAGGCGCTTGCAAATGTCCCTTGTACCTTTAGTTTCGATCGTGGATGCTCGAAAATTCATACGAAGACGGATCTTCAACTCCAGAGTCCATAAAGGCGCTTGCAAATGTCTCTTGTACCTTCAGTTTCGTTCGTGGATGCTCGAAAATTCATACGAAGACGGATCTTCAACTCCAGAGTCCATAAAGGCGCTTGCAAATGTCTCTTGTACCTTCAGTTTCGTTCGTGGATGCTCGAAAATTCGTACGAAGACGGATCTCCAACTCCAGAGTCCATAAAGGTGCTTGCAAATGTCTCTTGTACCTTCAGTTTCGTTCGTGGATGCTCGAAAATTCATACGGAGACGGATCTTCAACTCCAGAGTCCATAAAGGGGCTTGCAAATGTCTCTTGTACCTTCAGTTTCGTTCGTGGATGCGCGAAAATTCACACGAAAACGGATCTTCAACTCCAGAGTCCATAAAGGCGCTTGCAAATGTCTCTTGTACCTTCAGTTTCGTTCGTGGATGCTCAAAAATTCATACGAAGACGGATCTTCAACTCCAGAGTCCATAAAGGCGCTTGCAAATGTCTCTTGTACCTTCAGTTTCGTTCGTGGATGCTCTAAAATTCGTACGAAGACGGATCTTCAACTCCACAGTCCATAAAATCGCTTGCAACTGTTTGTGTTAGCCTCAGTTTCGATCGTGGATGCGCGAAAATTCATACGAAAACGGATCTTCAACTCCAGAGTCCATAAAGGCGCTTGCAAATGTCTCTTGTACGTTCAGTTTCGTTCGTGGATGCTCGAAAATTCGTACGAAGACGGATCTTCAACTCCAGAGTCCATAAAATCGCTTGCAAATGTTTGTGTTAGCCTCAGTTCCGTTCGTGGATGCTCGAAAATTCGTACGAAGACGGATCTTCAACTCCAGAGTCCATAAAGTCGCTTGCAAATGTCTCTCGTACCTTCAGTTTCGTTCGTGGATGCTCGAAAATTCGTACGAAGACGGATCTTCAACTCCAGAGTCCATAAAGTCGCTTGCAAATGTCTCTTGTACCTTCAGTTTCGTTCGTGGATGCGCGAAAATTCACACGAAGACGGATCTTCAATTCCAGAGTCCATAAAGGCGCTTGCAAATGTCTCTTGTACCTTCAGTTTCGTTCGTGGATGCTCGAAAATTCGTACGAAGACGGATCTTCAACTCCAGAGTCCATAAAGGCGATTGCAAATGTCTCTTGTACCTTCAGTTTCGTTCGTGGATGCTCGAAAATTCATACGAAGACGGATCTTCACCTCCAGAGTCCATAAAGGCGCTTGCAAATGTCTCTTGTACCTTCAGTTTCGTTCGTGGATGCTCGAAAATTCGTACGAAGACGGATCTTCAGCCCCGCAGTCCATAAAATCGCTTGCAAATGTTTGTGTTAGCCTCAGTTTCGATCGTGGATGCGCGAAAATTCATACGAAAACGGATCTTCAACTCCAGAGTCCATAAAGGCGCTTGCAAATGTCTCTTGTACCTTCAGTTTCGTTCGTGGATGCTCGAAAATTCATACGAAGACGGATCTTCAACTTCAGAGTCCATAAAGGCGCTTGCAAATGTCTCTTGTACCTTCAGTTTCGTTCGTGGATGCTCGAAAATTCGTACGAAGACGGATCTTCAACTCCACAGTCCATAAAATCGCTTGCAAATGTTTGTGTTAGCCTCAGTTTCGATCGTGGATGCGCGAAAATTCATACGAAGACGGATCTTCAACTCCAGAGTCCATAAAGGCGCTTGCAAATGTCTCTTGTACCTTCAGTTTCTTTCGTGGATGCTCGAAAATTCGTACGAAGACGGATCTTCAACTCCACAGTCCATAAAATCGCTTGCAAATGTTTGTGTTAGCCTCAGTTTCGATCGTGGATGCGCGAAAATTCATACGAAGACGGATCTTCAACTCCAGAGTCCATAAAGGCGCTTGCAAATGTCTCTTGTACATTCAGTTTCGTTCGTGGATGCTCGAAAATTCATACGAAGACGGATCTTCAACTCCAGAGTCCATAAAGGCGCTTGCAAATGTCTTTTGTACCCTCAGTTTCGTTCGTGTATGCTCGAAAATTCATACGAAGACGGATCTTCAACTGCAGAGTCCATAAAGGCGCTTGCAAATGTCTCTTGTACCTTCGGTTTCGTTCGTGGATGCTCGAAAATCCGTACGAAGACGGATCTTCAACTCCAGAGTCCATAATGGCGCTTGCAAATGTCTCTTGTACCTTCAGTTTCGTTCGTGGAAGCTCGAAAATTCATACGAAGACGGATCTTTGACTCCAGAGTCCATAAAGGTGCTTGCAAATGTCTCGTGTACCTTCAGTTTCGTTCGTGGATGCTCGAAAATTCGTACGAAGACGGATCTTCAACTCCAGAGTCCATAAAGGCGCTTGCAAATGTCTCTTGTACCTTCAGTTATGTTCGTGAAAGCTCGAAAATTCATACGAAGACGGATCTTCAACTCCAGAAGCCATAAAATCGCCTGCAAATGTTTGTGTTAGCCTCAGTTTCGATCGTGGATGCGCGAAAATTCATACGAAGACGGATCTTCAACTCCAGAGTCCATAAAGGTGCTCGCAAATGTCTCGTGTACCTTCAGTTTCGTTCGTGGAAGCTCGAAAATTCATACGTAGACGGATCTTTGACTCCAGAGTCCATAAAGGTGCTTGCAAATGTCTTTTTTACCTTCAGTTTCGTTCGTGGATGCTCGAAAATTCATACGAAGACGGATCTTCAACTCCAGAGTCCATAAAGGCGGTTGCAAATGTCTCTTGTACCTTCAGTTTCGTTCGTGGATGCTCGAAAATTCATACGAAGACGGATCTTCAACTCCAGAGTCCATAAAGGCGCTTGCAAATGTCTCTTGTACCTTCAGTTTCGTTCGTGAATGCGCGAAAATTCATACGAAGACGGATATTCGACTCCAGAGTCCATAAAGGCGCTTGCAAATGTCTCTTGTACCTTCAGTTTCGTTCGTGGATGCTCGAAAATTCGTACGAAGACGGATCTCCAACTCCAGAGTCCATAAAATCGCTTGCAAATGTTTGTGTTAGCCTCAGTTTCGATCGTGGATGCGCGAAAATTCAAACGCAGACGGATCTTCAACTCCAGAGTCCATAAAGGCGCTTGCAAATGTCTCTCGTACCTTCAGTTTCGTTCGTGGATGCTCGAAAATTCGTACGAAGACGGATCTTCAACTCCAGAGTCCATAAAATCGCTTGCAAATGTTTGTGTTAGCCTCAGTTCCGATCGTGGATGCGCGAAAATTCATACGAAGACGGATCTTCGACTCCAGAGTCCATAAAGGCGCTTGCAAATGTCTCTTGTACCTTCAGTTTCGTTCGTGGATGCTCGAAAATTCGTACGAAGACGGATCTCCAACTCCAGAGTCCATAAAATCGCTTGCAAATGTTTGTGTTAGCCTCAGTTTCGATCGTGGATGCGCGAAAATTCAAACGCAGACGGATCTTCAACTCCAGAGTCCATGAAATCGCTTGCAAATGTTTGTGTTAGCCTCAGTTCCGATCGTGGAAGCTCGAAAATTCATACGAAGACGGATCTTTGACTCCGGAGTCCATAAAGGCGCTTGCAAATGTCTCTTGTACCTTCAGTTTCGTTCGTGGATGCTCGAAAATTCATACGAAGACGGATCTTTGACTCCAGAGTCCATAAAGGTGCTTGCAAATGTCTTTTGTACCTTCAGTTTCGTTCAAGGATGCGCGAAAATTCATACGAAGACGGATCTTCAACTCCAGAGTCCATAAAGGCGCTTGCAAATGTCTCTTGTACCTTCAGTTTCGTTCGTGGATGCTCGAAAATCCATACGAAGACGGATCTTCAACTCCAGAGTACATAACATCGCTCGCAAATGTTTGTGTTAGCCTCAGTTTCGATCCTGGATGCGCGAAAATTCATACAAAGACGGATCTTCAACTCCAGAGTCCATAAAGGCGCTTGCAAATGTCTCATGTACCTTCAGTTTCGTTCGTGGATGCTCGAAAATCCATACGAAGACGGATCTTCAACTCCAGAGTACATAACATCGCTCGCAAATGTTTGTGTTAGCCTCAGTTTCGATCATGGATGCGCGAAAATTCATACAAAGACGGATCTTCAACTCCAGAGTCCATAAAGGCGCTTGCAAATGTCTCATGTACCTTCAGTTTCGTTCGTGGATGCTCGAAAATTCATACTAAGACGGATCTTCAACTCCAGAGTCCATAAAGGCGCTTGCAAATGTCTCTTGTACCTTCAGTTTCGTTCGTGGATGCGCGAAAATTCACACGAAGACGTATCTTCAACTCCAGAGTCCATAATGGCGCTTGCAAATGTCTCTTGTACCTTCAGTTTCGTTCGTGGATGCTCGAAAATTCGTACGAAGACGGATCTTCAACTCCAGAGTCCATAAAGGCGCTTGCAAACGTCTCTTGTACCTTCAGTTTCGTTCGTGGATGCTCGAAAATTCGTACGAAGACGGATCTCCAACTCCAGAGTCCATGAAATCGCTTGCAATTGTTTGTGTTAGCCTCAGTTTCGATCGTGGATGCGCGAAAATTCAAACGCAGACGGATCTTCAACTCCAGAGTCCATGAAATCGCTTGCAAATGTTTGTGTTAGCCTCAGTTTCGATCGTGGAAGCTCGAAAATTCATACGAAGACGGATCTTTGACTCCGGAGTCCATAAAGGCGCTTGCAAATGTCTCTTGTACCTTCAGTTTCGTTCGTGGATGCTCGAAAATTCATACGAAGACGGATCTTTGACTCCAGAGTCCATAAAGGTGCTTGCAAATGTCTTTTGTACCTTCAGTTTCGTTCAAGGATGCGCGAAAATTCATACGAAGACGGATCTTCAACTCCAGAGTCCATAAAGGCGCTTGCAAATGTCTCTTGTACCTTCAGTTTCGTTCGTGGATGCTCGAAAATCCATACGAAGACGGATCTTCAACTCCAGAGTACATAACATCGCTCGCAAATGTTTGTGTTAGCCTCAGTTTCGATCCTGGATGCGCGAAAATTCATACAAAGACGGATCTTCAACTCCAGAGTCCATAAAGGCGCTTGCAAATGTCTCATGTACCTTCAGTTTCGTTCGTGGATGCTCGAAAATCCATACGAAGACGGATCTTCAACTCCAGAGTACATAACATCGCTCGCAAATGTTTGTGTTAGCCTCAGTTTCGATCATGGATGCGCGAAAATTCATACAAAGACGGATCTTCAACTCCAGAGTCCATAAAGGCGCTTGCAAATGTCTCATGTACCTTCAGTTTCGTTCGTGGATGCTCGAAAATTCATACTAAGACGGATCTTCAACTCCAGAGTCCATAAAGGCGCTTGCAAATGTCTCTTGTACCTTCAGTTTCGTTCGTGGATGCGCGAAAATTCACACGAAGACGTATCTTCAACTCCAGAGTCCATAAAGGCGCTTCCAAATGTCTCTTGTACCTTCAGTTTCGTTCGTGGATGCTCGAAAATTCGTACGAAGACGGATCTCCAGCTCCAGAGTCCATAAAATCGCTTGCAAATGTTTGTGTTAGCCTCAGTTTCGATCGTGGATGCGCGAAAATTCATACGAAGACGGATCTTCAACTCCAGAGTCCATGATGGCGCTTGCAAATGTCTCTTGTACCTTCAGTTTCGTTCGTGGATGCTCGAAAATTCGTACGAAGACGGATCTTCAACTCCAGAGTCCATAAAGGCGCTTGCAAACGTCTCTTGTACCTTCAGTTTCGTTCGTGGATGCTCGAAAATTCGTACGAAGACGGATCTCCAACTCCAGAGTCCATGAAATCGCTTGCAAATGTTTGTGTTAGCCTCAGTTTCGATCGTGGATGCGCGAAAATTCAAACGCAGACGGATCTTCAACTCCAGAGTCCATGAAATCGCTTGCAAATGTTTGTGTTAGCCTCAGTTTCGATCGTGGAAGCTCGAAAATTCATACGAAGACGGATCTTTGACTCCGGAGTCCATAAAGGCGCTTGCAAATGTCTCTTGTACCTTCAGTTTCGTTCGTGGATGCTCGAAAATTCATACGAAGACGGATCTTTGACTCCAGAGTCCATAAAGGTGCTTGCAAATGTCTTTTGTACCTTCAGTTTCGTTCAAGGATGCGCGAAAATTCATACGAAGACGGATCTTCAACTCCAGAGTCCATAAAGGCGCTTGCAAATGTCTCTTGTACCTTCAGTTTCGTTCGTGGATGCTCGAAAATCCATACGAAGACGGATCTTCAACTCCAGAGTACATAACATCGCTCGCAAATGTTTGTGTTAGCCTCAGTTTCGATCCTGGATGCGCGAAAATTCATACAAAGACGGATCTTCAACTCCAGAGTCCATAAAGGCGCTTGCAAATGTCTCATGTACCTTCAGTTTCGTTCGTGGATGCTCGAAAATCCATACGAAGACGGATCTTCAACTCCAGAGTACATAACATCGCTCGCAAATGTTTGTGTTAGCCTCAGTTTCGATCATGGATGCGCGAAAATTCATACAAAGACGGATCTTCAACTCCAGAGTCCATAAAGGCGCTTGCAAATGTCTCATGTACCTTCAGTTTCGTTCGTGGATGCTCGAAAATTCATACTAAGACGGATCTTCAACTCCAGAGTCCATAAAGGCGCTTGCAAATGTCTCTTGTACCTTCAGTTTCGTTCGTGGATGCGCGAAAATTCACACGAAGACGTATCTTCAACTCCAGAGTCCATAAAGGCGCTTCCAAATGTCTCTTGTACCTTCAGTTTCGTTCGTGGATGCTCGAAAATTCGTACGAAGACGGATCTCCAGCTCCAGAGTCCATAAAATCGCTTGCAAATGTTTGTGTTAGCCTCAGTTTCGATCGTGGATGCGCGAAAATTCATACGAAGACGGATCTTCAACTCCAGAGTCCATGATGGCGCTTGCAAATGTCTCTTGTACCTTCAGTTTCGTTCGTGGATGCTCGAAAATTCATACGAAGACGGATCTTCAACTCCAGAGTCCATAAAGGCGCTTGCAAATGTCTCTTGTACCTTCAGTTTCGTTCGTGGATGCTCGAAAATTCGTACGAAGACGGATCTCCAACTCCAGAGTCCATGAAATCGCTTGCAAATGTTTGTGTTAGCCTCAGTTTCGATCGTGGATGCGAGAAAATTCATACGAAGACGGATCTTCAACTCCAGAGTCCATAAAGGCGCTTGCAAACGTCTCTTGTACCTTCAGTTTCGTTCGTGGATGCTCGAAAATTCGTACGAAGACGGATCTTCAACTCCAGAGTCCATAAAGGCGCTTGCAAATGTCTCTTGTACCTTCAGTTTCGTTCGTGGATGCTCGAAAATTCGTACGAAGACGGATCTTCAACTCCAGAGTCCATAAAGGCGCTTGCAAACGTCTCTTGTACCTTCAGTTTCGTTCGTGGATGCTCGAAAATTCGTACGAAGACGGATCTTCAACTCCACAGTCCATAAAATCGCTTGCAAATGTTTGTGTTAGCCTCAGTTTCGATCGTGGATGCGCGAAAATTCATACGAAGACGGATCTTCAACTCCAGAGTCCATAAAGGCGCTTGCAAATGTCTCTTGTACCTTCAGTTTCGTTCGTGGATGCTCGAAAATTCATACGAAGACGGATCTTCAACTCCAGAGTCCATAAAGGCGCTTGCAAATGTCTCTTGTACCTTCAGTTTCGTTCGTGGATGCTCGAAAATTCATACGAAGACGGATCTTCAACTCCGGAGTCCATAAAGGCGCTTTCAAATGTCTCTTGTACTCTCACTTTCGATCGTGGATGCGCGAAAATTCATACGAAGACGGATCTTCAACTCCAGAGTCCATAAAGGCGCTTGCAAATGTCTCTTGTACCTTCAGTTTCTGTCGTGGATGCTCGAAAATTCGTACGAAGACGGATCTTCAACTCCAGAGTCCATAAAATCGCTTGCAAATGTTTGTGTTAGCCTCAGTTTCGATCGTGAATGCGCGAAAATTCATACGAAGACGGATCTTCAACTCCAGAGTCCATAAAGGCGCTTGCAAATGTCTCATGTACCTTCAGTTTCGTTCGTGGATGCGCGAGAATTCACACGAAGACGGATCTTCAACTCCAGAGTCCATAAAGACGCTTGCAATTGTCTCTTGTACCTTCAGTTTCGTTCGTGGATGCTCGAAAATTCATACGAAGACGGATCTTCAACTCCAGAGTCCATAAAGGCGCTTGCAAATGTCTCTTGTACCTTCAGTTTCGTTCGTGGATGCTCGAAAATTCGTACGAAGACGGATCTCCAACTCCAGAGTCCATGAAATCGCTTGCAAATGTTTGTGTTAGCCTCAGTTTCGATCGTGGATGCGCGAAAATTCATACGAAGACGGATCTTCAACTCCAGAGTCCATAAAGGCGCTTGCAAACGTCTCTTGTACCTTCAGTTTCGTTCGTGGATGCTCGAAAATTCGTACGAAGACGGATCTTCAACTCCAGAGTCCATAATGGCGCTTGCAAATGTCTCTTGTACCTTCAGTTTCGTTCGTGGATGCTCGAAAATTCGTACGAAGACGGATCTTCAACTCCAGAGTCCATAAAGGCGCTTGCAAACGTCTCTTGTACCTTCAGTTTCGTTCGTGGATGCTCGAAAATTCGTACGAAGACGGATCTTCAACTCCACAGTCCATAAAATCGCTTGCAAATGTTTGTGTTAGCCTCAGTTTCGATCGTGGATGCGCGAAAATTCATACGAAGACGGATCTTCAACTCCAGAGTCCATAAAGGCGCTTGCAAATGTCTCTTGTACCTTCAGTTTCATTCGTGGATGCTCGAAAATTCATACGAAGACGGATCTTCAACTCCAGAGTCCATAAAGGCGCTTGCAAATGTCTCTTGTACCTTCAGTTTCGTTCGTGGATGCTCGAAAATTCATACGAAGACGGATCTTCAACTCCGGAGTCCATAAAGGCGCTTTCAAATGTCTCTTGTACTCTCAGTTTCGATCGTGGATGCGCGAAAATTCATACGAAGACGGATCTTCAACTCCAGAGTCCATAAAGGCGCTTGCAAATGTCTCTTGTACCTTCAGTTTCTGTCGTGGATGCTCGAAAATTCGTACGAAGACGGATCTTCAACTCCAGAGTCCATAAAATCGCTTGCAAATGTTTGTGTTAGCCTCAGTTTCGATCGTGAATGCGCGAAAATTCATACGAAGACGGATCTTCAACTCCAGAGTCCATAAAGGCGCTTGCAAATGTCTCTTGTACCTTCAGTTTCGTTCGTGGATGCGCGAGAATTCACACGAAGACGGATCTTCAACTCCAGAGTCCATAAAATCGCTTGCAAATGTTTGTGTTAGCCTCAGTTTCGATCGTGAATGCGCGAAAATTCATACGAAGACGGATCTTCAACCCCAGAGTCCATAAAGGCGCTTTCAAATGTCTCTTGTACTCTCAGTTTCGTTCGTGGATGCTCGAAAATTCATACGAAGACGGATCTTCAACTCCAGAGTCCATAAAGGCGCTTTCAAATGTCTCTTGTACTCTCAGTTTCGATCGTGGATGCGCGAAAATTCATACGAAGACGGATCTTCAACTCCAGAGTCCATAAAGGCGCTTGCAAATGTCTCTTGTACCTTCAGTTTCGTTCGTGGATGCTCGAAAATTCGTACGAAGACGGATCTTCAACTCCAGAGTCCATGAAGGCGCTTGCAAACGTCTCTTGTACCTTCAGTTTCGTTCGTGGATGCTCGAAAATTCGTACGAAGACGGATCTTCAACTCCACAGTCCATAAAATCGCTTGCAAATGTTTGTGTTAGCCTCAGTTTCGATCGTGGATGCGCGAAAATTCATACGAAGACGGATCTTCAACTCCAGAGTACATAAAGGCGCTTGCAAATGTCTCTTGTACCTTCAGTTTCGTTCGTGGATGCTCGAAAATTCATACGAAGACGGATCTTCAACTCCAGAGTCCATAAAGGCGCTTGCAAATGTCTCTTGTACCTTCAGTTTCGTTCGTGGATGCTCGAAAATTCAGACGAAGACGGATCTTCAACTCCAGAGTCCATAAAGGCGCTTTCAAATGTCTCTTGTACTCTCAGTTTCGATCGTGGATGCGCGAAAATTCATACGATGACGGATCTTCAACTCCAGAGTCCATAAAGGCGCTTGCAAATGTCTCTTGTACCTTCAGTTTCGTTCGTGGATGCGCGAAAATTCACACGAAGACGGATCTTCAACTCCAGAGTCCGTAAAGGCGCTTGCGAATGTCTCTTGTACCTTCAGTTTCGTTCGTGGTTGCTCGAAAATTCATACGACGACGGATCTTCAACTCCAGAGTCCATAAAGGCGTTCGCAAATGTCTCTTGTACCTTCAGTTTCGTTCGTGGATGCTCGAAAATTCGTACGAAGACGGATCTTCAACTCCAGAGTCCATAAAGGCGCTTGCAAATGTCTCTTGTACCTTCAGTTTCGTTCGTGGATGCTCGAAAATTCATACGAAGACGGATCTTCAACTCCACAGTCCATAAAATCGCTTGCAAATGTTTGTGTTAGCCTCAGTTTCGATTGTGGATGCGCGAAAATTCATAACAAAACGGATCTTCAACTCCAGAGTCCATAAAGGCGCTTGCAAATGTCTCTTGTACCTTCAGTTTCGTTCGTGGATGCTCGAAAATTCATACGAAGACGGATCTTCAACTCCAGAGTACATAAAGGCGCTTGCAAATGTCTCTTGTACCTTCAGTTTCGTTCGTGGATGCGCGAAAATTCACACGAAGACGGATCTTCAACTCCAGAGTCCATAAAGGCGCTTGCAAATGTCTCTTGTACCTTCAGTTTCGTTCGTGGATGCTCGAAAATTCGTACGAAGACGGATCTTCAACTCCAGAGTCCATAAGATCGCTTGCAAATGTTTGTGTTAGCCTCAGTTTCGATCGTGGATGCGCGAAAATTCATACGAAGACGGATCTCCAACTCCAGAGTCCATAAAGGCGCTTGCAAATGTCTCTTGTACCTTCAGTATCGTTCGTGGATGCGCGAAAATTCATACGAAGACGGATCTTCAACTCCAGAGTCCATAAAGGCGCTTGCAAATGTCTTTTGTACCTTCAGTTTCGTTCGTGGATGCGCGAAAATTCACACGAAGACGGATCTTCAACTCCAGAGTCCATAAAGGCGCTTGCAAATGTCTCTTGTACCTTCAGTTTCGTTCGTGGATGCTCGAAAATTCATACGAAGACGGATCTTCAACTCCAGAGTTCATAAAGGCGCTTCCAAATGTCTCTTGTACCTTCAGTTTCGTTCGTGGATGCTCGAAAATTCGTACGAAGACGGATCTTCAACTCCACAGTCCATAAAATCGCTTGCAAATGTTTGTGTTAGCCTCAGTTTCGATCGTGGATGCGCGAAAATTCATACGAAGACGGATCTTCAACTCCAGAGTCCATAAAGGCGCTTGCAAATGTCTCTTGTACCTTAAGTTTCGTTCGTGGATGCTCGAAAATTCGTACGAAGACGGATCTTCAACTCCAGAGTCCATAAAGGCGCTTGCAAATGTCTCTTGTACCTTCAGTTTCGTTCGTGGATGCTCGAAAATTCATACGAAGACGGATCTTCAACTCCAGAGTTCATAAAGGCGCTTCCAAATGTCTCTTGTACCTTCAGTTTCGTTCGTGGATGCTCGAAAATTCGTACGAAGACGGATCTTCAACTCCACAGTCCATAAAATCGCTTGCAAATGTTTGTGTTAGCCTCAGTTTCGATCGTGGATGCGCGAAAATTCATACGAAGACGGATCTTCAACTCCAGAGTCCATAAAGGCGCTTGCAAATGTCTCTTGTACCTTAAGTTTCGTTCGTGGATGCTCGAAAATTCGTACGAAGACGGATCTTCAACTCCAGAGTCCATAAAGGCGCTTGCAAATGTCTCTTGTACCTTCAGTTTCGTTCGTGGATGCTCGAAAATTCGTACGAAGACGGATCTTCAACTCCAGAGTCCATAAAGGCGCTCGCAAATGTCTCTTGTACCTTCAGTTTCGTTCGCTGATGCTCGAAAATTCATACGAAGACGGATCTTCAACTCCAGAGTCCATAAAGGCGCTTGCAAATGTCTCTTGTACCTTCAGTTTCGTTCGTGGATGCTCGAAAATTCGTACGAAGACGGATCTTCAACTCCAGAGTCCATAAAGGCGCTTGCAAATGTCTCTTGTACCTTCAGTTTCGTTCGTGGATGCTCGAAAATTCATACGAAGACGGATTTTCAACTCCAGAGTCCATAAAGGCGCTTGCAAATGTCTCTTGTACCTTCAGTTTCGTTCGTAGATGCTCGAAAATTCGTACGAAGACGGATCTTCAACTCCACAGTCCATAAAATCGCTTGCAAATGTTTGTGTTAGCCTCAGTTTCGATCGTGGATGCGCGAAAATTCATACGAAGACGGATCTTCAACTCCAGAGTCCATAAAGGCGCTTGCAAATGTCTCGTGTACCTTCAGTTTCGTTCGTGGATGCTCGAAAATTCGTACGAAGACGGATCTTCAACTCCAGAGTCCATATAGGCGCTTGCAAATGTCTCTTGTACCTTCAGTTTCGTTCGTGGATGCTCGAAAATTCGTACGATGACGGATCTTCAACTCCAGTGTCCATAAAGGCGCTTGCAAATGTCTCTTGTACCTCCAGTTTCGTTCGTGGATGCGCGAAAATTCACACGAAGACGGATCTTCAACTCCAGAGTCCATAAAGGCGCTTGCAAATGTCTCTTGTACCTTCAGTTTCGTTCGTGGATGCTCGAAAATTCGTACGAAGACGGATCTTCAACTCCAGAGTCCATAAAGG
Source organism: Phymatocera aterrima (assembly GCA_963170745.1). Classification (NCBI taxonomy): domain Eukaryota; kingdom Metazoa; phylum Arthropoda; class Insecta; order Hymenoptera; family Tenthredinidae; genus Phymatocera; species Phymatocera aterrima. Next base: position 337,055 of record CAUJGY010000194.1, read on the forward strand.
CGCTTGCAAATGTCTCTTGTACCTTCAGTTTCGTTCGTGGATGCTCGAAAATTCATACGAAGACGGATCTTCAACTCCAGAGTCCGTAAAGGCGCTTGCGAATGTCTCTTGTACCTTCAGTTTCGTTCGTGGTTGCTCGAAAATTCATACGACGACGGATCTTCAACTCCAGAGTCCATAAAGGCGTTCGCAAATGTCTCTTGTACCTTCAGTTTCGTTCGTGGATGCTCGAAAATTCGTACGAAGACGGATCTTTAACTCCAGAGTCCTTAAAATCGCTTGCAAATGTTTGTGTTAGCCTCAGTTTCGATCGTGGATGCGCGAAAATTCATACGAAGACGGATCTTCAACTCCAGAGTCCATAAAGGCGCTTGCAAATGTCTCGTGTACCTTCAGTTTCGTTCGTGGATGCTCGAAAATTCATACGAAGACGGATCTTCAACTCCAGAGTCCATAAAGGCGCTTGCAAATGTCTCTTGTACCTTCAGTTTCGTTCGTGGATGCTCGAAAATTCATACGAAGACGGATCTTCAACTCCAGAGTCCGTAAAGGCGCTTGCGAATGTCTCTTGTACCTTCAGTTTCGTTCGTGGATGCTCGAAAATTCGTACGAAGACGGATCTTCAACTCCAGAGTCCATAAAGGCGCTCGCAAATGTCTCTTGTACCTTCAGTTTCGTTCGCTGATGCTCGAAAATTCATACGAAGACGGATCTTCAACTCCAGAGTCCATGAAGGCGCTTGCAAATGTCTCTTGTACCTTCAGTTTCGTTCGTGGATGCGCGAAAATTCGCACGAAGACGGATCTTCAACTCCAGAGTCCATAAAGGCGCTTGCAAATGTCTCTTGTACCTTCAGTTTCGTTCGTGGATGCTCGAAAATTCGTACGAAGACGGATCTTCAACTCCAGAGTCCATAAAGGCGCTTGCAAATGTCTCTTGTACCTTCAGTTTCGTTCGTGGATGCTCGAAAATTCATACGAAGACGGATTTTCAACTCCAGAGTCCATAAAGGCGCTTGCAAATGTCTCTTGTACCTTCAGTTTCGTTCGTAGATGCTCGAAAATTCGTACGAAGACGGATCTTCAACTCCACAGTCCATAAAATCGCTTGCAAATGTTTGTGTTAGCCTCAGTTTCGATCGTGGATGCGCGAAAATTCATACGAAGACGGATCTTCAACTCCAGAGTCCATAAAGGCGCTTGCAAATGTCTCGTGTACCTTCAGTTTCGTTCGTGGATGCTCGAAAATTCGTACGAAGACGGATCTTCAACTCCAGAGTCCATAAAGGCGCTTGCAAATGTCTCTTGTACCTTCAGTTTCGTTCGTGGATGCTCGAAAATTCGTACGATGACGGATCTTCAACTCCAGAGTCCATAAAGGCGCTTGCAAATGTCTCTTGTACCTTCAGTTTCGTTCGTGGATGCGCGAAAATTCACACGAAGACGGATCTTCAACTCCAGAGTCCATAAAGGCGCTTGCAAATGTCTCTTGTACCTTCAGTTTCGTTCGTGGATGCTCGAAAATTCGTACGAAGACGGATCTTCAACTCCAGAGTCCATAAAGGCGCTTGCAAATGTCTCTTGTACCTTCAGTTTCGTTCGTGGATGCTCGAAAATTCATACGAAGACGGATCTTTAACTCCAGAGTCCGTAAAGGCGCTTGCGAATGTCTCTTGTACCTTCAGTTTCGTTCGTGGTTGCTCGAAAATTCATACGACGACGGATCTTCAACTCCAGAGTCCATAAAGGCGTTCGCAAATGTCTCTTGTACCTTCAGTTTCGTTCGTGGATGCTCGAAAATTCGTACGAAGACGGATCTTTAACTCCAGAGTCCTTAAAATCGCTTGCAAATGTTTGTGTTAGCCTCAGTTTCGATCGTGGATGCGCGAAAATTCATACGAAGACGGATCTTCAACTCCAGAGTCCATAAAGGCGCTTGCAAATGTCTCGTGTACCTTCAGTTTCGTTCGTGGATGCTCGAAAATTCATACGAAGACGGATCTTCAACTCCAGAGTCCATAAAGGCGCTTGCAAATGTCTCTTGTACCTTCAGTTTCGTTCGTGGATGCTCGAAAATTCATACGAAGACGGATCTTCAACTCCAGAGTCCGTAAAGGCGCTTGCGAATGTCTCTTGTACCTTCAGTTTCGTTCGTGGATGCTCGAAAATTCGTACGAAGACGGATCTTCAACTCCAGAGTCCATGAAGGCGCTTGCAAACGTCTCTTGTACCTTCAGTTTCGTTCGTGGATGCTCGAAAATTCGTAAGAAGACGGATCTTCAACTCCACAGTCCATAAAATCGCTTGCAAATGTTTGTGTTAGCCTCAGTTTCGATCGTGGATGCGCGAAAATTCATACGAAGACGGATCTTCAACTCCAGAGTACATAAAGGCGCTTGCAAATGTCTCTTGTACCTTCAGTTTCGTTCGTGGATGCTCGAAAATTCATACGAAGACGGATCTTCAATTCCAGAGTCCATAAAGGCGCTTGCAAATGTCTCTTGTACCTTCAGTTTCGTTCGTGGATGCTCGAAAATTCATACGAAGACGGATCTTCAACTCCAGAGTCCATAAAGGCGCTTTCAAATGTCTCTTGTACTCTCAGTTTCGATCGTGGATGCGCGAAAATTCATACGATGACGGATCTTCAACTCCAGAGTCCATAAAGGCGCTTGCAAATGTCTCTTGTACCTTCAGTTTCGTTCGTGGATGCGCGAAAATTCACACGAAGACGGATCTTCAACTCCAGAGTCCGTAAAGGCGCTTGCGAATGTCTCTTGTACCTTCAGTTTCGTTCGTGGTTGCTCGAAAATTCATACGACGACGGATCTTCAACTCCAGAGTCCATAAAGGCGTTCGCAAATGTCTCTTGTACCTTCAGTTTCGTTCGTGGATGCTCGAAAATTCGTACGAAGACGGATCTTCAACTCCAGAGTCCATAAAGGCGCTTGCAAATGTCTCTTGTACCTTCAGTTTCGTTCGTGGATGCTCGAAAATTCATACGAAGACGGATCTTCAACTCCACAGTCCATAAAATCGCTTGCAAATGTTTGTGTTAGCCTCAGTTTCGATCGTGGATGCGCGAAAATTCATAACAAAACGGATCTTCAACTCCAGAGTCCATAAAGGCGCTTGCAAATGTCTCTTGTACCTTCAGTTTCGTTCGTGGATGCTCGAAAATTCATACGAAGACGGATCTTCAACTCCAGAGTACATAAAGGCGCTTGCAAATGTCTCTTGTACCTTCAGTTTCGTTCGTGGATGCGCGAAAATTCACACGAAGACGGATCTTCAACTCCAGAGTCCATAAAGGCGCTTGCAAATGTCTCTTGTACCTTCAGTTTCGTTCGTGGATGCTCGAAAATTCGTACGAAGACGGATCTTCAACTCCAGAGTCCATAAGATCGCTTGCAAATGTTTGTGTTAGCCTCAGTTTCGATCGTGGATGCGCGAACATTCATACGAAGACGGATCTCCAACTCCAGAGTCCATAACGGCGCTTGCAAATGTCTCTTGTACCTTCAGTTTCGTTCGTGGATGCGCGAAAATTCACACGAAGACGGATCTTCAACTCCAGAGTCCATAAAGGCGCTTGCAAATGTCTCTTGTACCTTCAGTTTCGTTCGTGGATGCTCGAAAATTCATACAAAGACGGATCTTCAACTCCAGAGTTCATAAAGGCGCTTCCAAATGTCTCTTGTACCTTCAGTTTCGTTCGTGGATGCTCGAAAATTCGTACGAAGACGGATCTTCAACTCCACAGTCCATAAAATCGCTTGCAAATGTTTGTGTTAGCCTCAGTTTCGATCGTGGATGCGCGAAAATTCATACGAAGACGGATCTTCAACTCCAGAGTCCATAAAGGCGCTTGCAAATGTCTCTTGTACCTTAAGTTTCGTTCGTGGATGCTCGAAAATTCGTACGAAGACGGATCTTCAACTCCAGAGTCCATAAAGGCGCTTGCAAATGTCTCTTGTACCGTCAGTGTCGATCGTGGAGACTCGCAAATTCATACGAAGACGGATCTTTGACTCCAGAGTCCATAAAGGTGCTTGCAAATTTCTTTTGTACCTTCAGTTTCGTTCGTGGATGCTCGAAAATTCATACGAAGACGGATCTTCAACTCCAGAGTCCATAAAGGCGCTTGCAAATGTCTCTTGTACCTTCAGTTTCGTTCGTGGATGCTCGAAAATTCGTACGAAGACGGATCTTCAACTCCAGAGTCCATAAAGGCGCTCGCAAATGTCTCTTGTACCTTCAGTTTCGTTCGCTGATGCTCGAAAATTCATACGAAGACGGATCTTCAACTCCAGAGTCCATGAAGGCGCTTGCAAATGTCTCTTGTACCTTCAGTTTCGTTCGTGGATGCGCGAAAATTCATACGAAGACGGATCTTCGACTCCAGAGTCCATAAAGGCGCTTGCAAATGTCTCTTGTACCTTCAGTTTCGTTCGTGGATGCTCGAAAATTCGTACGAAGACGGATCTCCAACTCCAGAGTCCATAAAATCGCTTGCAAATGTTTGTGTTAGCCTCAGTTTCGATCGTGGATGCGCGAAAATTCAAACGCAGACGGATCTTCAACTCCAGAGTCCATAAAGGCGCTTGCAAATGTCTCTCGTACCTTCAGTTTCGTTCGTGGATGCTCGAAAATTCGTACGAAGACGGATCTTCAACTCCAGAGTCCATAAAATCGCTTGCAAATGTTTGTGTTAGCCTCAGTTTCGATCGTGGATGCGCGAAAATTCATACGAAGACGGATCTTCGACTCCAGAGTCCATAAAGGCGCTTGCAAATGTCTCTTGTACCTTCAGTTTCGTTCGTGGATGCTCGAAAATTCGTACGAAGACGGATCTCCAACTCCAGAGTCCATAAAATCGCTTGCAAATGTTTGTGTTAGCCTCAGTTTCGATCGTGGATGCGCGAAAATTCAAACGCAGACGGATCTTCAACTCCAGAGTCCATGAAATCGCTTGCAAATGTTTGTGTTAGCCTCAGTTTCGATCGTGGAAGCTCGAAAATTCATACGAAGACGGATCTTTGACTCCGGAGTCCATAAAGGCGCTTGCAAATGTCTCTTGTACCTTCAGTTTCGTTCGTGGATGCTCGAAAATTCGTACGAAGACGGATCTTCAACTCCAGAGTCCATAAAGGCGCTTGCAAATGTCTCTTGTACCTTCAGTTTCGTTCGTGGATGCTCGAAAATTCATACGAAGACGGATCTTTAACTCCAGAGTCCGTAAAGGCGCTTGCGAATGTCTCTTGTACCTTCAGTTTCGTTCGTGGTTGCTCGAAAATTCATACGACGACGGATTTTCAACTCCAGAGTCCATAAAGGCGTTCGCAAATGTCTCTTGTACCTTCAGTTTCGTTCGTGGATGCTCGAAAATTCGTACGAAGACGGATCTTTAACTCCAGAGTCCTTAAAATCGCTTGCAAATGTTTGTGTTAGCCTCAGTTTCGATCGTGGATGCGCGAAAATTCATACGAAGACGGATCTTCAACTCCAGAGTCCATAAAGGCGCTTGCAAATGTCTCGTGTACCTTCAGTTTCGTTCGTGGATGCTCGAAAATTCATACGAAGACGGATCTTCAACTCCAGAGTCCATAAAGGCGCTTGCAAATGTCTTTTGTACCTTCAGTTTCGTTCGTGGATGCTCGAAAATTCATACGAAGACGGATCTTCAACTCCAGAGTCCGTAAAGGCGCTTGCGAATGTCTCTTGTACCTTCAGTTTCGTTCGTGGATGCTCGAAAATTCATACGACGACGGATCTTCAACTCCAGAGTCCATAAAGGCGTTCGCAAATGTCTCTTGTACCTTCAGTTTTGTTCGTGGATGCTCGAAAATTCGTACGAAGACGGATCTTCAACTCCAGAGTCCATAAGATCGCTTGCAAATGTTTGTGTTAGCCTCAGTTTCGATCGTGGATGCGCGAAAATTCATACGAAGACGGATCTCCAACTCCAGATTCCATAAAGGCGCTTGCAAATGTCTCTTGTACCTTCAGTTTCGTTCGTGGATGCGCGAAAATTCATACGAAGACGGATCTTCAACTCCAGAGTCCATAAAGGCGCTTGCAAATGTCTTTTGTACCTTCAGTTTCGTTCGTGGATGCGCGAAAATTCACACGAAGACGGATCTTCAACTCCAGAGTCCATAAAGGCGCTTGCAAATGTCTCTTGTACCTTCAGTTTCGTTCGTGGATGCTCGAAAATTCATACGACGACGGATCTTCAACTCCAGAGTCCATAAAGGCGTTCGCAAATGTCTCTTGTACCTTCAGTTTCGTTCGTGGATGCTCGAAAATCCGTACGAAGACGGATCTTCAACTCCAGAGTCCATAAGATCGCTTGCAAATGTTTGTGTTAGCCTCAGTTTCGATCGTGGATGCGCGAAAATTCATACGAAGACGGATCTCCAACTCCAGAGTCCATAAAGGCGCTTGCAAATGTCTCTTGTACCTTCAGTATCGTTCGTGGATGCGCGAAAATTCATACGAAGACGGATCTTCAACTCCAGAGTCCATAAAGGCGCTTGCAAATGTCTTTTGTACCTTCAGTTTCGTTCGTGGATGCGCGAAAATTCACACGAAGACGGATCTTCAACTCCAGAGTCCATAAAGGCGCTTGCAAATGTCTCTTGTACCTTCAGTTTCGTTCGTGGATGCTCGAAAATTCATACGAAGACGGATCTTCAACTCCAGAGTTCATAAAGGCGCTTCCAAATGTCTCTTGTACCTTCAGTTTCGTTCGTGGATGCTCGAAAATTCGTACGAAGACGGATCTTCAACTCCACAGTCCATAAAATCGCTTGCAAATGTTTGTGTTAGCCTCAGTTTCGATCGTGGATGCGCGAAAATTCATACGAAGACGGATCTTCAACTCCAGAGTCCATAAAGGCGCTTGCAAATGTCTCTTGTACCTTCAGTTTCGTTCGTGGATGCTCGAAAATTCGTACGAAGACGGATCTTCAACTCCAGAGTCCATAAAGGCGCTTGCAAATGTCTCTTGTACCTTCAGTGTCGATCGTGGAGACTCGAAAATTCATACGAAGACGGATCTTTGACTCCAGAGTCCATAAAGGTGCTTGCAAATTTCTTTTGTACCTTCAGTTTCGTTCGTGGATGCTCGAAAATTCATACGAAGACGGATCTTCAACTCCAGAGTCCATAAAGGCGCTTGCAAATGTCTCTTGTACCTTCAGTTTCGTTCGTGGATGCTCGAAAATTCGTACGAAGACGGATCTCCAACTCCAGAGTCCATAAAGGCGCTCGCAAATGTCTCTTGTACCTTCAGTTTCGTTCGCTGATGCTCGAAAATTCATACGAAGACAAATCTTCAACTCCAGAGTCCATGAAGGCGCTTGCAAATGTCTCTTGTACCTTCAGTTTCGTTCGTGGATGCGCGAAAATTCACACGAAGACGGATCTTCAACTCCAGAGTCCATAAAGGCGCTTGCAAATGTCTCTTGTACCTTCAGTTTCGTTCGTGGATGCTCGAAAATTCGTACGAAGACGGATCTTCAACTCCAGAGTCCATAAAGGCGCTTGCAAATGTCTCTTGTACCTTCAGTTTCGTTCGTGGATGCTCGAAAATTCATACGAAGACGGATTTTCAACTCCAGAGTCCATAAAGGCGCTTGCAAATGTCTCTTGTACCTTCAGTTTCGTTCGTAGATGCTCGAAAATTCGTACGAAGACGGATCTTCAACTCCACAGTCCATAAAATCGCTTGCAAATGTTTGTGTTAGCCTCAGTTTCGATCGTGGATGCGCGACAATTCATACGAAAACGGATCTTCAACTCCAGAGTCCATAAAGGCGCTTGCAAATGTCTCTTGTACCTTCAGTTTCGTTCGTGGATGCGCGAAAATTCACACGAAGACGGATCTTCAACTCCAGAGTCCATAAAGGCGCTTGGAAATGTCTCTTGTACCTTCAGTTTCGTTCGTGGATGCGCGAAAATTCACACGAAGACGGATCTTCAACTCCAGAGTCCATAAAGGCGCTTGGAAATGTCTCTTGTACCTTCAGTTCCGTTCGTGGTTGCTCGAAAATTCATACGAAGACGGATCTTCAACTCCAGAGTCCATATAGGCGCTTGCAAATGTCTCTTGTACCTTAAGTTCCGTTCGTGGATGCTCGAAAATTCATACGAAGACGGATCTTCAACTCCAGAGTCCATAAAGGTGCTTGCAAATGTCTCTTGTACCTTCAGTTTCGTTCGTGGATGCGCGAAAATTCACACGAAGACGGATCTTCAACTCCAGAGTCCATAAAGGCGCTTGGAAATGTCTCTTGTACCTTCAGTTCCGTTCGTGGTTGCTCGAAAATTCATACGAAGACGGATCTTCAACTCCAGAGTCCATAAAGGCGCTTGCAAATGTCTCTTGTACCTTCAGTTCCGTTCGTGGATGCTCGAAAATTCGTACGAAGACGGATCTTCAACTCCACAGTCCATAAAATCGCTTGCAAATGTTTGTGTTAGCCTCAGTTTCGATCGTGGATGCGCGAAAACTCATACGAAGACGGATCTTCAACTCCAGAGTCCATAAAGGCGCTTGCAAATGTCTCTTGTACCTTCAGTTTCGTTCGTGGATGCTCGAAAATTCATACGAAGACGGATCGTCAACTCCAGAGTCCATAAAGGCGCTTGCAAATGTCTCTTGTACCTTCAGTTTCGTTCGTCGATGCTCGAAAATTCGTACGAAGACGGATCTTCAACTCCACAGTCCATAAAATCGCTTGCAAATGTTTGTGTTAGCCTCAGTTTCGATCGTGGATGCGCAAAAATTCATACGAAGACGGATCTTCAACTCCAGAGTCCATAAAGGCGCTTGCAAATGTCTCTTGTACATTCAGTTTCGTCCGTGGATGCTCGAAAATTCATACGAAGACGGATCTTCAACTCCAGAGTCCATAAAGGTGCTTGCAAATGTCTCTTGTACCTTCAGTTTCGTTCGTGGATGCTCGAAAATTCATACGAAGACGGATCTTCAACTCCAGAGTCCATAAAGGCGCTTCCAAATGTCTCTTGTACCTTCAGTTTCGTTCGTGGATGCTCGAAAATTCGTACCAAGACGGATCCCCAACTCCAGAGTCGATAAATTCGCTTGCAAATGTTTGTGTTAGCCTCAGTTTCGATCGTGGATGCGCGAAAATTCATACGAAGACGGATCTTCAACTCCAGAGTCCATAAAGGCGCTTGCAAATGTCTCTTGTACCTTCAGTTTCGTTCGTGGATGCTCGAAAATTCATACGACGACGGATCTTCAACTCCAGAGTCCATAAAGGCGTTCGCAAATGTCTTTTGTACCTTCAGTTTCGTTCGTGGATGCTCGAAAATTCGTACGAAGACGGATCTTTAACTCCAGAGTCCATAAAATCGCTTGCAAATGTTTGTGTTAGCCTCAGTTTCGATCGTCGATGCGCGAAAATTCATACGAAGACGGATCTTCAACTCCAGAGTCCATAAAGGCGCTTGCAAATGTCTCGTGTACCTTCAGTTTCGTTCGTGGATGCTCGAAAATTCATACGAAGACGGATCTTCAACTCCAGAGTCCTAAAGGCGCTTGCAAATGTCTCTTGTACCTTCAGTTTCGTTCGTGGATGCTCGAAAATTCATACGAAGACGGATCTTCAACTCCAGAGTCCATAAAGGCGCTCGCAAATGTCTCTTGTACCTTCAGTTTCGTTCGTGGATGCGCGAAAATTCACACGAAGACGGATCTTCAACTCCAGAGTCCATAAAGGCGCGTGCAAATGTCTCTTGTACCTTCAGTTTCGTTCGTGGATGCTCGAAAATTCGTACGAAGACGGATCTTCAACTCTAGAGTCCATAAGATCGCTTGCAAATGTTTGTGTTAGCCTCAGTTTCGATCGTGGATGCGCGAAAATTCATACGAAGACGGATCTCCAACTCCAGAGTCCATAAAGGCGCTTGCAAATGTCTCTTGTACCTTCAGTTTCGTTCGTGGATGCGCGAAAATTCATACGAAGACGGATCTTCAACTCCAGAGTCCATAAAGGCGCTTGCAAATGTCTTTTGTACCTTCAGTTTCGTTCGTGGATGCGCGAAAATTCACACGAAGACGGATCTTCAACTCCAGAGTCCATAAAGGCGCTTGCAAATGTCGCTTGTACCTTCAGTTTCGTTCGTGGATGCTCGAAAATTCATACGAAGACGGATCTTCAACTCCAGAGTCCATAAAGGCGCTTGCAAATGTCTCTTGTACCTTCAGTTTCGTTCGTGGATGCTCGAAAATTCGTACGAAGACGGATCTTCAACTCCACAGTCCATAAAATCGCTTGCAAATGTTTGTGTTAGCCTCAGTTTCGATCGTGGATGCGCGAAAATTCATACGAAGACGGATCTTCAACTCCAGAGTCCATAAAGGCGCTTGCAAATGTCTCTTGTACCTTCAGTTTCGTTCGTGGATGCTCGGAAATTCGTACGAAGACGGATCTTCAACTCCAGATTCCATTAAATCGCTTGCAAATGTTTGTGTTAGCCTCAGTTTCGATCGTGAATGCGCGAAAATTCATACGAAGACGGATCTTCAACTCCAGAGTCCATAAAGGCGCTTGCAAATGTCTCTTGTACCTTCAGGTTCGTTCGTGGATGCTCGAAAATTCGTACGAAGACGGATCTTCAACTCCAGAGTCCATAAAGGCGCTTGCAAATGTCTCTTGTACCTTCAGTTTCGTTCGTGGATGCTCGAAAATTCGTACGAAGACGGATCTTCAACTCCAGAGTCCATAAAGGCGCTCGCAAATGTCTCTTGTACCTCTAGTTTCGATCGTGGAAGCTCGAAAATTCATACGAAGACGGATCTTTGACTCCAGAGTCCATAAAGGTGCTTGCAAATTTCTTTTGTACCTTCAGTTTCGTTCGTGGATGCTCGAAAATTCATACGAAGACGGATCTTCAACTCCAGAGTCCATAAAGGCGCTTGCAAATGTCTCTTGTACCTTCAGTTTCGTTCGTGGATGCTCGAAAATTCGTACGAAGACGGATCTTCATCTCCAGAGTCCATAAAGGCGCTCGCAAATGTCTCTTGTACCTTCAGTTTCGTTCGCTGATGCTCGAAAATTCATACGAAGACGGATCTTCAACTCAAGAGTCCATAAAGGCGCTTGCAAATGTCTCTTGTACCTTCAGTTTCGTTCGTGGATGCGCGAAAATTCACACGAAGACGGATCTTCAACTCCAGAGTCCATAAAGGCGCTTGCAAATGTCTCTTGTACCTTCAGTTTCGTTCGTGGATGCTCGAAAATTCGTACGAAGACGGATCTTCAACTCCAGAGTCCATAAAGGCGCTTGCAAATGTCTCTTGTACCTTCAGTTTCGTTCGTAGATGCTCGAAAATTCGTACGAAGACGGATCTTCAACTCCACAGTCCATAAAATCGCTTGCAAATGTTTGTGTTAGCCTCAGTTTCGATCGTGGATGCGCGAAAATTCATACGAAAACGGATCTTCAACTCCAGAGTCCATAAAGGCGCTTGCAAATGTCTCTTGTACCTTCAGTTTCGTTCGTGGATGCTCGAAAATTCATACGAAGACGGATCTTCAACTCCAGAGTCCATAAAGGCGCTTGCAAATGTCTCTTGTACCTTCAGTTTCGTTCGTGGCTGCGCGAAAATTCACACGAAGACGGATCTTCAACTCCAGAGTCCATAAAGGCGCTTGCAAATGTCTCTTGTACCTTCAGTTTCGTTCGTGGATGCTCGAAAATTCGTACGAAGACGGATCTTCAACTCCACAGTCCATAAAATCGCTTGCAAATGTTTGTGTTAGCCTCAGTTTCGATCGTGGATGCGCGACAATTCATACGAAAACGGATCTTCAACTCCAGAGTCCATAAAGGCGCTTGCAAATATCTCTTGTACCTTCAGTTTCGTTCGTGGATGCTCGAAAATTCATACGAAGACGGATCTTCAACTCCAGAGTCCATAAAGGTGCTTGCAAATGTCTCTTGTACCTTCAGTTTCGTTCGTGGATGCGCGAAAATTCACACGAAGACGGATCTTCAACTCCAGAGTCCATAAAGGCGCTTGGAAATGTCTCTTGTACCTTCAGTTTCGTTCGTGGATGCTCGAAAATTCATACGAAGACGGATCTTCAACTCCAGAGTCCATAAAGGCGCTTGCAAATGTCTCTTGTACCTTCAGTTTTGTTCGTGGATGCTCGAAAATTCGTACGAAGACGGATCTTCAACTCCAGAGTCCATAAAGGCGCTTGCAAATGTCTCTTGTACCTTCAGTTTCGTCCGTGGATGCTCGAAAATTCATACGAAGACGGATCTTCAACTCCAGAGTCCATAAAGGCGCTTGCAAATGTCTCTTGTACCTTCAGTTTCGTTCGTGGATGCTCGAAAATTCGTACGAAGACGGATCTTCAACCCCACAGTCCATAAAATCGCTTGCAAATGTTTGTGTTAACCTCAGTTTCGATCGTGGATGCGCGACAATTCATACGAAAACGGATCTTCAACTCCAGAGTCCATAAAGGCGCTTGCGAATGTCTCTTGTACCTTCAGTTTCGTTCGTGGATGCGCGAAAATTCACACGAAGACGGATCTTCATCTCCAGAGTCCATAAAGGCGCTTGCGAATGTCTCTTGTACCTTCAGTTTCGTTCGTGGATGCGCGAAAATTCACACGAAGACGGATCTTCAACTCCAGAGTCCATAAAGGCGCTTGGAAATGTCTCTTGTACCTTCAGTTCCGTTCGTGGTTGCTCGAAAATTCATACGAAGACGGATCTTCAACTCCAGAGTCCATAAAGGCGCTTGCAAATGTCTCTTGTACCTTCAGTTCCGTTCGTGGATGCTCGAAAATTCATACGAAGACGGATCTTCAACTCCAGAGTCCATAAAGGTGCTTGCAAATGTCTCTTGTACCTTCAGTTTCGTTCGTGGATGCGCGAAAATTCACACGAAGACGGATCTTCAACTCCAGAGTCCATAAAGGCGCTTGGAAATGTCTCTTGTACCTTCAGTTCCGTTCGTGGTTGCTCGAAAATTCATACGAAGACGGATCTTCAACTCCAGAGTCCATAAAGGCGCTTGCAAATGTCTCTTGTACCTTCAGTTCCGTTCGTGGATGCTCGAAAATTCGTACGAAGACGGATCTTCAACTCCACAGTCCATAAAATCGCTTGCAAATGTTTGTGTTAGCCTCAGTTTCGATCGTGGATGCGCGAAAACTCATACGAAGACGGATCTTCAACTCCAGAGTCCATAAAGGCGCTTGCAAATGTCTCTTGTACCTTCAGTTTCGTTCGTGGATGCTCGAAAATTCATACGAAGACGGATCGTCAACTCCAGAGTCCATAAAGGCGCTTGCAAATGTCTCTTGTACCTTCAGTTTCGTTCGTCGATGCTCGAAAATTCGTACGAAGACGGATCTTCAACTCCACAGTCCATAAAATCGCTTGCAAATGTTTGTGTTAGCCTCAGTTTCGATCGTGGATGCGCAAAAATTCATACGAAGACGGATCTTCAACTCCAGAGTCCATAAAGGCGCTTGCAAATGTCTCTTGTACATTCAGTTTCGTCCGTGGATGCTCGAAAATTCATACGAAGACGGATCTTCAACTCCAGAGTCCATAAAGGTGCTTGCAAATGTCTCTTGTACCTTCAGTTTCGTTCGTGCATGCTCGAAAATTCATACGAAGACGGATCTTCAACTCCAGAGTCCATAAAGGCGCTTCCAAATGTCTCTTGTACCTTCAGTTTCGTTCGTGGATGCTCAAAAATTCGTACGAAGACGGATCCCCAACTCCAGAGTCGATAAATTCGCTTGCAAATGTTTGTGTTAGCCTCAGTTTCGATCGTGGATGCGCGAAAATTCATACGAAGACGGATCTTCAACTCCAGAGTCCATAAAGGCGCTTGCAAATGTCTCTTGTACCTTCAGTTTCGTTCGTGGATGCTCGAAAATTCATACGACGACGGATCTTCAACTCCAGAGTCCATAAAGGCGTTCGCAAATGTCTTTTGTACCTTCAGTTTCGTTCGTGGATGCTCGAAAATTCGTACGAAGACGGATCTTTAACTCCAGAGTCCATAAAATCGCTTGCAAATGTTTGTGTTAGCCTCAGTTTCGATCGTGGATGCGCGAAAATTCATACGAAGACGGATCTTCAACTCCAGAGTCCATAAAGGCGCTTGCAAATGTCTCGTGTACCTTCAGTTTCGTTCGTGGATGCTCGAAAATTCATACGAAGACGGATCTTCAACTCCAGAGTCCTAAAGGCGCTTGCAAATGTCTCTTGTACCTTCAGTTTCGTTCGTGGATGCTCGAAAATTCATACGAAGACGGATCTTCAACTCCAGAGTCCATAAAGGCGCTTGCAAATGTCTCTTGTACCTTCAGTTTCGTTCGTGGATGCGCGAAAATTCACACGAAGACGGATCTTCAACTCCAGAGTCCATGAAGGCGCTTGCAAATGTCTCTTGTACCTTCAGTTTCGTTCGTGGATGCTCGAAAATTCATACGAAGACGGATCTTCAGCTCCAGAGTCCATAAAGGCGCGTGCAAATGTCTCTTGTACCTTCAGTTTCGTTCGTGGATGCTCGAAAATTCGTACGAAGACGGATCTTCAACTCTAGAGTCCATAAGATCGCTTGCAAATGTTTGTGTTAGCCTCAGTTTCGATCGTGGATGCGCGAAAATTCATACGAAGACGGATCTCCAACTCCAGAGTCCATAAAGGCGCTTGCAAATGTCTCTTGTACCTTCAGTTTCGTTCGTGGATGCGCGAAAATTCATACGAAGACGGATCTTCAACTCCAGAGTCCATAAAGGCGCTTGCAAATGTCTCTTGTACCTTCAGGTTCGTTCGTGGATGCTCGAAAATTCGTACGAAGACGGATCTTCAACTCCAGAGTCCATAAAGGCGCTTGCAAATGTCTCTTGTACCTTCAGTTTCGTTCGTGGATGCTCGAAAATTCGTACGAAGACGGATCTTCAACTCCAGAGTCCATAAAGGCGCTCGCAAATGTCTCTTGTACCTCTAGTTTCGATCGTGGAAGCTCGAAAATTCATACGAAGACGGATCTTTGACTCCAGAGTCCATAAAGGTGCTTGCAAATTTCTTTTGTACCTTCAGTTTCGTTCGTGAATGCTCGAAAATTCATACGAAGACGGATCTTCAACTCCAGAGTCCATAAAGGCGCTTGCAAATGTCTCTTGTACCTTCAGTTTCGTTCGTGGATGCTCGAAAATTCGTACGAAGACGGATCTTCATCTCCAGAGTCCATAAAGGCGCTCGCAAATGTCTCTTGTACCTTCAGTTTCGTTCGCTGATGCTCGAAAATTCATACGAAGACGGATCTTCAACTCCAGAGTCCATAAAGGCGCTTGCAAATGTCTCTTGTACCTTCAGTTTCGTTCGTGGATGCGCGAAAATTCACACGAAGACGGATATTCAACTCCAGAGTCCATAAAGGCGCTTGCAAATGTCTCTTGTACCTTCAGTTTCGTTCGTGGATGCTCGAAAATTCGTACGAAGACGGATCTTCAACTCCAGAGTCCATAAAGGCGCTTGCAAATGTCTCTTGTACCTTCAGTTTCGTCCGTGGATGCTCGAAAATTCATACGAAGACGGATCTTCAACTCCAGAGTCCATAAAGGCGCTTGCAAATGTCTCTTGTACCTTCAGTTTCGTTCGTGGATGCTCGAAAATTCGTACGAAGACGGATCTTCAACCCCACAGTCCATAAAATCGCTTGCAAATGTTTGTGTTAACCTCAGTTTCGATCGTGGATGCGCGACAATTCATACGAAAACGGATCTTCAACTCCAGAGTCCATAAAGGCGCTTGCGAATGTCTCTTGTACCTTCAGTTTCGTTCGTGGATGCGCGAAAATTCACACGAAGACGGATCTTCATCTCCAGAGTCCATAAAGGCGCTTGGAAATGTCTCTTGTACCTTCAGTTTCGTTCGTGGATGCGCGAAAATTCACACGAAGACGGATCTTCAACTCCAGAGTCCATAAAGGCGCTTGGAAATGTCTCTTGTACCTTCAGTTCCGTTCGTGGTTGCTCGAAAATTCATACGAAGACGGATCTTCAACTCCAGAGTCCATAAAGGCGCTTGCAAATGTCTCTTGTACCTTCAGTTCCGTTCGTGGATGCTCGAAAATTCATACGAAGACGGATCTTCAACTCCAGAGTCCATAAAGGTGCTTGCAAATGTCTCTTGTACCTTCAGTTTCGTTCGTGGATGCGCGAAAATTCACACGAAGACGGATCTTCAACTCCAGAGTCCATAAAGGCGCTTGGAAATGTCTCTTGTACCTTCAGTTCCGTTCGTGGTTGCTCGAAAATTCATACGAAGACGGATCTTCAACTCCAGAGTCCATAAAGGCGCTTGCAAATGTCTCTTGTACCTTCAGTTCCGTTCGTGGATGCTCGAAAATTCGTACGAAGACGGATCTTCAACTCCACAGTCCATAAAATCGCTTGCAAATGTTTGTGTTAGCCTCAGTTTCGATCGTGGATGCGCGAAAACTCATACGAAGACGGATCTTCAACTCCAGAGTCCATAAAATCGCTTGCAAATGTCTCTTGTACCTTCAGTTTCGTTCGTGGATGCTCGAAAATTCATACGAAGACGGATCGTCAACTCCAGAGTCCATAAAGGCGCTTGCAAATGTCTCTTGTACCTTCAGTTTCGTTCGTCGATGCTCGAAAATTCGTACGAAGACGGATCTTCAACTCCACAGTCCATAAAATCGCTTGCAAATGTTTGTGTTAGCCTCAGTTTCGATCGTGGATGCGCAAAAATTCATACGAAGACGGATCTTCAACTCCAGAGTCCATAAAGGCGCTTGCAAATGTCTCTTGTACATTCAGTTTCGTCCGTGGATGCTCGAAAATTCATACGAAGACGGATCTTCAACTCCAGAGTCCATAAAGGTGCTTGCAAATGTCTCTTGTACCTTCAGTTTCGTTCGTGGATGCTCGAAAATTCATACGAAGACGGATCTTCAACTCCAGAGTCCATAAAGGCGCTTCCAAATGTCTCTTGTACCTTCAGTTTCGTTCGTGGATGCTCAAAAATTCGTACGAAGACGGATCCCCAACTCCAGAGTCGATAAATTCGCTTGCAAATGTTTGTGTTAGCCTCAGTTTCGATCGTGGATGCGCGAAAATTCATACGAAGACGGATCTTCAACTCCAGAGTCCATAAAGGCGCTTGCAAATGTCTCTTGTACCTTCAGTTTCGTTCGTGGATGCTCGAAAATTCATACGACGACGGATCTTCAACTCCAGAGTCCATAAAGGCGTTCGCAAATGTCTTTTGTACCTTCAGTTTCGTTCGTGGATGCTCGAAAATTCGTACGAAGACGGATCTTTAACTCCAGAGTCCATAAAATCGCTTGCAAATGTTTGTGTTAGCCTCAGTTTCGATCGTGGATGCGCGAAAATTCATACGAAGACGGATCTTCAACTCCAGAGTCCATAAAGGCGCTTGCAAATGTCTCGTGTACCTTCAGTTTCGTTCGTGGATGCTCGAAAATTCATACGAAGACGGATCTTCAACTCCAGAGTCCTAAAGGCGCTTGCAAATGTCTCTTGTACCTTCAGTTTCGTTCGTGGATGCTCGAAAATTCATACGAAGACGGATCTTCAACTCCAGAGTCCATAAAGGCGCTTGCAAATGTCTCTTGTACCTTCAGTTTCGTTCGTGGATGCGCGAAAATTCACACGAAGACGGATCTTCAACTCCAGAGTCCATGAAGGCGCTTGCAAATGTCTCTTGTACCTTCAGTTTCGTTCGTGGATGCTCGAAAATTCATACGAAGACGGATCTTCAGCTCCAGAGTCCATAAAGGCGCGTGCAAATGTCTCTTGTACCTTCAGTTTCGTTCGTGGATGCTCGAAAATTCGTACGAAGACGGATCTTCAACTCTAGAGTCCATAAGATCGCTTGCAAATGTTTGTGTTAGCCTCAGTTTCGATCGTGGATGCGCGAAAATTCATACGAAGACGGATCTCCAACTCCAGAGTCCATAAAGGCGCTTGCAAATGTCTCTTGTACCTTCAGTTTCGTTCGTGGATGCGCGAAAATTCATACGAAGACGGATCTTCAACTCCAGAGTCCATAAAGGCGCTTGCAAATGTCTCTTGTACCTTCAGGTTCGTTCGTGGATGCTCGAAAATTCGTACGAAGACGGATCTTCAACTCCAGAGTCCATAAAGGCGCGTGCAAATGTCTCTTGTACCTTCAGTTTCGATCGTGGAAGCTCGAAAATTCATACGAAGACGGATCTTTGACTCCAGAGTCCATAAAGGTGCTTGCAAATTTCTTTTGTACCTTCAGTTTCGTTCGTGGATGCTCGAAAATTCATACGAAGACGGATCTTCAACTCCAGAGTCCATAAAGGCGCTTGCAAATGTCTCTTGTACCTTCAGTTTCGTTCGTGGATGCTCGAAAATTCGTACGAAGACGGATCTTCATCTCCAGAGTCCATAAAGGCGCTCGCAAATGTCTCTTGTACCTTCAGTTTCGTTCGCTGATGCTCGAAAATTCATACGAAGACGGATCTTCAACTCCAGAGTCCATAAAGGCGCTTGCAAATGTCTCTTGTACCTTCAGTTTCGTTCGTGGATGCGCGAAAATTCACACGAAGACGGATATTCAACTCCAGAGTCCATAAAGGCGCTTGCAAATGTCTCTTGTACCTACAGTTTCGTTCGTGGATGCTCGAAAATTCGTACGAAGACGGATCTTCAACTCCAGAGTCCATAAAGGCGCTTGCAAATGTCTCTTGTACCTTCAGTTTCGTTCGTAGATGCTCGAAAATTCGTACGAAGACGGATCTTCAACTCCACAGTCCATAAAATCGCTTGCAAATGTTTGTGTTAGCCTCAGTTTCGATCGTGGATGCGCGAAAATTCATACGAAAACGGATCTTCAACTCCAGAGTCCATGAAGGCGCTTGCAAATGTCTCTTGTACCTTCAGTTTCGTTCGTGGATGCTCGAAAATTCATACGAAGACGGATCTTCAACTCCAGAGTCCATAAAGGCGCTTGCAAATGTCTCTTGTAACTTCAGTTTCGTTCGTGGCTGCGCGAAAATTCACACGAAGACGGATCTTCAACTCCAGAGTCCATAAAGGCGCTTGCAAATGTCTCTTGTACCTTCAGTTTCGTTCGTGGATGCTCGAAAATTCGTACGAAGACGGATCTTCAACTCCACAGTCCATAAAATCGCTTGCAAATGTTTGTGTTAGCCTCAGTTTCGATCGTGGATGCGCGACAATTCATACGAAAACGGATCTTCAACTCCAGAGTCCATAAAGGCGCTTGCAAATGTCTCTTGTAACTTCAGTTTCGTTCGTGGCTGCGCGAAAATTCACACGAAGACGGATCTTCAACTCCAGAGTCCATAAAGGCGCTTGGAAATGTCTCTTGTACCTTCAGTTTCGTTCGTGGATGCTCGAAAATTCATACGAAGACGGATCTTCAACTCCAGAGTCCATAAAGGCGCTTGCAAATGTCTCTTGTACCTTCAGTTTCGTTCGTGGATGCTCGAAAATTCGTACGAAGACGGATCTTCAACTCCAGAGTCCATAAAGGCGCTTGCAAATGTCTCTTGTACCTTCAGTTTCGTCCGTGGATGCTCGAAAATTCATACGAAGACGGATCTTCAACTCCAGAGTCCATAAAGGCGCTTGCAAATGTCTCTTGTACCTTCAGTTTCGTTCGTGGATGCTCGAAAATTCGTACGAAGACGGATCTTCAACCCCACAGTCCATAAAATCGCTTGCAAATGTTTGTGTTAGCCTCAGTTTCGATCGTGGATGCGCGACAATTCATACGAAAACGGATCTTCAACTCCAGAGTCCATAAAGGCGCTTGCAAATGTCTCTTGTACCTTCAGTTTCGTTCGTGGATGCGCGAAAATTCACACGAAGACGGATCTTCATCTCCAGAGTCCATAAAGGCGCTTGGAAATGTCTCTTGTACCTTCAGTTTCGTTCGTGGATGCGCGAAAATTCACACGAAGACGGATCTTCAACTCCAGAGTCCATAAAGGCGCTTGGAAATGTCTCTTGTACCTTCAGTTCCGTTCGTGGTTGCTCGAAAATTCATACGAAGACGGATCTTCAACTCCAGAGTCCATAAAGGCGCTTGCAAATGTCTCTTGTACCTTCAGTTCCGTTCGTGGATGCTCGAAAATTCATACGAAGACGGATCTTCAACTCCAGAGTCCATAAAGGTGCTTGCAAATGTCTCTTGTACCTTCAGTTTCGTTCGTGGATGCGCGAAAATTCACACGAAGACGGATCTTCAACTCCAGAGTCCATAAAGGCGCTTGGAAATGTCTCTTGTACCTTCAGTTCCGTTCGTGGTTGCTCGAAAATTCATACGAAGACGGATCTTCAACTCCAGAGTCCATTAAGGCGCTTGCAAATGTCTCTTGTACCTTCAGTTCCGTTCGTGGATGCTCGAAAATTCGTACGAAGACGGATCTTCAACTCCACAGTCCATAAAATCGCTTGCAAATGTTTGTGTTAGCCTCAGTTTCGATCGTGGATGCGCGAAAACTCATACGAAGACGGATCTTCAACTCCAGAGTCCATAAAGGCGCTTGCAAATGTCTCTTGTACCTTCAGTTTCGTTCGTGGATGCTCGAAAATTCATACGAAGACGGATCGTCAACTCCAGAGTCCATAAAGGCGCTTGCAAATGTCTCTTGTACCTTCAGTTTCGTTCGTCGATGCTCGAAAATTCGTACGAAGACGGATCTTCAACTCCACAGTCCATAAAATCGCTTGCAAATGTTTGTGTTAGCCTCAGTTTCGATCGTGGATGCGCAAAAATTCATACGAAGACGGATCTTCAACTCCAGAGTCCATAAAGGCGCTTGCAAATGTCTCTTGTACATTCAGTTTCGTCCGTGGATGCTCGAAAATTCATACGAAGACGGATCTTCAACTCCAGAGTCCATAAAGGTGCTTGCAAATGTCTCTTGTACCTTCAGTTTCGTTCGTGGATGCTCGAAAATTCATACGAAGACGGATCTTCAACTCCAGAGTCCATAAAGGCGCTTCCAAATGTCTCTTGTACCTTCAGTTTCGTTCGTGGATGCTCAAAAATTCGTACGAAGACGGATCTTTAACTCCAGAGTCCATAAAATCGCTTGCAAATGTTTGTGTTAGCCTCAGTTTCGATCGTGGATGCGCGAAAATTCATACGAAGACGGATCTTCAACTCCAGAGTCCATAAAGGCGCTTGCAAATGTCTCGTGTACCTTCAGTTTCGTTCGTGGATGCTCGAAAATTCATACGAAGACGGATCTTCAACTCCAGAGTCCTAAAGGCGCTTGCAAATGTCTCTTGTACCTTCAGTTTCGTTCGTGGATGCTCGAAAATTCATACGAAGACGGATCTTCAACTCCAGAGTCCATAAAGGCGCTTGCAAATGTCTCTTGTACCTTCAGTTTCGTTCGTGGATGCGCGAAAATTCACACGAAGACGGATCTTCAACTCCAGAGTCCATGAAGGCGCTTGCAAATGTCTCTTGTACCTTCAGTTTCGTTCGTGGATGCTCGAAAATTCATACGAAGACGGATCTTCAGCTCCAGAGTCCATAAAGGCGCGTGCAAATGTCTCTTGTACCTTCAGTTTCGTTCGTGGATGCTCGAAAATTCGTACGAAGACGGATCTTCAACTCTAGAGTCCATAAGATCGCTTGCAAATGTTTGTGTTAGCCTCAGTTTCGATCGTGGATGCGCGAAAATTCATACGAAGACGGATCTCCAACTCCAGAGTCCATAAAGGCGCTTGCAAATGTCTCTTGTACCTTCAGTTTCGTTCGTGGATGCGCGAAAATTCATACGAAGACGGATCTTCAACTCCAGAGTCCATAAAGGCGCTTGCAAATGTCTCTTGTACCTTCAGGTTCGTTCGTGGATGCTCGAAAATTCGTACGAAGACGGATCTTCAACTCCAGAGTCCATAAAGGCGCTTGCAAATGTCTCTTGTACCTTCAGTTTCGTTCGTGGATGCTCGAAAATTCGTACGAAGACGGATCTTCAACTCCAGAGTCCATAAAGGCGCTCGCAAATGTCTCTTGTACCTCTAGTTTCGATCGTGGAAGCTCGAAAATTCATACGAAGACGGATCTTTGACTCCAGAGTCCATAAAGGTGCTTGCAAATTTCTTTTGTACCTTCAGTTTCGTTCGTGGATGCTCGAAAATTCATACGAAGACGGATCTTCAACTCCAGAGTCCATAAAGGCGCTTGCAAATGTCTCTTGTACCTTCAGTTTCGTTCGTGGATGCTCGAAAATTCGTACGAAGACGGATCTTCATCTCCAGAGTCCATAAAGGCGCTCGCAAATGTCTCTTGTACCTTCAGTTTCGTTCGCTGATGCTCGAAAATTCATACGAAGACGGATCTTCAACTCCAGAGTCCATAAAGGCGCTTGCAAATGTCTCTTGTACCTTCAGTTTCGTTCGTGGATGCGCGAAAATTCACACGAAGACGGATATTCAACTCCAGAGTCCATAAAGGCGCTTGCAAATGTCTCTTGTACCTTCAGTTTCGTTCGTGGATGCTCGAAAATTCGTACGAAGACGGATCTTCAACTCCAGAGTCCATAAAGGCGCTTGCAAATGTCTCTTGTACCTTCAGTTTCGTTCGTAGATGCTCGAAAATTCGTACGAAGACGGATCTTCAACTCCACAGTCCATAAAATCGCTTGCAAATGTTTGTGTTAGCCTCAGTTTCGATCGTGGATGCGCGAAAATTCATACGAAAACGGATCGTCAACTCCAGAGTCCATGAAGGCGCTTGCAAATGTCTCTTGTACCTTCAGTTTCGTTCGTGGATGCTCGAAAATTCATACGAAGACGGATCTTCAACTCCAGAGTCCATAAAGGCGCTTGCAAATGTCTCTTGTAACTTCAGTTTCGTTCGTGGCTGCGCGAAAATTCACACGAAGACGGATCTTCAACTCCAGAGTCCATAAAGGCGCTTGCAAATGTCTCTTGTACCTTCAGTTTCGTTCGTGGATGCTCGAAAATTCGTACGAAGACGGATCTTCAACTCCACAGTCCATAAAATCGCTTGCAAATGTTTGTGTTAGCCTCAGTTTCGATCGTGGATGCGCGACAATTCATACGAAAACGGATCTTCAACTCCAGAGTCCATAAAGGCGCTTGCAAATGTCTCTTGTAACTTCAGTTTCGTTCGTGGCTGCGCGAAAATTCACACGAAGACGGATCTTCAACTCCAGAGTCCATAAAGGCGCTTGGAAATGTCTCTTGTACCTTCAGTTTCGTTCGTGGATGCTCGAAAATTCATACGAAGACGGATCTTCAACTCCAGAGTCCATAAAGGCGCTTGCAAATGTCTCTTGTACCTTCAGTTTCGTTCGTGGATGCTCGAAAATTCGTACGAAGACGGATCTTCAACTCCAGAGTCCATAAAGGCGCTTGCAAATGTCTCTTGTACCTTCAGTTTCGTCCGTGGATGCTCGAAAATTCATACGAAGACGGATCTTCAACTCCAGAGTCCATAAAGGCGCTTGCAAATGTCTCTTGTACCTTCAGTTTCGTTCGTGGATGCTCGAAAATTCGTACGAAGACGGATCTTCAACCCCACAGTCCATAAAATCGCTTGCAAATGTTTGTGTTAGCCTCAGTTTCGATCGTGGATGCGCGACAATTCATACGAAAACGGATCTTCAACTCCAGAGTCCATAAAGGCGCTTGCAAATGTCTCTTGTACCTTCAGTTTCGTTTGTGGATGCGCGAAAATTCACACGAAGACGGATCTTCATCTCCAGAGTCCATAAAGGCGCTTGGAAATGTCTCTTGTACCTTCAGTTTCGTTCGTGGATGCGCGAAAATTCACACGAAGACGGATCTTCAACTCCAGAGTCCATAAAGGCGCTTGGAAATGTCTCTTGTACCTTCAGTTCCGTTCGTGGTTGCTCGAAAATTCATACGAAGACGGATCTTCAACTCCAGAGTCCATAAAGGCGCTTGCAAATGTCTCTTGTACCTTCAGTTCCGTTCGTGGATGCTCGAAAATTCATACGAAGACGGATCTTCAACTCCAGAGTCCATAAAGGTGCTTGCAAATGTCTCTTGTACCTTCAGTTTCGTTCGTGGATGCGCGAAAATTCACACGAAGACGGATCTTCAACTCCAGAGTCCATAAAGGCGCTTGGAAATGTCTCTTGTACCTTCAGTTCCGTTCGTGGTTGCTCGAAAATTCATACGAAGACGGATCTTCAACTCCAGAGTCCATTAAGGCGCTTGCAAATGTCTCTTGTACCTTCAGTTCCGTTCGTGGATGCTCGAAAATTCGTACGAAGACGGATCTTCAACTCCACAGTCCATAAAATCGCTTGCAAATGTTTGTGTTAGCCTCAGTTTCGATCGTGGATGCGCGAAAACTCATACGAAGACGGATCTTCAACTCCAGAGTCCATAAAGGCGCTTGCAAATGTCTCTTGTACCTTCAGTTTCGTTCGTGGATGCTCGAAAATTCATACGAAGACGGATCGTCAACTCCAGAGTCCATAAAGGCGCTTGCAAATGTCTCTTGTACCTTCAGTTTCGTTCGTCGATGCTCGAAAATTCGTACGAAGACGGATCTTCAACTCCACAGTCCATAAAATCGCTTGCAAATGTTTGTGTTAGCCTCAGTTTCGATCATGGATGCGCAAAAATTCATACGAAGACGGATCTTCAACTCCAGAGTCCATAAAGGCGCTTGCAAATGTCTCTTGTACATTCAGTTTCGTCCGTGGATGCTCGAAAATTCATACGAAGACGGATCTTCAACTCCAGAGTCCATAAAGGTGCTTGCAAATGTCTCTTGTACCTTCAGTTTCGTTCGTGGATGCTCGAAAAGTCATACGAAGACGGATCTTCAACTCCAGAGTCCATAAAGGCGCTTGCAAATGTCTTTTGTACCTTCAGTTTCGTTCGTGGATGCTCGAAAATTCGTACGAAGACGGATCTTTAACTCCAGAGTCCATAAAATCGCTTGCAAATGTTTGTGTTAGCCTCAGTTTCGATCGTGGATGCGCGAAAATTCATACGAAGACGGATCTTCAACTCCAGAGTCCTAAAGGCGCTTGCAAATGTCTCGTGTACCTTCAGTTTCGTTCGTGGATGCTCGAAAATTCATACGAAGACGGATCTTCAACTCCAGAGTCCTAAAGGCGCTTGCAAATGTCTCTTGTACCTTCAGTTTCGTTCGTGGATGCTCGAAAATTCATACGAAGACGGATCTTCAACTCCGGAGTCCATAAAGGCGCTTGCAAATGTCTCTTGTACCTTTAGTTTCGTTCGTGGATGCGCGAAAATTCACACGAAGACGGATCTTCAACTCCAGAGTCCATGAAGGCGCTTGCAAATGTCTCTTGTACCTTCAGTTTCGTTCGTGGATGCTCGAAAATTCATACGAAGACGGATCTTCAGCTCCAGAGTCCATAAAGGCGCGTGCAAATGTCTCTTGTACCTTCAGTTTCGTTCGTGGATGCTCGAAAATTCGTACGAAGACGGATCTTCAACTCTAGAGTCCATAAGATCGCTTGCAAATGTGTGTGTTAGCCTCAGTTTCGATCGTGGATGCGCGAAAATTCATACGAAGACGGATCTCCAACTCCAGAGTCCATAAAGGCGCTTGCAAATGTCTCTTGTACCTTCAGTTTCGTTCGTGGATGCGCGAAAATTCATACGAAGACGGATCTTCAACTCCAGAGTCCATAAAGGCGCTTGCAAATGTCTTTTGTACCTTCAGTTTCGTTCGTGGATGCGCGAAAATTCACACGAAGACGGATCTTCAACTCCAGAGTCCATAAAGGCGCTTGCAAATGTCTCTTGTACCTTCAGTTTCGTTCGTGGATGCTCGAAAATTCATACGAAGACGGATCTTCAACTCCAGAGTTCATGAAGGCGCTTGCAAATGTCTCTTGTACCTTCAGTTTCGTTCGTGGATGCTCGAAAATTCGTACGAAGACGGATCTTCAACTCCACAGTCCATAAAATCGCTTGCAAATGTTTGTGTTAGCCTCAGTTTCGATCGTGGATGCGCGAAAATTCATACGAAGACGGATCTTCAACTCCAGAGTCCATAAAGGCGCTTGCAAATGTCTCTTGTACCTTCAGTTTCGTTCGTGGATGCTCGAAAATTCGTACGAAGACGGATCTTCAACTCCAGATTCCATTAAATCGCTTGCAAATGTTTGTGTTAGCCTCAGTTTCGATCGTGAATGCGCGAAAATTCATACGAAGACGGATCTTCAACTCCAGAGTCCATAAAGGCGCTTGCAAATGTCTCTTGTACCTTCAGGTTCGTTCGTGGATGCTCGAAAATTCGTACGAAGACGGATCTTCAACTCCAGAGTCCATAAAGGCGCTTGCAAATGTCTCTCGTACCTTCAGTTTCGTTCGTGGATGCTCGAAAATTCGTACGAAGACGGATCTTCAACTCCAGAGTCCATAAAGGCGCTCGCAAATGTCTCTTGTACCTCTAGTTTCGATCGTGGAAGCTCGAAAATTCATACGAAGACGGATCTTTGACTCCAGAGTCCATAAAGGTGCTTGCAAATTTCTTTTGTACCTTCAGTTTCGTTCGTGGATGCTCGAAAATTCATACGAAGACGGATCTTCAACTCCAGAGTCCATAAAGGCGCTTGCAAATGTCTCTTGTACCTTCAGTTTCGTTCGTGGATGCTCGAAAATTCGTACGAAGACGGATCTTCATCTCCAGAGTCCATAAAGGCGCTCGCAAATGTCTCTTGTACCTTCAGTTTCGTTCGCTGATGCTCGAAAATTCATACGAAGACGGATCGTCAACTCCAGAGTCCATAAAGGCGCTTGCAAATGTCTCTTGTACCTTCAGTTTCGTTCGTGGATGCGCGAAAATTCACACGAAGACGGATCTTCAACTCCAGAGTCCATAAAGGCGCTTGCAAATGTCTCTTGTACCTTCAGTTTCGTTCGTGGATGCTCGAAAATTCGTACGAAGACGGATCTTCAACTCCAGAGTCCATAAAGGCGCTTGCAAATGTCTCTTGTACCTTCAGTTTCGTTCGTAGATGCTCGAAAATTCGTACGAAGACGGATCTTCAACTCCACAGTCCATAAAATCGCTTGCAAATGTTTGTGTTAGCCTCAGTTTCGATCGTGGATGCGCGAAAACTCATACGAAGACGGATCTTCAACTCCAGAGTCCATAAAGGCGCTTGCAAATGTCTCTTGTACCTTCAGTTTCGTTCGTGGATGCTCGAAAATTCATACGAAGACGGATCGTCAACTCCAGAGTCCATAAAGGCGCTTGCAAATGTCTCTTGTACCTTCAGTTTCGTTCGTCGATGCTCGAAAATTCGTACGAAGACGGATCTTCAACTCCACAGTCCATAAAATCGCTTGCAAATGTTTGTGTTAGCCTCAGTTTCGATCATGGATGCGCAAAAATTCATACGAAGACGGATCTTCAACTCCAGAGTCCATAAAGGCGCTTGCAAATGTCTCTTGTACATTCAGTTTCGTCCGTGGATGCTCGAAAATTCATACGAAGACGGATCTTCAACTCCAGAGTCCATAAAGGTGCTTGCAAATGTCTCTTGTACCTTCAGTTTCGTTCGTGGATGCTCGAAAAGTCATACGAAGACGGATCTTCAACTCCAGAGTCCATAAAGGCGCTTCCAAATGTCTCTTGTACCTTCAGTTTCGTTCGTGGATGCTCGAAAATTCGTACGAAGACGGATCCCCAACTCCAGAGTCAATAAATTCGCTTGCAAATGTTTGTGTTAGCCTCAGTTTCGATCGTGGAAGCGCGAAAATTCATACGAAGACGGATCTTCAACTCCAGAGTCCATAAAGGCGCTTGCAAATGTCTCTTGTACCTTCAGTTTCGTTCGTGGATGCTCGAAAATTCATACGACGACGGATCTTCAACTCCAGAGTCCATAAAGGCGCTTGCAAATGTCTTTTGTACCTTCAGTTTCGTTCGTGGATGCTCGAAAATTCGTACGAAGACGGATCTTTAACTCCAGAGTCCATAAAATCGCTTGCAAATGTTTGTGTTAGCCTCAGTTTCGATCGTGGATGCGCGAAAATTCATACGAAGACGGATCTTCAACTCCAGAGTCCATAAAGGCGCTTGCAAATGTCTCGTGTACCTTCAGTTTCGTTCGTGGATGCTCGAAAATTCATACGAAGACGGATCTTCAACTCCAGAGTCCTAAAGGCGCTTGCAAATGTCTCTTGTACCTTCAGTTTCGTTCGTGGATGCTCGAAAATTCATACGAAGACGGATCTTCAACTCCGGAGTCCATAAAGGCGCTTGCAAATGTCTCTTGTACCTTTAGTTTCGTTCGTGGATGCGCGAAAATTTACACGAAGACGGATCTTCAACTCCAGAGTCCATGAAGGCGCTTGCAAATGTCTCTTGTACCTTCAGTTTCGTTCGTGGATGCTCGAAAATTCATACGAAGACGGATCTTCAGCTCCAGAGTCCATAAAGGCGCGTGCAAATGTCTCTTGTACCTTCAGTTTCGTTCGTGGATGCTCGAAAATTCGTACGAAGACGGATCTTCAACTCTAGAGTCCATAAGATCGCTTGCAAATGTTTGTGTTAGCCTCAGTTTCGATCGTGGATGCGCGAAAATTCATACGAAGACGGATCTCCAACTCCAGAGTCCATAAAGGCGCTTGCAAATGTCTCTTGTACCTTCAGTTTCGTTCGTGGATGCGCGAAAATTCATACGAAGACGGATCTTCAACTCCAGAGTCCATAAAGGCGCTTGCAAATGTCTTTTGTACCTTCAGTTTCGTTCGTGGATGCGCGAAAATTCACACGAAGACGGATCTTCAACTCCAGAGTCCATAAAGGCGCTTGCAAATGTCTCTTGTACCTTCAGTTTCGTTCGTGGATGCTCGAAAATTCATACGAAGACGGATCTTCAACTCCAGAGTTCATGAAGGCGCTTGCAAATGTCTCTTGTACCTTCAGTTTCGTTCGTGGATGCTCGAAAATTCGTACGAAGACGGATCTTCAACTCCACAGTCCATAAAATCGCTTGCAAATGTTTGTGTTAGCCTCAGTTTCGATCGTGGATGCGCGAAAATTCATACGAAGACGGATCTTCAACTCCAGAGTCCATAAAGGCGCTTGCAAATGTCTCTTGTACCTTCAGTTTCGTTCGTGGATGCTCGAAAATTCGTACGAAGACGGATCTTCAACTCCAGATTCCATTAAATCGCTTGCAAATGTTTGTGTTAGCCTCAGTTTCGATCGTGAATGCGCGAAAATTCATACGAAGACGGATCTTCAACTCCAGAGTCCATAAAGGCGCTTGCAAATGTCTCTTGTACCTTCAGGTTCGTTCGTGGATGCTCGAAAATTCGTACGAAGACGGATCTTCAACTCCAGAGTCCATAAAGGCGCTTGCAAATGTCTCTCGTACCTTCAGTTTCGTTCGTGGATGCTCGAAAATTCGTACGAAGACGGATCTTCAACTCCAGAGTCCATAAAGGCGCTCGCAAATGTCTCTTGTACCTCTAGTTTCGATCGTGGAAGCTCGAAAATTCATACGAAGACGGATCTTTGACTCCAGAGTCCATAAAGGTGCTTGCAAATTTCTTTTGTACCTTCAGTTTCGTTCGTGGATGCTCGAAAATTCATACGAAGACGGATCTTCAACTCCAGAGTCCATAAAGGCGCTTGCAAATGTCTCTTGTACCTTCAGTTTCGTTCGTGGATGCTCGAAAATTCGTACGAAGACGGATCTTCATCTCCAGAGTCCATAAAGGCGCTCGCAAATGTCTCTTGTACCTTCAGTTTCGTTCGCTGATGCTCGAAAATTCATACGAAGACGGATCTTCAACTCCAGAGTCCATAAAGGCGCTTGCAAATGTCTCTTGTACCTTCAGTTTCGTTCGTGGATGCGCGAAAATTCACACGAAGACGGATCTTCAACTCCAGAGTCCATAAAGGCGCTTGCAAATGTCTCTTGTACCTTTAGTTTCGTTCGTGGATGCTCGAAAATTCGTACGAAGACGGATCTTCAACTCCAGAGTCCATAAAGGCGCTTGCAAATGTCTCTTGTACCTTCAGTTTCGTTCGTAGATGCTCGAAAATTCGTACGAAGACGGATCTTCAACTCCACAGTCCATAAAATCGCTTGCAAATGTTTGTGTTAGCCTCAGTTTCGATCGTGGATGCGCGAAAATTCATACGAAAACGGATCTTCAACTCCAGAGTCCATAAAGGCGCTTGCAAATGTCTCTTGTACCTTCAGTTTCGTTCGTGGATGCTCGAAAATTCATACGAAGACGGATCTTCAACTCCAGAGTCCATAAAGGCGCTTGCAAATGTCTCTTGTACCTTCAGTTTCGTTCGTGGCTGCGCGAAAATTCACACGAAGACGGATCTTCAACTCCAGAGTCCATAAAGGCGCTTGCAAATGTCTCTTGTACCTTCAGTTTCGTTCGTGGATGCTCGAAAATTCGTACGAAGACGGATCTTCAACTCCACAGTCCATAAAATCGCTTGCAAATGTTTGTGTTAGCCTCAGTTTCGATCGTGGATGCGCGACAATTCGTACGAAGACGGATCTTCAACTCCAGAGTCCATAAAGGCGCTTGCAAATGTCTCTTGTACCTTCAGTTTCGTTCGTGGATGCTCGAAAATTCATACGAAGACGGATCTTCAACTCCAGAGTCCATAAAGGTGCTTGCAAATGTCTCTTGTGCCTTCAGTTTCGTTCGTGGATGCGCGAAAATTCACACGAAGACGGATCTTCAACTCCAGAGTCCATAAAGGCGCTTGGAAATGTCTCTTGTACCTTCAGTTTCGTTCGTGGATGCTCGAAAATTCATACGAAGACGGATCTTCAACTCCAGAGTCCATAAACGCGCTTGCAAATGTCTCTTGTACCTTCAGTTTCGTTCGTGGATGCTCGAAAATTCGTACGAAGACGGATCTTCAACTCCAGAGTCCATAAAGGCGCTTGCAAATGTCTCTTGTACCTTCAGTTTCGTCCGTGGATGCTCGAAAATTCATACGAAGACGGATCTTCAACTCCAGAGTCCATAAAGGCGCTTGCAAATGTCTCTTGTACCTTCAGTTTCGTTCGTCGATGCTCGAAAATTCGTACGAAGACGGATCTTCAACTCCACAGTCCATAAAATCGCTTGCAAATGTTTGTGTTAGCCTCAGTTTCGATCGTGGATGCGCGAAAATTCATACGAAGACGGATCTTCAACTCCAGAGTCCATAAAGGCGCTTGCAAATGTCTCTTGTACATTCAGTTTCGTCCGTGGATGCTCGAAAATTCATACGAAGACGGATCTTCAACTCCAGAGTCCATAAAGGCGCTTGCAAATGTCTCTTGTACCTTCAGTTTCGTTCGTGGATGCGCGAAAATTCATACGAAGACGGATCTTCAACTCCAGAGTCCATAAAGGCGCTTGCAAATGTCTCTTGTACCTTCAGTTTCGTTCGTGGATGCTCGAAAATTCATACGAAGACGGATCTTCAACTCCAGAGTCCATAAAGGTGCTTGCAAATGTCTCTTGTACCTTCAGTTTCGTTCGTGGATGCTCGAAAATTCATACGAAGACGGATCTTCAACTCCAGAGTCCATAAAGGCGCTTCCAAATGTCTCTTGTACCTTCAGTTTCGTTCGTGGATGCTCGAAAATTCGTACGAAGACGGATCCCCAACTCCAGAGTCGATAAATTCTCTTGCAAATGTTTGTGTTAGCCTCAGTTTCGATCGTGGATGCGCGAAAATTCATACGAAGACGGATCTTCAACTCCAGAGTCCATAAAGGCGCTCGCAAATGTCTCTTGTACCTTCAGTTTCGTTCGTGGATGCTCGAAAATTCATACGAAGACGGATCTTCAACTCCAGAGTCCATAAAGGCGCTTGGAAATGTCTCTTGTACCTTCAGTTTCGTTCGTGGATGCTCGAAAATTCATACGAAGACGGATCTTCGACTCCAGAGTCCATAAAGGTGCTTGCAAATGTCTCTTGTACCTTCAGTTTCGTTCGTGGATGCTCGAAAATTCATACGATGACGGATCTTCAACTCCAGAGTCCATAAAGGCGCTTCCAAATGTCTCTTGTACCTTCAGTTTCGTTCGTGGATGCTCGAAACTTCGTACGAAGACGGATCCCACACTCCAGAGTCCACAAAGGCGCTTGCAAATGTCTCTTGTACCTTCAGTTTCGTTCGTGGATGCTCGAAAATTCATACGAAGACGGATCTTCAACTCCAGAGTCCATAAAGGCGCTTGCAAATGTCTCTTGTACCTTCAGTTTCGTTCGTGGATGCTCGAAAATTCGTACGAAGACGGATCTTCAACTCCACAGTCCATAAAATCGCTTGCAAATGTTTGTGTTAGCCTCAGTTTCGATCGTGGATGCGCGAAAATTCATACGAAGACGGATCTTCAACTCCAGAGTCCATAAAGGCGCTTGCAAATGTCTCTTGTACCTTCAGTTTCGTTCGTGGATGCTCGAAAATTTGTACGAAGACGGATCTTCAACTCCAGATTCCAATAAATCGCTTGCAAATGTTTGTGTTAGCCTCAGTTTCGATCGTGAATGCGCGAAAATTCATACGAAGACGGATCTTCAACTCCAGAGTCCATAAAGGCGCTTGCAAATGTCTCTTGTACCTTCAGTTTCGTTCGTGGATGCTCGAAAATTCGTACGAAGACGGATCTTCAACTCCAGAGTCCATAACGGCGCTTGCAAATGTCTCTTGTACCTTCAGTTTCGATCGTGGAAGCTCGAAAATTCATACGAAGACGGATCTTTGACTCCAGAGTCCATAAAGGTGCTTGCAAATTTCTTTTGTACCTTCAGTTTCGTTCGTGGATGCTCGAAAATTCGTACGAAGACGGATCTTCAACTCCAGAGTCCATAAAGGCGCTTGCAAATGTCTCTTGTACCTTCAGTTTCGTTCGCTGATGCTCGAAAATTCATACGAAGACGGATCTTCAACTCCAGAGTCCATAAAGGCGCTTGCAAATGTCTCTTGTACCTTCAGTTTCGTTCGTGGATGCGCGAAAATTCACACGAAGACGGATCTTCAACTCCAGAGTCCATAACGGCGCTTGCAAATGTCTTTTGTACCTTCAGTTTCGTTCGTGGATGCTCGAAAATTCATACGAAGACGGATCTTCAACTCCAGAGTCCATAAAGGCGCTTGCAAATGTCTCTTGTACCTTCAGTTTCGTTCGTGGATGCTCGAAAATTCGTACGAAGACGGATCTTCAACTCCAGAGTCCATAAAGGCGCTTGCAAATGTCTCTTGTACCTTCAGTTTCGTCCGTGGATGCTCGAAAATTCATACGAAGACGGATCTTCAACTCCAGAGTCCATAAACGCGCTTGCAAATGTCTCTTGTACCTTCAGTTTCGTTCGTCGATGCTCGAAAATTCGTACGAAGACGGATCTTCAACTCCACAGTCCATAAAATCGCTTGCAAATGTTTGTGTTAGCCTCAGTTTCGATCGTGGATGCGCGAAAATTCATACGAAGACGGATCTTCAACTCCAGAGTCCATAAAGGCGCTTGCGAATGTCTCTTGTACCTTCAGTTTCGTCCGTGGATGCTCGAAAATTCATACGAAGACGGATCTTCAACTCCAGAGTCCATAAAGGCGCTTGCAAATGTCTCTTGTACCTTCAGTTTCGTTCGTGGATGCTCGAAAATTCATACGAAGACGGATCTTCAACTCCAGAGTCCATAAAGGCGCTTGCAAATGTCTCTTGTACCTTCAGTTTCGTTCGTCGATGGTCGAAAATTCGTACGAAGACGGATCTTCAACTCCACAGTCCATAAAATCGCTTGCAAATGTTTGTGTTAGCCTCAGTTTCGATCGTGGATGCGCGAAAATTCATACGAAGACGGATCTTCAACTCCAGAGTCCATAAAGGCGCTTGCAAATGTCTCTTGTACATTCAGTTTCGTCCGTGGATGCTCGAAAATTCATACGAAGACGGATCTTCAACTCCAGAGTCCATAAAGGCGCTTGCAAATGTCTCTTGTACCTTCAGTTTCGTTCGTGGATGCGCGAAAATTCATACGAAGACGGATCTTCAACTCCAGAGTCCATAAAGGCGCTTGCAAATGTCTCTTGTACCTTCAGTTTCGTTCGTGGATGCTCGAAAATTCATACGAAGACGGATCTTCAACTCCAGAGTCCATAAAGGTGCTTGCAAATGTCTCTTGTACCTTCAGTTTCGTTCGTGGATGCTCGAAAATTCATACGAAGACGGATCTTCAACTCCAGAGTCCATAAAGGCGCTTCCAAATGTCTCTTGTACCTTCAGTTTCGTTCGTGGATGCTCGAAAATTCGTACGAAGACGGATCTTCAACTCCAGAGTCGATAAATTCGCTTGCAAATGTTTGTGTTAGCCTCAGTTTCGATCGTGGATGCGCGAAAATTCATACGAAGACGGATCTTCAACTCCAGAGTCCATAAAGGCGCTTGCAAATGTCTCTTGTACCTTCAGTTTCGTTCGTGGATGCTCGAAAATTCATACGAAGACGGATCTTCAACTCCAGAGTCCATAAAGGCGCTTGCAAATGTCTCTGGTACCTTCAGTTTCGTTCGTGGATGCTCGAAAATTCGAACGAAGACGGATCTTCAACTCCACAGTCCATAAAATCGCTTGCAAATGTTTGTGTTAGCCTCAGTTTCGATCGTGGATGCGCGAAAATTCATACGAAGACGGATCTTCAACTCCAGAGTCCATAAAGTCGCTTGCAAATGTCTCTTGTACCTTCAGTTTCGTTCGTGGATGCTCGAAAATTCGTACGAAGACGGATCTTCAACTCCAGAGTCCATAAAGGCGCTTGCAAATGTCTCTTGTACCTTCAGTTTCGATCGTGGAAGCTCGAAAATTGATACGAAGACGGATCTTTGACTCCAGAGTCCATAAAGGTGCTTGCAAATTTCTTTTGTACCTTCAGTTTCGTTCGTGGATGCTCGAAAATTCGTACGAAGACGGATCTGCAACTCCAGAGTCCATAAAGGCGCTTGCGAATGTCTCTTGTACATTCAGTTTCGTTCGTGGATGCTCAAAAATTCATACGAAGACGGATCTTCAACTCCAGAGTCCATAAAGGCGCTTGCAAATGTCTTTTGTACCTTCAGTTTCGTTCGTGGATGCTCGAAAATTCGTACGAAGACGGATCTTCAACTCCACAGTCCATAAAATCGCTTGCAAATGTTTGTGTTAGCCTCAGTTTCGATCGTGGATGCGCGAAAATTCACACGAAGACGGATCTTCAACTCCAGAGTCCATAAAGTCGCTTGCAAATGTCTCTTGTACCTTCAGTTTCGTTCGTGGATGCTCGAAAATTCGTACGAAGACGGATCTTCAACTCCAGAGTCCATAAAGGCGCTTGCAAATGTCTCTTGTACCTTCAGTTTCGATCGTGGAAGCTCGAAAATTGATACGAAGACGGATCTTTGACTCCAGAGTCCATAAAGGTGCTTGCAAATTTCTTTTGTACCTTCAGTTTCGTTCGTGGATGCTCGAAAATTCGTACGAAGACGGATCTGCAACTCCAGAGTCCATAAAGGCGCTTGCGAATGTCTCGTGTACATTCAGTTTCGTTCGTGGATGCTCAAAAATTCATACGAAGACGGATCTTCAACTCCAGAGTCCATAAAGGCGCTTGCAAATGTCTTTTGTACCTTCAGTTTCGTTCGTGGATGCTCGAAAATTCGTACGAAGACGGATCTTCAACTCCACAGTCCATAAAATCGCTTGCAAATGTTTGTGTTAGCCTCAGTTTCGATCGTGGATGCGCGAAAATTCACACGAAGACGGATCATCAACTCCAGAGTCCATAAAGGCGCTTGCAAATGTCTCTTGTACCTTCAGTTTCGTTCGTGGATGCTCGAAAATTCGTACGAAGACGGATCTTCAACTCCAGAGTCCATAATGGCGCTTGCAAATGTCTCTTGTACCTTCAGTTTCGTTCGTGGAAGCTCGAAAATTCATACGAAGACGGATCTTTGACTCCAGAGTCCATAAAGGCGCTTGCAAATGTCTCTTGTACCTTCAGTTTCGTTCGTGGATGCTCGAAAATTCGTACGAAGACGGATCTTCAACTCCAGAGTCCATAATGGCGCTTGCAAATGTCTCTTGTACCTTCAGTTTCGTTCGTGGAAGCTCGAAAATTCATACGAAGACGGATCTTCAACTCCAGAGTCCATAAAGGCGCTTGCAAATGTCTCTTGTACCTTCAGTTTCGTTCGTCGATGCTCGAAAATTCGTACGAAGACGGATCTTCAACTCCACAGTCCATAAAATCGCTTGCAAATGTTTGTGTTAGCCTCAGTTTCGATCGTGGATGCGCGAAAATTCATACGAAGACGGATCTTCAACTCCAGAGTCCATAAAGGCGCTTGCAAATGTCTCTTGTACATTCAGTTTCGTCCGTGGATGCTCGAAAATTCATACGAAGACGGATCTTCAGCTCCAGAGTCCATAAAGGCGCTTGCAAATGTCTCTTGTACCTTCAGTTTCGTTCGTGGATGCGCGAAAATTCATACGAAGACGGATCTTCAACTCCAGAGTCCATAAAGGCGCTTGCAAATGTCTCTTGTACCTTCAGTTTCGTTCGTGGATGCTCGAAAATTCATACGAAGACGGATCTTCAACTCCAGAGTCCATAAAGGTGCTTGCAAATGTCTCTTGTACCTTCAGTTTCGTTCGTGGATGCTCGAAAATTCATACGAAGACGGATCTTCAACTCCAGAGTCCATAAAGGCGCTTCCAAATGTCTCTTGTACCTTCAGTTTCGTTCGTGGATGCTCGAAAATTCGTACGAAGACGGATCCCCAACTCCAGAGTCGATAAATTCTCTTGCAAATGTTTGTGTTAGCCTCAGTTTCGATCGTGGATGCGCGAAAATTCATACGAAGACGGATCTTCAACTCCAGAGTCCATAAAGGCGCTCGCAAATGTCTCTTGTACCTTCAGTTTCGTTCGTGGATGCTCGAAAATTCATACGAAGACGGATCTTCAACTCCAGAGTCCATAAAGGCGCTTGGAAATGTCTCTTGTACCTTCAGTTTCGTTCGTGGATGCTCGAAAATTCATACGAAGACGGATCTTCAACTCCAGAGTCCATAAAGGTGCTTGCAAATGTCTCTTGTACCTTCAGTTTCGTTCGTGGATGCTCGAAAATTCATACGATGACGGATCTTCAACTCCAGAGTCCATAAAGGCGCTTCCAAATGTCTCTTGTACCTTCAGTTTCGTTCGTGGATGCTCGAAACTTCGTACGAAGACGGATCCCACACTCCAGAGTCCATAAAGGCGCTTGCAAATGTCTCTTGTACCTTCAGTTTCGTTCGTGGATGCTCGAAAATTCATACGAAGACGGATCTTCAACTCCAGAGTCCATAAAGGCGCTTGCAAATGTCTCTTGTACCTTCAGTTTCGTTCGTGGATGCTCGAACATTCGTACGAAGACGGATCTTCAACTCCACAGTCCATAAAATCGCTTGCAAATGTTTGTGTTAGCCTCAGTTTCGATCGTGGATGCGCGAAAATTCATACGAAGACGGATCTTCAACTCCAGAGTCCATAAAGGCGCTTGCAAATGTCTCTTGTACCTTCAGTTTCGTTCGTGGATGCTCGAAAATTTGTACGAAGACGGATCTTCAACTCCAGATTCCATTAAATCGCTTGCGAATGTTTGTGTTAGCCTCAGTTTCGATCGTGAATGCGCGAAAATTCATACGAAGACGGATCTTCAACTCCAGAGTCCATAAAGGCGCTTGCAAATGTCTCTTGTACCTTCAGTTTCGTTCGTGGATGCTCGAAAATTCGTACGAAGACGGATCTTCAACTCCAGAGTCCATAACGGCGCTTGCAAATGTCTCTTGTACCTTCAGTTTCGATCGTGGAAGCTCGAAAATTCATACGAAGACGGATCTTTGACTCCAGAGTCCATAAAGGTGCTTGCAAATTTCTTTTGTACCTTCAGTTTCGTTCGTGGATGCTCGAAAATTCGTACGAAGACGGATCTTCAACTCCAGAGTCCATAAAGGCGCTTGCAAATGTCTCTTGTACCTTCAGTTTCGTTCGCTGATGCTCGAAAATTCATACGAAGACGGATCTTCAACTCCAGAGTCCATAAAGGCGCTTGCAAATGTCTCTTGTACCTTCAGTTTCGTTCGTGGATGCGCGAAAATTCACACGAAGACGGATCTTCAACTCCAGAGTCCATAACGGCGCTTGCAAATGTCTTTTGTACCTTCAGTTTCGTTCGTGGATGCTCGAAAATTCATACGAAGACGGATCTTCAACTCCAGAGTCCATAAAGGCGCTTGCAAATGTCTCTTGTACCTTCAGTTTCGTTCGTGGATGCTCGAAAATTCGTACGAAGACGGATCTTCAACTCCAGAGTCCATAAAGGCGCTTGCAAATGTCTCTTGTACCTTCAGTTTCGTCCGTGGATGCTCGAAAATTCATATGAAGACGGATCTTCAACTCCAGAGTCCATAAAGGCGCTTGCAAATGTCTCGTGTACCTTCAGTTTCGTTCGTCGATGCTCGAAAATTCGTACGAAGACGGATCTTCAACTCCACAGTCCATAAAATCGCTTGCAAATGTTTGTGTTAGCCTCAGTTTCGATCGTGGATGCGCGAAAATTCATACGAAGACGGATCTTCAACTCCAGAGTCCATAAAGGCGCTTGGAAATGTCTCTTGTACCTTCAGTTTCGTTCGTGGATGCTCGAAAATTCATACGAAGACGGATCTTCAACTCCAGAGTCCATAAAGGCGCTTGCAAATGTCTCTTGTACCTACAATTTCGTTCGTGGATGCTCGAAAATTCGTACGAAGACGGATCTTCAACTCCAGAGTCCATAAAGGCGCTTGCGAATGTCTCTTGTACCTTCAGTTTCGTCCGTGGATGCTCGAAAATTCATACGAAGACGGATCTTCAACTCCAGAGTCCATAAAGGCGCTTGCAAATGTCTCTTGTACCTTCAGTTTCGTTCGTGGATGCTCGAAAATTCATACGAAGACGGATCTTCAACTCCAGAGTCCATAAAGGCGCTTGCAAATGTCTCTTGTACCTTCAGTTTCGTTCGTCGATGCTCGAAAATTCGTACGAAGACGGATCTTCAACTCCACAGTCCATAAAATCGCTTGCAAATGTTTGTGTTAGCCTCAGTTTCGATCGTGGATGCGCGAAAATTCATACGAAGACGGATCTTCAACTCCAGAGTCCATAAAGGCGCTTGGAAATGTCTCTTGTACCTTCAGTTTCGTTCGTGGATGCTCGAAAATTCATACGAAGACGGATCTTCAACTCCAGAGTCCATAAAGGCGCTTGCAAATGTCTCTTGTACCTACAATTTCGTTCGTGGATGCTCGAAAATTCGTACGAAGACGGATCTTCAACTCCAGAGTCCATAAAGGCGCTTGCGAATGTCTCTTGTACCTTCAGTTTCGTCCGTGGATGCTCGAAAATTCATACGAAGACGGATTTTCAACTCCAGAGTCCATAAAGGCGCTTGCAAATGTCTCTTGTACCTTCAGTTTCGTTCGTGGATGCTCGAAAATTCATACGAAGACGGATCTTCAACTCCAGAGTCCATAAAGGCGCTTGCAAATGTCTCTTGTACCTTCAGTTTCGTTCGTCGATGGTCGAAAATTCGTACGAAGACGGATCTTCAACTCCACAGTCCATAAAATCGCTTGCAAATGTTTGTGTTAGCCTCAGTTTCGATCGTGGATGCGCGAAAATTCATACGAAGACGGATCTTCAACTCCAGAGTCCATAAAGGCGCTTGCAAATGTCTCTTGTACATTCAGTTTCGTCCGTGGATGCTCGAAAATTCATACGAAGACGGATCTTCAACTCCAGAGTCCATAAAGGCGCTTGCAAATGTCTCTTGTACCTTCAGTTTCGTTCGTGGATGCGCGAAAATTCATACGAAGACGGATCTTCAACTCCAGAGTCCATAAAGGCGCTTGCAAATGTCTCTTGTACCTTCAGTTTCGTTCGTGGATGCTCGAAAATTCATACGAAGACGGATCTTCAACTCCAGAGTCCATAAAGGTGCTTGCAAATGTCTCTTGTACCTTCAGTTTCGTTCGTGGATGCTCGAAAATTCATACGAAGACGGATCTTCAACTCCAGAGTCCATAAAGGCGCTTCCAAATGTCTCTTGTACCTTCAGTTTCGTTCGTGGATGCTCGAAAATTCGTACGAAGACGGATCTTCAACTCCAGATTCGATAAATTCGCTTGCAAATGTTTGTGTTAGCCTCAGTTTCGATCGTGGATGCGCGAAAATTCATACGAAGACGGATCTTCAACTCCAGAGTCCATAAAGGCGCTTGCAAATGTCTCTTGTACCTTCAGTTTCGTTCGTGGATGCTCGAAAATTCATACGAAGACGGATCTTCAACTCCAGAGTCCATAAAGGCGCTTGCAAATGTCTCTGGTACCTTCAGTTTCGTTCGTGGATGCTCGAAAATTCGAACGAAGACGGATCTTCAACTCCACAGTCCATAAAATCGCTTGCAAATGTTTGTGTTAGCCTCAGTTTCGATCGTGGATGCGCGAAAATTCATACGAAGACGGATCTTCAACTCCAGAGTCCATAAAGGCGCTTGCAAATGTCTCTCGTACCTTCAGTTTCGTTCGTGGATGTTCGAAAATTCGTACGAAGACGGATCTTCAACTCCAGAGTCCATAAAGTCGCTTGCAAATGTCTCTTGTACCTTCAGTTTCGTTCGTGGATGCTCGAAAATTCGTACGAAGACGGATCTTCAACTCCAGAGTCCATAAAGGCGCTTGCAAATGTCTCTTGTACCTTCAGTTTCGATCGTGGAAGCTCGAAAATTGATACGAAGACGGATCTTTGACTCCAGAGTCCATAAAGGTGCTTGCAAATTTCTTTTGTACCTTCAGTTTCGTTCGTGGATGCTCGAAAATTCGTACGAAGACGGATCTGCAACTCCAGAGTCCATAAAGGCGCTTGCGAATGTCTCTTGTACATTCAGTTTCGTTCGTGGATGCTCAAAAATTCATACGAAGACGGATCTTCAACTCCAGAGTCCATAAAGGCGCTTGCAAATGTCTTTTGTACCTTCAGTTTCGTTCGTGGATGCTCGAAAATTCGTACGAAGACGGATCTTCAACTCCACAGTCCATAAAATCGCTTGCAAATGTTTGTGTTAGCCTCAGTTTCGATCGTGGATGCGCGAAAATTCACACGAAGACGGATCTTCAACTCCAGAGTCCATAAAGTCGCTTGCAAATGTCTCTTGTACCTTCAGTTTCGTTCGTGGATGCTCGAAAATTCGTACGAAGACGGATCTTCAACTCCAGAGTCCATAAAGGCGCTTGCAAATGTCTCTTGTACCTTCAGTTTCGATCGTGGAAGCTCGAAAATTGATACGAAGACGGATCTTTGACTCCAGAGTCCATAAAGGTGCTTGCAAATTTCTTTTGTACCTTCAGTTTCGTTCGTGGATGCTCGAAAATTCGTACGAAGACGGATCTGCAACTCCAGAGTCCATAAAGGCGCTTGCGAATGTCTCGTGTACATTCAGTTTCGTTCGTGGATGCTCAAAAATTCATACGAAGACGGATCTTCAACTCCAGAGTCCATAAAGGCGCTTGCAAATGTCTTTTGTACCTTCAGTTTCGTTCGTGGATGCTCGAAAATTCGTACGAAGACGGATCTTCAACTCCACAGTCCATAAAATCGCTTGCAAATGTTTGTGTTAGCCTCAGTTTCGATCGTGGATGCGCGAAAATTCACACGAAGACGGATCATCAACTCCAGAGTCCATAAAGGCGCTTGCAAATGTCTCTTGTACCTTCAGTTTCGTTCGTGGATGCTCGAAAATTCGTACGAAGACGGATCTTCAACTCCAGAGTCCATAATGGCGCTTGCAAATGTCTCTTGTACCTTCAGTTTCGTTCGTGGAAGCTCGAAAATTCATACGAAGACGGATCTTTGACTCCAGAGTCCATAAAGGTGGTTGCAAATGTCGCTTGTACCTTCAGTTTCGTTCGTGGATGCTCGAAAAGTCGTACGAAGACGGATCTTCAACTCCAGAGTCCATAAAGGTGCTTGCAAATGTCTCTTGTACCTTCAGTTATGTTCGTGGAAGCTAGAAAATTCATACGAAGACGGATCTTCAACTCCAGAGTCCATGAAGGCGCTTGCAAATGTCTCTTGTACCTTCAGTTTCGTTCGTGGATGCTCGAAAATTCATACGAAGACGGATCTTCAACTCCAGAGTCCATAAAGGCGCTTGCAAATGTCTCTTGTACCTTCAGTTCCGTTCGTGGATGCGCGAAAATTCATACGAAGACGGATCTTCAACTCCAGAGTCCATAAAGGCGCTTGCAAATGTCTCTTGTACCTTCAGTTTCGTTCGTGGATGCTCGAAAATTCGTACGAAGACGGATCTTCAACTCCAGAGTCCATAAGATCGCTTGCAAATGTTTGTGTTAGCCTCAGTTTCGATCGTGGATGCGCGAAAATTCATACGAAGACGGATCTCCAACTCCAGAGTCCATAAAGGCACTTGCAAATGTCTCTTGTACCTTCAGCTTCGTTCGTGGATGCGCGAAAATTCATACGAAGACGGATCTTCAACTCCAGAGTCCATAAGATCGCTTGCAAATGTTTGTGTTAGCCTCAGTTTCGATCGTGGATGCGCGAAAATTCATACGAAGACGGATCTCCAACTCCAGAGTCCATAAAGGCACTTGCAAATGTCTCTTGTACCTTCAGCTTCGTTCGTGGATGCGCGAAAATTCACACGAAGACGGATCTTCAACTCCAGAGTCCATAAAGGCGCTTGCAAATGTCTCTTGTACCTTCAGTTTCGTTCGTGGATGCTCGAAAATTCATACGAAGACGGATCTTCAACTCCAGAGTCCATAAAGGCGCTTCCAAATGTCTCTTGTACCTTCA
This sequence comes from Phymatocera aterrima, assembly GCA_963170745.1. Lineage (NCBI taxonomy): Eukaryota > Metazoa > Arthropoda > Insecta > Hymenoptera > Tenthredinidae > Phymatocera > Phymatocera aterrima. Next base: position 380,039 of record CAUJGY010000194.1, read on the forward strand.
GTTTCGTTCGTGGATGCTCGAAAATTCGTACGAAGACGGATCTTCAACTACACAGTCCATAAAATCGCTTGCAAATGTTTGTGTTAGCCTCAGTTTCGATCGTGGATGCGCGAAAATTCACACGAAGACGGATCTTCAACTCCAGAGTCCATAAAGGCGCTTGCAAATGTCTCTTGTACCTTCAGTTTCGTTCGTGGATGCTCGAAAATTCGTACGAAGACGGATCTTCAACTCCAGAGTCCATAATGGCGCTTGCAAATGTCTCTTGTACCTTCAGTTTCGATCGTGGAAGCTCGAAAATTGATACGAAGACGGATCTTTGACTCCAGAGTCCATAAAGGTGCTTGCAAATTTCTTTTGTACCTTCAGTTTCGTTCGTGGATGCTCGAAAATTCGTACGAAGACGGATCTGCAACTCCAGAGTCCATAAAGGCGCTTGCGAATGTCTCGTGTACATTCAGTTTCGTTCGTGGATGCTCAAAAATTCATACGAAGACGGATCTTCAACTCCAGAGTCCATAAAGGCGCTTGCAAATGTCTTTTGTACCTTCAGTTTCGTTCGTGGATGCTCGAAAATTCGTACGAAGACGGATCTTCAACTCCACAGTCCATAAAATCGCTTGCAAATGTTTGTGTTAGCCTCAGTTTCGATCGTGGATGCGCGAAAATTCACACGAAGACGGATCATCAACTCCAGAGTCCATAAAGGCGCTTGCAAATGTCTCTTGTACCTTCAGTTTCGTTCGTGGATGCTCGAAAATTCGTACGAAGACGGATCTTCAACTCCAGAGTCCATAATGGCGCTTGCAAATGTCTCTTGTACCTTCAGTTTCGTTCGTGGAAGCTCGAAAATTCATACGAAGACGGATCTTTGACTCCAGAGTCCATAAAGGCGCTTGCAAATGTCTCTTGTACCTTCAGTTTCGTTCGTGGATGCTCGAAAATTCGTACGAAGACGGATCTTCAACTCCAGAGTCCATAATGGCGCTTGCAAATGTCTCTTGTACCTTCAGTTTCGTTCGTGGAAGCTCGAAAATTCATACGAAGACGGATCTTCAACTCCAGAGTCCATAAAGGCGCTTGCAAATGTCTCTTGTACCTTCAGTTTCGTTCGTCGATGCTCGAAAATTCGTACGAAGACGGATCTCCAACTCCACAGTCCATAAAATCGCTTGCAAATGTTTGTGTTAGCCTCAGTTTCGATCGTGGATGCGCGAAAATTCATACGAAGACGGATCTTCAACTCCAGAGTCCATAAAGGCGCTTGCAAATGTCTCTTGTACATTCAGTTTCGTCCGTGGATGCTCGAAAATTCATACGAAGACGGATCTTCAACTCCAGAGTCCATAAAGGCGCTTGCAAATGTCTCTTGTACCTTCAGTTTCGTTCGTGGATGCGCGAAAATTCATACGAAGACGGATCTTCAACTCCAGAGTCCATAAAGGCGCTTGCAAATGTCTCTTGTACCTTCAGTTTCGTTCGTGGATGCTCGAAAATTCATACGAAGACGGATCTTCAACTCCAGAGTCCATAAAGGTGCTTGCAAATGTCTCTTGTACCTTCAGTTTCGTTCGTGGATGCTCGAAAATTCATACGAAGACGGATCTTCAACTCCAGAGTCCATAAAGGCGCTTCCAAATGTCTCTTGTACCTTCAGTTTCGTTCGTGGATGCTCGAAAATTCGTACGAAGACGGATCCCCAACTCCAGAGTCGATAAATTCTCTTGCAAATGTTTGTGTTAGCCTCAGTTTCGATCGTGGATGCGCGAAAATTCATACGAAGACGGATCTTCAACTCCAGAGTCCATAAAGGCGCTCGCAAATGTCTCTTGTACCTTCAGTTTCGTTCGTGGATGCTCGAAAATTCATACGAAGACGGATCTTCAACTCCAGAGTCCATAAAGGCGCTTGGAAATGTCTCTTGTACCTTCAGTTTCGTTCGTGGATGCTCGAAAATTCATACGAAGACGGATCTTCAACTCCAGAGTCCATAAAGGTGCTTGCAAATGTCTCTTGTACCTTCAGTTTCGTTCGTGGATGCTCGAAAATTCATACGATGACGGATCTTCAACTCCAGAGTCCATAAAGGCGCTTCCAAATGTCTCTTGTACCTTCAGTTTCGTTCGTGGATGCTCGAAACTTCGTACGAAGACGGATCCCACACTCCAGAGTCCATAAAGGCGCTTGCAAATGTCTCTTGTACCTTCAGTTTCGTTCGTGGATGCTCGAAAATTCATACGAAGACGGATCTTCAACTCCAGAGTCCATAAAGGCGCTTGCAAATGTCTCTTGTACCTTCAGTTTCGTTCGTGGATGCTCGAAAATTCGTACGAAGACGGATCTTCAACTCCACAGTCCATAAAATCGCTTGCAAATGTTTGTGTTAGCCTCAGTTTCGATCGTGGATGCGCGAAAATTCATACGAAGACGGATCTTCAACTCCAGAGTCCATAAAGGCGCTTGCAAATGTCTCTTGTACCTTCAGTTTCGTTCGTGGATGCTCGAAAATTTGTACGAAGACGGATCTTCAACTCCAGATTCCATTAAATCGCTTGCGAATGTTTGTGTTAGCCTCAGTTTCGATCGTGAATGCGCGAAAATTCATACGAAGACGGATCTTCAACTCCAGAGTCCATAAAGGCGCTTGCAAATGTCTCTTGTACCTTCAGTTTCGTTCGTGGATGCTCGAAAATTCGTACGAAGACGGATCTTCAACTCCAGAGTCCATAACGGCGCTTGCAAATGTCTCTTGTACCTTCAGTTTCGATCGTGGAAGCTCGAAAATTCATACGAAGACGGATCTTTGACTCCAGAGTCCATAAAGGTGCTTGCAAATTTCTTTTGTACCTTCAGTTTCGTTCGTGGATGCTCGAAAATTCGTACGAAGACGGATCTTCAACTCCAGAGTCCATAAAGGCGCTTGCAAATGTCTCTTGTACCTTCAGTTTCGTTCGCTGATGCTCGAAAATTCATACGAAGACGGATCTTCAACTCCAGAGTCCATAAAGGCGCTTGCAAATGTCTCTTGTACCTTCAGTTTCGTTCGTGGATGCGCGAAAATTCACACGAAGACGGATCTTCAACTCCAGAGTCCATAACGGCGCTTGCAAATGTCTTTTGTACCTTCAGTTTCGTTCGTGGATGCTCGAAAATTCATACGAAGACGGATCTTCAACTCCAGAGTCCATAAAGGCGCTTGCAAATGTCTCTTGTACCTTCAGTTTCGTTCGTGGATGCTCGAAAATTCGTACGAAGACGGATCTTCAACTCCAGAGTCCATAAAGGCGCTTGCAAATGTCTCTTGTACCTTCAGTTTCGTCCGTGGATGCTCGAAAATTCATAAGAAGACGGATCTTCAACTCCAGAGTCCATAAAGGCGCTTGCAAATGTCTCTTGTACCTTCAGTTTCGTTCGTCGATGCTCGAAAATTCGTACGAAGACGGATCTTCAACTCCACAGTCCATAAAATCGCTTGCAAATGTTTGTGTTAGCCTCAGTTTCGATCGTGGATGCGCGAAAATTCATACGAAGACGGATCTTCAACTCCAGAGTCCATAAAGGCGCTTGGAAATGTCTCTTGTACCTTCAGTTTCGTTCGTGGATGCTCGAAAATTCATACGAAGACGGATCTTCAACTCCAGAGTCCATAAAGGCGCTTGCAAATGTCTCTTGTACCTACAATTTCGTTCGTGGATGCTCGAAAATTCGTACGAAGACGGATCTTCAACTCCAGAGTCCATAAAGGCGCTTGCGAATGTCTCTTGTACCTTCAGTTCCGTCCGTGGATGCTCGAAAATTCATACGAAGACGGATCTTCAACTCCAGAGTCCATAAAGGCGCTTGCAAATGTCTCTTGTACCTTCAGTTTCGTTCGTGGATGCTCGAAAATTCATACGAAGACGGATCTTCAACTCCAGAGTCCATAAAGGCGCTTGCAAATGTCTCTTGTACCTTCAGTTTCGTTCGTCGATGGTCGAAAATTCGTACGAAGACGGATCTTCAACTCCACAGTCCATAAAATCGCTTGCAAATGTTTGTGTTAGCCTCAGTTTCGATCGTGGATGCTCGAAAATTCATACGAAGACGGATCTTCAACTCCAGAGTCCATAAAGGCGCTTCCAAATGTCTCTTGTACCTTCAGTTTCGTTCGTGGATGCTCGAAAATTCGTACGAAGACGGATCTTCAACTCCAGAGTCGATAAATTCGCTTGCAAATGTTTGTGTTAGCCTCAGTTTCGATCGTGGATGCGCGAAAATTCATACGAAGACGGATCTTCAACTCCAGAGTCCATAAAGGCGCTTGCAAATGTCTCTTGTACCTTCAGTTTCGTTCGTGGATGCTCGAAAATTCATACGAAGACGGATCTTCAACTCCAGAGTCCATAAAGGCGCTTGCAAATGTCTCTGGTACCTTCAGTTTCGTTCGTGGATGCTCGAAAATTCGAACGAAGACGGATCTTCAACTCCACAGTCCATAAAATCGCTTGCAAATGTTTGTGTTAGCCTCAGTTTCGATCGTGGATGCGCGAAAATTCATACGAAGACGGATCTTCAACTCCAGAGTCCATAAAGGCGCTTGCAAATGTCTCTCGTACCTTCAGTTTCGTTCGTGGATGTTCGAAAATTCGTACGAAGACGGATCTTCAACTCCAGAGTCCATAAAGTCGCTTGCAAATGTCTCTTGTACCTTCAGTTTCGTTCGTGGATGCTCGAAAATTCGTACGAAGACGGATCTTCAACTCCAGAGTCCATAAAGGCGCTTGCAAATGTCTCTTGTACCTTCAGTTTCGATCGTGGAAGCTCGAAAATTGATACGAAGACGGATCTTTGACTCCAGAGTCCATAAAGGTGCTTGCAAATTTCTTTTGTACCTTCAGTTTCGTTCGTGGATGCTCGAAAATTCGTACGAAGACGGATCTGCAACTCCAGAGTCCATAAAGGCGCTTGCGAATGTCTCTTGTACATTCAGTTTCGTTCGTGGATGCTCAAAAATTCATACGAAGACGGATCTTCAACTCCAGAGTCCATAAAGGCGCTTGCAAATGTCTTTTGTACCTTCAGTTTCGTTCGTGGATGCTCGAAAATTCGTACGAAGACGGATCTTCAACTCCACAGTCCATAAAATCGCTTGCAAATGTTTGTGTTAGCCTCAGTTTCGATCGTGGATGCGCGAAAATTCACACGAAGACGGATCTTCAACTCCAGAGTCCATAAAGTCGCTTGCAAATGTCTCTTGTACCTTCAGTTTCGTTCGTGGATGCTCGAAAATTCGTACGAAGACGGATCTTCAACTCCAGAGTCCATAAAGGCGCTTGCAAATGTCTCTTGTACCTTCAGTTTCGATCGTGGAAGCTCGAAAATTGATACGAAGACGGATCTTTGACTCCAGAGTCCATAAAGGTGCTTGCAAATTTCTTTTGTACCTTCAGTTTCGTTCGTGGATGCTCGAAAATTCGTACGAAGACGGATCTGCAACTCCAGAGTCCATAAAGGCGCTTGCGAATGTCTCGTGTACATTCAGTTTCGTTCGTGGATGCTCAAAAATTCATACGAAGACGGATCTTCAACTCCAGAGTCCATAAAGGCGCTTGCAAATGTCTTTTGTACCTTCAGTTTCGTTCGTGGATGCTCGAAAATTCGTACGAAGACGGATCTTCAACTCCACAGTCCATAAAATCGCTTGCAAATGTTTGTGTTAGCCTCAGTTTCGATCGTGGATGCGCGAAAATTCACACGAAGACGGATCATCAACTCCAGAGTCCATAAAGGCGCTTGCAAATGTCTCTTGTACCTTCAGTTTCGTTCGTGGATGCTCGAAAATTCGTACGAAGACGGATCTTCAACTCCAGAGTCCATAATGGCGCTTGCAAATGTCTCTTGTACCTTCAGTTTCGTTCGTGGAAGCTCGAAAATTCATACGAAGACGGATCTTTGACTCCAGAGTCCATAAAGGTGGTTGCAAATGTCGCTTGTACCTTCAGTTTCGTTCGTGGATGCTCGAAAAGTCGTACGAAGACGGATCTTCAACTCCAGAGTCCATAAAGGTGCTTGCAAATGTCTCTTGTACCTTCAGTTATGTTCGTGGAAGCTAGAAAATTCATACGAAGACGGATCTTCAACTCCAGAGTCCATGAAGGCGCTTGCAAATGTCTCTTGTACCTTCAGTTTCGTTCGTGGATGCTCGAAAATTCATACGAAGACGGATCTTCAACTCCAGAGTCCATAAAGGCGCTTGCAAATGTCTCTTGTACCTTCAGTTCCGTTCGTGGATGCGCGAAAATTCACACGAAGACGGATCTTCAACTCCAGAGTCCATGAAGGCGCTTGCAAATGTCTCTTGTACCTTCAGTTTCGTTCGTGGATGCTCGAAAATTCATACGAAGACGGATCTTCAACTCCAGAGTCCATAAAGGCGCTTGCAAATGTCTCTTGTACCTTCAGTTTCGTTCGTGGATGCTCGAAAATTCGTACGAAGACGGATCTTCAACTCCAGAGTCCATAAGATCGCTTGCAAATGTTTGTGTTAGCCTCAGTTTCGATCGTGGATGCGCGAAAATTCATACGAAGACGGATCTCCAACTCCAGAGTCCATAAAGGCACTTGCAAATGTCTCTTGTACCTTCAGCTTCGTTCGTGGATGCGCGAAAATTCATACGAAGACGGATCTTCAACTCCAGAGTCCATAAAGGCGCTTGCAAATGTCTTTTGTACCTTCAGTTTCGTTCGTGGATGCGCGAAAATTCACACGAAGACGGATCTTCAACTCCAGAGTCCATAAAGGCGCTTGCAAATGTCTCTTGTACCTTCAGTTTCGTTCGTGGATGCTCGAAAATTCATACGAAGACGGATCTTCAACTCCAGAGTCCATAAAGGCGCTTCCAAATGTCTCTTGTACCTTCAGTTTCGTTCGTGGATGCTCGAAAATTCGTACGAAGACGGATCTTCAACTCCACAGTCCATAAAATCGCTTGCAAATGTTTGTGTTAGCCTCAGTTTCGATCGTGGATGCGCGAAAATTCACACGAAGACGGATCATCAACTCCAGAGTCCATAAAGGCGCTTGCAAATGTCTCTTGTACCTTCAGTTTCGTTCGTGGATGCTCGAAAATTCGTACGAAGACGGATCTTCAACTCCAGAGTCCATAATGGCGCTTGCAAATGTCTCTTGTACCTTCAGTTTCGTTCGTGGAAGCTCGAAAATTCATACGAAGACGGATCTTTGACTCCAGAGTCCATAAAGGTGGTTGCAAATGTCGCTTGTACCTTCAGTTTCGTTCGTGGATGCTCGAAAAGTCGTACGAAGACGGATCTTCAACTCCAGAGTCCATAAAGGTGCTTGCAAATGTCTCTTGTACCTTCAGTTATGTTCGTGGAAGCTAGAAAATTCATACGAAGACGGATCTTCAACTCCAGAGTCCATAAAGGCGCTTGCAAATGTCTCTTGTACCTTCAGTTTCGTTCGTGGATGCTCGAGAATTCATACGAAGACGGATCTTCAACTCCAGAGTCCATAAAGGCGCTTGCAAATGTCTCTTGTACCTTCAGTTTCGTTCGTGGATGCGCGAAAATTCACACGAAGACGGATCTTCAACTCCAGAGTCCATGAAGGCGCTTGCAAATGTCTCTTGTACCTTCAGTTTCGTTCGTGGATGCTCGAAAATTCATACGAAGACGGATCTTCAACTCCAGAGTCCATAAAGGCGCTTGCAAATGTCTCTTGTACCTTCAGTTTCGTTCGTGGATGCTCGAAAATTCGTACGAAGACGGATCTTCAACTTCAGAGTCCATAAGATCGCTTGCAAATGTTTGTGTTAGCCTCAGTTTCGATCGTGGATGCGCGAAAATTCATACGAAGACGGATCTCCAACTCCAGAGTCCATAAAGGCACTTGCAAATGTCTCTTGTACCTTCAGCTTCGTTCGTGGATGCGCGAAAATTCATACGAAGACGGATCTTCAACTCCAGAGTCCATAAAGGCGCTTGCAAATGTCTTTTGTACCTTCAGTTTCGTTCGTGGATGCGCGAAAATTCACACGAAGACGGATCTTCAACTCCAGAGTCCATAAAGGCGCTTGCAAATGTCTCTTGTACCTTCAGTTTCGTTCGTGGATGCTCGAAAATTCATACGAAGACGGATCTTCAACTCCAGAGTCCATAAAGGCGCTTCCAAATGTCTCTTGTACCTTCAGTTTCGTTCGTGGATGCTCGAAAACTCGTACGAAGACGGATCTCCAACTCCAGAGTCGATAAAATCGCTTGCAAATGTTTGTGTTAGCCTCAGTTTCGATCGTGGATGCGCGAAAATTCATACGAAGACGGATCTTCAACTCCAGAGTCCATAAAGGCGCTTGCAAATGTCTCTTGTACCTTCAGTTTCGTTCGTGGATGCTCGAAAATTCATACGAAGACGGATCTTCAACTCCAGAGTCCATAAAGGCGCTTGCAAATGTCTCTGGTACCTTCAGTTTCGTTCGTGGATGCTCGAAAATTCGAACGAAGACGGATCTTCAACTCCACAGTCCATAAAATCGCTTGCAAATGTTTGTGTTAGCCTCAGTTTCGATCGTGGATGCGCGAAAATTCATACGAAGACGGATCTTCAACTCCAGAGTCCATAAAGGCGCTTGCAAATGTCTCTCGTACCTTCAGTTTCGTTCGTGGATGTTCGAAAATTCGTACGAAGACGGATCTTCAACTCCAGAGTCCATAAAGTCGCTTGCAAATGTCTCTTGTACCTTCAGTTTCGTTCGTGGATGCTCGAAAATTCGTACGAAGACGGATCTTCAACTCCAGAGTCCATAAAGGCGCTTGCAAATGTCTCTTGTACCTTCAGTTTCGATCGTGGAAGCTCGAAAATTGATACGAAGACGGATCTTTGACTCCAGAGTCCATAAAGGTGCTTGCAAATTTCTTTTGTACCTTCAGTTTCGTTCGTGGATGCTCGAAAATTCGTACGAAGACGGATCTGCAACTCCAGAGTCCATAAAGGCGCTTGCGAATGTCTCTTGTACATTCAGTTTCGTTCGTGGATGCTCAAAAATTCATACGAAGACGGATCTTCAACTCCAGAGTCCATAAAGGCGCTTGCAAATGTCTTTTGTACCTTCAGTTTCGTTCGTGGATGCTCGAAAATTCGTACGAAGACGGATCTTCAACTCCACAGTCCATAAAATCGCTTGCAAATGTTTGTGTTAGCCTCAGTTTCGATCGTGGATGCGCGAAAATTCACACGAAGACGGATCTTCAACTCCAGAGTCCATAAAGTCGCTTGCAAATGTCTCTTGTACCTTCAGTTTCGTTCGTGGATGCTCGAAAATTCGTACGAAGACGGATCTTCAACTCCAGAGTCCATAAAGGCGCTTGCAAATGTCTCTTGTACCTTCAGTTTCGATCGTGGAAGCTCGAAAATTGATACGAAGACGGATCTTTGACTCCAGAGTCCATAAAGGTGCTTGCAAATTTCTTTTGTACCTTCAGTTTCGTTCGTGGATGCTCGAAAATTCGTACGAAGACGGATCTGCAACTCCAGAGTCCATAAAGGCGCTTGCGAATGTCTCGTGTACATTCAGTTTCGTTCGTGGATGCTCAAAAATTCATACGAAGACGGATCTTCAACTCCAGAGTCCATAAAGGCGCTTGCAAATGTCTTTTGTACCTTCAGTTTCGTTCGTGGATGCTCGAAAATTCGTACGAAGACGGATCTTCAACTCCACAGTCCATAAAATCGCTTGCAAATGTTTGTGTTAGCCTCAGTTTCGATCGTGGATGCGCGAAAATTCACACGAAGACGGATCATCAACTCCAGAGTCCATAAAGGCGCTTGCAAATGTCTCTTGTACCTTCAGTTTCGTTCGTGGATGCTCGAAAATTCGTACGAAGACGGATCTTCAACTCCAGAGTCCATAATGGCGCTTGCAAATGTCTCTTGTACCTTCAGTTTCGTTCGTGGAAGCTCGAAAATTCATACGAAGACGGATCTTTGACTCCAGAGTCCATAAAGGTGGTTGCAAATGTCGCTTGTACCTTCAGTTTCGTTCGTGGATGCTCGAAAAGTCGTACGAAGACGGATCTTCAACTCCAGAGTCCATAAAGGTGCTTGCAAATGTCTCTTGTACCTTCAGTTATGTTCGTGGAAGCTAGAAAATTCATACGAAGACGGATCTTCAACTCCAGAGTCCATGAAGGCGCTTGCAAATGTCTCTTGTACCTTCAGTTTCGTTCGTGGATGCTCGAAAATTCATACGAAGACGGATCTTCAACTCCAGAGTCCATAAAGGCGCTTGCAAATGTCTCTTGTACCTTCAGTTCCGTTCGTGGACGCGCGAAAATTCACACGAAGACGGATCTTCAACTCCAGAGTCCATGAAGGCGCTTGCAAATGTCTCTTGTACCTTCAGTTTCGTTCGTGGATGCTCGAAAATTCATACGAAGACGGATCTTCAACTCCAGAGTCCATAAAGGCGCTTGCAAATGTCTCTTGTACCTTCAGTTTCGTTCGTGGATGCTCGAAAATTCGTACGAAGACGGATCTTCAACTCCAGAGTCCATAAGATCGCTTGCAAATGTTTGTGTTAGCCTCAGTTTCGATCGTGGATGCGCGAAAATTCATACGAAGACGGATCTCCAACTCCAGAGTCCATAAAGGCACTTGCAAATGTCTCTTGTACCTTCAGCTTCGTTCGTGGATGCGCGAAAATTCATACGAAGACGGATCTTCAACTCCAGAGTCCATAAAGGCGCTTGCAAATGTCTTTTGTACCTTCAGTTTCGTTCGTGGATGCGCGAAAATTCACACGAAGACGGATCTTCAACTCCAGAGTCCATAAAGGCGCTTGCAAATGTCTCTTGTACCTTCAGTTTCGTTCGTGGATGCTCGAAAATTCATACGAAGACGGATCTTCAACTCCAGAGTCCATAAAGGCGCTTCCAAATGTCTCTTGTACCTTCAGTTTCGTTCGTGGATGCTCGAAAATTCGTACGAAGACGGATCTTCAACTCCACAGTCCATAAAATCGCTTGCAAATGTTTGTGTTAGCCTCAGTTTCGATCGTGGATGCGCGAAAATTCACACGAAGACGGATCATCAACTCCAGAGTCCATAAAGGCGCTTGCAAATGTCTCTTGTACCTTCAGTTTCGTTCGTGGATGCTCGAAAATTCGTACGAAGACGGATCTTCAACTCCAGAGTCCATAATGGCGCTTGCAAATGTCTCTTGTACCTTCAGTTTCGTTCGTGGAAGCTCGAAAATTCATACGAAGACGGATCTTTGACTCCAGAGTCCATAAAGGTGGTTGCAAATGTCGCTTGTACCTTCAGTTTCGTTCGTGGATGCTCGAAAAGTCGTACGAAGACGGATCTTCAACTCCAGAGTCCATAAAGGTGCTTGCAAATGTCTCTTGTACCTTCAGTTATGTTCGTGGAAGCTAGAAAATTCATACGAAGACGGATCTTCAACTCCAGAGTCCATAAAGGCGCTTGCAAATGTCTCTTGTACCTTCAGTTTCGTTCGTGGATGCTCGAAAATTCATACGAAGACGGATCTTCAACTCCAGAGTCCATAAAGGCGCTTGCAAATGTCTCTTGTACCTTCAGTTTCGTTCGTGGATGCGCGAAAATTCACACGAAGACGGATCTTCAACTCCAGAGTCCATGAAGGCGCTTGCAAATGTCTCTTGTACCTTCAGTTTCGTTCGTGGATGCTCGAAAATTCATACGAAGACGGATCTTCAACTCCAGAGTCCATAAAGGCGCTTGCAAATGTCTCTTGTACCTTCAGTTTCGTTCGTGGATGCTCGAAAATTCGTACGAAGACGGATCTTCAACTTCAGAGTCCATAAGATCGCGTGCAAATGTTTGTGTTAGCCTCAGTTTCGATCGTGGATGCGCGAAAATTCATACGAAGACGGATCTCCAACTCCAGAGTCCATAAAGGCACTTGCAAATGTCTCTTGTACCTTCAGCTTCGTTCGTGGATGCGCGAAAATTCATACGAAGACGGATCTTCAACTCCAGAGTCCATAAAGGCGCTTGCAAATGTCTTTTGTACCTTCAGTTTCGTTCGTGGATGCGCGAAAATTCACACGAAGACGGATCTTCAACTCCAGAGTCCATAAAGGCGCTTGCAAATGTCTCTTGTACCTTCAGTTTCGTTCGTGGATGCTCGAAAATTCATACGAAGACGGATCTTCAACTCCAGAGTCCATAAAGGCGCTTCCAAATGTCTCTTGTACCTTCAGTTTCGTTCGTGGATGCTCGAAAACTCGTACGAAGACGGATCTCCAACTCCAGAGTCGATAAAATCGCTTGCAAATGTTTGTGTTAGCCTCAGTTTCGATCGTGGATGCGCGAAAATTCATACGAAGACGGATCTTCAACTCCAGAGTCCATAAAGGCGCTTGCAAATGTCTCTTGTACCTTCAGTTTCGTTCGTGGATGCTCGAAAATTCATACGAAGACGGATCTTCAACTCCAGAGTCCATAAAGGCGCTTGCAAATGTCTCTTGTACCTTCAGTTTCGTTCGTGGATGCTCGAAAATTCGTACGAAGACGGATCCTCAACTCCACAGTCCATAAAATCGCTTGCAAATGTTTGTGTTAGCCTCAGTTTCGATCGTGGATGCGCGAAAATTCATACGAAGACGGATCTTCAACTCCAGAGTCCATAAAGGCGCTTGCAAATGTCTCTTGTACCTTCAGTTTCGTTCGTGGATGCTCGAAAATTCGTACGAAGACGGATCTTCAACTCCAGAGTCCATTAAATCGCTTGCAAATGTTTGTGTTAGCCTCAGTTTCGATCGTGAATGCGCGAAAATTCATACGAAGACGGATCTTCAACTCCAGAGTCCATAAAGGCGCTTGCAAATGTCTCTTGTACCTTCAGTTTCGTTCGTGCATGCTCGAAAATTCGTACGAAGACGGATCTTCAACTCCAGAGTCCATAAAGGCGCTTGCAAATGTCTCTTGTACCTTCAGTTTCGTTCGTGGATGCTCGAAAATTCGTACGAAGACGAATCTTCAACTCCAGAGTCCATAAAGGCGCTCGCAAATGTCTCTTGTACCTCCAGTTTCGTTCGCTGATGCTCGAAAATTCATACGAAGACGGATCTTCAACTCCAGAGTCCATAAAGGCGCTTGCAAATGTCTCTTGTACCTTCAGTTTCGTTCGTGGATGCGCGAAAATTCACACGAAGACGGATCTTCAACTCCAGAGTCCATAAAGGCGCTTGCAAATGTCTCTTGTACCTTCAGTTTCGTTCGTGGATGCTCGAAAATTCGTACGAAGACGGATCTTCAACTCCAGAGTCCATAAGATCGCTTGCAAATGTTTGTGTTAGCCTCAGTTTCGATCGTGGATGCGCGAAAATTCGTACAAAGACGGATCTCCAACTCCAGAGTCCATAAAGGCACTTGCAAATGTCTCTTGTACCTTCAGCTTCGTTCGTGGATGCGCGAAAATTCATACGAAGACGGATCTTCAACTCCAGAGTCCATAAAGGCGCTTGCAAATGTCTTTTGTACCTTCAGTTTCGTTCGTGGATGCGCGAAAATTCACACGAAGACGGATCTTCAACTCCAGAGTCCATAAAGGCGCTTGCAAATGTCTCTTGTACCTTCAGTTTCGTTCGTGGATGCTCGAAAATTCATACGAAGACGGATCTCCAACTCCAGAGTCGATAAAATCGCTTGCAAATGTTTGTGTTAGCCTCAGTTTCAATCGTGGATGCGCGAAAATTCATACGAAGACGGATCTTCAACTCCAGAGTCCATAAAGGCGCTTGCAAATGTCTCTTGTACCTTCAGTTTCGTTCGTGGATGCTCGAAAATTCATACGAAGACCGATCTTCAACTCCAGAGTCCATAAAGGCGCTTGCAAATGTCTCTTGTACCTTCAGTTTCGATCGTGGATGCGCGAAAATTCATACGAAGACGGATCTTCAACACCAGAGTCCATAAAGGCGTTTGCAAATGTCTCTTGTACCTTCAGTTTCGTTCGTGGATGCTCGAAAATTCGTACGAAGACGGATCTTCAACTCCAGAGTCCATTAAATCGCTTGCAAATGTTTGTGTTAGCCTCAGTTTCGATCGTGAATGCGCGAAAATTCATACGAAGACGGATCTTCAACTCCAGAGTCCATAAAGGCGCTTGCAAATGTCTCTTGTACCTTCAGTTTCGTTCGTGGATGCTCGAAAATTCGTACGAAGACGGATCTTCAACTCCAGAGTCCATAAAGGCGCTTGCAAATGTCTCTTGTACCTTCAGTTTCGTTCGTGGATGCTCGAAAATTCGTACGAAGACGGATCTTCAACTCCAGAGTCCATAAAGGCGCTTGCAAATGTCTCTTGTACCTTCAGTTTCGATCGTGGAAGCTCGAAAATTCATACGAAGACGGATCTTTGACTCCAGAGTCCATAAAGGTGCTTGCAAATTTCTTTTGTACCTTCAGTTTCGTTCGTGGATGCTCGAAAATTCATACGAAGACGGATCTTCAACTCCAGAGTCCATAAAGGCGCTTGCAAATGTCTCTTGTACCTTCAGTTTCGTTCGTGGATGCTCGAAAATTCGTACGAAGACGAATCTTCAACTCCAGAAACCATAAAGGCGCTCGCAAATGCCTCTTGTACCTCCAGTTTCGTTCGCTGATGCTCGAAAATTCATACGAAGACGGATCTTCAACTCCAGAGTCCATAAAGGCGCTTGCAAATGTCTCTTGTACCTTCAGTTTCGTTCGTGGATGCTCGAAAATTCGTACGAAGACGGATCTTCAACTCCAGAGTCCATAAAGGCGCTTGCAAATGTCTCTTGTACCTTCAGTTTCGTTCGTGGATGCTCGAAAATTCATACGAAGACGGATTTTCAACTCCAGAGTCCATAAAGGCGCTTGCAAATGTCTCTTGTACCTTCAGTTTTGTTCGTGGATGCTCGAAAATTCGTACGAAGACGGATCTTCAACTCCACAGTCCATAAAATCGCTTGCAAATGTTTGTGTTAGCCTCAGTTTCGATCGTGGATGCGCGAAAATTCATACGAAAACGGATCTTCAACTCCAGAGTCCATGAAGGCGCTTGCAAATGTCTCTTGTACCTTCAGTTTCGTTCGTGGATGCTCGAAAATTCATACGAAGATGGATCTTCAACTCCAGAGTCCATAAAGGCGCTTGCAAATGTCTCTTGTACCTTCAGTTTCGTTCGTGGATGCGCGAAAATTCACACGAAGACGGATCTTCAACTCCAGAGTCCATAAAGGCGCTTGCAAATGTCTCTTGTACCTTCAGTTTCGTTCGTGGATGCTCGAAAATTCGTACGAAGACGGATCTTCAACTCCACAGTCCATAAAATCGCTTGCAAATGATTGTGTTAGCCTCAGTTTCGATCGTGGATGCGCGACAATTCATACGAAAACGGATCTTCAACTCCAGAGTCCATAAAGGCGCTTGCAAATGTCTCTTGTACCTTCAGTTTCGTTCGTGGATGCTCGAAAATTCGTACGAAGACGGATCTTCAACTCCACAGTCCATAAAATCGCTTGCAAATGTTTGTGTTAGCCTCAGTTTCGATCGTGGATGCGCGAAAATTCATACGAAGACGGATCTTCAACTCCAGAGTCCATAAAGGCGCTTGCAAATGTCTCTTGTACCTTCAGTTTCGTTCGTCGATGCTCGAAAATTCGTACGAAGACGGATCTTCAACTCCAGAGTCCATTAAATCGCTTGCAAATGTTTGTGTTAGCCTCAGTTTCGATCGTGAATGCGCGAAGATTCATACGAAGACGGATCTTCAACTCCAGAGTCCATAAAGGCGCTTGCAAATGTCTCTTGTACCTTCAGTTTCGTTCGTGGATGCTCGAAAATTCGTACGAAGACGGATCTTCAACTCCAGAGTCCATAAAGGCGCTTGCAAATGTCTCTTGTACCTTCAGTTTCGTTCGTGGATGCTCGAAAATTCGTACGAAGACGGATCTTCAACTCCAGAGTCCATAAAGGCGCTTGCAAATATCTCTTGTACCTTCAGTTTCGATCGTGGGAGCTCGAAAATTCATACGAAGACGGATCTTTGACTCCAGAGTCCATAAAGGTGCTTGCAAATTTCTTTTGTACCTTCAGTTTCGTTCGTGGATGCTCGAAAATTCATACGAAGACGGAACTTCAACTCCAGAGTCCATAAAGGCGCTTGCAAATGTCTCTTGTACCTTCAGTTTCGTTCGTGGATGCGCGAAAATTCACACGAAGACGGATCTTCAACTCCAGAGTCCATAAAGGCGCTTGCAAATGTCTCTTGTACCTTCAGTTTCGTTCGTGGATGCTCGAAAATTCGTACGAAGACGGATCTTCAACTCCAGAGTTCATAAAGGCGCTTGCAAATGTCTCTTGTACCTTCAGTTTCGTTCGTGGATGCTCGAAAATTCATACGAAGACGGATTTTCAACTCCAGAGTCCATAAAGGCGCTTGCAAATGTCTCTTGTACCTTCAGTTTCGTTCGTGGATGCTCGAAAATTCGTACGAAGACGGATCTTCAACTCCACAGTCCATAAAATCGCTTGCAAATGTTTGTGTTAGCCTCAGTTTCGATCGTGTATGCGCGAAAATTCATACGAAAACGGATCTTCAACTCCAGAGTCCATGAAGGCGCTTGCAAATGTCTCTTGTACCTTCAGTTTCGTTCGTGGATGCTCGAAAATTCATACGAAGACGGATCTTCAACTCCAGAGTCCATAAAGGCGCTTGCAAATGTCTCTTGTACCTTCAGTTTCGTTCGTGGATGCGTGAAAATTCACACGAAGACGGATCTTCAACTCCAGAGTCCATAAAGGCGCTTGCAAATGTCTCTTGTACCTTCAGTTTCGTTCGTGGATGCTCGAAAATTCGTACGAAGACGGATCTTCAACTCCACAGTCCATAAAATCGCTTGCAAATGATTGTGTTAGCCTCAGTTTCGATCGTGGATGCGCGACAATTCATACGAAAACGGATCTTCAACTCCAGAGTCCATAAAGGCGCTTGCAAATGTCTCTTGTACCTTCAGTTTCGTTCGTGGATGCTCGAAAATTCATACGAAGACGGATCTTCAACTCCAGAGTCCATAAAGGCGCTTGCAAATGTCTCTTGTACCTTCAGTTTCGTTCGTGGATGCTCGAAAATTCGTACGAAGACGGATCTTCAACTCCACAGTCCATAAAATCGCTTGCAAATGTTTGTGTTAGCCTCAGTTTCGATCGTGGATGCGCGAAAATTCATACGAAGACGGATCTTCAACTCCAGAGTCCATAAAGGCGCTTGCAAATGTCTCTTGTACCTTCAGTTTCGTTCGTCGATGCTCGAAAATTCGTACGAAGACGGATCTTCAACTCCACAGTCCATAAAATCGCTTGCAAATGTTTGTGTTAGCCTCAGTTTCGATCGTGGATGCGCGAAAATTCATACGAAGACGGATCTTCAACTCCAGAGTCCATAAAGGCGCTTGCAAATGTCTCTTGTACATTCAGTTTCGTTCGTGGATGCTCGAAAATTCATACGAAGACGGATCTTCAACTCCAGAGTCCATAAAGGCGCTTGCAAATGTCTCTTGTACCTTCAGTTTCGTTCGTGGATGCGCGAAAATTCATACGAAGACGGATCTTCAACTCCAGAGTCCATAAAGGCGCTTGCAAATGTCTCTTGTACCTTCAGTTTCGTTCGTGGATGCTCGAAAATTCATACGAAGACGGATCTTCGACTCCAGAGTCCATAAAGATGCTTGCAAATGTCTCTTGTACCTTCAGTTTCGTTCGTGGATGCTCGAAAATCCATACGAAGACGGATCTTCAACTCCAGAGTCCATAAAGGCGCTTGCAAATGTCTCTTGTACCTTCAGTTTCGTTCGTGGATGCTCGAAAATTCAGACGAAGACGGATCTTCAACTCCAGAGTCCATAAAGGCGCTTCCAAATGTCTCTTGTACCTTCAGTTTCGTTCGTGGATGCTCGAAAATTCGTACGAAGACGGATCTCCAACTCCAGAGTCGATAAAATCGCTTGCAAATGTTTGTGTTAGCCTCAGTTTCGATCGTGGATGCGCGAAAATTCATACGAAGACGGATCTTCAACTCCAGAGTCCATAAAGGCGCTTGCAAATGTCTCTTGTACCTTCAGTTTCGTTCGTGGATGCTCGAAAATTCATACGAAGACGGATCTTCAACTCCAGAGTCCATAAAGGCGCTTGCAAATGTCTCTTGTACCTTCAGTTTCGATCGTGGATGCGCGAAAATTCATACGAAGACGGATCTTCAACTCCAGAGTCCATAAAGGCGCTTGCAAATGTCTCTTGTACCTTCAGTTTCGTTCGTGGATGCTCGAAAATTCGTACGAAGACGGATCTTCAACTCCAGAGTCCATTAAATCGCTTGCAAATGTTTGTGTTAGCCTCAGTTTCGATCGTGAATGCGCGAAAATTCATACGAAGACGGATCTTCAACTCCAGAGTCCATAAAGGCGCTTGCAAATGTCTCTTGTACCTTCAGTTTCGTTCGTGGATGCTCGAAAATTCGTACGAAGACGGATCTTCAACTCCAGAGTCCATAAAGGCGCTTGCAAATGTCTCTTGTACCTTCAGTTTCGTTCGTGGATGCTCGAAAATTCGTACGAAGACGGATCTCCAACTCCAGAGTCCATAAAGGCGCTTGCAAATGTCTCTTGTACCTTCAGTTTCGATCGTGGAAGCTCGAAAATTCATACGAAGACGGATCTTTGACTCCAGAGTCCATAAAGGTGCTTGCAAATTTCTTTTGTACCTTCAGTTTCGTTCGTGGATGCTCGAAAATTCATACGAAGACGGATCTTCAACTCCAGAGTCCATAAAGGCGCTTGCAAATGTCTCTTGTACCTTCAGTTTCGTTCGTGGATGCTCGAAAATTCGTACGAAGACGAATCTTCAACTCCAGAAACCATAAAGGCGCTCGCAAATGCCTCTTGTACCTCCAGTTTCGTTCGCTGATGCTCGAAAATTCATACGAAGACGGATCTTCAACTCCAGAGTCCATGAAGGCGCTTGCAAATGTCTCTTGTACCTTCAGTTTCGTTCGTGGATGCGCGAAAATTCACACGAAGACGGATCTTCAACTCCAGAGTCCATAAAGGCGCTTGCAAATGTCTCTTGTACCTTCAGTTTCGTTCGTGGATGCTCGAAAATTCGTACGAAGACGAATCTTCAACTCCAGAAACCATAAAGGCGCTCGCGAATGCCTCTTGTACCTCCAGTTTCGTTCGCTGATGCTCGAAAATTCATACGAAGACGGATCTTCAACTCCAGAGTCCATAAAGGCGCTTGCAAATGTCTCTTGTACCTTCAGTTTCGTTCGTGGATGCGCGAAAATTCACACGAAGACGGATCTTCAACTCCAGAGTCCATAAAGGCGCTTGCAAATGTCTCTTGTACCTTCAGTTTCGTTCGTGGATGCTCGAAAATTCGTACGAAGACGGATCTTCAACTCCAGAGTCCATAAAGGCGCTTGCAAATGTCTCTTGTACCTTCAGTTTCGTTCGTGGATGCTCGAAAATTCGTACGAAGACGGATTTTCAACTCCAGAGTCCATAAAGGCGCTTGCAAATGTCTCTTGTACCTTCAGTTTCGTTCGTGGATGCTCGAAAATTCGTACGAAGACGGATCTTCAACTCCACAGTCCATAAAATCGCTTGCAAATGTTTGTGTTAGCCTCAGTTTCGATCGTGGATGCGCGAAAATTCATACGAAAACGGATCTTCAACTCCAGAGTCCATGAAGGCGCTTGCAAATGTCTCTTGTACCTTCAGTTTCGTTCGTGGATGCTCGAAAATTCATACGAAGACGGATCTTCAACTCCAGAGTCCATAAAGGCGCTTGCAAATGTCTCTTGTACCTTCAGTTTCGTTCGTGGATGCGCGAAAATTCACACGAAGACGGATCTTCAACTCCAGAGTCCATAAAGGCGCTTGCAAATGTCTCTTGTACCTTCAGTTTCGTTCGTGGATGCTCGAAAATTCGTACGAAGACGGATCTTCAACTCCACAGTCCATAAAATCGCTTGCAAATGTTTGTGTTAGCCTCAGTTTCGATCGTGGATGCGCGACAATTCATACGAAAACGGATCTTCAACTCCAGAGTCCATAAAGGCGCTTGCAAATGTCTCTTGTACCTTCAGTTTCGTTCGTGGATGCTCGAAAATTCATACGAAGACGGATCTTCAACTCCAGAGTCCATAAAGGCGCTTGCAAATGTCTCTTGTACCTTCAGTTTCGTTCGTGGATGCTCGAAAATTCGTACGAAGACGGATCTTCAACTCCACAGTCCATAAAATCGCTTGCAAATGTTTGTGTTAGCCTCAGTTTCGATCGTGGATGCGCGAAAATTCATACGAAGACGGATCTTCAACTCCAGAGTCCATAAAGGCGCTTGCAAATGTCTCTTGTACCTTCAGTTTCGTTCGTGGATGCTCGAAAATTCATACGAAGACGGATCTTCAACTCCAGAGTCCGTAAAGGCGCTTGCAAATGTCTCTTGTACGTTCAGTTTCGTTCGTCGATGCTCGAAAATTCGTACGAAGACGGATCTTCAACTCCACAGTCCATAAAATCGCTTGCAAATGTTTGTGTTAGCCTCAGTTTCGATCGTGGATGCGCGAAAATTCATACGAAGACGGATCTTCAACTCCAGAGTCCATAAAGGCGCTTGCAAATGTCTCTTGTACATTCAGTTTCGTTCGTGGATGCTCGAAAATTCATACGAAGACGGATCTTCAACTCCAGAGTCCATAAAGGCGCTTGCAAATGTCTCTTGTACCTTCAGTTTCGTTCGTGGATGCTCGAAAATTCGTACGAAGACGGATCTTCAACTCCACAGTCCATAAAATCGCTTGCAAATGTTTGTGTTAGCCTCAGTTTCGATCGTGGATGCGCGAAAATTCATACGAAGACGGATCTTCAACTCCAGAGTCCATAAAGGCGCTTGCAAATGTCTCTTGTACCTTCAGTTTCGTTCGTCGATGCTCGAAAATTCGTACGAAGACGGATCTTCAACTCCAGAGTCCATTAAATCGCTTGCAAATGTTTGTGTTAGCCTCAGTTTCGATCGTGGATGCGCGACAATTCATACGAAAACGGATCTTCAACTCCAGAGTCCATAAAGGCGCTTGCAAATGTCTCTTGTACCTTCAGTTTCGTTCGTGGATGCTCGAAAATTCATACGAAGACGGATCTTCAACTCCAGAGTCCATAAAGGCGCTTGCAAATGTCTCTTGTACCTTCAGTTTCGTTCGTGGATGCTTGAAAATTCGTACGAAGACGGATCTTCAACTCCACAGTCCATAAAATCGCTTGCAAATGTTTGTGTTAGCCTCAGTTTCGATCGTGGATGCGCGAAAATTCATACGAAGACGGATCTTCAACTCCAGAGTCCATAAAGGCGCTTGCAAATGTCTCTTGTACCTTCAGTTTCGTTCGTCGATGCTCGAAAATTCGTACGAAGACGGATCTTCAACTCCACAGTCCATAAAATCGCTTGCAAATGTTTGTGTTAGCCTCAGTTTCGATCGTGGATGCGCGAAAATTCATACGAAGACGGATCTTCAACTCCAGAGTCCATAAAGGCGCTTGCAAATGTCTCTTGTACATTCAGTTTCGTTCGTGGATGCTCGAAAATTCATACGAAGACGGATCTTCAACTCCAGAGTCCATAAAGGCGCTTGCAAATGTCTCTTGTACCTTCAGTTTCGTTCGTGGATGCGCGAAAATTCATACGAAGACGGATCTTCAACTCCAGAGTCCATAAAGGCGCTTGCAAATGTCTCTTGTACCTTCAGTTTCGTTCGTGGATGCTCGAAAATTCATACGAAGACGGATCTTCGACTCCAGAGTCCATAAAGATGCTTGCAAATGTCTCTTGTACCTTCAGTTTCGTTCGTGGATGCTCGAAAATTCATACGAAGACGGATCTTCAACTCCAGAGTCCATAAAGGCGCTTGCAAATGTCTCTTGTACCTTCAGTTTCGTTCGTGGATGCTCGAAAATTCAGACGAAGACGGATCTTCAACTCCAGAGTCCATAAAGGCGCTTCCAAATGTCTCTTGTACCTTCAGTTTCGTTCGTGGATGCTCGAAAATTCGTACGAAGACGGATCTCCAACTCCAGAGTCGATAAAATCGCTTGCAAATGTTTGTGTTAGCCTCAGTTTCGATCGTGGATGCGCGAAAATTCATACGAAGACGGATCTTCAACTCCAGAGTCCATAAAGGCGCTTGCAAATGTCTCTTGTACCTTCAGTTTCGTTCGTGGATGCTCGAAAATTCATACGAAGACGGATCTTCAACTCCAGAGTCCATAAAGGCGCTTGCAAATGTCTCTTGTACCTTCAGTTTCGATCGTGGATGCGCGAAAATTCATACGAAGACGGATCTTTAACTCCAGAGTCCATAAAGGCGCTTGCAAATGTCTCTTGTACCTTCAGTTTCGTTCGTGGATGCTCGAAAATTCGTACGAAGACGGATCTTCAACTCCAGAGTCCATTAAATCGCTTGCAAATGTTTGTGTTAGCCTCAGTTTCGATCGTGAATGCGCGAAAATTCATACGAAGACGGATCTTCAACTCCAGAGTCCATAAAGGCGCTTGCAAATGTCTCTTGTACCTTCAGTTTCGTTCGTGGATGCTCGAAAATTCGTACGAAGACGGATCTTCAACTCCAGAGTCCATAAAGGCGCTTGCAAATGTCTCTTGTACCTTCAGTTTCGTTCGTGGATGCTCGAAAATTCGTACGAAGACGGATCTTCAACTCCAGAGTCCATTAAATCGCTTGCAAATGTTTGTGTTAGCCTCAGTTTCGATCGTGAATGCGCGAAAATTCATACGAAGACGGATCTTCAACTCCAGAGTCCATAAAGGCGCTTGCAAATGTCTCTTGTACCTTCAGTTTCGTTCGTGGATGCTCGAAAATTCGTACGAAGACGGATCTTCAACTCCAGAGTCCATAAAGGCGCTTGCAAATGTCTCTTGTACCTTCAGTTTCGTTCGTGGATGCTGGAAAATTCGTACGAAGACGGATCTTCAACTCCACAGTCCATAAAATCGCTTGCAAATGTTTGTGTTAGCCTCAGTTTCGATCGTGGATGCGCGAAAATTCATACGAAAACGGATCTTCAACTCCAGAGTCCATGAAGGCGCTTGCAAATGTCTCTTGTACCTTCAGTTTCGTTCGTGGATGCTCGAAAATTCATACGAAGACGGATCTTCAACTCCAGAGTCCATAAAGGCGCTTGCAAATGTCTCTTGTACCTTCAGTTTCGTTCGTGGATGCGTGAAAATTCACACGAAGACGGATCTTCAACTCCAGAGTCCATAAAGGCGCTTGCAAATGTCTCTTGTACCTTCAGTTTCGTTCGTGGATGCTCGAAAATTCGTACGAAGACGGATCTTCAACTCCACAGTCCATAAAATCGCTTGCAAATGATTGTGTTAGCCTCAGTTTCGATCGTGGATGCGCGACAATTCATACGAAAACGGATCTTCAACTCCAGAGTCCATAAAGGCGCTTGCAAATGTCTCTTGTACCTTCAGTTTCGTTCGTGGATGCTCGAAAATTCATACGAAGACGGATCTTCAACTCCAGAGTCCATAAAGGCGCTTGCAAATGTCTCTTGTACCTTCAGTTTCGTTCGTGGATGCTCGAAAATTCGTACGAAGACGGATCTTCAACTCCACAGTCCATAAAATCGCTTGCAAATGTTTGTGTTAGCCTCAGTTTCGATCGTGGATGCGCGAAAATTCATACGAAGACGGATCTTCAACTCCAGAGTCCATAAAGGCGCTTGCAAATGTCTCTTGTACCTTCAGTTTCGTTCGTCGATGCTCGAAAATTCGTACGAAGACGGATCTTCAACTCCACAGTCCATAAAATCGCTTGCAAATGTTTGTGTTAGCCTCAGTTTCGATCGTGGATGCGCGAAAATTCATACGAAGACGGATCTTCAACTCCAGAGTCCATAAAGGCGCTTGCAAATGTCTCTTGTACATTCAGTTTCGTTCGTGGATGCTCGAAAATTCATACGAAGACGGATCTTCAACTCCAGAGTCCATAAAGGCGCTTGCAAATGTCTCTTGTACCTTCAGTTTCGTTCGTGGATGCGCGAAAATTCATACGAAGACGGATCTTCAACTCCAGAGTCCATAAAGGCGCTTGCAAATGTCTCTTGTACCTTCAGTTTCGTTCGTGGATGCTCGAAAATTCATACGAAGACGGATCTTCGACTCCAGAGTCCATAAAGATGCTTGCAAATGTCTCTTGTACCTTCAGTTTCGTTCGTGGATGCTCGAAAATTCATACGAAGACGGATCTTCAACTCCAGAGTCCATAAAGGCGCTTGCAAATGTCTCTTGTACCTTCAGTTTCGTTCGTGGATGCTCGAAAATTCAGACGAAGACGGATCTTCAACTCCAGAGTCCATAAAGGCGCTTCCAAATGTCTCTTGTACCTTCAGTTTCGTTCGTGGATGCTCGAAAATTCGTACGAAGACGGATCTCCAACTCCAGAGTCGATAAAATCGCTTGCAAATGTTTGTGTTAGCCTCAGTTTCGATCGTGGATGCGCGAAAATTCATACGAAGACGGATCTTCAACTCCAGAGTCCATAAAGGCGCTTGCAAATGTCTCTTGTACCTTCAGTTTCGTTCGTGGATGCTCGAAAATTCATACGAAGACGGATCTTCAACTCCAGAGTCCATAAAGGCGCTTGCAAATGTCTCTTGTACCTTCAGTTTCGATCGTGGATGCGCGAAAATTCATACGAAGACGGATCTTCAACTCCAGAGTCCATAAAGGCGCTTGCAAATGTCTCTTGTACCTTCAGTTTCGTTCGTGGATGCTCGAAAATTCGTACGAAGACGGATCTTCAACTCCAGAGTCCATTAAATCGCTTGCAAATGTTTGTGTTAGCCTCAGTTTCGATCGTGAATGCGCGAAAATTCATACGAAGACGGATCTTCAACTCCAGAGTCCATAAAGGCGCTTGCAAATGTCTCTTGTACCTTCAGTTTCGTTCGTGGATGCTCGAAAATTCGTACGAAGACGGATCTTCAACTCCAGAGTCCATAAAGGCGCTTGCAAATGTCTCTTGTACCTTCAGTTTCGTTCGTGGATGCTCGAAAATTCGTACGAAGACGGATCTTCAACTCCAGAGTCCATAAAGGCGCTTGCAAATGTCTCTTGTACTTTCAGTTTCGATCGTGGAAGCTCGAAAATTCATACGAAGACGGATCTTTGACTCCAGAGTCCATAAAGGTGCTTGCAAATTTCTTTTGTACCTTCAGTTTCGTTCGTGGATGCTCGAAAATTCATACGAAGACGGATCTTCAACTCCAGAGTCCATAAAGGCGCTTGCAAATGTCTCTTGTAGCTTCAGTTTCGTTCGTGGATGCTCGAAAATTCGTACGAAGACGAATCTTCAACTCCAGAAACCATAAAGGCGCTCGCAAATGCCTCTTGTACCTCCAGTTTCGTTCGCTGATGCTCGAAAATTCATACGAAGACGGATCTTCAACTCCAGAGTCCATAAAGGCGCTTGCAAATGTCTCTTGTACCTTCAGTTTCGTTCGTGGATGCGCGAAAATTCACACGAAGACGGATCTTCAACTCCAGAGTCCATAAAGGCGCTTGCAAATGTCTCTTGTACCTTCAGTTTCGTTCGTGGATGCTCGAAAATTCGTACGAAGACGGATCTTCAACTCCAGAGTCCATAAAGGCGCTTGCAAATGTCTCTTGTACCTTCAGTTTCGTTCGTGGATGCTCGAAAATTCATACGAAGACGGATTTTCAACTCCAGAGTCCATAAAGGCGCTTGCAAATGTCTCTTGTACCTTCAGTTTCGTTCGTGGATGCTCGAAAATTCGTACGAAGACGGATCTTCAACTCCACAGTCCATAAAATCGCTTGCAAATGTTTGTGTTAGCCTCAGTTTCGATCGTGGATGCGCGAAAATTCATACGAAAACGGATCTTCAACTCCAGAGTCCATGAAGGCGCTTGCAAATGTCTCTTGTACCTTCAGTTTCGTTCGTGGATGCGCGACAATTCATACGAAAACGGATCTCCAACTCCAGAGTCCATAAAGGCGCTTGCAAATGTCTCTTGTACCTTCAGTTTCGTTCGTGGATGCTCGAAAATTCATACGAAGACGGATCTTCAACTCCAGAGTCCATAAAGGCGCTTGCAAATGTCTCTTGTACCTTCAGTTTCGTTCGTGGATGCTCGAAAATTCGTACGAAGACGGATCTTCAACTCCACAGTCCATAAAATCGCTTGCAAATGTTTGTGTTAGCCTCAGTTTCGATCGTGGATGCGCGACAATTCATACGAAGACGGATCTTCGACTCCAGAGTCCATAAAGATGCTTGCAAATGTCTCTTGTACCTTCAGTTTCGTTCGTGGATGCTCGAAAATTCATACGAAGACGGATCTTCAACTCCAGAGTCCATAAAGGCGCTTGCAAATGTCTCTTGTACCTTCAGTTTCGTTCGTGGATGCTCGAAAATTCAGACGAAGACGGATCTTCAACTCCAGAGTCCATAAAGGCGCTTCCAAATGTCTCTTGTACCTTCAGTTTCGTTCGTGGATGCTCGAAAATTCGTACGAAGACGGATCTCCAACTCCAGAGTCGATAAAATCGCTTGCAAATGTTTGTGTTAGCCTCAGTTTCGATCGTGGATGCGCGAAAATTCATACGAAGACGGATCTTCAACTCCAGAGCCCATAAAGGCGCTTGCAAATGTCTCTTGTACCTTCAGTTTCGTTCGTGGATGCTCGAAAATTCATACGAAGACGGATCTTCAACTCCAGAGTCCATAAAGGCGCTTGCAAATGTCTCTTGTACCTTCAGTTTCGATCGTGGATGCGCGAAAATTCATACGAAGACGGATCTTCAACTCCAGAGTCCATAAAGGCGCTTGCAAATGTCTCTTGTACCTTCAGTTTCGTTCGTGGATGCTCGAAAATTCGTACGAAGACGGATCTTCAACTCCAGAGTCCATTAAATCGCTTGCAAATGTTTGTGTTAGCCTCAGTTTCGATCGTGAATGCGCGAAAATTCATACGAAGACGGATCTTCAACTCCAGAGTCCATAAAGGCGCTTGCAAATGTCTCTTGTACCTTCAGTTTCGTTCGTGGATGCTCGAAAATTCGTACGAAGACGGATCTTCAACTCCAGAGTCCATAAAGGCGCTTGCAAATGTCTCTTGTACCTTCAGTTTCGTTCGTGGATGCTCGAAAATTCGTACGAAGACGGATCTTCAACTCCAGAGTCCATAAAGGCGCTTGCAAATGTCTCTTGTACCTTCAGTTTCGATCGTGGAAGCTCGAAAATTCATACGAAGACGGATCTTTGACTCCAGAGTCCATAAAGGTGCTTGCAAATTTCTTTTGTACCTTCAGTTTCGTTCGTGGATGCTCGAAAATTCATACGAAGACGGATCTTCAACTCCAGAGTCCATAAAGGCGCTTGCAAATGTCTCTTGTACCTTCAGTTTCGTTCGTGGATGCTCGAAAATTCGTACGAAGACGAATCTTCAACTCCAGAAACCATAAAGGCGCTCGCAAATGCCTCTTGTACCTCCAGTTTCGTTCGCTGATGCTCGAAAATTCATACGAAGACGGATCTTCAACTCCAGAGTCCATAAAGGCGCTTGCAAATGTCTCTTGTACCTTCAGTTTCGTTCGTGGATGCGCGAAAATTCACACGAAGACGGATCTTCAACTCCAGAGTCCATAAAGGCGCTTGCAAATGTCTCTTGTACCTTCAGTTTCGTTCGTGGATGCTCGAAAATTCGTACGAAGACGGATCTTCAACTCCAGAGTCCATAAAGGCGCTTGCAAATGTCTCTTGTACCTTCAGTTTCGTTCGTGGATGCTCGAAAATTCATACGAAGACGGATTTTCAACTCCAGAGTCCATAAAGGCGCTTGCAAATGTCTCTTGTACCTTCAGTTTCGTTCGTGGATGCTCGAAAATTCGTACGAAGACGGATCTTCAACTCCACAGTCCATAAAATCGCTTGCAAATGTTTGTGTTAGCCTCAGTTTCGATCGTGGATGCGCGAAAATTCATACGAAAACGGATCTTCAACTCCAGAGTCCATGAAGGCGCTTGCAAATGTCTCTTGTACCTTCAGTTTCGTTCGTGGATGCGCGACAAATCATACGAAAACGGATCTTCAACTCCAGAGTCCATAAAGGCGATTGCAAATGTCTCTTGTACCTTCAGTTTCGTTCGTGGATGCTCGAAAATTCATACGAAGACGGATCTTCAACTCCAGAGTCCATAAAGGCGCTTGCAAATGTCTCTTGTACCTTCAGTTTCGTTCGTGGATGCTCGAAAATTCGTACGAAGACGGATCTTCAACTCCACAGTCCATAAAATCGCTTGCAAATGTTTGTGTTAGCCTCAGTTTCGATCGTGGATGCGCGAAAATTCATACGAAGACGGATCTTCAACTCCAGAGCCCATAAAGGCGCTTGCAAATGTCTCTTGTACCTTCAGTTTCGTTCGTGGATGCTCGAAAATTCATACGAAGACGGATCTTCAACTCCAGAGTCCATAAAGGCGCTTGCAAATGTCTCTTGTACCTTCAGTTTCGATCGTGGATGCGCGAAAATTCATACGAAGACGGATCTTCAACTCCAGAGTCCATAAAGGCGCTTGCAAATGTCTCTTGTACCTTCAGTTTCGTTCGTGGATGCTCGAAAATTCGTACGAAGACGGATCTTCAACTCCAGAGTCCATTAAATCGCTTGCAAATGTTTGTGTTAGCCTCAGTTTCGATCGTGAATGCGCGAAAATTCATACGAAGACGGATCTTCAACTCCAGAGTCCATAAAGGCGCTTGCAAATGTCTCTTGTACCTTCAGTTTCGTTCGTGGATGCTCGAAAATTCGTACGAAGACGGATCTTCAACTCCAGAGTCCATAAAGGCGCTTGCAAATGTCTCTTGTACCTTCAGTTCCGTTCGTGGATGCTCGAAAATTCATACGAAGACGGATCTTCAACTCCAGAGTCCATAAAGGCGCTTGCAAATGTCTCTTGTACCTTCAGTTTCGTTCGTGGATGCTCGAAAATTCGTACGAAGACGAATCTTCAACTCCAGAAACCATAAAGGCGCTCGCAAATGCCTCTTGTACCTCCAGTTTCGTTCGCTGATGCTCGAAAATTCATACGAAGACGGATCTTCAACTCCAGAGTCCATAAAGGCGCTTGCAAATGTCTCTTGTACCTTCAGTTTCGTTCGTGGATGCGCGAAAATTCACACGAAGACGGATCTTCAACTCCAGAGTCCATAAAGGCGCTTGCAAATGTCTCTTGTACCTTCAGTTTCGTTCGTGGATGCTCGAAAATTCGTACGAAGACGGATCTTCAACTCCAGAGTCCATAAAGGCGCTTGCAAATGTCTCTTGTACCTTCAGTTTCGTTCGTGGATGCTCGAAAATTCATACGAAGACGGATTTTCAACTCCAGCGTCCATAAAGGCGCTTGCAAATGTCTCTTGTACCTTCAGTTTCGTTCGTGGATGCTCGAAAATTCGTACGAAGACGGATCTTCAACTCCACAGTCCATAAAATCGCTTGCAAATGTTTGTGTTAGCCTCAGTTTCGATCGTGGATGCGCGAAAATTCATACGAAAACGGATCTTCAACTCCAGAGTCCATGAAGGCGCTTGCAAATGTCTCTTGTACCTTCAGTTTCGTTCGTGGATGCTCGAAAATTCATACGAAGACGGATCTTCAACTCCAGAGTCCATAAAGGCGCTTGCAAATGTCTCTTGTACCTTCAGTTTCGTTCGTGGATGCGCGAAAATTCACACGAAGACGGATCTTCAACTCCAGAGTCCATAAAGGCGCTTGCAAATGTCTCTTGTACCTTCAGTTTCGTTCGTGGATGCTCGAAAATTCGTACGAAGACGGATCTTCAACTCCACAGTCCATAAAATCGCTTGCAAATGTTTGTGTTAGCCTCAGTTTCGATCGTGGATGCGCGACAATTCATACGAAAACGGATCTTCAACTCCAGAGTCCATAAAGGCGCTTGCAAATGTCTCTTGTACCTTCAGTTTCGTTCGTGGATGCTCGAAAATTCATACGAAGACGGATCTTCAACTCCAGAGTCCATAAAGGCGCTTGCAAATGTCTCTTGTACCTTCAGTTTCGTTCGTGGATGCTCGAAAATTCGTACGAAGACGGATCTTCAACTCCACAGTCCATAAAATCGCTTGCAAATGTTTGTGTTAGCCTCAGTTTCGATCGTGGATGCGCGAAAATTCATACGAAGACGGATCTTCAACTCCAGAGTCCATGAAGGCGCTTGCAAATGTCTCTTGTACCTTCAGTTTCGTTCGTGGATGCTCGAAAATTCATACGAAGACGGATCTTCAACTCCAGAGTCCGTAAAGGCGCTTGCAAATGTCTCTTGTACGTTCAGTTTCGTTCGTCGATGCTCGAAAATTCGTACGAAGACGGATCTTCAACTCCACAGTCCATAAAATCGCTTGCAAATGTTTGTGTTAGCCTCAGTTTCGATCGTGGATGCGCGAAAATTCATACGAAGACGGATCTTCAACTCCAGAGTCCATAAAGGCGCTTGCAAATGTCTCTTGTACATTCAGTTTCGTTCGTGGATGCTCGGAAATTCATACGAAGACGGATCTTCAACTCCAGAGTCCATAAAGGCGCTTGCAAATGTCTCTTGTACCTTCAGTTTCGTTCGTGGATGCGCGAAAATTCATACGAAGACGGATCTTCAACTCCAGAGTCCATAAAGGCGCTTGCAAATGTCTCTTGTACCTTCAGTTTCGTTCGTGGATGCTCGAAAATTCATACGAAGACGGATCTTCGACTCCAGAGTCCATAAAGATGCTTGCAAATGTCTCTTGTACCTTCAGTTTCGTTCGTGGATGCTCGAGAATTCATACGAAGACGGATCTTCAACTCCAGAGTCCATAAAGGCGCTTGCAAATGTCTCTTGTACTCTCAGTTTCGTTCGTGGATGCTCGAAAATTCATACGGAGACGGATCTTCAACTCCAGAGTCCATAAAGGGGCTTGCAAATGTCTCTTGTACTTTCAGTTTCGTTCGTGGATGCGCGAAAATTCACACGAAGACGGATCTTCAACTCCAGAGTCCATAAAGGCGCTTGCAAATGTCTCTCGTACCTTCAGTTTCGTTCGTGGATGCTCGAAAATTCATACGAAGACGGATCTTCAACTCCAGAGTCCATAAAATCGCTTGCAAATGTTTGTGTTAGCCTCAGTTTCGATCGTGGATGCGCGAAAATTCATACGAAGACGGATCTTCAACTCCGGAGTCCATAAAGTCGCTTGCAAATGTCTCTTGTACCTTCAGTTTCGTTCGTCGATGCTCGAAAATTCGTACGAAGACGGATCTTCAACTCCACAGTCCATAAAATCGCTTGCAAATGTTTGTGTTAGCCTCAGTTTCGATCGTGGATGCGCGAAAATTCATACGAAGACGGATCTTCAACTCCAGAGTCCATAAAGGCGCTTGCAAATGTCTCTTGTACATTCAGTTTCGTTCGTGGATGCTCGAAAATTCATACGAAGACGGATCTTCAACTCCAGAGTCCATAAAGGCGCTTGCAAATGTCTCTTGTACCTTCAGTTTCGTTCGTGGATGCGCGAAAATTCATACGAAGACGGATCTTCAACTCCAGAGTCCATAAAGGCGCTTGCAAATGTCTCTTGTACCTTCAGTTTCGTTCGTGGATGCTCGAAAATTCATACGAAGACGGATCTTCGACTCCAGAGTCCATAAAGATGCTTGCAAATGTCTCTTGTACCTTCAGTTTCGTTCGTGGATGCTCGAAAATTCATACGAAGACGGATCTTCAACTCCAGAGTCCATAAAGGCGCTTGCAAATGTCTCTTGTACCTTCAGTTTCGTTCGTGGATGCTCGAAAATTCATACGAAGACGGATCTTCAACTCCAGAGTCCATAAAGGCGCTTCCAAATGTCTCTTGTACCTTCAGTTTCGTTCGTGGATGCTCGAAAATTCGTACGAAGACGGATCTCCAACTCCAGAGTCGATAAAATCGCTTGCAAATGTTTGTGTTAGCCTCAGTTTCGATCGTGGATGCGCGAAAATTCATACGAAGACGGATCTTCAACTCCAGAGTCCATAAAGGCGCTTGCAAATGTCTCTTGTACCTTCAGTTTCGTTCGTGGATGCTCGAAAATTCATACGAAGACGGATCTTCAACTCCAGAGTCCATAAAGGCGCTTGCAAATGTCTCTTGTACCTTCAGTTTCGATCGTGGATGCGCGAAAATTCATACGAAGACGGATCTTCAACTCCAGAGTCCATAAAGGCGCTTGCAAATGTCTCTTGTACCTTCAGTTTCGTTCGTGGATGCTCGAAAATTCGTACGAAGACGGATCTTCAACTCCAGAGTCCATTAAATCGCTTGCAAATGTTTGTGTTAGCCTCAGTTTCGTTCGTGGATGCTCGAAAATTCGTACGAAGACGGATCTTCAACTCCAGAGTCCATAAAGGCGCTTGCAAATGTCTCTTGTACCTTCAGTTTCGTTCGTGGATGCTCGAAAATTCATACGAAGACGGATCTTCAACTCCAGAGTCCATAAAGGCGCTTGCAAATGTCTCTTGTACCTTCAGTTTCGTTCGTGGATGCGCGAAAATTCACACGAAGACGGATCTTCAACTCCAGAGTCCATAAAGGCGCTTGCAAATGTCTCTTGTACCTTCAGTTTCGTTCGTGGATGCTCGAAAATTCGTACGAAGACGGATCTTCAACTCCACAGTCCATAAAATCGCTTGCAAATGTTTGTGTTAGCCTCAGTTTCGATCGTGGATGCGCGACAATTCATACGAAAACGGATCTTCAACTCCAGAGTCCATAAAGGCGCTTGCAAATGTCTCTTGTACCTTCAGTTTCGTTCGTGGATGCTCGAAAATTCATACGAAGACGGATCTTCAACTCCAGAGTCCATAAAGGCGCTTGCAAATGTCTCTTGTACCTTCAGTTTCGTTCGTGGATGCTCGAAAATTCGTACGAAGACGGATCTTCAACTCCACAGTCCATAAAATCGCTTGCAAATGTTTGTGTTAGCCTCAGTTTCGATCGTGGATGCGCGAAAATTCATACGAAGACGGATCTTCAACTCCAGAGTCCATAAAGGCGCTTGCAAATGTCTCTTGTACCTTCAGTTTCGTTCGTGGATGCTCGAAAATTCATACGAAGACGGATCTTCAACTCCAGAGTCCGTAAAGGCGCTTGCAAATGTCTCTTGTACGTTCAGTTTCGTTCGTCGATGCTCGAAAATCCGTACGAAGACGGATCTTCAACTCCACAGTCCATAAAATCGCTTGCAAATGTTTGTGTTAGCCTCAGTTTCGATCGTGGATGCGCGAAAATTCATACGAAGACGGATCTTCAACTCCAGAGTCCATAAAGGCGCTTGCAAATGTCTCTTGTACATTCAGTTTCGTTCGTGGATGCTCGAAAATTCATACGAAGACGGATCTTCAACTCCAGAGTCCATAAAGGCGCTTGCAAATGTCTCTTGTACCTTCAGTTTCGTTCGTGGATGCTCGAAAATTCATACGAAGACGGATCTTCGACTCCAGAGTCCATAAAGATGCTTGCAAATGTCTCTTGTATCTTCAGTTTCGTTCGTGGATGCTCGAAAATTCATACGAAGACGGATCTTCAACTCCAGAGTCCATAAAGGCGCTTGCAAATGTCTCTTGTACTCTCAGTTTCGTTCGTGGATGCTCGAAAATTCATACGGAGACGGATCTTCAACTCCAGAGTCCATAAAGGGGCTTGCAAATGTCTCTTGTACTTTCAGTTTCGTTCGTGGATGCGCGAAAATTCACACGAAGACGGATCTTCAACTCCAGAGTCCATAAAGGCGCTTGCAAATGTCTCTTGTACCTTCAGTTTCGTTCGTGGATGCTCGAAAATTCATACGAAGACGGATCTTCAACTCCAGAGTCCATAAAATCGCTTGCAAATGTTTGTGTTAGCCTCAGTTTCGATCGTGGATGCGCGAAAATTCATACGAAGACGGATCTTCAACTCCAAAGTCCATAAAGGCGCTTGCAAATGTCTCTTGTACCTTCAGTTTCGATCGTGGAAGCTCGAAAATTCATACGAAGACGGATCTTTGACTCCAGAGTCCATAAAGGTGCTTGCAAATTTCTTTTGTACCTTCAGTTTCGTTCGTGGATGCTCGAAAATTCATACGAAGACGGATCTTCAACTCCAGAGTCCATAAAGGCGCTTGCGAATGTCTCTTGTACCTTCAGTTTCGTTCGTGGATGCTCGAAAATTCGTACGAAGACGAATCTTCAACTCCAGAAACCATAAAGGCGCTCGCAAATGCCTCTTGTACCTCCAGTTTCGTTCGCTGATGCTCGAAAATTCATACGAAGACGGATCTTCAACTCCAGAGTCCATAAAGGCGCTTGCAAATGTCTCTTGTACCTTCAGTTTCGTTCGTGGATGCGCGAAAATTCACACGAAGACGGATCTTCAACTCCAGAGTCCATAAAGGCGCTTGCAAATGTCTCTTGTACCTTCAGTTTCGTTCGTGGATGCTCGAAAATTCGTACGAAGACGGATCTTCAACTCCAGAGTCCATAAAGGCGCTTGCAAATGTCTCTTGTACCTTCAGTTTCGTTCGTGGATGCTCGAAAATTCATACGAAGACGGATTTTCAACTCCAGAGTCCATAAAGGCGCTTGCAAATGTCTCTTGTACCTTCAGTTTCGTTCGTGGATGCTCGAAAATTCGTACGAAGACGGATCTTCAACTCCACAGTCCATAAAATCGCTTGCAAATGTTTGTGTTAGCCTCAGTTTCGATCGTGGATGCGCGAAAATTCATACGAAAACGGATCTTCAACTCCAGAGTCCATGAAGGCGCTTGCAAATGTCTCTTGTACCTTCAGTTTCGTTCGTGGATGCTCGAAAATTCATACGAAGACGGATCTTCAACTCCAGAGTCCATAAAGGCGCTTGCAAATGTCTCTTGTACCTTCAGTTTCGTTCGTGGATGCGCGAAAATTCACACGAAGACGGATCTTCAACTCCAGAGTCCATAAAGGCGCTTGCAAATGTCTCTTGTACCTTCAGTTTCGTTCGTGGATGCTCGAAAATTCGTACGAAGACGGATCTTCAACTCCACAGTCCATAAAATCGCTTGCAAATGTTTGTGTTAGCCTCAGTTTCGATCGTGGATGCGCGACAATTCATACGAAAACGGATCTTCAACTCCAGAGTCCATAAAGGCGCTTGCAAATGTCTCTTGTACCTTCAGTTTCGTTCGTGGATGCTCGAAAATTCATACGAAGACGGATCTTCAACTCCAGAGTCCATAAAGGCGCTTGCAAATGTCTCTTGTACCTTCAGTTTCGTTCGTGGATGCTCGAAAATTCGTACGAAGACGGATCTTCAACTCCACAGTCCATAAAATCGCTTGCAAATGTTTGTGTTAGCCTCAGTTTCGATCGTGGATGCGCGAAAATTCATACGAAGACGGATCTTCAACTCCAGAGTCCATAAAGGCGCTTGCAAATGTCTCTTGTACCTTCAGTTTCGTTCGTGGATGCTCGAAAATTCATACGAAGACGGATCTTCAACTCCAGAGTCCGTAAAGGCGCTTGCAAATGTCTCTTGTACGTTCAGTTTCGTTCGTCGATGCTCGAAAATTCGTACGAAGACGGATCTTCAACTCCACAGTCCATAAAATCGCTTGCAAATGTTTGTGTTAGCCTCAGTTTCGATCGTGGATGCGCGAAAATTCATACGAAAACGGATCTTCAACTCCAGAGTCCATGAAGGCGCTTGCAAATGTCTCTTGTACCTTCAGTTTCGTTCGTGGATGCTCGAAAATTCATACGAAGACGGATCTTCAACTCCAGAGTCCATAAAGGCGCTTGCAAATGTCTCTTGTACCTTCAGTTTCGTTCGTGGATGCGCGAAAATTCACACGAAGACGGATCTTCAACTCCAGAGTCCATAAAGGCGCTTGCAAATGTCTCTTGTACCTTCAGTTTCGTTCGTGGATGCTCGAAAATTCGTACGAAGACGGATCTTCAACTCCACAGTCCATAAAATCGCTTGCAAATGTTTGTATTAGCCTCAGTTTCGATCGTGGATGCGCGACAATTCATACGAAAACGGATCTTCAACTCCAGAGTCCATAAAGGCGCTTGCAAATGTCTCTTGTACCTTCAGTTTCGTTCGTGGATGCTCGAAAATTCATACGAAGACGGATCTTCAACTCCAGAGTCCATAAAGGCGCTTGCAAATGTCTCTTGTACCTTCAGTTTCGTTCGTGGATGCTCGAAAATTCGTACGAAGACGGATCTTCAACTCCACAGTCCATAAAATCGCTTGCAAATGTTTGTGTTAGCCTCAGTTTCGATCGTGGATGCGCGAAAATTCATACGAAGACGGATCTTCAACTCCAGAGTCCATAAAGGCGCTTGCAAATGTCTCTTGTACCTTCAGTTTCGTTCGTGGATGCTCGAAAATTCATACGAAGACGGATCTTCAACTCCAGAGTCCGTAAAGGCGCTTGCAAATGTCTCTTGTACGTTCAGTTTCGTTGGTCGATGCTCGAAAATTCGTACGAAGACGGATCTTCAACTCCAGAGTCCATAAAGGCGCTTGCAAATGTCTCTTGTACATTCAGTTTCGTTCGTGGATGCTCGAAAATTCATACGAAGACGGATCTTCAACTCCAGAGTCCATAAAGGCGCTTGCAAATGTCTCTTGTACCTTCAGTTTCGTTCGTGGATGCGCGAAAATTCATACGAAGACGGATCTTCAACTCCAGAGTCCATAAAGGCGCTTGCAAATGTCTCTTGTACCTTCAGTTTCGTTCGTGGATGCTCGAAAATTCATACGAAGACGGATCTTCGACTCCAGAGTCCATAAAGATGCTTGCAAATGTCTCTTGTACCTTCAGTTTCGTTCGTGGATGCTCGAGAATTCATACGAAGACGGATCTTCAACTCCAGAGTCCATAAAGGCGCTTGCAAATGTCTCTTGTACTCTCAGTTTCGTTCGTGGATGCTCGAAAATTCATACGGAGACGGATCTTCAACTCCAGAGTCCATAAAGGGGCTTGCAAATGTCTCTTGTACTTTCAGTTTCGTTCGTGGATGCGCGAAAATTCACACGAAGACGGATCTTCAACTCCAGAGTCCATAAAGGCGCTTGCAAATGTCTCTTGTACCTTCAGTTTCGTTCGTGGATGCTCGAAAATTCATACGAAGACGGATCTTCAACTCCAGAGTCCATAAAATCGCTTGCAAATGTTTGTGTTAGCCTCAGTTTCGATCGTGGATGCGCGAAAATTCATACGAAGACGGATCTTCAACTCCAGAGTCCATAAAGGCGCTTGCAAATGTCTCTTGTACCTTCAGTTTCGTTCGTCGATGCTCGAAAATTCGTACGAAGACGGATCTTCAACTCCACAGTCCATAAAATCGCTTGCAAATGTTTGTGTTAGCCTCAGTTTCGATCGTGGATGCGCGAAAATTCATACGAAGACGGATCTTCAACTCCAGAGTCCATAAAGGCGCTTGCAAATGTCTCTTGTACATTCAGTTTCGTTCGTGGATGCTCGAAAATTCATACGAAGACGGATCTTCAACTCCAGAGTCCATAAAGGCGCTTGCAAATGTCTCTTGTACCTTCAGTTTCGTTCGTGGATGCTCGAAAATTCATACGAAGACGGATCTTCGACTCCAGAGTCCATAAAGATGCTTGCAAATGTCTCTTGTACCTTCAGTTTCGTTCGTGGATGCTCGAAAATTCATACGAAGACGGATCTTCGACTCCAGAGTCCATAAAGGCGCTTGCAAATGTCTCTTGTACCTTCAGTTTCGTTCGTGGATGCTCGAAAATTCATACGAAGACGGATCTTCAACTCCAGAGTCCATAAAGGCGCTTCCAAATGTCTCTTGTACCTTCAGTTTCGTTCGTGGATGCTCGAAAATTCGTACGAAGACGGATCTCCAACTCCAGAGTCGATAAAATCGCTTGCAAATGTTTGTGTTAGCCTCAGTTTCGATCGTGGATGCGCGAAAATTCATACGAAGACGGATCTTCAACTCCAGAGTCCATAAAGGCGCTTGCAAATGTCTCTTGTACCTTCAGTTTCGTTCGTGGATGCTCGAAAATTCATACGAAGACGGACCTTCAACTCCAGAGTCCATAAAGGCGCTTGCAAATGTCTCTTGTACCTTCAGTTTCGATCGTGGATGCGCGAAAATTCATACGAAGACGGATCTTCAACTCCAGAGTCCATAAAGGCGCTTGCAAATGTCTCTTGTACCTTCAGTTTCGTTCGTGGATGCTCGAAAATTCGTACGAAGACGGATCTTCAACTCCAGAGTCCATTAAATCGCTTGCAAATGTTTGTGTTAGCCTCAGTTTCGATCGTGAATGCGCGAAAATTCATACGAAGACGGATCTTCAACTCCAGAGTCCATAAAGGCGCTTGCAAATGTCTCTTGTACCTTCAGTTTCGTTCGTGGATGCTCGAAAATTCGTACGAAGACGGATCTTCAACTCCAGAGTCCATAAAGGCGCTTGCAAATGTCTCTTGTACCTTCAGTTTCGTTCGTGGATGCTCGAAAATTCGTACGAAGACGGATCTTCAACTCCAGAGTCCATAAAGGCGCTTGCAAATGTCTCTTGTACCTTCAGTTTCGATCGTGGAAGCTCGAAAATCCATACGAAGACGGATCTTTGACCCCAGAGTCCATAAAGGTGCTTGCAAATTTCTTTTGTACCTTCAGTTTCGTTCGTGGATGCTCGAAAATTCATACGAAGACGGATCTTCAACTCCAGAGTCCATAAAGGCGCTTGCAAATGTCTCTTGTACCTTCAGTTTCGTTCGTGGATGCTCGAAAATTCGTACGGAGACGAATCTTCAACTCCAGAAACCATAAAGGCGCTCGCAAATGCCTCTTGTACCTCCAGTTTCGTTCGCTGATGCTCGAAAATTCATACGAAGACGGATCTTCAACTCCAGAGTCCATAAAGGCGCTTGCAAATGTCTCTTGTACCTTCAGTTTCGTTCGTGGATGCGCGAAAATTCACACGAAGACGGATCTTCAACTCCAGAGTCCATAAAGGCGCTTGCAAATGTCTCTTGTACCTTCAGTTTCGTTCGTGGATGCTCGAAAATTCGTACGAAGACGGATCTTCAACTCCAGAGTCCATAAAGGCGCTTGCAAATGTCTCTTGTACCTTCAGTTTCGTTCGTGGATGCTCGAAAATTCATACGAAGACGGATTTTCAACTCCAGAGTTCATAATGGCGCTTGCAAATGTCTCTTGTACCTTCAGTTTCGTTCGTGGATGCTCGAAAATTCATACGAAGACGGATCTTCAACTCCAGAGTCCATAAAGGCGCTTGCAAATGTCTCTTGTACCTTCAGTTTCGTTCGTGGATGCGCGAAAATTCACACGAAGACGGATCTTCAACTCCAGAGTCCATAAAGGCGCTTGCAAATGTCTCTTGTACCTTCAGTTTCGTTCGTGGATGCTCGAAAATTCGTACGAAGACGGATCTTCAACTCCACAGTCCATAAAATCGCTTGCAAATGTTTGTGTTAGCCTCAGTTTCGATCGTGGATGCGCGACAATTCATACGAAAACGGATCTTCAACTCCAGAGTCCATAAAGGCGCTTGCAAATGTCTCTTGTACCTTCAGTTTCGTTCGTGGATGCTCGAAAATTCATACGAAGACGGATCTTCAACTCCAGAGTCCATAAAGGCGCTTGCAAATGTCTCTTGTACCTTCAGTTTCGTTCGTGGATGCTCGAAAATTCGTACGAAGACGGATCTTCAACTCCACAGTCCATAAAATCGCTTGCAAATGTTTGTGTTAGCCTCAGTTTCGATCGTGGATGCGCGAAAATTCATACGAAGACGGATCTTCAACTCCAGAGTCCATAAAGGCGCTTGCAAATGTCTCTTGTACCTTCAGTTTCGTTCGTGGATGCTCGAAAATTCATACGAAGACGGATCTTCAACTCCAGAGTCCGTAAAGGCGCTTGCAAATGTCTCTTGTACGTTCAGTTTCGTTCGTCGATGCTCGAAAATTCGTACGAAGACGGATCTTCAACTCCACAGTCCATAAAATCGCTTGCAAATGTTTGTGTTAGCCTCAGTTTCGATCGTGGATGCGCGAAAATTCATACGAAGACGGATCTTCAACTCCAGAGTCCATAAAGGCGCTTGCAAATGTCTCTTGTACCTTCAGTTTCGTTCGTCGATGCTCGAAAATTCGTACGAAGACGGATCTTCAACTCCACAGTCCATAAAATCGCTTGCAAATGTTTGTGTTAGCCTCAGTTTCGATCGTGGATGCGCGAAAATTCATACGAAGACGGATCTTCAACTCCAGAGTCCATAAAGGCGCTTGCAAATGTCTCTTGTACATTCAGTTTCGTTCGTGGATGCTCGAAAATTCATACGAAGACGGATCTTCAACTCCAGAGTCCATAAAGGCGCTTGCAAATGTCTCTTGTACCTTCAGTTTCGTTCGTGGATGCTCGAAAATTCATACGAAGACGGATCTTCGACTCCAGAGTCCATAAAGATGCTTGCAAATGTCTCTTGTACCTTCAGTTTCGTTCGTGGATGCTCGAAAATTCATACGAAGACGGATCTTCAACTCCAGAGTCCATAAAGGCGCTTGCAAATGTCTCTTGTACCTTCACTTTCGTTCGTGGATGCTCGAAAATTCATACGAAGACGGATCTTCAACTCCAGAGTCCATAAAGGCGCTTCCAAATGTCTCTTGTACCTTCAGTTTCGTTCGTGGATGCTCGAAAATTCGTACGAAGACGGATCTCCAACTCCAGAGTCGATAAAATCGCTTGCAAATGTTTGTGTTAGCCTCAGTTTCGATCGTGGATGCGCGAAAATTCATACGAAGACGGATCTTCAACTCCAGAGTCCATAAAGGCGCTTGCAAATGTCTCTTGTACCTTCAGTTTCGTTCGTGGATGCTCGAAAATTCATACGAAGACGGATCTTCAACTCCAGAGTCCATAAAGGCGCTTGCAAATGTCTCTTGTACCTTCAGTTTCGATCGTGGATGCGCGAAAATTCATACGAAGACGGATCTTCAACTCCAGAGTCCATAAAGGCGCTTGCAAATGTCTCTTGTACCTTCAGTTTCGTTCGTGGATGCTCGAAAATTCGTACGAAGACGGATCTTCAACTCCAGAGTCCATTAAATCGCTTGCAAATGTTTGTGTCAGCCTCAGTTTCGATCGTGAATGCGCGAAAATTCATACGAAGACGGATCTTCAACTCCAGAGTCCATAAAGGCGCTTGCAAATGTCTCTTGTACCTTCAGTTTCGTTCGTGGATGCTCGAAAATTCGTACGAAGACGGATCTTCAACTCCAGAGTCCATAAAGGCGCTTGCAAATGTCTCTTGTACCTTCAGTTTCGTTCGTGGATGCTGGAAAATTCGTACGAAGACGGATCTTCAACTCCAGAGTCCATAAAGGCGCTTGCAAATGTCTCTTGTACCTTCAGTTTCGATCGTGGAAGCTCGAAAATCCATACGAAGACGGATCTTTGACCCCAGAGTCCATAAAGGTGCTTGCAAATTTCTTTTGTACCTTCAGTTTCGTTCGTGGATGCTCGAAAATTCATACGAAGACGGATCTCCAACTCCAGAGTCCATAAAGGCGCTTGCAAATGTCTCTTGTACCTTCAGTTTCGTTCGTGGATGCTCGAAAATTCGTACGAAGACGAATCTTCAACTCCAGAAACCATAAAGGCGCTCGCAAATGCCTCTTGTACCTCCAGTTTCGTTCGCTGATGCTCGAAAATTCATACGAAGACGGATCTTCAACTCCAGAGTCCATAAAGGCGCTTGCAAATGTCTCTTGTACCTTCAGTTTCGTTCGTGGATGCGCGAAAATTCACACGAAGACGGATCTTCAACTCCAGAGTCCATAAAGGCGCTTGCAAATGTCTCTTGTACCTTCAGTTTCGTTCGTGGATGCTCGAAAATTCGTACGAAGACGGATCTTCAACTCCAGAGTCCATAAAGGCGCTTGCAAATGTCTCTTGTACCTTCAGTTTCGTTCGTGGATGCTCGAAAATTCATACGAAGACGGATTTTGAACTCCAGAGTCCATAAAGGCGCTTGCAAATGTCTCTTGTACCTTCAGTTTCGTTCGTGGATGCTCGAAAATTCGTACGAAGACGGATCTTCAACTCCACAGTCCATAAAATCGCTTGCAAATGTTTGTGTTAGCCTCAGTTTCGATCGTGGATGCGCGAAAATTCATACGAAAACGGATCTTCAACTCCAGAGTCCATGAAGGCGCTTGCAAATGTCTCTTGTACCTTCAGTTTCGTTCGTGGATGCTCGAAAATTCATACGAAGACGGATCTTCAACTCCAGAGTCCATAAAGGCGCTTGCAAATGTCTCTTGTACCTTCAGTTTCGTTCGTGGATGCGCGAAAATTCACACGAAGACGGATCTTCAACTCCAGAGTCCATAAAGGCGCTTGCAAATGTCTCTTGTACCTTCAGTTTCGTTCGTGGATGCTCGAAAATTCGTACGAAGACGGATCTTCAACTCCACAGTCCATAAAATCGCTTGCAAATGTTTGTGTTAGCCTCAGTTTCGATCGTGGATGCGCGACAATTCATACGAAAACGGATCTTCAACTCCAGAGTCCATAAAGGCGCTTGCAAATGTCTCTTGTACCTTCAGTTTCGTTCGTGGATGCTCGAAAATTCATACGAAGACGGATCTTCAACTCCAGAGTCCATAAAGGCGCTTGCAAATGTCTCTTGTACCTTCAGTTTCGTTCGTGGATGCTCGAAAATTCGTA
Organism: Phymatocera aterrima; assembly: GCA_963170745.1. Taxonomy (NCBI): domain Eukaryota; kingdom Metazoa; phylum Arthropoda; class Insecta; order Hymenoptera; family Tenthredinidae; genus Phymatocera; species Phymatocera aterrima. The sequence continues at coordinate 422,941 of CAUJGY010000194.1, forward strand.
CGAAGACGGATCTTCAACTCCACAGTCCATAAAATCGCTTGCAAATGTTTGTGTTAGCCTCAGTTTCGATCGTGGATGCGCGAAAATTCATACGAAGACGGATCTTCAACTCCAGAGTCCATAAAGGCGCTTGCAAATGTCTCTTGTACCTTCAGTTTCGTTCGTGGATGCTCGAAAATTCATACGAAGACGGATCTTCAACTCCAGAGTCCATAAAGGCGCTTGCAAATGTCTCTTGTACCTTCAGTTTCGTTCGTCGATGCTCGAAAATTCGTACGAAGACGGATCTTCAACTCCACAGTCCATAAAATCGCTTGCAAATGTTTGTGTTAGCCTCAGTTTCGATCGTGGATGCGCGAAAATTCATACGAAGACGGATCTTCAACTCCAGAGTCCATAAAGGCGCTTGCAAATGTCTCTTGTACATTCAGTTTCGTTCGTGGATGCTCGAAAATTCATACGAAGACGGATCTTCAACTCCAGAGTCCATAAAGGCGCTTGCAAATGTCTCTTGTACCTTCAGTTTCGTTCGTGGATGCGCGAAAATTCATACGAAGACGGATCTTCAACTCCAGAGTCCATAAAGGCGCTTGCAAATGTCTCTTGTACCTTCAGTTTCGTTCGTGGATGCTCGAAAATTCATACGAAGACGGATCTTCGACTCCAGAGTCCATGAAGATGCTTGCAAATGTCTCTTGTACCTTCAGTTTCGATCGTGGAAGCTCGAAAATTCATACGAAGACGGATCTTTGACTCCAGAGTCCATAAAGGTGCTTGCAAATTTCTTTTGTACCTTCAGTTTCGTTCGTGGAAGCTCGAAAATTCATACGAAGACGGATCTTCAACTCCAGAGTCCATAAAGGCGCTTGCAAATGTCTCTTGTACCTTCAGTTTCGTTCGTGGATGCTCGAAAATTCGTACGAAGACGGATCTTCAACTCCACAGTCCATAAAATCGCTTGCAAATGTTTGTGTTAGCCTCAGTTTCGATCGCGGATGCGCGAAAATTCATACGAAGACGGATCTTCAACTCCAGAGTCCATAAAGGCGCTTGCAAATGTCTCTTGTACCTTCAGTTTCGTTCGTGGATGCTCGAAAATTCGTACGAAGACGGATCTTCAACTCCAGAGTCCATAAAGGCGCTTGCAAATGTCTCTTGTACCTTCAGTTTCGATCGTGGGAGCTCGAAAATTCATACGAAGACGGATCTTTGACTCCAGAGTCCATAAAGGTGCTTGCAAATTTCTTTTGTACCTTCAGTTTCGTTCGTGGATGCTCGAAAATTCATACGAAGACGAATCTTCAACTCCAGAGTCCATAAAGGCGCTTGCAAATGTCTCTTGTACCTTCAGTTTCGTTCGTGGATGCTCGAAAATTCATACGAAGACGGATCTTCAACTCCAGAGTCCATAAAGGCGCTTCCAAATGTCTCTTGTACCTTCAGTTTCGTTCGTGGATGCTCGAAAATTCATACGAAGACAGATCTTCAACTCCAGAGTCCATAAAGGCGCTTGCAAATGTCTCTTGTACCTTCAGTTTCGTTCGTGGATGCTCGAAAATTCATACGAAGACGGATCTTCAACTCCAGAGTCCATGAAGGCGCTTGCAAATGTCTCTTGTACCTTCAGTTTCGTTCGTGGATGCTCGAAAATTCGTACGAAGACGGATCTTCAACTCCACAGTCCATAAAATCGCTTGCAAATGTTTGTGTTAGCCTCAGTTTCGATCGTGGATGTGCGAAAATTCATACGAAGACGGATCTTCAACTCCAGAGTCCATAAAGGCGCTTGCAAATGTCTCTTGTACCTTCAGTTTCGTTCGTGGATGCTCGAAAATTCGTACGAAGACGGATCTTCAACTCCAGAGTCCATAAAGGCGCTTGCAAATGTCTCTTGTACCTTCAGTTTCGATCGTGGAAGCTCGAAAATTCATACGAAGACGGATCTTTGACTCCAGAGTCCATAAAGGTGCTTGCAAATTTCTTTTGTACCTTCAGTTTCGTTCGTGGATGCTCGAAAATTCATACGAAGACGGATCTTCAACTCCAGAGTCCATAAAGGCGCTTGCAAATGTCTCTTGTACCTTCAGTTTCGTTCGTGGATGCTCGAAAATTCGTACGAAGACGGATCTTCAACTCCAGAGTCCATAAAGGCGCTTGCAAATGTCTCTTGTACCTTCAGTTTCGTTCGTGGATGCTCGAAAATTCATACGAAGACGGATTTTCAACTCCAGAGTCCATAAAGGCGCTTGCAAATGTCTCTTGTACCTTCAGTTTCGTTCGTGGATGCTCGAAAATTCGTACGAAGACGGATCTTCAACTCCACAGTCCATAAAATCGCTTGCAAATGTTTGTGTTAGCCTCAGTTTCGATCGTGGATGCGCGAAAATTCATACGAAAACGGATCTTCAACTCCAGAGTCCATGAAGGCGCTTGCAAATGTCTCTTGTACCTTCAGTTTCGTTCGTGGATGCTCGAAAATTCATACGAAGACGGATCTTCAACTCCAGAGTCCATAAAGGCGCTTGCAAATGTCTCTTGTACCTTCAGTTTCGTTCGTGGATGCGCGAAAATTCACACGAAGACGGATCTTCAACTCCAGAGTCCATAAAGGCGCTTGCAAATGTCTCTTGTACCTTCAGTTTCGTTCGTGGATGCTCGAAAATTCGTACGAAGACGGATCTTCAACTCCACAGTCCATAAAATCGCTTGCAAATGTTTGTGTTAGCCTCAGTTTCGAGCGTGGATGCGCGACAATTCATACGAAAACGGATCTCCAACTCCAGAGTCCATAAAGGCGCTTGCAAATGTCTCTTGTACCTTCAGTTTCGTTCGTGGATGCTCGAAAATTCATACGAAGACGGATCTTCAACTCCAGAGTCCATAAAGGCGCTTGCAAATGTCTCTTGTACCTCCAGTTTCGTTCGTGGATGCTCGAAAATTCGTACGAAGACGGATCTTCAACTCCACAGTCCATAAAATCGCTTGCAAATGTTTGTGTTAGCCTCAGTTTCGATCGTGGATGCGCGAAAATTCATACGAAGACGGATCTTCAACTCCAGAGTCCATAAAGGCGCTTGCAAATGTCTCTTGTACCTTCAGTTTCGTTCGTGGATGCTCGAAAATTCATACGAAGACGGATCTTCAACTCCAGAGTCCATAAAGGCGCTTGCAAATGTCTCTTGTACCTTCAGTTTCGTTCGTCGATGCTCGAAAATTCGTACGAAGACGGATCTTCAACTCCACAGTCCATAAAATCGCTTGCAAATGTTTGTGTTAGCCTCAGTTTCGATCGTGGATGCGCGAAAATTCATACGAAGACGGATCTTCAACTCCAGAGTCCATAAAGGCGCTTGCAAATGTCTCTTGTACATTCAGTTTCGTTCGTGGATGCTCGAAAATTCATACGAAGACGGATCTTCAACTCCAGAGTCCATAAAGGCGCTTGCAAATGTCTCTTGTACCTTCAGTTTCGTTCGTGGATGCGCGAAAATTCATACGAAGACGGATCTTCAACTCCAGAGTCCATAAAGGCGCTTGCAAATGTCTCTTGTACCTTCAGTTTCGTTCGTGGATGCTCGAAAATTCATACGAAGACGGATCTTCGACTCCAGAGTCCATGAAGATGCTTGCAAATGTCTCTTGTACCTTCAGTTTCGATCGTGGAAGCTCGAAAATTCATACGAAGACGGATCTTTGACTCCAGAGTCCATAAAGGTGCTTGCAAATTTCTTTTGTACCTTCAGTTTCGTTCGTGGAAGCTCGAAAATTCATACGAAGACGGATCTTCAACTCCAGAGTCCATAAAGGCGCTTGCAAATGTCTCTTGTACCTTCAGTTTCGTTCGTGGATGCTCGAAAATTCGTACGAAGACGGATCTTCAACTCCACAGTCCATAAAATCGCTTGCAAATGTTTGTGTTAGCCTCAGTTTCGATCGCGGATGCGCGAAAATTCATACGAAGACGGATCTTCAACTCCAGAGTCCATAAAGGCGCTTGCAAATGTCTCTTGTACCTTCAGTTTCGTTCGTGGATGCTCGAAAATTCGTACGAAGACGGATCTTCAACTCCAGAGTCCATAAAGGCGCTTGCAAATGTCTCTTGTACCTTCAGTTTCGATCGTGGGAGCTCGAAAATTCATACGAAGACGGATCTTTGACTCCAGAGTCCATAAAGGTGCTTGCAAATTTCTTTTGTACCTTCAGTTTCGTTCGTGGATGCTCGAAAATTCATACGAAGACGGATCTTCAACTCCAGAGTCCATAAAGGCGCTTGCAAATGTCTCTTGTACCTTCAGTTTCGTTCGTGGATGCTCGAAAATTCATACGAAGACGGATCTTCAACTCCAGAGTCCATAAAGGCGCTTCCAAATGTCTCTTGTACCTTCAGTTTCGTTCGTGGATGCTCGAAAATTCATACGAAGACAGATCTTCAACTCCAGAGTCCATAAAGGCGCTTGCAAATGTCTCTTGTACCTTCAGTTTCGTTCGTGGATGCTCGAAAATTCATACGAAGACGGATCTTCAACTCCAGAGTCCATGAAGGCGCTTGCAAATGTCTCTTGTACCTTCAGTTTCGTTCGTGGATGCTCGAAAATTCGTACGAAGACGGATCTTCAACTCCACAGTCCATAAAATCGCTTGCAAATGTTTGTGTTAGCCTCAGTTTCGATCGTGGATGTGCGAAAATTCATACGAAGACGGATCTTCAACTCCAGAGTCCATAAAGGCGCTTGCAAATGTCTCTTGTACCTTCAGTTTCGTTCGTGGATGCTCGAAAATTCGTACGAAGACGGATCTTCAACTCCAGAGTCCATAAAGGCGCTTGCAAATGTCTCTTGTACCTTCAGTTTCGATCGTGGAAGCTCGAAAATTCATACGAAGACGGATCTTTGACTCCAGAGTCCATAAAGGTGCTTGCAAATTTCTTTTGTACCTTCAGTTTCGTTCGTGGATGCTCGAAAATTCATACGAAGACGGATCTTCAACTCCAGAGTCCATAAAGGCGCTTGCAAATGTCTCTTGTACCTTCAGTTTCGTTCGTGGATGCTCGAAAATTCGTACGAAGACGGATCTTCAACTCCAGAGTCCATAAAGGCGCTTGCAAATGTCTCTTGTACCTTCAGTTTCGTTCGTGGATGCTCGAAAATTCATACGAAGACGGATTTTCAACTCCAGAGTCCATGAAGGCGCTTGCAAATGTCTCTTGTACCTTCAGTTTCGTTCGTGGATGCTCGAAAATTCGTACGAAGACGGATCTTCAACTCCACAGTCCATAAAATCGCTTGCAAATGTTTGTGTTAGCCTCAGTTTCGATCGTGGATGCGCGAAAATTCATACGAAAACGGATCTTCAACTCCAGAGTCCATGAAGGCGCTTGCAAATGTCTCTTGTACCTTCAGTTTCGTTCGTGGATGCTCGAAAATTCATACGAAGACGGATCTTCAACTCCAGAGTCCATAAAGGCGCTTGCAAATGTCTCTTGTACCTTCAGTTTCGTTCGTGGATGCGCGAAAATTCACACGAAGACGGATCTTCAACTCCAGAGTCCATAAAGGCGCTTGCAAATGTCTCTTGTACCTTCAGTTTCGTTCGTGGATGCTCGAAAATTCGTACGAAGACGGATCTTCAACTCCACAGTCCATAAAATCGCTTGCAAATGTTTGTGTTAGCCTCAGTTTCGAGCGTGGATGCGCGACAATTCATACGAAAACGGATCTCCAACTCCAGAGTCCATAAAGGCGCTTGCAAATGTCTCTTGTACCTTCAGTTTCGTTCGTGGATGCTCGAAAATTCATACGAAGACGGATCTTCAACTCCAGAGTCCATAAAGGCGCTTGCAAATGTCTCTTGTACCTTCAGTTTCGTTCGTGGATGCTCGAAAATTCGTACGAAGACGGATCTTCAACTCCACAGTCCATAAAATCGCTTGCAAATGTTTGTGTTAGCCTCAGTTTCGATCGTGGATGCGCGAAAATTCATACGAAGACGGATCTTCAACTCCAGAGTCCATAAAGGCGCTTGCAAATGTCTTTTGTACCTTCAGTTTCGTTCGTCGATGCTCGAAAATTCGTACGAAGACGGATCTTCAACTCCACAGTCCATAAAATCGCTTGCAAATGTTTGTGTTAGCCTCAGTTTCGATCGTGGATGCGCGAAAATTCATACGAAGACGGATCTTCAACTCCAGAGTCCATAAAGGCGCTTGCAAATGTCTCTTGTACATTCAGTTTCGTTCGTGGATGCTCGAAAATTCATACGAAGACGGATCTTCAACTCCAGAGTCCATAAAGGCGCTTGCAAATGTCTCTTGTACCTTCAGTTTCGTTCGTGGATCCGCGAAAATTCATACGAAGACGGATCTTCAACTCCAGAGTCCATAAAGGCGCTTGCAAATGTCTCTTGTACCTTCAGTTTCGTTCGTGGATGCTCGAAAATTCATACGAAGACGGATCTTCGACTCCAGAGTCCATGAAGATGCTTGCAAATGTCTCTTGTACCTTCAGTTTCGATCGTGGAAGCTCGAAAATTCATACGAAGACGGATCTTTGACTCCAGAGTCCATAAAGGTGCTTGCAAATTTCTTTTGTACCTTCAGTTTCGTTCGTGGAAGCTCGAAAATTCATACGAAGACGGATCTTCAACTCCAGAGTCCATAAAGGCGCTTGCAAATGTCTCTTGTACCTTCAGTTTCGTTCGTGGATGCTCGAAAATTCGTACGAAGACGGATCTTCAACTCCACAGTCCATAAAATCGCTTGCAAATGTTTGTGTTAGCCTCAGTTTCGATCGCGGATGCGCGAAAATTCATACGAAGACGGATCTTCAACTCCAGAGTCCATAAAGGCGCTTGCAAATGTCTCTTGTACCTTCAGTTTCGTTCGTGGATGCTCGAAAATTCGTACGAAGACGGATCTTCAACTCCAGAGTCCATAAAGGCGCTTGCAAATGTCTCTTGTCCCTTCAGTTTCGATCGTGGGAGCTCGAAAATTCATACGAAGACGGATCTTTGACTCCAGAGTCCATAAAGGTGCTTGCAAATTTCTTTTGTACCTTCAGTTTCGTTCGTGGATGCTCGAAAATTCATACGAAGAGGGATCTTCAACTCCAGAGTCCATAAAGGCGCTTGCAAATGTCTCTTGTACCTTCAGTTTCGTTCGTGGATGCTCGAAAATTCATACGAAGACGGATCTTCAACTCCAGAGTCCATAAAGGCGCTTCCAAATGTCTCTTGTACCTTCAGTTTCGTTCGTGGATGCTCGAAAATTCGTACGAAGACGGATCCCCAACTCCAGAGTCGATAAATTCGCTTGCAAATGTTTGTGTTAGCCTCAGTTTCGATCGTGGATGCGCGAAAATTCATACGAAGACGGATCTTCAACTCCAGAGTCCATAAAGGCGCTTGCAAATGTCTCTTGTACCTTCAGTTTCGTTCGTGGATGCTCGAAAATTCATACGAAGACGGATCTTCAACTCCAGAGTCCATAAAGGCGCTTGCAAATGTCTCTTGTACCTTCAGTTTCCTTCGTGGATGCTCGAAAATTCGTACGAAGACGGATCTTCAACTCCACAGTCCATAAAATCGCTTGCAAATGTTTGTGTTAGCCTCAGTTTCGATCGTGGATGTGCGAAAATTCATACGAAGACGGATCTTCAACTCCAGAGTCCATAAAGGCGCTTGCAAATGTCTCTTGTACCTTCAGTTTCGTTCGTGGATGCTCGAAAATTCGTACGAAGACGGATCTTCAACTCCAGAGTCCATAAAGGCGCTTGCAAATGTCTCTTGTACCTTCAGTTTCGATCGTGGAAGCTCGAAAATTCATACGAAGACGGATCTTTGACTCCAGAGTCCATAAAGGTGCTTGCAAATTTCTTTTGTACCTTCAGTTTCGTTCGTGGATGCTCGAAAATTCATACGAAGACGGATCTTCAACTCCAGAGTCCATAAAGGCGCTTGCAAATGTCTCTTGTACCTTCAGTTTCGTTCGTGGATGCTCGAAAATTCATACGAAGACGGATTTTCAACTCCAGAGTCCATAAAGGCGCTTGCAAATGTCTCTTGTACCTTCAGTTTCGTTCGTGGATGCTCGAAAATTCGTACGAAGACGGATCTTCAACTCCACAGTCCATAAAATCGCTTGCAAATGTTTGTGTTAGCCTCAGTTTCGATCGTGGATGCGCGAAAATTCATACGAAAACGGATCTTCAACTCCAGAGTCCATGAAGGCGCTTGCAAATGTCTCTTGTACCTTCAGTTTCGTTCGTGGATGCTCGAAAATTCATACGAAGACGGATCTTCAACTCCAGAGTCCATAAAGGCGCTTGCAAATGTCTCTTGTACCTTCAGTTTCGTTCGTGGATGCGCGAAAATTCACACGAAGACGGATCTTCAACTCCAGAGTCCATAAAGGCGCTTGCAAATGTCTCTTGTACCTTCAGTTTCGTTCGTGGATGCTCGAAAATTCGTACGAAGACGGATCTTCAACTCCACAGTCCATAAAATCGCTTGCAAATGTTTGTGTTAGCCTCAGTTTCGATCGTGGATGCGCGACAATTCATACGAAAACGGATCTTCAACTCCAGAGTCCATAAAGGCGCTTGCAAATGTCTCTTGTACCTTCAGTTTCGTTCGTGGATGCTCGAAAATTCATACGAAGACGGATCTTCAACTCCAGAGTCCATAAAGGCGCTTGCAAATGTCTCTTGTACCTTCAGTTTCGTTCGTGGATGCTCGAAAATTCGTACGAAGACGGATCTTCAACTCCACAGTCCATAAAATCGCTTGCAAATGTTTGTGTTAGCCTCAGTTTCGATCGTGGATGCGCGAAAATTCATACGAAGACGGATCTTCAACTCCAGAGTCCATAAAGGCGCTTGCAAATGTCTCTTGTACCTTCAGTTTCGTTCGTGGATGCTCGAAAATTCATACGAAGACGGATCTTCAACTCCAGAGTCCATAAAGGCGCTTGCAAATGTCTCTTGTACCTTCAGTTTCGTTCGTGGATGCTCGAAAATTCATACGAAGACGGATCTTCGACTCCAGAGTCCATGAAGATGCTTGCAAATGTCTCTTGTACCTTCAGTTTCGATCGTGGAAGCTCGAAAATTCATACGAAGACGGATCTTTGACTCCAGAGTCCATAAAGGTGCTTGCAAATTTCTTTTGTACCTTCAGTTTCGTTCGTGGAAGCTCGAAAATTCATACGAAGACGGATCTTCAACTCCAGAGTCCATAAAGGCGCTTGCAAATGTCTCTTGTACCTTCAGTTTCGTTCGTGGATGCTCGAAAATTCGTACGAAGACGGATCTTCAACTCCACAGTCCATAAAATCGCTTGCAAATGTTTGTGTTAGCCTCAGTTTCGATCGCGGATGCGCGAAAATTCATACGAAGACGGATCTTCAACTCCAGAGTCCATAAAGGCGCTTGCAAATGTCTCTTGTACCTTCAGTTTCGTTCGTGGATGCTCGAAAATTCGTACGAAGACGGATCTTCAACTCCAGAGTCCATAAAGGCGCTTGCAAATGTCTCTTGTACCTTCAGTTTCGATCGTGGGAGCTCGAAAATTCATACGAAGACGGATCTTTGACTCCAGAGTCCATAAAGGTGCTTGCAAATTTCTTTTGTACCTTCAGTTTCGTTCGTGGATGCTCGAAAATTCATACGAAGACGGATCTTCAACTCCAGAGTCCATAAAGGCGCTTGCAAATGTCTCTTGTACCTTCAGTTTCGTTCGTGGATGCTCGAAAATTCATACGAAGACGGATCTTCAACTCCAGAGTCCATAAAGGCGCTTCCAAATGTCTCTTGTACCTTCAGTTTCGTTCGTGGATGCTCGAAAATTCATACGAAGACAGATCTTCAACTCCAGAGTCCATAAAGGCGCTTGCAAATGTCTCTTGTACCTTCAGTTTCGTTCGTGGATGCTCGAAAATTCATACGAAGACGGATCTTCAACTCCAGAGTCCATGAAGGCGCTTGCAAATGTCTCTTGTACCTTCAGTTTCGTTCGTGGATGCTCGAAAATTCGTACGAAGACGGATCTTCAACTCCACAGTCCATAAAATCGCTTGCAAATGTTTGTGTTAGCCTCAGTTTCGATCGTGGATGTGCGAAAATTCATACGAAGACGGATCTTCAACTCCAGAGTCCATAAAGGCGCTTGCAAATGTCTCTTGTACCTTCAGTTTCGTTCGTGGATGCTCGAAAATTCGTACGAAGACGGATCTTCAACTCCAGAGTCCATAAAGGCGCTTGCAAATGTCTCTTGTACCTTCAGTTTCGATCGTGGAAGCTCGAAAATTCATACGAAGACGGATCTTTGACTCCAGAGTCCATAAAGGTGCTTGCAAATTTCTTTTGTACCTTCAGTTTCGTTCGTGGATGCTCGAAAATTCATACGAAGACGGATCTTCAACTCCAGAGTCCATAAAGGCGCTTGCAAATGTCTCTTGTACCTTCAGTTTCGTTCGTGGATGCTCGAAAATTCGTACGAAGACGGATCTTCAACTCCAGAGTCCATAAAGGCGCTTGCAAATGTCTCTTGTACCTTCAGTTTCGTTCGTGGATGCTCGAAAATTCATACGAAGACGGATTTTCAACTCCAGAGTCCATGAAGGCGCTTGCAAATGTCTCTTGTACCTTCAGTTTCGTTCGTGGATGCTCGAAAATTCGTACGAAGACGGATCTTCAACTCCACAGTCCATAAAATCGCTTGCAAATGTTTGTGTTAGCCTCAGTTTCGATCGTGGATGCGCGAAAATTCATACGAAAACGGATCTTCAACTCCAGAGTCCATGAAGGCGCTTGCAAATGTCTCTTGTACCTTCAGTTTCGTTCGTGGATGCTCGAAAATTCATACGAAGACGGATCTTCAACTCCAGAGTCCATAAAGGCGCTTGCAAATGTCTCTTGTACCTTCAGTTTCGTTCGTGGATGCGCGAAAATTCACACGAAGACGGATCTTCAACTCCAGAGTCCATAAAGGCGCTTGCAAATGTCTCTTGTACCTTCAGTTTCGTTCGTGGATGCTCGAAAATTCGTACGAAGACGGATCTTCAACTCCACAGTCCATAAAATCGCTTGCAAATGTTTGTGTTAGCCTCAGTTTCGAGCGTGGATGCGCGACAATTCATACGAAAACGGATCTCCAACTCCAGAGTCCATAAAGGCGCTTGCAAATGTCTCTTGTACCTTCAGTTTCGTTCGTGGATGCTCGAAAATTCATACGAAGACGGATCTTCAACTCCAGAGTCCATAAAGGCGCTTGCAAATGTCTCTTGTACCTTCAGTTTCGTTCGTGGATGCTCGAAAATTCGTACGAAGACGGATCTTCAACTCCACAGTCCATAAAATCGCTTGCAAATGTTTGTGTTAGCCTCAGTTTCGATCGTGGATGCGCGAAAATTCATACGAAGACGGATCTTCAACTCCAGAGTCCATAAAGGCGCTTGCAAATGTCTCTTGTACCTTCAGTTTCGTTCGTCGATGCTCGAAAATTCGTACGAAGACGGATCTTCAACTCCACAGTCCATAAAATCGCTTGCAAATGTTTGTGTTAGCCTCAGTTTCGATCGTGGATGCGCGAAAATTCATACGAAGACGGATCTTCAACTCCAGAGTCCATAAAGGCGCTTGCAAATGTCTCTTGTACATTCAGTTTCGTTCGTGGATGCTCGAAAATTCATACGAAGACGGATCTTCAACTCCAGAGTCCATAAAGGCGCTTGCAAATGTCTCTTGTACCTTCAGTTTCGTTCGTGGATCCGCGAAAATTCATACGAAGACGGATCTTCAACTCCAGAGTCCATAAAGGCGCTTGCAAATGTCTCTTGTACCTTCAGTTTCGTTCGTGGATGCTCGAAAATTCATACGAAGACGGATCTTCGACTCCAGAGTCCATGAAGATGCTTGCAAATGTCTCTTGTACCTTCAGTTTCGATCGTGGAAGCTCGAAAATTCATACGAAGACGGATCTTTGACTCCAGAGTCCATAAAGGTGCTTGCAAATTTCTTTTGTACCTTCAGTTTCGTTCGTGGAAGCTCGAAAATTCATACGAAGACGGATCTTCAACTCCAGAGTCCATAAAGGCGCTTGCAAATGTCTCTTGTACCTTCAGTTTCGTTCGTGGATGCTCGAAAATTCGTACGAAGACGGATCTTCAACTCCACAGTCCATAAAATCGCTTGCAAATGTTTGTGTTAGCCTCAGTTTCGATCGCGGATGCGCGAAAATTCATACGAAGACGGATCTTCAACTCCAGAGTCCATAAAGGCGCTTGCAAATGTCTCTTGTACCTTCAGTTTCGTTCGTGGATGCTCGAAAATTCGTACGAAGACGGATCTTCAACTCCAGAGTCCATAAAGGCGCTTGCAAATGTCTCTTGTCCCTTCAGTTTCGATCGTGGGAGCTCGAAAATTCATACGAAGACGGATCTTTGACTCCAGAGTCCATAAAGGTGCTTGCAAATTTCTTTTGTACCTTCAGTTTCGTTCGTGGATGCTCGAAAATTCATACGAAGAGGGATCTTCAACTCCAGAGTCCATAAAGGCGCTTGCAAATGTCTCTTGTACCTTCAGTTTCGTTCGTGGATGCTCGAAAATTCATACGAAGACGGATCTTCAACTCCAGAGTCCATAAAGGCGCTTCCAAATGTCTCTTGTACCTTCAGTTTCGTTCGTGGATGCTCGAAAATTCGTACGAAGACGGATCCCCAACTCCAGAGTCGATAAATTCGCTTGCAAATGTTTGTGTTAGCCTCAGTTTCGATCGTGGATGCGCGAAAATTCATACGAAGACGGATCTTCAACTCCAGAGTCCATAACGGCGCTTGCAAATGTCTCTTGTACCTTCAGTTTCGTTCGTGGATGCTCGAAAATTCATACGAAGACGGATCTTCAACTCCAGAGTCCATAAAGGCGCTTGCAAATGTCTCTTGTACCTTCAGTTTCCTTCGTGGATGCTCGAAAATTCGTACGAAGACGGATCTTCAACTCCACAGTCCATAAAATCGCTTGCAAATGTTTGTGTTAGCCTCAGTTTCGATCGTGGATGTGCGAAAATTCATACGAAGACGGATCTTCAACTCCAGAGTCCATAAAGGCGCTTGCAAATGTCTCTTGTACCTTCAGTTTCGTTCGTGGATGCTCGAAAATTCGTACGAAGACGGATCTTCAACTCCAGAGTCCATAAAGGCGCTTGCAAATGTCTCTTGTACCTTCAGTTTCGATCGTGGAAGCTCGAAAATTCATACGAAGACGGATCTTTGACTCCAGAGTCCATAAAGGTGCTTGCAAATTTCTTTTGTACCTTCAGTTTCGTTCGTGGATGCTCGAAAATTCATACGAAGACGGATCTTCAACTCCAGAGTCCATAAAGGCGCTTGCAAATGTCTCTTGTACCTTCAGTTTCGTTCGTGGATGCTCGAAAATTCATACGAAGACGGATTTTCAACTCCAGAGTCCATAAAGGCGCTTGCAAATGTCTCTTGTACCTTCAGTTTCGTTCGTGGATGCTCGAAAATTCGTACGAAGACGGATCTTCAACTCCACAGTCCATAAAATCGCTTGCAAATGTTTGTGTTAGCCTCAGTTTCGATCGTGGATGCGCGAAAATTCATACGAAAACGGATCTTCAACTCCAGAGTCCATGAAGGCGCTTGCAAATGTCTCTTGTACCTTCAGTTTCGTTCGTGGATGCTCGAAAATTCATACGAAGACGGATCTTCAACTCCAGAGTCCATAAAGGCGCTTGCAAATGTCTCTTGTACCTTCAGTTTCGTTCGTGGATGCGCGAAAATTCACACGAAGACGGATCTTCAACTCCAGAGTCCATAAAGGCGCTTGCAAATGTCTCTTGTACCTTCAGTTTCGTTCGTGGATGCTCGAAAATTCGTACGAAGACGGATCTTCAACTCCACAGTCCATAAAATCGCTTGCAAATGTTTGTGTTAGCCTCAGTTTCGATCGTGGATGCGCGACAATTCATACGAAAACGGATCTTCAACTCCAGAGTCCATAAAGGCGCTTGCAAATGTCTCTTGTACCTTCAGTTTCGTTCGTGGATGCTCGAAAATTCATACGAAGACGGATCTTCAACTCCAGAGTCCATAAAGGCGCTTGCAAATGTCTCTTGTACCTTCAGTTTCGTTCGTGGATGCTCGAAAATTCGTACGAAGACGGATCTTCAACTCCACAGTCCATAAAATCGCTTGCAAATGTTTGTGTTAGCCTCAGTTTCGATCGTGGATGCGCGAAAATTCATACGAAGACGGATCTTCAACTCCAGAGTCCATAAAGGCGCTTGCAAATGTCTCTTGTACCTTCAGTTTCGTTCGTGGATGCTCGAAAATTCATACGAAGACGGATCTCCAACTCCAGAGTCCATAAAGGCGCTTGCAAATGTCTCTTGTACCTTCAGTTTCGTTCGTCGATGCTCGAAAATTCGTACGAAGACGGATCTTCAACTCCACAGTCCATAAAATCGCTTGCAAATGTTTGTGTTAGCCTCAGTTTCGATCGTGGATGCGCGAAAATTCATACGAAGACGGATCTTCAACTCCAGAGTCCATAAAGGCGCTTGCAAATGTCTCTTGTACCTTCAGTTTCGTTCGTGGATGCGCGAAAATTCATACGAAGACGGATCTTCAACTCCAGAGTCCATAAAGGCGCTTGCAAATGTCTCTTGTACCTTCAGTTTCGTTCGTGGATGCTCGAAAATTCATACGAAGACGGATCTTCGACTCCAGAGTCCATGAAGATGCTTGCAAATGTCTCTTGTACCTTCAGTTTCGATCGTGGAAGCTCGAAAATTCATACGAAGACGGATCTTTGACTCCAGAGTCCATAAAGGTGCTTGCAAATTTCTTTTGTACCTTCAGTTTCGTTCGTGGAAGCTCGAAAATTCATACGAAGACGGATCTTCAACTCCAGAGTCCATAAAGGCGCTTGCAAATGTCTCTTGTACCTTCAGTTTCGTTCGTGGATGCTCGAAAATTCGTACGAAGACGGATCTTCAACTCCACAGTCCATAAAATCGCTTGCAAATGTTTGTGTTAGCCTCAGTTTCGATCGCGGATGCGCGAAAATTCATACGAAGACGGATCTTCAACTCCAGAGTCCATAAAGGCGCTTGCAAATGTCTCTTGTACCTTCAGTTTCGTTCGTGGATGCTCGAAAATTCGTACGAAGACGGATCTTCAACTCCAGAGTCCATAAAGGCGCTTGCAAATGTCTCTTGTACCTTCAGTTTCGATCGTGGGAGCTCGAAAATTCATACGAAGACGGATCTTTGACTCCAGAGTCCATAAAGGTGCTTGCAAATTTCTTTTGTACCTTCAGTTTCGTTCGTGGATGCTCGAAAATTCATACGAAGACGGATCTTCAACTCCAGAGTCCATGAAGGCGCTTGCAAATGTCTCTTGTACCTTCAGTTTCGTTCGTGGATGCTCGAAAATTCATACGAAGACGGATCTTCAACTCCAGAGTCCATAAAGGCGCTTCCAAATGTCTCTTGTACCTTCAGTTTCGTTCGTGGATGCTCGAAAATTCGTACGAAGACGGATCCCCAACTCCAGAGTCGATAAATTCGCTTGCAAATGTTTGTGTTAGCCTCAGTTTCGATCGTGGATGCGCGAAAATTCATACGAAGACGGATCTTCAACTCCAGAGTCCATAAAGGCGCTTGCAAATGTCTCTTGTACCTTCAGTTTCGTTCGTGGATGCTCGAAAATTCATACGAAGACGGATCTTCAACTCCAGAGTCCATTAAGGCGCTTGCAAATGTCTCTTGTACCTTCAGTTTCGTTCGTGGATGCTCGAAAATTCGTACGAAGACGGATCTTCAACTCCACAGTCCATAAAATCGCTTGCAAATGTTTGTGTTAGCCTCAGTTTCGATCGTGGATGCTCGAAAATTCATACGAAGACGGATCTTCAACTCCAGAGTCCATAAAGGCGCTTGCAAATGTCTCTTGTACCTTCAGTTTCGTTCGTGGATGCTCGAAAATTCGTACGAAGACGGATCTTCAACTCCACAGTCCATAAAATCGCTTGCAAATGTTTGTGTTAGCCTCAGTTTCGATCGTGGATGCGCGAAAATTCATACGAAGACGGATCTTCAACTCCAGAGTCCATAAAGGCGCTTGCAAATGTCTCTTGTACCTTCAGTTTCGTTCGTGGATGCTCGAAAATTCGTACGAAGACGGATCTTCAACTCCAGAGTCCATAAAGGCGCTTGCAAATGTCTCTTGTACCTTCAGTTTCGATCGTGGAAGCTCGAAAATTCATACGAAGACGGATCTTTGACTCCAGAGTCCATAAAGGTGCTTGCAAATTTCTTTTGTACCTTCAGTTTCGTTCGTGGATGCTCGAAAATTCATACGAAGACGGATCTTCAACTCCAGAGTCCATAAAGGCGCTTGCAAATGTCTCTTGTACCTTCAGTTTCGTTCGTGGATGCTCGAAAATTAGTACGAAGACGGATCTTCCACTCCAGAGTCCATAACGGCGCTTGCAAATGTCTCTTGTACCTTCAGTGTCGTTCGTGGATGCTCGAAAATTCGTACGAAGACGGATCTTCAACTCCACAGTCCATAAAATCGCTTGCAAATGTTTGTGTTAGCCTCAGTTTCGATCGTGGATGCGCGAAAATTCATACGAAGACGGATCTGCAACTCCAGAGTCCATAAAGGCGCTTGCGAATGTCTCTTGTACATTCAGTGTCGTTCGTGGATGCTCGAAAATTCATACGAAGACGGATCTTCAACTCCAGAGTCCATAAAGGCGCTTGCAAATGTCTCTTGTACCTTCAGTTTCGTTCGTGGATGCTCGAAAATTCATACGAAGACGGATCTTCAACTCCAGAGTCCATAAAGGCGCTTGCAAATGTCTCTTGTACCTTCAGTTTCGTTCGTGGATACTCGAAAATTCATACGAAGACGGATCTTCAACTCCAGAGTCCATAAAGGCGCTTGCAAATGTCTCTTGTACCTTCAGTTTCGTTCGTGGATGCTCGAAAATTCGTACGAAGACGGATCTTCAACTCCAGAGTCCATAATGGCGCTTGCAAATGTCTCTTGTACCTTCAGTTTCGTTCGTGGAAGCTCGAAAATTCATACGAAGACGGATCTTTGACTCCAGAGTCCATAAAGGTGCTTGCAAATGTCTCTTGTACCTTCAGTTTCGTTCGTGGATGCTCGAAAAGTCGTACGAAGACGGATCTTCAACTCCAGAGTCCATAAAGGCGCTTCCAAATGTCTCTTGTACCTTTAGTTTCGTTCGTGGATGCTCGGAAATTCGTACGAAGACGGATCTTCAACTCCAGAGTCCATAAAATCGCTTGCAAATGTTTGTGTTAGCCTCAGTTTCGATCGTGGATGCGCGAAAATTCATACGAAGACGGATCTTCAACTCTAGAGTCCATAAAAGCGCTTGCAAATGTCTCTTGTACCTTCAGTTTCGTTCGTGGATGCGCGAAAATTCACACGAAGACGGATCTTCAACTCCAGAGTCCATAAAGGCGCTTGCAAATGTCTCTTGTACCTTCAGTTTCGTTCGTGGATGCTCGAAAATTCATACGAAGACGGATCTTCAACTCCAGAGTCCATGAAGGCGCTTCCAAATGTCTCTTGTACCTTCACTTTCGTTCGTGGATGCTCGAAAATTCGTCCGAAGACGGATCTCCAACTCCAGAGTCCATAAAATCGATTGCAAATGTTTGTGTTAGCCTCAGTTTCGATCGTGGATGCGCGAAAATTCATACGAAGACGGATCTTCAACTCCAGAGTCCATGAAGGCGCCTGCAAATGTCTCTTGTACCTTCAGTTTCGTTCGTATATGCTCGAAAATTCATACGAAGACGGATCTTCAACTCCAGAGTCCATAAAGGCGCTTGCAAATGTCTCGTGTACCTTCAGTTTCGTTCGTGGATGCTCGAAAATTCATACGAAGACGGATCTTCAACTCCAGAGTCCATAAAGGCGCTTGCAAATGTCTCTTGTACCTCCAGTTTCGATCGTGGAAGCTCGAAAATTCATACGAAGACGGATCTTTGACTCCAGAGTCCATAAAGGTGCTCGCAAATATCTCTTGTACCTTCAGTTTCGTTCGTGGAAGCTCGAAAATTCATACGTAGACGGATCTTTGACTCCAGAGTCCATAAAGGTGCTTGCAAATGTCTTTTGTACCTTCAGTTTCGTTCGTGGATGCTCGAAAATTCATACAAAGACGGATCTTCAACTCCAGAGTCCATAAAGGCGGTTGCAAATGTCTCTTGTACCTTCAGTTTCGTTCGTGGATGCTCGAAAATTCATACGAAGACGGATCTTCAACTCCAGAGTCCATAAAGGCGCTTGCAAATGTCTCTTGTACCTTCAGTTTCGTTCGTGGATGCGCGAAAATTCATACGAAGACGGATCTTCGACTCCAGAGTCCATAAAGGCGCTTGCAAATGTCTCTTGTACCTTCAGTTCCGTTCGTGGATGCGCGAACATTCATACGAAGACGGATCTTCAACTCCAGAGTCCATAAAGGCGCTTGCAAATGTCTCTTGTACCTTCAGTTTCGTTCGTGGATGCTCGAAAATTCATACGAACACGGATCTTCAACTCCAGAGTCCGTAAAGGCGCTTGCAAATGTCTCTTGTACCTTCAGTTTCGTTCGTGGATGCTCGAAAATTCGTACGAAGACGGATCTTCAACTCCAGAGTCCATAATGGCGCTTGCAAATGTCTCTTGTACCTTTAGTTTCGTTCGTGGAAGCTCGAAAATTCATACGAAGACGGATCTTTGACTCCAGAGTCCATGAAGGTGCTTGCAAATGTCTCTTGTACCTTCAGTTTCGTTCGTGGATGCTCGAAAATTCGTACGAAGACGGATCTTCAACTCCAGAGTCCATAAAGGCGCTTGCAAATGTCTCTTGTACCTTCAGTTATGTTCGTGGAAGCTCGAAAATTCATACGAAGACGGATCTTCAACTCCAGAGTCCATAAAATCGCTTGCAAATGTTTGTGTTAGCCTCAGTTTCGATCGTGGATGCGCGAAAATTCATACGAAGACGGATCTTCAACTCCAGAGTCCATAAAGGTGCTCGCAAATGTCTCTTGTACCTTCAGTTTTGTTCGTGGAAGCTCGAAAATTCATACGTAGACGGATCTTTGACTCCAGAGTCCATAAAGGTGCTTGCAAATGTCTTTTGTACCTTCAGTTTCGTTCGTGGATGCTCGAAAATTCATACAAAGACGGATCTTCAACTCCAGAGTCCATAAAGGCGGTTGCAAATGTCTCTTGTACCTTCAGTTTCGTTCGTGGATGCTCGAAAATTCATACGAAGACGGATCTTCAACTCCAGAGTCCATAAAGGCGCTTGCAAACGTCTCTTGTACCTTCAGTTTCGTTCGTGGATGCGCGAAAATTCATACGAAGACGGATCTTCGACTCCAGAGTCCATAAAGGCGCTTGCAAATGTCTCGTGTACCTTCAGTTTCGTTCGTGGATGCTCGAAAATTCGTACGAAGACGGATCTCCAACTCCAGAGTCCATAAAATCGCTTGCAAATGTTTGTGTTAGCCTCAGTTTCGATCGTGGATGCGCGAAAATTCAAACGCAGACGGATCTTCAACTCCAGAGTCCATAAAGGCGCTTGCAAATGTCTCTTGTACCTTCAGTTTCGTTCGTGGATGCTCGAAAATTCGTACGAAGACGGATCTTCAACTCCAGAGTCTATAAAATCGCTTGCAAATGTTTGTGTTAGCCTCAGTTTCGATCGTGGATGCGCGAAAATTCATACGAAGACGGATCTTCAACTCCAGAGTCCATAAAGGCGCTTGCAAATGTCTCTTGTACCTTCAGTTTCGTTCGTGGATGCTCGAAAATTCGTACGAAGACGGATCTTCAACTCCAGAGTCCAGAAAAGCGCTTGCAAATGTCTCTTGTACCTTCAGTTTCGTTCGTGGAAGCTCGAAAATCCATACGAAGACGGATCTTTGACTCCAGAGTCCATAAAGGTGCTTGCAAATGTCTCTTGTACCTTCAGTTTCGTTCGTGGATGCTCGAAAAGTCGTACGAAGACGGATCTTCAACTCCAGAGTCCATAAAGGCGCTTGCAAACGTCTCTTGTACCTTCAGTTATGTTCGTGGAAGCTCGAAAATTCATACGAAGACGGATCTTCAACTCCAGAGTCCATAAAGGCGCTTGCAAATGTCTCTTGTACCTTCAGTTTCGTTCGTGGATGCTCGAAAATTCATACGAAGACGGATCTTCAACTCCAGAGTCCATAAAGGCTCTTGCAAATGTCTCTTGTACCTTCAGTTTCGTTCGTGGATGCTCGAAAATTCATACGAAGACGGATCTTCAACTCCAGAGTCCATGAAGGCGCTTCCAAATGTCTCTTGTACCTTCAGTTTCGTTCGTGGATGCTCGAAAATTCATACGAAGACGGATCTTCAACTCCAGAGTCCATAAAGGCGCTTGCAAATGTCTCTTGTACCTTCAGTTTCGTTCGTGGATGCGCGAAAATTCATACGAAGACGGATCTTCGACTCCAGAGTCCATAAAATCGCTTGCAAATGTTTGTGTTAGCCTCAGTTTCGATCGTGGATGCGCGAAAATTCACACGAAGACGGATCTTCTACTCCAGAGTCCATAAAGGCGCTTGCAAACGTCTCTTGTACCTTCAGTTTCGTTCGTGGATGCTCGAAAATTCATACGAAGACGGATCTTCAACTCCAGAGTCCATAAAGGCGCTTGCAAATGTCTCTTGTACCTTCAGTTTCGATCGTGGAAGCTCGAAAATTCACACGAAGACGGATCTTCAACTCCAGAGTCCCTAAAGGCGCTTGCAAATGTCTCTTGTACCTTCAGTTTCGTTCGTGGATGCTCGAAAATTCGTACGAAGACGGATCTTCAACTCCACAGTCCATAAAATCGCTTGCAAATGTTTGTGTTAGCCTCAGTTTCGATCGTGGATGCGCGAAAATTCATACGAAGACGGATCTTCAACTCCAGAGTCCATAAAGGCGCTTGCAAATGTCTCTTGTACCTTCAGTTTCGTTCGTGGATGCTCGAAAATTCATACAAAGACGGATCTTCAACTCCAGAGTCCATAAAGGCGGTTGCAAATGTCTCCTGTACCTTCAGTTTCGTTCGTGGATGCTCGAAAATTCATACGAAGACGGATCTTCAACTCCAGAGTCCATAAAGGCGCTTGCAAATGTCTCTTGTACCTTCAGTTTCGTTCGTGGATGCGCGAAAATTCATACGAAGACGGATCTTCGACTCCAGAGTCCATAAAGGCGCTTGCAAACGTCTCTTGTACCTTCAGTTTCGTTCGTGGATGCTCGAAAATTCGTACGAAGACGGATCTTCAACTCCACAGTCCATAAAATCGCTTGCAAATGTTTGTGTTAGCCTCAGTTTCGATCGTGGATGCGCGAAAATTCATACGAAGACGGATCTTCAACTCCAGAGTCCATAAAGGCGCTTGCAAATGTCTCTTGTACCTCCAGTTTCGTTCGTGGATGCTCGAAAATTCATACGAAGACGGATCTTCAACTCCAGAGTCCATAAAGGCGCTTGCAAATGTCTCTTGTACCTTCAGTTTCTTTCGTGGATGCTCGAAAATTCGTACGAAGACGGATCTTCAACTCCACAGTCCATAAAATCGCTTGCAAATGTTTGTGTTAGCCTCAGTTTCGATCGTGGATGCGCGAAAATTCATACGAAGACGGATCTTCAACTCCAGAGTCCATAAAGGCGGTTGCAAATGTCTCTTGTACCTTCAGTTTCGTTCGTGGATGCTCGGAAATTCATACGAAGACGGATCTTCAACTCCAGAGTCCATAAAGGCGCTTGCAAATGTCTCTTGTACATTCAGTTTCGTTCGTGGATGCTCGAAAATTCATACGAAGACGGATCTTCAACTCCAGAGTCCATAAAGGCGCTTGCAAATGTCTTTTGTACCTTCAGTTTCGTTCGTGGATGCTCGAAAATTCGTACGAAGACGAATCTTCAACTCCACAGTCCATAAAATCGCTTGCAAATGTTTGTGTTAGCCTCAGTTTCGATCGTGGATGCGCGAAAATTCATACGAAGACGGATCTTCAACTCCAGAGTCCGTAAAGGCGCTTGCAAATGTCTCTTGTACCTTCAGTTTCGTTCGTGGATGCTCGAAAATTCGTAAGAAGACGGATCTTCAACTCCAGAGTCCATAATGGCGCTTGCAAATGTCTCTCGTACCTTCAGTTATGTTCGTGGAAGCTCGAAAATTCATACGAAGACGGATCTTCAACTCCAGAGTCCATAAAATCGCTTGCAAATGTTTGTGTTAGCCTCAGTTTCGATCGTGGATGCGCGAAAATTCATACGAAGACGGATCTTCAACTCCAGAGTCCATGAAGGTGCTCGCAAATGTCTCTTGTACCTTCAGTTTCGTTCGTGGATGCGCGAAAATTCATACGAAGACGGATCTTCGACTCCAGAGTCCATAAAATCGCTTGCAAATGTTTGTGTTAGCCTCAGTTTCGATCGTGGATGCGCGAAAATTCACACGAAGACGGATCTTCAACTCCAGAGTCCATAAAGGCGCTTGCAAACGTCTCTTGTACCTTCAGTTTCGTTCGTGGATGCTCGAAAATTCATACGAAGACGGATCTTCAACTCCAGAGTCCATAAAGGCGCTTGCAAATGTCTCTTGTACCTTCAGTTTCGATCGTGGAAGCTCGAAAATTCACACGAAGACGGATCTTCAACTCCAGAGTCCATAAAGGCGCTTGCAAATGTCTCTTGTACCTTCAGTTTCGTTCGTGGATGCTCGAAAATTCGTACGAAGACGGATCTTCAACTCCAGAGTCCATAAAGGCGCTTGCAAATGTCTCTTGTACCTTCAGTTATGTTCGTGGAAGCTCGAAAATTCATACGAAGACGGATCTTCAACTCCAGAGTCCATAAAATCGCTTGCAAATGTTTGTGTTAGCCTCAGTTTCGATCGTGGATGCGCGAAAATTCATACGAAGACGGATCTTCAACTCCAGAGTCCATAAAGGTGCTCGCAAATGTCTCTTGTACCTTCAGTTTTGTTCGTGGAAGCTCGAAAATTCATACGTAGACGGATCTTTGACTCCAGAGTCCATAAAGGTGCTTGCAAATGTCTTTTGTACCTTCAGTTTCGTTCGTGGATGCTCGAAAATTCATACAAAGACGGATCTTCAACTCCAGAGTCCATAAAGGCGGTTGCAAATGTCTCTTGTACCTTCAGTTTCGTTCGTGGATGCTCGAAAATTCATACGAAGACGGATCTTCAACTCCAGAGTCCATAAAGGCGCTTGCAAACGTCTCTTGTACCTTCAGTTTCGTTCGTGGATGCGCGAAAATTCATACGAAGACGGATCTTCGACTCCAGAGTCCATAAAGGCGCTTGCAAATGTCTCGTGTACCTTCAGTTTCGTTCGTGTATGCTCGAAAATTCGTACGAAGACGGATCTCCAACTCCAGAGTCCATAAAATCGCTTGCAAATGTTTGTGTTAGCCTCAGTTTCGATCGTGGATGCGCGAAAATTCAAACGCAGACGGATCTTCAACTCCAGAGTCCATAAAGGCGCTTGCAAATGTCTCTTGTACCTTCAGTTTCGTTCGTGGATGCTCGAAAATTCGTACGAAGACGGATCTTCAACTCCAGAGTCTATAAAATCGCTTGCAAATGTTTGTGTTACCCTCAGTTTCGATCGTGGATGCGCGAAAATTCATACGAAGACGGATCTTCAACTCCAGAGTCCATAAAGGCGCTTGCAAATGTCTCTTGTACCTTCAGTTTCGTTCGTGGATGCTCGAAAATTCGTACGAAGACGGATCTTCAACTCCAGAGTCCAGAAAAGCGCTTGCAAATGTCTCTTGTACCTTCAGTTTCGTTCGTGGAAGCTCGAAAATCCATACGAAGACGGATCTTTGACTCCAGAGTCCATAAAGGTGCTTGCAAATGTCTCTTGTACCTTCAGTTTCGTTCGTGGATGCTCGAAAAGTCGTACGAAGACGGATCTTCAACTCCAGAGTCCATAAAGGCGCTTGCAAATGTCTCTTGTACCTTCAGTTATGTTCGTGGAAGCTCGAAAATTCATACGAAGACGGATCTTCAACTCCAGAGTCCATAAAGGCGCTTGCAAATGTCTCTTGTACCTTCAGATTCGTTCGTGGATGCTCGAAAATTCATACGAAGACGGATCTTCAACTCCAGAGTCCATAAAGGCGCTTGCAAATGTCTCTTGTACCTTCAGTTTCGTTCGTGGATGCTCGAAAATTCATACGAAGACGGGTCTTCAACTCCAGAGTCCATAAAGGCGCTTCCAAATGTCTCTTGTACCTTCAGTTTCGTTCGTGGATGCTCGAAAATTCATACGAAGACGGATCTTCAACTCCAGAGTCCATAAAGGCGCTTGCAAATGTCTCTTGTACCTTCAGTTTCGTTCGTGGATGCGCGAAAATTCATACGAAGACGGATCTTCGACTCCAGAGTCCATAAAATCGCTTGCAAATGTTTGTGTTAGCCTCAGTTTCGATCGTGGATGCGCGAAAATTCACACGAAGACGGATCTTCTACTCCAGAGTCCATAAAGGCGCTTGCAAACGTCTCTTGTACCTTCAGTTTCGTTCGTGGATGCTCGAAAATTCATACGAAGACGGATCTTCAACTCCAGAGTCCATAAAGGCGCTTGCAAATGTCTCTTGTACCTTCAGTTTCGATCGTGGAAGCTCGAAAATTCACACGAAGACGGATCTTCAACTCCAGAGTCCCTAAAGGCGCTTGCAAATGTCTCTTGTACCTTCAGTTTCGTTCGTGGATGCTCGAAAATTCGTACGAAGACGGATCTTCAACTCCACAGTCCATAAAATCGCTTGCAAATGTTTGTGTTAGCCTCAGTTTCGATCGTGGATGCGCGAAAATTCATACGAAGACGGATCTTCAACTCCAGAGTCCATAAAGGCGCTTGCAAATGTCTCTTGTACCTTCAGTTTCGTTCGTGGATGCTCGAAAATTCATACAAAGACGGATCTTCAACTCCAGAGTCCATAAAGGCGGTTGCAAATGTCTCCTGTACCTTCAGTTTCGTTCGTGGATGCTCGAAAATTCATACGAAGACGGATCTTCAACTCCAGAGTCCATAAAGGCGCTTGCAAATGTCTCTTGTACCTTCAGTTTCGTTCGTGGATGCGCGAAAATTCATACGAAGACGGATCTTCGACTCCAGAGTCCATAAAGGCGCTTGCAAACGTCTCTTGTACCTTCAGTTTCGTTCGTGGATGCTCGAAAATTCGTACGAAGACGGATCTTCAACTCCACAGTCCATAAAATCGCTTGCAAATGTTTGTGTTAGCCTCAGTTTCGATCGTGGATGCGCGAAAATTCATACGAAGACGGATCTTCAACTCCAGAGTCCATAAAGGCGCTTGCAAATGTCTCTTGTACCTCCAGTTTCGTTCGTGGATGCTCGAAAATTCATACGAAGACGGATCTTCAACTCCAGAGTCCATAAAGGCGCTTGCAAATGTCTCTTGTACCTTCAGTTTCTTTCGTGGATGCTCGAAAATTCGTACGAAGACGGATCTTCAACTCCACAGTCCATAAAATCGCTTGCAAATGTTTGTGTTAGCCTCAGTTTCGATCGTGGATGCGCGAAAATTCATACGAAGACGGATCTTCAACTCCAGAGTCCATAAAGGCGGTTGCAAATGTCTCTTGTACCTTCAGTTTCGTTCGTGGATGCTCGGAAATTCATACGAAGACGGATCTTCAACTCCAGAGTCCATAAAGGCGCTTGCAAATGTCTCTTGTACATTCAGTTTCGTTCGTGGATGCTCGAAAATTCATACGAAGACGGATCTTCAACTCCAGAGTCCATAAAGGCGCTTGCAAATGTCTTTTGTACCTTCAGTTTCGTTCGTGGATGCTCGAAAATTCGTACGAAGACGAATCTTCAACTCCACAGTCCATAAAATCGCTTGCAAATGTTTGTGTTAGCCTCAGTTTCGATCGTGGATGCGCGAAAATTCATACGAAGACGGATCTTCAACTCCAGAGTCCGTAGAGGCGCTTGCAAATGTCTCTTGTACCTTCAGTTTCGTTCGTGGATGCTCGAAAATTCGTAAGAAGACGGATCTTCAACTCCAGAGTCCATAATGGCGCTTGCAAATGTCTCTCGTACCTTCAGTTATGTTCGTGGAAGCTCGAAAATTCATACGAAGACGGATCTTCAACTCCAGAGTCCATCAAATCGCTTGCAAATGTTTGTGTTAGCCTCAGTTTCGATCGTGGATGCGCGAAAATTCATACGAAGACGGATCTTCAACTCCAGAGTCCATAAAGGTGCTCGCAAATGTCTCTTGTACCTTCAGTTTCGTTCGTGGATGCGCGAAAATTCATACGAAGACGGATCTTCGACTCCAGAGTCCATAAAATCGCTTGCAAATGTTTGTGTTAGCCTCAGTTTCGATCGTGGATGCGCGAAAATTCACACGAAGAAGGATCTTCAACTCCAGAGTCCATAAAGGCGCTTGCAAACGTCTCTTGTACCTTCAGTTTCGTTCGTGGATGCTCGAAAATTCATACGAAGACGGATCTTCAACTCCAGAGTCCATAAAGGCGCTTGCAAATGTCTCTTGTACCTTCAGTTTCGATCGTGGAAGCTCGAAAATTCACACGAAGACGGATCTTCAACTCCAGAGTCCATAAAGGCGCTTGCAAATGTCTCTTGTACCTTCAGTTTCGTTCGTGGATGCTCGAAAATTCGTACGAAGACGGATCTTCAACTCCACAGTCCATAAAATCGCTTGCAAATGTTTGTGTTAGCCTCAGTTTCGATCGTGGATGCGCGAAAATTCATACGAAGTCGGATCTTCAACTCCAGAGTCCATAAAGGCGCTTGCAAATGTCTCTTGTACCTTCAGTTTCGTTCGTGGATGCTCGAAAATTCATACAAAGACGGATCTTCAACTCCAGAGTCCATAAAGGCGGTTGCAAATGTCTCCTGTACCTTCAGTTTCGTTCGTGGATGCTCGAAAATTCATACGAAGACGGATCTTCAACTCCAGAGTCCATAAAGGCGCTTGCAAATGTCTCTTGTACCTTCAGTTTCGTTCGTGGATGCGCGAAAATTCATACGAAGACGGATCTTCGACTCCAGAGTCCATAAAGGCGCTTGCAAACGTCTCTTGTACCTTCAGTTTCGTTCGTGGATGCTCGAAAATTCGTACGAAGACGGATCTTCAACTCCACAGTCCATAAAATCGCTTGCAAATGTTTGTGTTAGCCTCAGTTTCGATCGTGGATGCGCGAAAATTCATACGAAGACGGATCTCCAACTCCAGAGTCCATAAAGGCGCTTGCAAATGTCTCTTGTACCTCCAGTTTCGTTCGTGGATGCTCGAAAATTCATACGAAGACGGATCTTCAACTCCAGAGTCCATAAAGGCGCTTGCAAATGTCTCTTGTACCTTCAGTTTCTTTCGTGGATGCTCGAAAATTCGTACGAAGACGGATCTTCAACTCCACAGTCCATAAAATCGCTTGCAAATGTTTGTGTTAGCCTCAGATTCGATCGTGGATGCGCGAAAATTCATACGAAGACGGATCTTCAACTCCAGAGTCCATAAAGGCGGTTGCAAATGTCTCTTGTACCTTCAGTTTCGTTCGTGGATGCTCGGAAATTCATACGAAGACGGATCTTCAACTCCAGAGTCCATAAAGGCGCTTGCAAATGTCTCTTGTACATTCAGTTTCGTTCGTGGATGCTCGAAAATTCATACGAAGACGGATCTTCAACTCCAGAGTCCATAAAGGCGCTTGCAAATGTCTTTTGTACCTTCAGTTTCGTTCGTGGATGCTCGAAAATTCGTACGAAGACGGATCTTCAACTCCACAGTCCATAAAATCGCTTGCAAATGTTTGTGTTAGCCTCAGTTTCGATCGTGGATGCGCGAAAATTCATACGAAGACGGATCTTCAACTCCAGAGTCCGTAAAGGCGCTTGCAAATGTCTCTTGTACCTTCAGTTTCGTTCGTGGATGCTCGAAAATTCGTAAGAAGACGGATCTTCAACTCCAGAGTCCATAATGGCGCTTGCAAATGTCTCTTGTACCTTCAGTTTCGTTCGTGGAAGCTCGAAAATTCATACGAAGACGGATCTTCAACTCCAGAGTCCATAAAGGCGCTTGCAAATGTCTCTTGTACCTTCAGTTATGTTCGTGGAAGCTCGAAAATTCATACGAAGACGGATTCAGAGTCAGAGTCCATAAAGGCGCTTGCAAATGTCTCTTGTACCTTCAGTTATGTTCGTGGAAGCTCGAAAATTCATACGAAGACGGATCTTCAACTCCAGAGTCCATAAAATCGCTTGCAAATGTTTGTGTTAGCCTCAGTTTCGATCGTGGATGCGCGAAAATTCATACGAAGACGGATCTTCAACTCCAGAGTCCATAAAGGTGCTCGCAAATGTCTCTTGTACCTTCAGTTTCGTTCGTGGAAGCTCGAAAATTCATACGTAGACGGATCTTTGACTCCAGAGTCCATAAAGGTGCTTGCAAATGTCTTTTGTACCTTCAGTTTCGTTCGTGGATGCTCGAAAATTCATACAAAGACGGATCTTCAACTCCAGAGTCCATAAAGGCGGTTGCAAATGTCTCTTGTACCTTCAGTTTCGTTCGTGGATGCTCGAAAATTCATACGAAGACGGATCTTCAACTCCAGAGTCCATAAAGGCGCTTGCAAATGTCTCTTGTACCTTCAGTTTCGTTCGTGGATGCGCGAAAATTCATACGAAGACGGATCTTCGACTCCAGAGTCCATAAAGGCGCTTGCAAATGTCTCTTGTACCTTCAGTTCCGTTCGTGGATGCGCGAACATTCATACGAAGACGGATCTTCAACTCCAGAGTCCATAAAGGCGCTTGCAAATGTCTCTTGTACCTTCAGTTTCGTTCGTGGATGCTCGAAAATTCATACGAACACGGATCTTCAACTCCAGAGTCCGTAAAGGCGCTTGCAAATGTCTCTTGTACCTTCAGTTTCGTTCGTGGATGCTCGAAAATTCGTACGAAGACGGATCTTCAACTCCAGAGTCCATAATGGCGCTTGCAAATGTCTCTTGTACCTTTAGTTTCGTTCGTGGAAGCTCGAAAATTCATACGAAGACGGATCTTTGACTCCAGAGTCCATGAAGGTGCTTGCAAATGTCTCTTGTACCTTCAGTTTCGTTCGTGGATGCTCGAAAATTCGTACGAAGACGGATCTTCAACTCCAGAGTCCATAAAGGCGCTTGCAAATGTCTCTTGTACCTTCAGTTATGTTCGTGGAAGCTCGAAAATTCATACGAAGACGGATCTTCAACTCCAGAGTCCATAAAATCGCTTGCAAATGTTTGTGTTAGCCTCAGTTTCGATCGTGGATGCGCGAAAATTCATACGAAGACGGATCTTCAACTCCAGAGTCCATAAAGGTGCTCGCAAATGTCTCTTGTACCTTCAGTTTTGTTCGTGGAAGCTCGAAAATTCATACGTAGACGGATCTTTGACTCCAGAGTCCATAAAGGCTGTTGAAAATGTCTCTTGTACCTTCAGTTTCGTTCGTGGATGCTCGAAAATTCATACGAAGACGGATCTTCAACTCCAGAGTCCATAAAGGCTGTTGAAAATGTCTCTTGTACCTTCAGTTTCGTTCGTGGATGCTCGAAAATTCATACGAAGACGGATCTTCAACTCCAGAGTCCATAAAGGCGCTTGCAAACGTCTCTTGTACCTTCAGTTTCGTTCGTGGATGCGCGAAAATTCATACGAAGACGGATCTTCGACTCCAGAGTCCATAAAGGCGCTTGCAAATGTCTCGTGTACCTTCAGTTTCGTTCGTGGATGCTCGAAAATTCGTACGAAGACGGATCTCCAACTCCAGAGTCCATAAAATCGCTTGCAAATGTTTGTGTTAGCCTCAGTTTCGATCGTGGATGCGCGAAAATTCAAACGCAGACGGATCTTCAACTCCAGAGTCCATAAAGGCGCTTGCAAATGTCTCTTGTACCTTCAGTTTCGTTCGTGGATGCTCGAAAATTCGTACGAAGACGGATCTTCAACTCCAGAGTCTATAAAATCGCTTGCAAATGTTTGTGTTAGCCTCAGTTTCGATCGTGGATGCGCGAAAATTCATACGAAGACGGATCTTCAACTCCAGAGTCCATAAAGGCGCTTGCAAATGTCTCTTGTACCTTCAGTTTCGTTCGTGGATGCTCGAAAATTCGTACGAAGACGGATCTTCAACTCCAGAGTCCAGAAAAGCGCTTGCAAATGTCTCTTGTACCTTCAGTTTCGTTCGTGGAAGCTCGAAAATCCATACGAAGACGGATCTTTGACTCCAGAGTCCATAAAGGTGCTTGCAAATGTCTCTTGTACCTTCAGTTTCGTTCGTGGATGCTCGAAAAGTCGTACGAAGACGGATCTTCAACTCCAGAGTCCATAAAGGCGCTTGCAAATGTCTCTTGTACCTTCAGTTATGTTCGTGGAAGCTCGAAAATTCATACGAAGACGGATCTTCAACTCCAGAGTCCATAAAGGCGCTTGCAAATGTCTCTTGTACCTTCAGTTTCGTTCGTGGATGCTCGAAAATTCATACGAAGACGGATCTTCAACTCCAGAGTCCATAAAGGCGCTTGCAAATGTCTCTTGTACCTTCAGTTTCGTTCGTGGATGCTCGAAAATTCATACGAAGACGGATCTTCAACTCCAGAGTCCATAAAGGCGCTTCCAAATGTCTCTTGTACCTTCAGTTTCGTTCGTGGATGCTCGAAAATTCATACGAAGACGGATCTTCAACTCCAGAGTCCATAAAATCGCTTGCAAATGTTTGTGTTAGCCTCAGTTTCGATCGTGAATGCGCGAAATTTCATACGAAGATGGATCTTCAACTCCAGAGTCCATAAAGGCGCTTCCAAATGTCTCTTGTACCTTCAGTTTCGTTCGTGGATGCTCGAAAATTCATACGAAGACGGATCTTCAACTCCAGAGTCCATAAAGGCGCTTGCAAATGTCTCTTGTACCTTCAGTTTCGTTCGTGGATGCTCGAAAATTCGTACGAAGACGGATCTTCAACTCCACAGTCCGAAAAATCGCTTGCAAATGTTTGTGTTAGCCTCAGTTTCGATCGTGGATGCGCGAAAATTCATACGAAGACGGATCTTCAACTCCAGAGTCCATAAAGGCGCTTGCAAATGTCTCTTGTACCTTCAGTTTCGTTCGTGGATGCTCGAAAATTCATACGAAGACGGATCTTCAACTCCAGAGTCCATAAAGGCGCTTGCAAATGTCTCTTGTACCTTCAGTTTCTTTCGTGGATGCTCGAAAATTCGTACGAAGACGGATCTTCAACTCCACAGTCCATAAAATCGCATGCAAATGTTTGTGTTAGCCTCAGTTTCGATCGTGGATGCGCGAAAATTCATACGAAGACGGATCTTCAACTCCAGAGTCCATAAAGGCGGTTGCAAATGTCTCTTGTACCTTCAGTTTCGTTCGTGGATGCTCGGAAATTCATACGAAGACGGATCTTCAACTCCAGAGTCCATAAAGGCGCTTGCAAATGTCTCTTGTACCTTCAGTTTCGTTCGTGGATGCTCGAAAATTCATACGAAGACGGATCTCCAACTCCAGAGTCCATAAAATCGCTTGCAAATGTTTGTGTTAGCCTCAGTTTCGATCGTGGATGCGCGAAAATTCATACGAAGACGGATATTAAACTCCAGAGTCCATAAAGGTGCTCGCAAATGTCTCTTGTACCTTCAGTTTCGTTCGTGGAAGCTCGAAAATTCATACGTAGACGGATCTTCAACTCCAGAGTCCATAAAGGTGCTCGCAAATGTCTCTTGTACCTTCAAATTCGTTCGTGGATGCGCGAAAATTCATACGAAGACGGATCTTCGACTCCAGAGTCCATAAAGGCGGTTGCAAATGTCTCTTGTACCTTCAGTTTCGTTCGTGGATGCTTGAAAATTCGTACGAAGACGGATCTTCAACTCCAGAGTCCATAAAGGCGCTTGCAAATGTCTCTTGTACCTTCAGTTTCGTTCGTGGATGCGCGAAAATTCATACGAAGACGGATCTTCGACTCCAGAGTCCATAAAGGCGCTTGCAAATGTCTCTTGTACCTTCAGTTTCCTTCGTGGATGCTCGAAAATTCGTACGAAGACGGATCTCCAACTCCAGAGTCCATAAAATCGCTTGCAAATGTTTGTGTTAGCCTCAGTTTCGATCGTGGATGCGCGAAAATTCATACGAAGACGGATCTTCAACTCCAGAGTCCATAAAGGTGCTCGCAAATGTCACTTGTACCTTCAGTTTCGTTCGTGGAAGCTCGAAAATTCATACGAAGACGGATCTTTGACTCCAGAGTCCATAAAGGTGCTTGCAAATGTCTTTTGTACCTTCAGTTCCGTTCGTGGATGCTCGAAAATTCATACGAAGACGGATCTTCAACTCCAGAGTCCATAAAGGCGGTTGCAAATGTCTCTTGTACCTTCAGTTTCGTTCGTGGATGCTCGACAATTCATGCGAAGACGGATCTTTGACTCCAGAGTCCATAAAGTTGCTTGCAAATGTCTTTTGTACCTTCAGTTTCGTTCGTGGATGCTCGAAAATTCATACGAAGACGGATCTTCAACTCCAGAGTCCATAAAGGCGCTTGCAAATGTCTCATGTACCTTCAGTTTCGTTCGTGGATGCTCGAAAATTCATACGAAGACGGATCTTCAACTCCAGAGTCCATAGAATCGCTTGCAAATGTTTGTGTTGGCCTCAGTTTCGATCGTGGATGCGCGAAAATTCATACGAAGACGGATCTTCAACTCCAGAGTCCATAAAGGCGCTTGCAAATGTCTCTTGTACCTTCAGTTTCGATCGTGGATGCGCGAAAATTCATACGAAGACGGATCTTCAACTCCAGAGTCCATAAAGGCGCTTGCAAATGTCTCTTGTACCTTCAGTTTCGTTCGTGGATGCGCGAAAATTCATACGAAGACGGATCTTCAACTCCAGAGTCCATAAAGGCGCTTGCAAATGTCTCTTGTACGTTCAGTTTCGTTCGTGGATGCTCGAAAATTCATACGAAGACGGATCTTCAACTTCAGAGTCCATAAAGGCGCTTCCAAATGTCTCTTGTACCTTCAGTTTCGATCGTGGATGCGCGAAAATTCATACGAAGACGGATCTTCAACTCCAGAGTCCATAAAGGCGCTTGCAAATGTCTCTTGTACCTTCAGTTTCGTTCGTGGATGCTCGAAAATTCATACGAAGACGGATCTCCAACTCCAGAGTCCATAAAGGCGCTTGCAAATGTCTCTTGTACCTTCAGTTTCGTTCGTGGATGCTCGAAAATTCATACGAAGACGGATCTTCAAATCCAGAGTCCATAAAGGTGCTCGCAAATGTCTCTTGTACCTTCAGTTTCGTTCGTGGAAGCTCGAAAATTCATACGAAGACGGATCTTTGACTCCGGAGTCCATAAAGGTGCTTGCAAATGTCTTTTGTACCTTCAGTTTCGTTCGTGGATGCTCGAAAATTCATACGAAGACGGATCTTCAACTCCAGAGTCCATAAAGGCGGTTGCAAATGTCTCTTGTACCTTCAGTTTCGTTCGTGGATGCTCGAAAATTCATGCGAAGACGGATCTTTGACTCCGGAGTCCATAAAGGTGCTTGCAAATGTCTTTTGTACCTTCAGTTTTGTTCGTGGATGCTCGAAAATTCATACGAAGACGGATCTTCAACTCCAGAGTCCATAAAGGCGTTTGCAAATGTCTCATGTATCTTCAGTTTCGTTCGTGGATGCTCGAAAATTCATACGAAGACGGATCTTCAACTCCAGAGTCCGTAAAATCGCTTGCAAACGTTTGTGTTAGCCTCAGTTTCGATCGTGGATGCGCGAAAATTCATACGAAGACGGATCTTCAACTCCAGAGTCCATAAAGGCGCTTGCAAATGTCTCTTGTACCTTCAGTTTCGATCGTGGATGCGCGAAAATTCATACGAAGACGGATCTTCAACTCCAGAGTCCATAAAGGCGCTTGCAAATGTCTCTTGTACCTTCAGTTTCGATCGTGGATGCGCGAAAATTCATACGAAGACGGATCTTCAACTCCAGAGTCCATAAAGGCGCTTGCAAATGTCTCTTGTACCTTCAGTTTCGTTCGTGGATGCGCGAAAATTCATACGAAGACGGATCTTCAACTCCAGAGTCCATAAAGGCGCTTGCAAATGTCTCTTGTACGTTCAGTTTCGTTCGTGGATGCTCGAAAATTCATACGAAGACGGATCTTCAACTTCAGAGTCCATAAAGGCGCTTCCAAATGTCTCTTGTACCTTCAGTTTCGATCGTGGATGCGCGAAAATTCATACGAAGACGGATCTTCAACTCCAGAGTCCATAAAGGCGCTTGCAAATGTCTCTTGTACCTTCAGTTTCGTTCGTGGATGCTCGAAAATTCATACGAAGACGGATCTCCAACTCCAGAGTCCATAAAGGCGCTTGCAAATGTCTCTTGTACCTTCAGTTTCGTTCGTGGATGCTCGAAAATTCATACGAAGACGGATCTTCAAATCCAGAGTCCATAAAGGTGCTCGCAAATGTCTCATGTACCTTCAGTTTCGTTCGTGGATGCTCGAAAATTCATACGAAGACGGATCTTCAACTCCAGAGTCCATAAAGGCGCTTGCAAATGTCTCATGTACCTTCAGTTTCGTTCGTGGATGCTCGAAAATTCATACGAAGACGGATCTTCAAATCCAGAGTCCATAAAGGTGCTCGCAAATGTCTCATGTACCTTCAGTTTCGTTCGTGGATGCTCGAAAATTCATACGAAGACGGATCTTCAACTCCAGAGTCCATAAAGGCGCTTGCAAATGTCTCATGTACCTTCAGTTTCGTTCGTGGATGCTCGAAAATTCGTACGAAGACGGATCTTCAACTCCAGAGTCCATAAAATCGCTTGCAAATGTTTGTGTTAGCCTCAGTTTCGATCGTGGATGCGCGAAAATTCATACGAAGACGGATATTAAACTCCAGAGTCCATTAAGGCGCTTGCAAATGTCTCTTGTACCTTCAGTTTCGTTCGTGGATGCGCGAAAATTCATACGAAGACGGATCTTCAACTCCAGAGTCCATGAAGGCGCTTGCAAATGTCTCTTGTACGTTCAGTTTCGTTCGTGGATGCTCGAAAATTCATACGAAGACGGATCTCCAACTCCAGAGTCCATAAAATCGCTTGCAAATGTTTGTGTTAGCCTCAGTTTCGATCGTGGATGCGCGAAAATTCATACGAAGACGGATATTAAACTCCAGAGTCCATAAAGGTGCTCGCAAATGTCTCTTGTACCTTCAGTTTCGTTCGTGGAAGCTCGAAAATTCATACGTAGACGGATCTTCAACTCCAGAGTCCATAAAGGTGCTCGCAAATGTCTCTTGTACCTTCAAATTCGTTCGTGGATGCGCGAAAATTCATACGAAGACGGATCTTCGACTCCAGAGTCCATAAAGGCGGTTGCAAATGTCTCTTGTACCTTCAGTTTCGTTCGTGGATGCTTGAAAATTCGTACGAAGACGGATCTTCAACTCCAGAGTCCATAAAGGCGCTTGCAAATGTCTCTTGTACCTTCAGTTTCGTTCGTGGATGCGCGAAAATTCATACGAAGACGGATCTTCGACTCCAGAGTCCATAAAGGCGCTTGCAAATGTCTCTTGTACCTTCAGTTTCCTTCGTGGATGCTCGAAAATTCGTACGAAGACGGATCTCCAACTCCAGAGTCCATAAAATCGCTTGCAAATGTTTGTGTTAGCCTCAGTTTCGATCGTGGATGCGCGAAAATTCATACGAAGACGGATCTTCAACTCCAGAGTCCATAAAGGTGCTCGCAAATGTCACTTGTACCTTCAGTTTCGTTCGTGGAAGCTCGAAAATTCATACGAAGACGGATCTTTGACTCCAGAGTCCATAAAGGTGCTTGCAAATGTCTTTTGTACCTTCAGTTCCGTTCGTGGATGCTCGAAAATTCATACGAAGACGGATCTTCAACTCCAGAGTCCATAAAGGCGGTTGCAAATGTCTCTTGTACCTTCAGTTTCGTTCGTGGATGCTCGAAAATTCATGCGAAGACGGATCTTTGACTCCAGAGTCCATAAAGTTGCTTGCAAATGTCTTTTGTACCTTCAGTTTCGTTCGTGGATGCTCGAAAATTCATACGAAGACGGATCTTCAACTCCAGAGTCCATAAAGGCGCTTGCAAATGTCTCATGTACCTTCAGTTTCGTTCGTGGATGCTCGAAAATTCATACGAAGACGGATCTTCAACTCCAGAGTCCATAGAATCGCTTGCAAATGTTTGTGTTGGCCTCAGTTTCGATCGTGGATGCGCGAAAATTCATACGAAGACGGATCTTCAACTCCAGAGTCCATAAAGGCGCTTGCAAATGTCTCTTGTACCTTCAGTTTCGATCGTGGATGCGCGAAAATTCATACGAAGACGGATCTTCAACTCCAGAGTCCATAAAGGCGCTTGCAAATGTCTCTTGTACCTTCAGTTTCGTTCGTGGATGCGCGAAAATTCATACGAAGACGGATCTTCAACTCCAGAGTCCATAAAGGCGCTTGCAAATGTCTCTTGTACGTTCAGTTTCGTTCGTGGATGCTCGAAAATTCATACGAAGACGGATCTTCAACTTCAGAGTCCATAAAGGCGCTTCCAAATGTCTCTTGTACCTTCAGTTTCGATCGTGGATGCGCGAAAATTCATACGAAGACGGATCTTCAACTCCAGAGTCCATAAAGGCGCTTGCAAATGTCTCTTGTACCTTCAGTTTCGTTCGTGGATGCTCGAAAATTCATACGAAGACGGATCTCCAACTCCAGAGTCCATAAAGGCGCTTGCAAATGTCTCTTGTACCTTCAGTTTCGTTCGTGGATGCTCGAAAATTCATACGAAGACGGATCTTCAAATCCAGAGTCCATAAAGGTGCTCGCAAATGTCTCTTGTACCTTCAGTTTCGTTCGTGGAAGCTCGAAAATTCATACGAAGACGGATCTTTGACTCCGGAGTCCATAAAGGTGCTTGCAAATGTCTTTTGTACCTTCAGTTTCGTTCGTGGATGCTCGAAAATTCATACGAAGACGGATCTTCAACTCCAGAGTCCATAAAGGCGGTTGCAAATGTCTCTTGTACCTTCAGTTTCGTTCGTGGATGCTCGAAAATTCATGCGAAGACGGATCTTTGACTCCGGAGTCCATAAAGGTGCTTGCAAATGTCTTTTGTACCTTCAGTTTTGTTCGTGGATGCTCGAAAATTCATACGAAGACGGATCTTCAACTCCAGAGTCCATAAAGGCGTTTGCAAATGTCTCATGTATCTTCAGTTTCGTTCGTGGATGCTCGAAAATTCATACGAAGACGGATCTTCAACTCCAGAGTCCGTAAAATCGCTTGCAAACGTTTGTGTTAGCCTCAGTTTCGATCGTGGATGCGCGAAAATTCATACGAAGACGGATCTTCAACTCCAGAGTCCATAAAGGCGCTTGCAAATGTCTCTTGTACCTTCAGTTTCGATCGTGGATGCGCGAAAATTCATACGAAGACGGATCTTCAACTCCAGAGTCCATGAAGGCGCTTGCAAATGTCTCTTGTACCTTCAGTTTCGTTCGTGGATGCGCGAAAATTCATACGAAGACGGATCTTCAACTCCAGAGTCCATAAAGGCGCTTGCAAATGTCTCTTGTACCTTCAGTTTCGTTCGTGGATGCTCGAAAATTCATACGAAGACGGATCTTCAACTTCCGAGTCCATGAAGGCGCTTCCAAATGTCTCTTGTACCTTCAGTTTCGTTCGTGGATGCTCGAAAATTCGTACGAAGACGGATCTTCAACTCCAGAGTCCATAAAGGCGCTTGCAAATGTCTCTTGTACATTCAGTTTCGTTCGTGGATGCTCGAAAATTCATACGAAGACGGATCTTCAACTCCAGAGTCCATAAAGGTGCTTGCAAATGTCTTGTGTACCTTCAGTTTCGTTCGTGGATGCGCGAAAATTCATACGAAGCCGGATCTTCAACTCCAGAGTCCATAAAGGCGCTTGCAAATGTCTCTTGTACATTCAGTTTCGTTCGTGGATGCTCGAAAATTCATACGAAGACGGATCTTCAACTCCAGAGTCCATAAAGGCGCTTGCAAATGTCTTTTGTACCTTCAGTTTCGTTCGTGGATGCTCGAAAATTCGTACGAAGACGGATCTTCAACTCCAGAGTCCATAAAATCGCTTGCAAATGTTTGTGTTAGCCTCAGTTTCGATCGTGGATGCGCGAAAATTCATACGAAGACGGATCTCCAACTCCAGAGTCCATAAAGGCGCTTGCAAATGTCTCATGTACCTTCAGTTTCGTTCGTGGATGCTCGAAAATTCATACGAAGACGGATCTTCAACTCCAGAGTCCATAAAGGCGCTTGCAAATGTCTCTTGTACCTTCAGTTTCGTTCGTGGATGCTCGAAAATTCGTACGAAGACGGATCTTCAACTGCAGAAACCATAAAATCGCTTGCAAATAATTGTGTTAGCCTCAGTTTCGATCGTGGATGCGCGAAAATTCATACGAAGACGGATCTTCAACTCCAGAGTCCATAAAGGTGCTCGCAAATGTCTCTTGTACCTTCAGTTTCGTTCGTGGATGCTCGAAAATTCATACGAAGACGGATCTTCAACTCCAGAGTCCATAAAGGCGCTTGCAAATGTCTCTTGTACCTTCAGTTGCGTTCGTGGATGCTCGAAAATTCATACGAAGACGGATCTTTGACTCCAGAGTCCATAAAGGTGCTTGCAAATGTCTTGTGTACCTTCAGTTTCGTTCGTGGATGCGCGAAAATTCATACGAAGACGGATCTTCAACTCCAGAGTCCATGAAGGCGCTTGCAAATGTCTCTTGTACATTCACTTTCGTTCGTGGATGCTCGAAAATTCATACGAAGACGGATCCTCAACTCCAGAGTCCATAAAATCGCTTGCAAATGTTTGTGTTAGCCTCAGTTTCGATCGTGGATGCGCGAAAATTCATACGAAGACGGATCTCCAACTCCAGAGTCCTTAAAGGCGCTTGCAAATGTCTCATGTACCTTCAGTTTCGTTCGTGGATGCTCGAAAATTCATACGAAGACGGATCTTCAACTCCAGAGTCCATAAAGGCGCTTGCAAATGTCTCATGTACCTTCAGTTTCGTTCGTGGATGCGCGAAAATTCAAACGAAGACGGATCTTCAACTCCAGAGTCCATAAAGGCGCTTGCAAATGTCTCATGTACCTTCAGTTTCGTTCGTGGATGCTCGAAAATTCATACGAAGACGGATCTTCAACTCCAGAGTCCATCAAGGCGCTTGCAAATGTTTGTGTTAGCCTCAGTTTCGATCGTGGATGCGCGAAGATTCATACGAAGACGGATCTTCAACTCCAGAGTCCATAAAGGTGCTCGCAAATGTCTCTTGTACCTTCAGTTTCGTTCGTGGAAGCTCGAAAATTCATACGAAGACGGATCTTTGACTCCAGAGTCCATAAAGGTGCTTGCAAATGTCTTTTGTACCTTCAGTTTCGTTCGTTGATGCTCGAAAATTCATACGAAGACGGATCTTCAACTCCAGAGTCCATAAAGGCGGTTGCAAATGTCTCTTGTACCTTCAGTTTCG
Organism: Phymatocera aterrima; assembly: GCA_963170745.1. Lineage (NCBI taxonomy): Eukaryota > Metazoa > Arthropoda > Insecta > Hymenoptera > Tenthredinidae > Phymatocera > Phymatocera aterrima. Next base: position 462,659 of record CAUJGY010000194.1, read on the forward strand.
TTCGTGGATGCTCGAAAATTCATGCGAAGACGGATCTTTGACTCCAGAGTCCATAAAGGTGCTTGCAAATGTCTTTTGTACCTTCAGTTTCGTTCGTGGATGCTCGAAAATTCATACGAAGACGGATCTTCAACTCCAGAGTCCATAAAGGCGCTTGCAAATGTCTCATGTACCTTCAGTTTCGTTCGTGGATGCTCGAAAATTCATACGAAGACGGATCTTCAACTCCAGAGTCCATAAAATCGCTTGCAAATGTTTGTGTTAGCCTCAGTTTCGATCGTGGATGCGCGGAAATTCATACGAAGACGGATCTTCAACTCCAGAGTCCATAAAGGCGCTTGCAAATGTCTCTTGTACCTTCAGTTTCGATCGTGGATGCGCGAATATTCATACGAAGACGGATCTTCAACTCCAGAGTCCATAAAGGCGCTTGCAAATGTCTCTTGTACCTTCAGTTTCGTTCGTGGATGCGCGAAAATTCAAACAAAGACGGATCTTCAACTCCAGAGTCCATAAAGGCGCTTGCAAATGTCTCTTGTACCTTCAGTTTCGTTCGTGGATGCTCGAAAATTCATACGAAGACGGATCTTCAACTTCAGAGTCCATGAAGGCGCTTCCAAATGTCTCTTGTACCTTCAGTTTCGTTCGTGGATGCTCGAAAATTCGTACGAAGACGGATCTCCAGCTCCAGAGTCCATAAAATCGCTTGCAAATGTTTGTGTTAGCCTCAGTTTCGATCGTGGATGCGCGAAAATTCATACGAAGACGGATCTTCAACTCCAGAGTCCATAAAGGCGCTTGCCAATGTCTCTTGTACCTTCAGTTTCGTTCGTGGATGCTCGAAAATTCATACGAAGACGGATCTTCAACTCCAGAGTCCATAAAGGCGCTTGCAAATATCTCTTGTACCTTCAGTTTCGTTCGTGGATGCTCGAAAATTCATACGAAGACGGATCTTCAACTCCAGAGTCCATCAAGGCGCTTGCAAATGTTTGTGTTAGCCTCAGTTTCGATCATGGATGCGCGAAAATTCATACGAAGACGGATCTTCAACTCCAGAGTCCATAAAGCTGCTCGCAAATGTCTCTTGTACCTTCAGTTTCGTTCGTGGATGCTCGAAAATTCGTACGAAGACGGATCGTCAACTCCGGTGTCCATAAAATCGCTTGCAAATGTTTGTGTTAGCCTCAGTTTCGATCGTGGATGCGCGAAAATTCATACGAAGACGGATCTTCAACTCCAGAGTCCATAAAGGCGCTTGCAAATGTCTCTTGTACCTTCAGTTTCGTTCGTGGATGCTCGAAAATTCATACGAAGACGGATCTTTGACTCCAGAGTCCATAAAGGTGCTTGCAAATGTCTTGTGTACCTTCAGTTTTGTTCGTGGATGCGCGAAAATTCATACGAAGACGGATCTTCAACTCCAGAGTCCATAAAGGCGCTTGCAAATGTCTCTTGTACATTCAGTTTCGTTCGTGGATGCTCGAAAATTCATACGAAGACGGATCTTCAACTCCAGAGTCCATAAAGGCGATTGCAAATGTCTTCTGTACCTTCAGTTTCGTTCGTGGATGCTCGAAAATTCGTACGAAGACGGATCTTCAACTCCAGAGTCCATAAAGGCGCTTGCAAATGTCTTTTGTACCTTCAGTTTCGATCATGGATGCGCGAAAATTCATACGAAGACGGATCTCCAACTCCAGAGTCCATAAAGGCGCTTGCAAATGTCTCATGTACCTTCAGTTTCGTTCGTGGATGCTCGAAAATTCATACGAAGACGGATCTTCAACTCCAGAGTCCATAAAGGCGCTTGCAAATGTCTCTCGTACCTTCAGTTTCGTTCGTGGATGCTCGAAAATTCGTACGAAGACGGATCTTCAACTGCAGAAACCATAAAATCACTTGCAAATAATTGTGTTAGCCTCAGTTTCGATCGTGGATGCGCGAAAATTCATACGAAGATGGATCTTCAACTCCACAGTCCATAAAGGTGCTCGCAAATGTCTCTTGTACCTTCAGTTCCGTTCGTGGATGCTCGAAAATTCATACGAAGACGGATCTTCAACTCCAGAGTCCATCAAGGCGCTTGCAAATGTTTGTGTTAGCCTCAGTTTCGATCGTGGATGCGCGAAAATTCATACGAAGACGGATCTTCAACTCCAGAGTCCATAAAGGCGCTTGCAAATGTCTCTTGTACCTTCAGTTTCGTTCGTGGATGCTCGAAAATTCATACGAAGACGGATCTTTGACTCCAGAGTCCATAAAGGTGCTTGCAAATGTCTTGTGTACCTTCAGTTTCGTTCGTGGATGCGCGAAAATTCATACGAAGACGGATCTTCAACTCCAGAGTCCATAAAGGCGCTTGCAAACGTCTCTTGTACATTCAGTTTCGTTCGTGGATGCTCGAAAATTCATACGAAGACGGATCTTCAACTCCAGAGTCCATAAAATCGCTTGCAAATGTTTGTGTTAGCCTCAGTTTCGATCGTGGATGCGCGAAAATTCATACGAAGACGGATCTTCAACTCCAGAGTCCATAAAGGCTCTTGCAAATGTCTCTTGTGCCTTCAGTTTCGATCGTGGATGCGCGAAAATTCATACGAATACGGATCTTCAACTCCAGAGTCCATAAAGGCGCTTGCAAATGTCTCTTGTACCTTCAGTTTCGTTCGTGGATGCGCGAAAATTCAAACGAAGACGGATCTTCAACTCCAGAGTCCATAAAGGCGCTTCCAAATGTCTTTTGTACCTTCAGTTTCGTTCGTGGATGCTCGAAAATTCATACGAAGACGGATCTTCAACTCCAGAGTCCATAAAGGCGCTTGCAAATGTCTCTTGTACCTTCAGTTTCGTTCGTGGATGCTCGAAAATTCATACGAAGACGGATCTTCAACTCCAGAGTCCATAAAGGCGCTTGCAAATGTCTCTTGTACCTCCAGTTTCGGGGGTGGATGCTCGAAAATTCATACGAAGACGGATCTTCAACTCCAAAGTCCATGAAGGCGCTTGCAAATGTCTCTTGTACCTTCAGTTTCGTTCGTGGATGCGCGAAAATTCATACGAAGACGGATCTTCGACTCCAGAGTCCATAAAGGCGCTTGCAAATGTCTCTTGTACCTTCAGTTTCGTTCGTGGATGCTCGAAAATTCGTACGAAGACGGATCTCCAACTCCAGAGTCCATAAAATCGCTTGCAAATGTTTGTGTTAGCCTCAGTTTCGTTCGTGGAAGCTCGAAAATTCATACGAAGACAGATCTTTGACTCCAGAGTCCATAAAGGTGCTTGCAAATGTCTTTTGTACCTTCAGTTTCGTTCGTGGATGCTCGAAAATTCATACGAAGACGGATCTTCAACTCCAGAGTCCATAAAGGCGGTTGCAAATGTCTCGTGTACCTTCAGTTTCGTTCGTGGATGCGCGAAAATTCATACGAAGACGGATCTTCAACTCCAGAGTCCATAAAGGCGCTTGCAAATGTCTCTTGTACCTTCAGTTTCGGTCGTGGATGCGCGAAAATTCATACGAAGACGGATCTTCAAATCCAGAGTCCATAAAGGCGCTTGCAAATGTCTCCTGTACCTTCAGTTTCGTTCGTGGATGCTCGAAAATTCATACGAAGACGGATCTTCAACTCCAGAGTCCATAAAGGCGCTTCCAAATGTCTCTTGTACCTTCAGTTTCGTTCGTGGATGCTCGAAAATCCGTACGAAGACGGATCTTCAACTCCAGAGTCCATAAAGGCGCTTGCAAATGTCTCTTGTACCTCCAGTTTCGGGGGTGGATGCTCGAAAATTCATACGAAGACGGATCTTCAACTCCAAAGTCCATGAAGGCGCTTGCGAATGTCTCTTGTACCTTCAGTTTCGTTCGTGGATGCGCGAAAATTCATACGAAGACGGATCTTCGACTCCAGAGTCCATAAAGGTGCTCGCAAATGTCTCTTGTACCTTCAGTTCCGTTCGTGGATGCTGGAAAATTCATACGAAGACGGATCTTCAACTCCAGAGTCCATAAAGGCGCTTGCAAATGTCTCTTGTACCTTCAGTTTCGTTCGTGGATGCTCGAAAATTCGTACGAAGACGGATCTTCAACTCCACAGTCCATAAAATCGCTTGAAAATGTTTGTGTTAGCCTCAGTTTCGATCGTGGATGCGCGAAAATTCATACGAAGACGGATCTTCAACTCCAGAGTCCATAAAGGCGCTTGCAAATGTCTCTTGTACCTTCAGTTTCGTTCGTTGATGCTCGAAAATTCATACGAAGACGGATCTTTGACTCCAGAATCCATAAAGGCGGTTGCAAATGTCTCTTGTACCTTCAGTTCCGTTCGTGGATGCTCGAAAATTCATACGAAGACGGATCTTCGACTCCAGAGTCCTTAAAGGTGCTTGCAAATGTCTTTTGTACCTCCAGTTTCGTTCGTGGATGCTCGAAAATTCATACGAAGACGGATCTTAAACTCCAGAGTCCATAAAGGCGCTTGCAAATGTTTGTGTTAGCCTCAGTTTCGGTCGTGGATGCGCGAAATTTCATACGAAGACGGATCTTCAACTCCAGAGTCCATAAAGGCGCTTGCAAATGTCTCTTGTACCTTCAGTTTCGTTCGTGGATGCTCGAAAATTCGTACGAAGACGGATCTTCAACTCCAGAGTCCATAAAATCGCTTGCAAATGTTTGTGTTAGCCTCAGTTTCGATCGTGGATGCGCGAAAATTCATACGAAGACGGATCTTCAACCCCAGAGTCCATAAAGGCGCTTGCAAATGTCTCTTGTACCTCCAGTTTCGTTCGTGGATGCTCGAAAATTCGTACGAAGACGGATCTTCAACTCCAGAGTCCATAAAATCGCTTGCAAATGTTTGTGTTAGCCTCAGTTTCGATCGTGGAAGCTCGAAAATTCATACGAAGACGGATCTTCAACTCCAGAGTCCATAAAGGCGGTTGCAAATGTCTCTTGTACCTTCAGTTTCGTTCGTGGATGCTCGAAAATTCATACGAAGACGGATCTTTGACTCCAGAATCCATAAAGGCGGTTGCAAATGTCTCTTGTACCTTCAGTTTCGTTCGTGGATGCTCGAAAATTCATACGAAGACGGATCTTCGACTCCAGAGTCCTTAAAGGTGCTTGCAAATGTCTTTTGTACCTCCAGTTTCGTTCGTGGATGCTCGAAAATTCATACGAAGACGGATCTTCAACTCCAGAGTCCATAAAGGCGCTTGCAAATGTCTCATGTACCTTCAGTTTCGTTCGAGGATGCTCGAAAATTCATACGAAGACGGATCTTCAACTCCAGAGTCCATGGAGGCGCTTGCAAATGTCTCTTGTACCTTCAGTTTCGTTCGTGGATGCTCGAAAATTCATACGACGACGGATCTTCAACTCCAGAGTTCATAAAGGCGCTTGCAAATGTCTCTTGTACCTTCAGTTTCGTTCGTGGATGCTCGAAAATTCGTACGAAGACGGATCTTCAACTCCACAGTCCATAAAATCGCTTGCAAATGTTTGTGTTAGCCTCAGTTTCGATCGTGGATGCGCGAAAATTCATACGAAGACGGATCTTCAACTCCAGAGTCAATAAAGGCGCTTGCAAATGTCTCTTGTACCTTCAGTTTCGTTCGTGGATGCTCGAAAATTCGTACGAAGACGGATCTTCAACTCCAGAGTCCATAAAATCGCTTGCAAATGTTTGTGTTAGCCTCAGTTTCGTTCGTGGATGCGCGAAAATTCATACGAAGACGGATCTTCAACTCCAGAGTCCATAAAGGTGCTTGCAAATGTCTTTTGTACCTTCAGTTTCGTTCGTGGATGCGCGAAAATTCATACGAAGACGGATCTTCAACTCCAGAGTCCATAAAGGCGCTTGCAAATGTCTCTTGTACCTTCAGTTTCGTTCGTGGATGCTCGAAAATTCGTACGAAGACGGATCTTCAACTCCAGAGTCCATAAAATCGCTTGCAAATGTTTGTGTTAGCCTCAGTTTCGTTCGTGGATGCTCGAAAATTCGTACGAAGACGGATCTTCATTTCCAGAGTCCATAAAATCGCTTGCAAATGTTTGTGTTAGCCTCAGTTTCGATCGTGGCTGCGCGAAAATTCATACGAAGACGGATCTTCAACTCCAGAGTCAATAAAGGCGCTTGCAAATGTCTCTTGTACCTTCAGTTTCGTTCGTGGATGCTCGAAAATTCGTACGAAGACGGATCTTCAACTCCAGAGTCCATAAAATCGCTTGCAAATGTTTGTGTTAGCTTCAGTTTCGTTCGTGAATGCGCGAAAATTCATACGAAGACGGATCTTCAACTCCAGAGTCCATAAAGGTGCTTGCAAATGTCTTTTGTACCTTTAGTTTCGATCGTGGATGCGCGAAAATTCATACGAAGACGGATCTTCAACTCCAGAGTCCATAAAGGCGCTTGCAAATGTCTCTTGTACCTTCAGTTTCGTTCGTGGATGCTCGAAAATTCGTACGAAGACGGATCTTCAACTCCAGAGTCCATAAAATCGCTTGCAAATGTTTGTGTTAGCCTCAGTTTCGTTCGTGGATGCGCGAAAATTCATACGAAGACGGATCTTCAACTCCAGAGTCCATAAAGGTGCTTGCAAATGTCTTTTGTACCTTCAGTTTCGTTCGTGGATGCGCGAAAATTCATACGAAGACGGATCTTCAACTCCAGAGTCCATAAAGGCGCTTGCAAATGTCTCTTGTACCTTCAGTTTCGTTCGTGGATGCTCGAAAATTCGTACGAAGACGGATCTTCAACTCCAGAGTCCATAAAATCGCTTGCAAATGTTTGTGTTAGCCTCAGTTTCGTTCGTGGATGCGCGAAAATTCATACGAAGACGGATCTTCAACTCCAGAGTCCATAAAATCGCTTGCAAATGTTTGTGTTAGCCTCAGTTTCGTTCGTGGAAGCTCGAAAATTCATACGAAGACGGATCTTTGACTCCAGAGTCCATAAAGGTGCTTGCAAATTTCTTTTGTACCTTCAGTTTAGTTCGTGGATGCTCGAAAATTCATACGAAGACGGATCTTCAACTCCAGAGTCCATCAAGGCGCTTGCAAATGTTTGTGTTAGCCTCAGTTTCGGTCGTGGATGCGCGAAAATTCATACGAAGACGGATCTTCAACTCCAGAGTCCATAAAGGCGCTTGCAAATGTCTCTTGTACCTTCAGTTTCGTTCGTGGATGCTCGAAAATTCGTACGAAGACGGATCTTCAACTCCAGAGTCCATAAAATCCCTTGCAAATGTTTGTGTTAGCCTCAGTTTCGATCGTGGATGCGCGAAAATTCATACGAAGACGGATCTTCAACCCCAGAGTCCATAAAGGCGCTTGCAAATGTCTCTTGTACCTTCAGTTTTGTTCGTGGAAGCTCGAAAATTCATACGAAGACGGATCTTCAACTCCAGAGTCCATCAAGGCGCTTGCAACTGTTTGTGTTAGCCTCAGTTTCGTTTGTGGATGCTCGAAAATTCGTACGAAGACGGATCTTCAACTCCAGAGTCCATAAAATCGCTTGCAAATGTTTGTGTTAGCTTCAGTTTCGTTCGTGAATGCGCGAAAATTCATACGAAGACGGATCTTCAACTCCAGAGTCCATAAAGGTGCTTGCAAATGTCTTTTGTACCTTCAGTTTCGATCGTGGATGCGCGAAAATTCATACGAAGACGGATCTTCAACTCCAGAGTCCATAAAGGCGCTTGCAAATGTCTCTTGTACCTTCAGTTTCGTTCGTGGATGCTCGAAAATTCGTACGAAGACGGATCTTCAACTCCAGAGTCCATAAAATCGCTTGCAAATGTTTGTGTTAGCCTCAGTTTCGTTCGTGGATGCGCGAAAATTCATACGAAGACGGATCTTCAACTCCAGAGTCCATAAAGGTGCTTGCAAATGTCTTTTGTACCTTCAGTTTCGTTCGTGGATGCGCGAAAATTCATACGAAGACGGATCTTCAACTCCAGAGTCCATAAAGGCGCTTGCAAATGTCTCTTGTACCTTCAGTTTCGTTCGTGGATGCTCGAAAATTCGTACGAAGACGGATCTTCAACTCCAGAGTCCATAAAATCGCTTGCGAATGTTTGTGTTAGCCTCAGTTTCGTTCGTGGATGCGCGAAAATTCATACGAAGACGGATCTTCAACTCCAGAGTCCATAAAATCGCTTGCAAATGTTTGTGTTAGCCTCAGTTTCGTTCGTGGAAGCTCGAAAATTCATACGAAGACGGATCTTTGACTCCAGAGTCCATAAAGGTGTTTGCAAATTTCTTTTGTACCTTCAGTTTAGTTCGTGGATGCTCGAAAATTCATACGAAGACGGATCTTCAACTCCAGAGTCCATCAAGGCGCTTGCAAATGTTTGTGTTAGCCTCAGTTTCGGTCGTGGATGCGCGAAAATTCATACGAAGACGGATCTTCAACTCCAGAGTCCATAAAGGCGCTTGCAAATGTCTCTTGTACCTTCAGTTTCGTTCGTGGATGCTCGAAAATTCGTACGAAGACGGATCTTCAACTCCAGAGTCCATAAAATCCCTTGCAAATGTTTGTGTTAGCCTCAGTTTCGATCGTGGATGCGCGAAAATTCATACGAAGACGGATCTTCAACCCCAGAGTCCATAAAGGCGCTTGCAAATGTCTCTTGTACCTTCAGTTTTGTTCGTGGAAGCTCGAAAATTCATACGAAGACGGATCTTCAACTCCAGAGTCCATCAAGGCGCTTGCAACTGTTTGTGTTAGCCTCAGTTTCGATCGTGGATGCGCGAAAATTCATACGAAGACGGATCTTCAACTCCAGAGTCCATAAAATCGTTTGCAAATGTTTGTGTTAGCCTCAGTTTCGATCGTGGATGCGCGAAAATTCATACGAAGACGGATCTTACACTCCAGAGTCCATAAAGGCGCTTGCAAATGTCTCCTGTACCTTCAGTTTCGTTCGTGGATGCTCGAAAATTCATACGAAGACGGATCTTCAACTCCAGATTCCATAAAGGCGCTCCCAAATGTCTCTTGTACCTTCAGTTTCGTTCGTGGATGCTCGAAAATTCGTACGAAGACGCATCTCCAACTCCAGAGTCCATAAAATCGCTTGCAAATGTTTGTGTTAGCCTCAGTTTCGATCGTGGATGCGCGAAAATTCATACGAAGACGGATCTTCAACGCCAGAGTCCATGAAGGCGCTTGCAAATGTCTCTTGTACCTTCAGTTTCGTTCGTGGATGCTCGAAAATTCGTACGAAGACGGATCTTCAACTCCACAGTCCATAAAATCGCTTGCAAATGTTTGTGTTAGCCTCAGTTTCGATCGTGGATGCGCGAAAATTCATACGAAGACGGATCTTCAACTCCAGAGTCCATAAAGGCGCTTGCAAATGTCTCTTGTACCTTCAGTTTCGTTCGTGGATGCTCGAAAATTCATACGAAGACGGATCTTTGACTCCAGAATCCATAAAGGCGGTTGCAAATGTCTCTTGTACCTTCAGTTCCGTTCGTGGATGCTCGAAAATTCATACGAAGACGGATCTTCGACTCCAGAGTCCTTAAAGGTGCTTGCAAATGTCTTTTGTACCTCCAGTTTCGTTCGTGGATGCTCGAAAATTCATACGAAGACGGATCTTAAACTCCAGAGTCCATAAAGGCGCTTGCAAATGTTTGTGTTAGCCTCAGTTTCGGTCGTGGATGCGCGAAAATTCATACGAAGACGGATCTTCAACTCCAGAGTCCATAAAGGCGCTTGCAAATGTCTCTTGTACCTTCAGTTTCGTTCGTGGATGCTCGAAAATTCGTACGAAGACGGATCTTCAACTCCAGAGTCCATGAAATCGCTTGCAAATGTTTGTGTTAGCCTCAGTTTCGATCGTGAATGCGCGAAAATTCATACGAAGACGGATCTTCAACCCCAGAGTCCATAAAGGCGCTTGCAAATGTCTCTTGTACCTCCAGTTTCGTTCGTGGATGCTCGAAAATTCGTACGAAGACGGATCTTCAACTCCAGAGTCCATAAAATCGCTTGCAAATGTTTGTGTTAGCCTCAGTTTCGATCGTGGAAGCTCGAAAATTCATACGAAGACGGATCTTCAACTCCAGAGTCCATAAAGGCGGTTGCAAATGTCTCTTGTACCTTCAGTTTCGTTCGTGGATGCTCGAAAATTCATACGAAGACGGATCTTTGACTCCAGAATCCATAAAGGCGGTTGCAAATGTCTCTTGTACCTTCAGTTTCGTTCGTGGATGCTCGAAAATTCATACGAAGACGGATCTTCGACTCCAGAGTCCTTAAAGGTGCTTGCAAATGTCTTTTGTACCTCCAGTTTCGTTCGTGGATGCTCGAAAATTCATACGAAGACGGATCTTCAACTCCAGAGTCCATAAAGGCGCTTGCAAATGTCTCATGTACCTTCAGTTTCGTTCGAAGATGCTCGAAAATTCATACGAAGACGGATCTTCAACTCCAGAGTCCATGGAGGCGCTTGCAAATGTCTCTTGTACCTTCAGTTTCGTTCGTGGATGCTCGAAAATTCATACGACGACGGATCTTCAACTCCAGAGTTCATAAAGGCGCTTGCAAATGTCTCTTGTACCTTCAGTTTCGTTCGTGGATGCTCGAAAATTCGTACGAAGACGGATCTTCAACTCCACAGTCCATAAAATCGCTTGCAAATGTTTGTGTTAGCCTCAGTTTCGATCGTGGATGCGCGAAAATTCATACGAAGACGGATCTTCAACTCCAGAGTCAATAAAGGCGCTTGCAAATGTCTCTTGTACCTTCAGTTTCGTTCGTGGATGCTCGAAAATTCGTACGAAGACGGATCTTCAACTCCAGAGTCCATAAAATCGCTTGCAAATGTTTGTGTTAGCCTCAGTTTCGTTCGTGGATGCGCGAAAATTCATACGAAGACGGATCTTCAACTCCAGAGTCCATAAAGGTGCTTGCAAATGTCTTTTGTACCTTCAGTTTCGTTCGTGGATGCGCGAAAATTCATACGAAGACGGATCTTCAACTCCAGAGTCCATAAAGGCGCTTGCAAATGTCTCTTGTACCTTCAGTTTCGTTCGTGGATGCTCGAAAATTCGTACGAAGACGGATCTTCAACTCCAGAGTCCATAAAATCGCTTGCAAATGTTTGTGTTAGCCTCAGTTTCGTTCGTGGATGCTCGAAAATTCGTACGAAGACGGATCTTCATTTCCAGAGTCCATAAAATCGCTTGCAAATGTTTGTGTTAGCCTCAGTTTCGTTCGTGGATGCGCGAAAATTCATACGAAGACGGATCTTCAACTCCAGAGTCCATAAAGGCGGTTGCAAATTTCTCGTGTACCTTCAGTTTCGTTCGTGGAAGCTCGAAAATTCATACGAAGACGGATCTTCGACTCCAGAGTCCTTAAAGGTGCTTGCAAATGTCTTTTGTACCTCCAGTTTCGTTCGTGGATGCTCGAAAATTCATACGAAGACGGATCTTCAACTCCAGAGTCCATAAAGGCGCTTGCAAATGTCTCATGTACCTTCAGTTTCGTTCGTAGATGCTCGAAAATTCATACGAAGACGGATCTTCAACTCCAGAGTCCATGGGGGCGCTTGCAAATGTCTCTTGTACCTTCAGTTTCGTTCGTGGATGCTCGAAAATTCATACGACGACGGATCTTCAACTCCAGAGTTCATAAAGGCGCTTGCAAATGTCTCTTGTACCTTCAGTTTCGTTCGTGGATGCTCGAAAATTCGTACGAAGACGGATCTTCAACTCCAGAGTCCATAAAATCGCTTGCAAATGTTTGTGTTAGCCTCAGTTTCGTTCGTGGATGCTCGAAAATTCGTACGAAGACGGATCTTCATTTCCAGAGTCCATAAAATCGCTTGCAAATGTTTGTGTTAGCCTCAGTTTCGTTCGTGGATGCGCGAAAATTCATGCGAAGACGGATCTTCAACTCCAGAGTCCATAAAGGCGGTTGCAAATTTCTCGTGTACCTTCAGTTTCGTTCGTGGAAGCTCGAAAATTCATACGAAGACGGATCTTCGACTCCAGAGTCCTTAAAGGTGCTTGCAAATGTCTTTTGTACCTCCAGTTTCGTTCGTGGATGCTCGAAAATTCATACGAAGACGGATCTTCAACTCCAGAGTCCATAAAGGCGCTTGCAAATGTCTCATGTACCTTCAGTTTCGTTCGTAGATGCTCGAAAATTCATACGAAGACGGATCTTCAACTCCAGAGTCCATGGAGGCGCTTGCAAATGTCTCTTGTACCTTCAGTTTCGTTCGTGGATGCTCGAAAATTCATACGACGACGGATCTTCAACTCCAGAGTTCATAAAGGCGCTTGCAAATGTCTCTTGTACCTTCAGTTTCGTTCGTGGATGCTCGAAAATTCGTACGAAGACGGATCTTCAACTCCACAGTCCATAAAATCGCTTGCAAATGTTTGTGTTAGCCTCAGTTTCGATCGTGGATGCGCGAAAATTCATACGAAGACGGATCTTCAACTCCAGAGTCAATAAAGGCGCTTGCAAATGTCTCTTGTACCTTCAGTTTCGTTCGTGGATGCTCGAAAATTCGTACGAAGACGGATCTTCAACTCCAGAGTCCATAAAATCGCTTGCAAATGTTTGTGTTAGCCTCAGTTTCGTTCGTGGATGCGCGAAAATTCATACGAAGACGGATCTTCAACTCCAGAGTCCATAAAGGTGCTTGCAAATGTCTTTTGTACCTTCAGTTTCGTTCGTGGATGCGCGAAAATTCATACGAAGACGGATCTTCAACTCCAGAGTCCATAAAGGCGCTTGCAAATGTCTCTTGTACCTTCAGTTTCGTTCGTGGATGCTCGAAAATTCGTACGAAGACGGATCTTCAACTCCAGAGTCCATAAAATCGCTTGCAAATGTTTGTGTTAGCCTCAGTTTCGTTCGTGGATGCTCGAAAATTCGTACGAAGACGGATCTTCATTTCCAGAGTCCATAAAATCGCTTGCAAATGTTTGTGTTAGCCTCAGTTTCGTTCGTGGATGCGCGAAAATTCATACGAAGACGGATCTTCAACTCCAGAGTCCATAAAGGCGGTTGCAAATTTCTCGTGTACCTTCAGTTTCGTTCGTGGAAGCTCGAAAATTCATACGAAGACGGATCTTTGACTCCAGAGTCCATAAAGGTGCTTGCAAATTTCTTTTGTACCTTCAGTTTCGTTCGTGGATGCTCGAAAATTCATACGAAGACGGATCTTCAACTCCAGAGTCCATCAAGGCGCTTGCAAATGTTTGTGTTAGCCCCAGTTTCGGTCGTGGATGCGCGAAAATTCATACGAAGACGGATCTTCAACTCCAGAGTCCATAAAGGCGCTTGCAAATGTCTCTTGTACCTCCAGTTTCGTTCGTGGATGCTCGAAAATTCGTACGAAGACGGATCTTCAACTCCAGAGTCCATAAAATCGCTTGCAAATGTTTGTGTTAGCCTCAGTTTCGATCGTGGAAGCTCGAAAATTCATACGAAGACGGATCTTCAACTCCAGAGTCCATGAAGGCGGTTGCAAATGTCTCTTGTACCTTCAGTTTCGTTCGTGGATGCTCGAAAATTCATACGAAGACGGATCTTTGACTCCAGAATCCATAAAGGCGGTTGCAAATGTCTCTTGTACCTTCAGTTTTGTTCGTGGATGCTCGAAAATTCATACGAAGACGGATCTTCGACTCCAGAGTCCTTAAAGGTGCTTGCAAATGTCTTTTGTACCTCCAGTTTCGTTCGTGGATGCTCGAAAATTCATACGAAGACGGATCTTTAACTCCAGAGTCCATAAAGGCGCTCGCAAATGTCTCATGTACCTTCAGTTTCGTTCGTGGATGCTCGAAAATTCATACGAAGACGAATCTTCAACTCCAGAGTCCATGGAGGCGCTTGCAAATGTCTCTTGTACCTTCAGTTTCGTTCGTGGATGCTCGAAAATTCATACGACGACGGCTCTTCAACTCCAGAGTCCATAAAGGCGCTTGCAAATGTCTCTTGTACCTTCAGTTTCGTTCGTGGATGCTCGAAAATTCGTACGAAGACGGATCTTCAACTCCACAGTCCATAAAATCGCTTGCAAATGTTTGTGTTAGCCTCAGTTTCGATCGTGGATGCGCGAAAATTCATACGAAGACGGATCTTCAACTCCAGAGTCAATAAAGGCGCTTGCAAATGTCTCTTGTACCTTCAGTTTCGTTCGTGGATGCTCGAAAATTCGTACGAAGACGGATCTTCAACTCCAGAGTCCATAAAATCGCTTGCAAATGTTTGTGTTAGCCTCAGTTTCGTTCGTGGATGCGCGAAAATTCATACGAAGACGGATCTTCAACTCCAGAGTCCATAAAGGTGCTTGCAAATGTTTTTTGTACCTTCAGTTTCGATCGTGGATGCGCGAAAATTCATACGAAGACGGATCTTCAACTCCAGAGTCCATAAAGGCGCTTGCAAATGTCTCTTGTACCTTCAGCTTCGTTCGTGGATGCTCGAAAATTCGTACGAAGACGGATCTTCAACTCCAGAGTCCATAAAATCGCTTGCAAATGTTTGTGTTAGCCTCAGTTTCGATCGTGGATGCGCGAAAATTCATACGAAGACGGATCTTCAACTCCAGAGTCAATAAAGGCGCTTGCAAATGTCTCTTGTACCTTCAGTTTCGTTCGTGGATGCTCGAAAATTCGTACGAAGACGGATCTTCAACTCCAGAGTCCATAAAATCGCTTGCAAATGTTTGTGTTAGCCTCAGTTTCGTTCGTGGATGCGCGAAAATTCATACGAAGACGGATCTTCAACTCCAGAGTCCATAAAGGTGCTTGCAAATGTCTTTTGTACCTTCAGTTTCGTTCGTGGATGCGCGAAAATTCATACGAAGACGGATCTTCAACTCCAGAGTCCATAAAGGCGCGTGCAAATGTCTCTTGTACCTTCAGTTTCGTTCGTGGATGCTCGAAAATTCGTACGAAGACGGATCTTCAACTCCAGAGTCCATAAAATCGCTTGCAAATGTTTGTGTTAGCCTCAGTTTCGTTCGTGGATGCGCGAAAATTCATACGAAGACGGATCTTCAACTCCAGAGTCCATAAAGGTGCTTGCAAATGTCTTTTGTACCTTCAGTTTCGATCGTGGATGCGCGAAAATTCATACGAAGACGGATCTTCAACTCCAGAGTCCATAAAGGCGCTTGCAAATGTCTCTTGTACCTTCAGTTTCTTTCGTGGATGCTCGAAAATTCATACGAAGACGGATCTTCAACTCCAGAGTCCATAAAGGCGCTTGCAAATGTCTCATGTACCTTCAGTTTCGTTCGTGGATGCTCGAAAATTCATACGAAGACGGATCTTCAACTCCAGAGTCCATCACGGCGCGTGCAAATGTTTGTGTTAGCCTCAGTTTCGGTCGTGGATGCGCGAAAATTCATACGAAGACGGATCTTCAACTCCAGAGTCCATAAAGGCGCTTCCAAATGTCTCTTGTACCTTCAGTTTCGTTCGTGGATGCTCGAAAATTCGTACGAAGACGGATCTCCAACTCCAGAGTCCATAAAATCGCTTGCAAATGTTTGTGTTAGCCTCAGTTTCGATCGTGGATGCGCGAAAATTCATACGAAGACGGATCTTCAACTCCAGAGTCCATGAAGGCGCTTGCAAATGTCTCTTATACCTTCAGTTTCATTCGTGGATGCTCGAAAATTCGTACGAAGACGGATCTCCAACTCCACAGTCCATAAAATCGCTTGCAAATGTTTGTGTTAGCCTCAGTTTCGATCGTGGATGCGCGAAAATTCATACGAAGACGTATCTTCAACTCCAGAGTCCATAAAGGCGCTTGCAAATGTCTCTTGAACCTTCAGTTTCGATCGTGGATGCGCGAAAATTCATACGAAGACGGATCTTCAACGCCAGAGTCCATAAAGGCGCTTGCAAATGTCTCTTGTACCTCCAGTTTCGTTCGTGGATGCTCGAAAACTCGTACGAAGACGGATCTTCAACTCCACAGTCCATAAAATCGCTTGCAAATGTTTGTGTTAGCCTCAGTTTCGATCGTGGATGCGCGAAAATTCATACGAAGACGGATCTTCAACTCCAGAGTCCATAAAGGCGCTTGCAAATGTCTCATGTACCTTCAGTTTCGTTCGTGGATGCTCGAAACTTCATACGAAGACGGATCTTTGACTCCAGAGTCCATAAAGGTGCTTGCAAATGTCTTTTGTACCTTCAGTTTCGTTCGTGGATGCTCGAAAATTCGTACGAAGACGGATCTTCAACTCCACAGTCCATAAAATCGCTTGCAAATGTTTGTGTTAGCCTCAGTTTCGATCGTGGATGCGCGAAAATCCATACGAAGACGGATCTTCAACTCCAGAGTCCATAAAGGCGCTTGCAAATGTCTCTTGTACCTTCAGTTTCGTTCGTGGATGCTCGAAAATTCATACGAAGACGGATCTTTGACTCCAGAATCCATAAAGGCGGTTGCAAATGTCTCTTGTACCTTCAGTTTCGTTCGTGGATGCTCGAAAATTCATACGAAGACGGATCTTCGACTCCAGAGTCCTTAAAGGTGCTTGCAAATGTCTTTTGTACCTCCAGTTTCGTTCGTGGATGCTCGAAAATTCATACGAAGACGGATCTTCAACTCCAGAGTCCATAAAGGCGCTTGCAAATGTCTCATGTACCTCCAGTTTCGTTCGTGGATGCTCGAAAATTCGTACGAAGACGGATCTTCGACTCCAGAGTCCATAAAATCGCTTGCAAATGTTTGTGTTAGCCTCAGTTTCGGTCGTGGATGCGCGAAAATTCATACGAAGACGGATCTTCAACTCCAGAGTCCATAAAGGCGCTTGCAAATGTCTCTTGTACCTTCAGTTTCGTTCGTGGATGCTCGAAAATTCGTACGAAGACGGATCTTCAACTCCAGAGTCCATAAAATCGCTTGCAAATGTTTGTGTTAGCCTCAGTTTCGATCGTGGAAGCTCGAAAATTCATACGAAGACGGATCTTCAACTCCAGAGTCCATAAAATCGCTTGCAAATGTTTGTGTTAGCCTCAGTTTCGATCGTGGATGCGCGAAAATTCATACGAAGACGGATCTTCAACTCCAGAGTCCATAAAGGCGGTTGCAAATTTCTCGTGTACCTTCAGTTTCGTTCGTGGAAGCTCGAAAATTCATACGAAGACGGATCTTTGACTCCAGAGTCCATAAAGGTGCTTGCAAATTTCTTTTGTACCTTCAGTTTCGTTCGTGGATGCTCGAAAATTCATACGAAGACGGATCTTCAACTCCAGAGTCCATCAAGGCGCTTGCAAATGTTTGTGTTAGCCTCAGTTTCGGACGTGGATGCGCGAAAATTCATACGAAGACGGATCTTCAACTCCAGAGTCCATAAAGGCGCTTGCAAATGTCTCTTGTACCTTCAGTTTCGTTCGTGGATGCTCGAAAATTCGTACGAAGACGGATCTTCAACTCCAGAGTCCATAAAATCGCTTGCAAATGTTTGTGTTAGCCTCAGTTTCGATCGTGGGAGCTCGAAAATTCATACGAAGACGGATCTTCAACTCCAGAGTCCATAAAGGCGGTTGCAAATGTCTCTTGTACCTTCAGTTTCGTTCGTGGATGCTCGAAAATTCATACGAAGACGGATCTTTGACTCCAGAATCCATAAAGGCGGTTGCAAATGTCTCTTGTACCTTCAGTTTCGTTCGTGGATGCTCGAAAATTCATACGAAGACGGATCTTCGACTCCAGAGTCCTTAAAGGTGCTTGCAAATGTCTTTTGTACCTCCAGTTTCGTTCGTGGATGCTCGAAAATTCATACGAAGACGGATCTTCAACTCCAGAGTCCATAAAGGCGCTTGCAAATGTCTCATGTACCTTCAGTTTCGTTCGTGGATGCTCGAAAATTCATACGAAGACGGATCTTCAACTCCAGAGTCCATGGAGGCGCTTGCAAATGTCTCTTGTACCTTCAGTTTCGATCGTGGATGCGCGAAAATTCATACGAAGACGGATCTTCAACTCCAGAGTCAATAAAGGCGCTTGCAAATGTCTCTTGTACCTTCAGTTTCGTTCGTGGATGCTCGAAAATTCGTACGAAGACGGTTCTTCAACTCCAGAGTCCATAAAATCGCTTGCAAATGTTTGTGTTAGCCTCAGTTTCGTTCGTGGATGCGCGAAAACTCATACGAAGACGGATCTTCAACTCCAGAGTCCATAAAGGTGCTTGCAAATGTCTTTTGTACCTTCAGTTTCGATCGTGGATGCGCGAAAATTCATACGAAGACGGATCTTCAACTCCAGAGTTCATAAAGGCGCTTGCAAATGTCTCTTGTACCTTCAGTTTCGTTTGTGGATGCTCGAAAATTCATACGAAGACGGATCTTCAACTCCAGAGTCCATAAAATCGCTTGCAAATGTTTGTGTTAGCCTCAGTTTCGATCGTGGATGCGCGAAAATTCATACGAAGACGGATCTTCAACTCCAGAGTTCATAAAGGCGCTTGCAAATGTCTCTTGTACCTTCAGTTTCGTTCGTGGATGCGCGAAAATTCGTACGAAGACGGATCTTCAACTCCAGAGTCCATAAAATCGCTTGCAAATGTTTGTGTTAGCCTCAGTTTCGATCGTGGATGCGCGAAAATTCATACGAAGACGGATCTTCAACTCCAGAGTCAATAAAGGCGCTTGCAAATGTCTCTTGTACCTTCAGTTTCGTTCGTGGGTGCTCGAAAATTCGTACAAAGACGGATCTTCAACTCCAGAGTCCATAAAATCGCTTGCAAATGTTTGTGTTAGCCTCAGTTTCGTTCGTGGATGCGCGAAAATTCATACGAAGACGGATCTTCAACTCCAGAGTCCATAAAGGTGCTTGCAAATGTCTTTTGTACCTTCAGTTTCGTTCGTGGATGCGCGAAAATTCATACGAAGACGGATCTTCAACTCCAGAGTCCCCAAAGGCGCTTGCAAATGTCTCTTGTACCTTCAGTTTCGTTCGTGGATGCTTGAAAATACGTACGAAGACGGATCTTCAACTCCAGAGTCCATAAAATTGCTTGCAAATGTTTGTGTTAGCCTCAGTTTCGTTCGTGGATGCGCGAAAATTCATACGAAGACGGATCTTCAACTCCAGAGTCCATAAAGGTGCTTGCAAATGTCTTTTGTACCTTCAGTTTTGATCGTGGATGCGCGAAAATTCATACGAAGACGGATCTTCAACTCCAGAGTCCATAAAGGCGCTTGCAAATGTCTCTCGTACCTTCAGTTTCGTTCGTGGATGCTCGAAAATTCATACGAAGACGGATCTTCAACTCCAGAGTCCATAAAGGCGCTTGCAAATGTCTCTTGTACCTTCAGTTTCGTTCGTGGATGCTCGAAAATTCGTACGAAGACGGATCTTCAACTTCAGAGTCCATAAAATCGCTTGCAAATGTTTGTGTTAGCCTCAGTTTCGATCGTGGATGCGCGAAAATTCATACGAAGACGGATCTTCACCTCCAGAGTCAATAAAGGCGCTTGCAAATGCCTCTTGTACCTTCAGTTCCGTTCGTGGATGCTCGAAAATTCGTACGAAGACGGATCTTCAACTCCAGAGTCCATAAAATCGCTTGCAAATGTTTGCGTTAGCCTCAGTTTCGTTCGTGGATGCGCGAAAATTCATACGAAGACGGATCTTCAACTCCAGAGTCCATAAAGGTGCTTGCAAATGTCTCTTGTACCATCAGTTCCGTTCGTGGATGATCGAAAATTCATACGAAGACGGATCTTCAACTCCAGAGTCCATCAAGGCGCTTGCAAATGTTTGTGTTAGCCTCAGTTTCGATCGTGGATGCGTGAAAATTCATACGAAGACGGATCTTGCACTCCAGAGTCCATAAAGGTGCTCGCAAATGTCTCTTGTACCTTCAGTTTCGTTCGTGGAAGCTCGGAAATTCATACGAAGACGGATCTTCCACTCCAGAGTCCGTAAAGGCGCTTCCAAATGTCTCTTGTACCTTCAGTTTCGTTCGTGGATGCTCGAAAATTCATACGAAGACGGATCTTCAACTCCAGAGTCCATAAAGGCGCTTCCAAATGTCTCTTGTACCTTCAGTTTCGTTCGTGGATGCTCGAAAATTCGTACGAAGACGGATCTCCAACTCCAGAGTCCATAAAATCGCTTGCAAATGTTTGTGTTAGCCTCAGTTTCGATCGTGGATGCGCGAAAATTCATACGAAGACGGATCTTCAACTCCAGAGTCCATAGAATCGCTTGCAAATGTTTGTGTTAGCCTCAGTTTCGATCGTGGATGCGCGAAAATTCATACGAAGACGGATCTTCAACTCCAGAGTCCATAAAGGCGCTTCCAAATGTCTCTTGTACCTTCAGTTTCGTTCGTGGATGCGCGAAAATTCATACGAAGACGGATCTTCAACTCCAGAGTCCATAAAGGCGCTTGCAAATGTCTCTTGTACCTTCAGTTTCGTTCGTGGATGCTCGAAAATTCGTACGAAGACGGATCTCCAACTCCAGAGTCCATAGAATCGCTTGCAAATGTTTGTGTTAGCCTCAGTTTCGATC
Source organism: Phymatocera aterrima (assembly GCA_963170745.1). Taxonomy (NCBI): domain Eukaryota; kingdom Metazoa; phylum Arthropoda; class Insecta; order Hymenoptera; family Tenthredinidae; genus Phymatocera; species Phymatocera aterrima. The sequence continues at coordinate 483,178 of CAUJGY010000194.1, forward strand.
GTGGATGCGCGAAAATTCATACGAAGACGGATCTTCAACTTCAGAGTCCATGAGGGCGCTTGCAAATGTCTTTTGTACCTTCAGTTTCGTTCGTGGATGCGCGAAAATTCATACGAAGACGGATCTTCAACTCCAGAGTCCATAAAGGCGCTTACAAATGTCTCTTGTACATTCAGTTTCGTTCGTGGATGCTCGAAAATTCATACGAACACGGATCTTCAACTCCAGAGTCCATAAAGGCGCTTGCAAATGTCTTTTGTACCTTCAGTTTCGTTCGTGGATGCTCGAAAATTCATACGAAGACGGATCTTCAACTCCAGAGTCCATGGAGGCGCTTGCAAATGTCTCTTGTACCTTCAGTTTCGATCGTGGATGCGCGAAAATTCATACGAAGACGGATCTTCAACTCCAGAGTTCATAAAGGCGCTTGCAAATGTCTCTTGTACCTTCAGTTTCGATCGTGGATGCGCGAAAATTCATACGAAGACGGATCTTCAACTCCAGAGTCCATGGAGGCGCTTGCAAATGTCTCTTGTACCTTCAGTTTCGATCGTGGATGCGCGAAAATTCATACGGAGACGGATCTTCAACTCCAGAGTCCATAAAGGTGCTTGCAAATGTCTGTTGTACCTTCAGTTTCGATCGTGGATGCGCGAAAATTCATACGAAGACGGATCTTCAACTCCAGAGTTCATAAAGGCGCTTGCAAATGTCTCTTGTACCTTCAGTTTCGTTTGTGGATGCTCGAAAATTCATACGAAGACGGATCTTCAACTCCAGAGTCCATAAAATCGCTTGCAAATGTTTGTGTTAGCCTCAGTTTCGATCGTGGATGCGCGAAAATTCATACGAAGACGGATCTCCAACTCCAGAGTTCATAAAGGCGCTTGCAAATGTCTCTTGTACCTTCAGTTTCGTTCGTGGATGCTCGAAAATTCGTACGAAGACGGATCTTCAACTCCAGAGTCCATAAAATCGCTTGCAAATGTTTGTGTTAGCCTCAGTTTCGATCGTGGATGCGCGAAAATTCATACGAAGACGGATCTTCAACTCCAGAGTCAATATAGGCGCTTGCAAATGTCTCTTGTACCTTCAGTTTCGTTCGTGGGTGCTCGAAAATTCGTACAAAGACGGATCTTCAACTCCAGAGTCCATAAAATCGCTTGCAAATGTTTGTGTTAGCCTCAGTTTCGTTCGTGGATGCGCGAAAATTCATACGAAGACGGATCTTCAACTCCAGAGTCCATAAAGGTGCTTGCAAATGTCTTTTGTACCTTCAGTTTCGTTCGTGGATGCGCGAAAATTCATACGAAGACGGATCTTCAACTCCAGAGTCCATAAAGGCGCTTGCAAATGTCTCTTGTACCTTCAGTTTCGTTCGTGGATGCTCGAAAATTCGTACGAAGACGGATCTCCAACTCCAGAGTCCATAGAATCGCTTGCAAATGTTTGTGTTAGCCTCAGTTTCGATCGTGGATGCGCGAAAATTCATACGAAGACGGATCTTCAACTTCAGAGTCCATAAGGGCGCTTGCAAATGTCTTTTGTACCTTCAGTTTCGTTCGTGGATGCGCGAAAATTCATACGAAGACGGATCTTCAACTCCAGAGTCCATAAAGGCGCTTACAAATGTCTCTTGTACATTCAGTTTCGTTCGTGGATGCTCGAAAATTCATACGAACACGGATCTTCAACTCCAGAGTCCATAAAGGCGCTTGCAAATGTCTTTTGTACCTTCAGTTTTGTTCGTGGATGCTCGAAAATTCATACGAAGACGGATCTTCAACTCCAGAGTCCATGGAGGCGCTTGCAAATGTCTCTTGTACCTTCAGTTTCGATCGTGGATGCGCGAAAATTCATACGAAGACGGATCTTCAACTCCAGAGTCAATAAAGGCGCTTGCAAATGTCTCTTGTACCTTCAGTTTCGTTCGTGGATGATCGAAAATTCGTACGAAGACGGTTCTTCAACTCCAGAGTCCATAAAATCGCTTGCAAATGTTTGTGTTAGCCTCAGTTTCGTTCGTGGATGCTCGAAAATTCATACGAAGACGGATCTTCAACTCCAGAGTCCATAAAGGTGCTTGCAAATGTCTTTTGTACCTTCAGTTTCGATCGTGGATGCGCGAAAATTCATACGAAGACGGATCTTCAACTCCAGAGTTCATAAAGGCGCTTGCAAATGTCTCTTGTACCTTCAGTTTCGTTTGTGGATGCTCGAAAATTCATACGAAGACGGATCTTCAACTCCAGAGTCCATAAAATCGCTTGCAAATGTTTGTGTTAGCCTCAGTTTCGATCGTGGATGCGCGAAAATTCATACGAAGACGGATCTCCAACTCCAGAGTTCATAAAGGCGCTTGCAAATGTCTCTTGTACCTTCAGTTTCGTTCGTGGATGCTCGAAAATTCGTACGAAGACGGATCTTCAACTCCAGAGTCCATAAAATCGCTTGCAAATGTTTGTGTTAGCCTCAGTTTCGATCGTGGATGCGCGAAAATTCATACGAAGACGGATCTTCAACTCCAGAGTCAATAAAGGCGCTTGCAAATGTCTCTTGTACCTTCAGTTTCGTTCGTGGGTGCTCGAAAATTCGTACAAAGACGGATCTTCAACTCCAGAGTCCATGAAATCGCTTGCAAATGTTTGTGTTAGCCTCAGTTTCGTTCGTGGATGCGCGAAAATTCATACGAAGACGGATCTTCAACTCCAGAGTCCATAAAGGTGCTTGCAAATGTCTTTTGTACCTTCAGTTTCGTTCGTGGATGCGCGAAAATTCATACGAAGACGGATCTTCAACTCCAGAGTCCATAAAGGCGCTTGCAAATGTCTCTTGTACCTTCAGTTTCGTTCGTGGATGCTTGAAAATTCGTACGAAGACGGATCTTCAACTCCAGAGTCCATAAAATCGCTTGCAAATGTTTGTGTTAGCCTCAGTTTCGTTCGTGGATGCGCGAAAATTCATACGAAGACGGATCTTCAACTCCAGAGTCCATAAAGGTGCTTGCAAATGTCTTTTGTACCTTCAGTTTTGATCGTGGATGCGCGAAAATTCATACGAAGACGGATCTTCAACTCCAGAGTCCATAAAGGCGCTTGCAAATGTCTCTCGTACCTTCAGTTTCGTTCGTGGATGCTCGAAAATTCATACGAAGACGGATCTTCAACTCCAGAGTCCATAAAGGCGCTTGCAAATGTCTCTTGTACCTTCAGTTTCGTTCGTGGATGCTCGAAAATTCGTACGAAGACGGATCTTCAACTCCAGAGTCCATAAAATCGCTTGCAAATGTTTGCGTTAGCCTCAGTTTCGTTCGTGGATGCGCGAAAATTCATACGAAGACGGATCTTCAACTCCAGAGTCCATGAAGGTGCTTGCAAATGTCTCGTGTACCTTCAGTTCCGTTCGTGGATGATCGAAAATTCATACGAAGACGGATCTTCAACTCCAGAGTCCATCAAGGCGCTTGCAAATGTTTGTGTTAGCCTCAGTTTCGATCGTGGATGCGTGAAAATTCATACGAAGACGGATCTTGCACTCCAGAGTCCATAAAGGTGCTCGCAAATGTCTCTTGTACCTTCAGTTTTGTTCGTGGAAGCTCGGAAATTCATACGAAGACGGATCTTCCACTCCAGAGTCCGTAAAGGCGCTTCCAAATGTCTCTTGTACCTTCAGTTTCGTTCGTGGATGCTCGAAAATTCATACGAAGACGGATCTTCAACTCCAGAGTCCATGAAGGCGCTTGCAAATGTCTCTTGTACCTTCAGTTTCGTTTGTAGTTCCTCGAAAATTCATACGAAGACGGATCTTCAACTCCAGAGTCCATGAAGGCGCTTGCAAATGTCTTTCGTACCCTCAGTTTGGTTTGCAGATGCTCGAAAATTCATACGAAGACGGATTTTCAATTCCAGAGCCCATAAAGGCGGTTGCAAATGTCTCTTGTACCTTCAGTTTCGTTCGTAGTCGCTCGAAAATTCATCCGAAGACGGATCTCCGACTCCGGAGTCCATAAAATCGCTCGCAAATGTTTGTGTTACCCTCAGTTTCGTTGGTGGATGCTCGAAAATTCATACGAAGACGGATCGCCAACTCCAGAGTCCATAAAAGCGCTTGCAAATGTCTCTCGTACCTTCAGTTTCGTTCGTGGATGCTCGAAAATTCATACGAAGACGGATCTTCAACTCCAGAGTCCATGAAGGCGCTTGCAAATGTCTCTTGCACCTTCAGTTTCGTTCGTGGATGCTCGAAAATTCGTACGAAGACGGATCTTCAACTCCAGAGTCCATAAAATCGCTTGCAAATGTTTGTGTTAGCCTCAGTTTCGATCGTGGATGCGCGAAAATTCATACGAAGACGGATCTTCAACTCCAGAGTCCATGAAGGCGCTGCAAATGTCTCTTGTACCTTCAGTTTCGTCTGTAGTTGCTCGAAAATTCATACGAAGACGGATCTTCAACTCCAGAGTCCATGAAGGCGCTTGCAAATGTCTCTTGTACCTTCAGTTTCGTTTGTAGTTCCTCGAAAATTCATACGAAGACGGATCTTCAACTCCAGAGTCCATGAAGGCGCTTGCAAATGTCTCTTGTACCTTCAGTTTCGTTTGTAGTTGCTCGAAAATTCATCCGAAGACGGATCTCCGACTCCGGAGTCCATAAAATCGCTCGCAAATGTTTGTGTTACCCTCAGTTTCGTTGGTGGATGCTCGAAAATTCATACGAAGACGGATCGCCAACTCCAAAGTCCATAAAGGCGCTTGCAAATGTCTCTCGTACCTTCAGTTTCGTTCGTGGATGCTCGAAAATTCATACGAAGACGGATCGGCAACTCCAGAGTCCATAAAGGCGCTTGCAAATGTCTCTCGTACCTTCAGTTTCGTTGGAGGATGCTCGAAAATTCATACGAAGACGGATCGGCAACTCCAGAGTCCATACAGGCGCTTGCAAATGTCTCTCGTACCTTCAGTTTCGATCGTGGATGCGCGAAAATTCATACGAAGACGGATCTTCAACTCCAGAGTCCATAAAGGCGCTTGCAAATGTCTCTCGTACATTCAGTTTCGTTCGTGGATGCTCGAAAATTCATACGAATACGGATCTCCAACTCCAGAGTCCATAAAGGCGGTTGCAAATGTCTCATGTAACTTCAGTTTCGTTTGTAGTTGCTTGAAAATTCATCCGAAGACGGATCTCCGACTCCGAAGTCCATAAAATCGCTCGCAAATGTTTGTGTTACCCTCAGTTTCGTTCGTGGATGCTCGAAAATTCATACGAAGACGGATCTTCAACTCCAGAGTCCATCACGGCGCTTGCAAATGTTTGTGTTAGCCTCAGTTCCGATCGTGGATGCGCGAAAATTCATACGAAGACGGATCTTCAACTCCAGAGTCAATAAAGGCGCTTGCAAATGTCTCTTGTACCTTCAGTTTCGTTCGTGGATGATCGAAAATTCGTACGAAGACGGTTCTTCAACTCCAGAGTCCATAAAATCGCTTGCAAATGTTTGTGTTAGCCTCAGTTTCGTTCGTGGATGCTCGAAAATTCATACGAAGACGGATCTTCAACTCCAGAGTCCATAAAGGTGCTTGCAAATGTCTTTTGTACCTTCAGTTTCGATCGTGGATGCGCGAAAAATCATACGAAGACGGATCTTCAACTCCAGAGTTCATAAAGGCGCTTGCAAATGTCTCTTGTACCTTCAGTTTCGTTTGTGGATGCTCGAAAATTCATACGAAGACGGATCTTCAACTCCAGAGTCCATAAAATCGCTTGCAAATGTTTGTGTTAGCCTCAGTTTCGATCGTGGATGCGCGAAAATTCATACGAAGACGGATCTCCAACTCCAGAGTTCATAAAGGCGCTTGCAAATGTCTCTTGTACCTTCAGTTTCGTTCGTGGATGCTCGAAAATTCGTACGAAGACGGATCTTCAACTCCAGAGTCCATAAAATCGCTTGCAAATGTTTGTGTTAGCCTCAGTTTCGATCGTGGATGCGCGAAAATTCATACGAAGACGGATCTTCAACTCCAGAGTCAATAAAGGCGCTTGCAAATGTCTCTTGTACCTTCAGTTTCGTTCGTGGGTGCTCGAAAATTCGTACAAAGACGGATCTTCAACTCCAGAGTCCATGAAATCGCTTGCAAATGTTTGTGTTAGCCTCAGTTTCGTTCGTGGATGCGCGAAAATTCATACGAAGACGGATCTTCAACTCCAGAGTCCATAAAGGTGCTTGCAAATGTCTTTTGTACCTTCAGTTTCGTTCGTGGATGCGCGAAAATTCATACGAAGACGGATCTTCAACTCCAGAGTCCATAAAGGCGCTTGCAAATGTCTCTTGTACCTTCAGTTTCGTTCGTGGATGCTTGAAAATTCGTACGAAGACGGATCTTCAACTCCAGAGTCCATAAAATCGCTTGCAAATGTTTGTGTTAGCCTCAGTTTCGTTCGTGGATGCGCGAAAATTCATACGAAGACGGATCTTCAACTCCAGAGTCCATAAAGGTGCTTGCAAATGTCTTTTGTACCTTCAGTTTTGATCGTGGATGCGCGAAAATTCATACGAAGACGGATCTTCAACTCCAGAGTCCATAAAGGCGCTTGCAAATGTCTCTCGTACCTTCAGTTTCGTTCGTGGATGCTCGAAAATTCATACGAAGACGGATCTTCAACTCCAGAGTCCATAAAGGCGCTTGCAAATGTCTCTTGTACCTTCAGTTTCGTTCGTGGATGCTCGAAAATTCGTACGAAGACGGATCTTCAACTCCAGAGTCCATAAAATCGCTTGCAAATGTTTGCGTTAGCCTCAGTTTCGTTCGTGGATGCGCGAAAATTCATACGAAGACGGATCTTCAACTCCAGAGTCCATGAAGGTGCTTGCAAATGTCTCGTGTACCTTCAGTTCCGTTCGTGGATGATCGAAAATTCATACGAAGACGGATCTTCAACTCCAGAGTCCATCAAGGCGCTTGCAAATGTTTGTGTTAGCCTCAGTTTCGATCGTGGATGCGTGAAAATTCATACGAAGACGGATCTTGCACTCCAGAGTCCATAAAGGTGCTCGCAAATGTCTCTTGTACCTTCAGTTTTGTTCGTGGAAGCTCGGAAATTCATACGAAGACGGATCTTCCACTCCAGAGTCCGTAAAGGCGCTTCCAAATGTCTCTTGTACCTTCAGTTTCGTTCGTGGATGCTCGAAAATTCATACGAAGACGGATCTTCAACTCCAGAGTCCATGAAGGCGCTTGCAAATGTCTCTTGTACCTTCAGTTTCGTTTGTAGTTCCTCGAAAATTCATACGAAGACGGATCTTCAACTCCAGAGTCCATGAAGGCGCTTGCAAATGTCTTTCGTACCCTCAGTTTGGTTTGCAGATGCTCGAAAATTCATACGAAGACGGATTTTCAATTCCAGAGCCCATAAAGGCGGTTGCAAATGTCTCTTGTACCTTCAGTTTCGTTCGTAGTCGCTCGAAAATTCATCCGAAGACGGATCTCCGACTCCGGAGTCCATAAAATCGCTCGCAAATGTTTGTGTTACCCTCAGTTTCGTTGGTGGATGCTCGAAAATTCATACGAAGACGGATCGCCAACTCCAGAGTCCATAAAAGCGCTTGCAAATGTCTCTCGTACCTTCAGTTTCGTTCGTGGATGCTCGAAAATTCATACGAAGACGGATCTTCAACTCCAGAGTCCATGAAGGCGCTTGCAAATGTCTCTTGCACCTTCAGTTTCGTTCGTGGATGCTCGAAAATTCGTACGAAGACGGATCTTCAACTCCAGAGTCCATAAAATCGCTTGCAAATGTTTGTGTTAGCCTCAGTTTCGATCGTGGATGCGCGAAAATTCATACGAAGACGGATCTTCAACTCCAGAGTCCATGAAGGCGCTGCAAATGTCTCTTGTACCTTCAGTTTCGTCTGTAGTTGCTCGAAAATTCATACGAAGACGGATCTTCAACTCCAGAGTCCATGAAGGCGCTTGCAAATGTCTCTTGTACCTTCAGTTTCGTTTGTAGTTCCTCGAAAATTCATACGAAGACGGATCTTCAACTCCAGAGTCCATGAAGGCGCTTGCAAATGTCTCTTGTACCTTCAGTTTCGTTTGTAGTTGCTCGAAAATTCATCCGAAGACGGATCTCCGACTCCGGAGTCCATAAAATCGCTCGCAAATGTTTGTGTTACCCTCAGTTTCGTTGGTGGATGCTCGAAAATTCATACGAAGACGGATCGCCAACTCCAAAGTCCATAAAGGCGCTTGCAAATGTCTCTCGTACCTTCAGTTTCGTTCGTGGATGCTCGAAAATTCATACGAAGACGGATCGGCAACTCCAGAGTCCATAAAGGCGCTTGCAAATGTCTCTCGTACCTTCAGTTTCGTTGGAGGATGCTCGAAAATTCATACGAAGACGGATCGGCAACTCCAGAGTCCATACAGGCGCTTGCAAATGTCTCTCGTACCTTCAGTTTCGATCGTGGATGCGCGAAAATTCATACGAAGACGGATCTTCAACTCCAGAGTCCATAAAGGCGCTTGCAAATGTCTCTCGTACATTCAGTTTCGTTCGTGGATGCTCGAAAATTCATACGAATACGGATCTCCAACTCCAGAGTCCATAAAGGCGGTTGCAAATGTCTCATGTAACTTCAGTTTCGTTTGTAGTTGCTTGAAAATTCATCCGAAGACGGATCTCCGACTCCGAAGTCCATAAAATCGCTCGCAAATGTTTGTGTTACCCTCAGTTTCGTTCGTGGATGCTCGAAAATTCATACGAAGACGGATCTTCAACTCCAGAGTCCATCACGGCGCTTGCAAATGTTTGTGTTAGCCTCAGTTCCGATCGTGGATGCGCGAAAATTCATACGAAGACGGATCTTCAATTCCAGAGTCCATAAAGGCGCTTGCAAATGTCTCATGTACCTTCAGTTTCGTTCGTGCATGCTCGAAAATTCATACGAAGACGGATCTTCAACTCCAGAGTAGATAAAATCGCTTGCAAATGTTTGTGTTAGCCTCAGTTTCGATCGTGGATGCGCGGAAATTCATACGAAGACGAATCTTCAACTCCAGAGTCCATAAGGGCGATTGCAAATGTCTCTTGTACCTTCAGTTTCGTTCGTGGATGCTTGAAAATTCATACGAAGACGGATCTTCAACTCCAGAGTCCATGAAGGCGCTTGCAAATGTCTCTTGTACCTTCAGTTTCGTTCGTGGATGCTCGAAAATTCATACGACGACGGATCTTCAACTCCAGAGTCAATAAAGGCGCTTGCAAATGTCTCTTGTACCTTCAGTTTCGTTCGTGGATGCTCGAAAATTCGTACGAAGACGGATCTTCAACTCCAGAGTCCATAAAATCGCTTGCAAATGTTTGTGTTAGCCTCAGTTTCGTTCGTGGATGCGCGAAAATTCATACGAAGACGGATCTTCAACTCCAGAGTCCATAAAGGTGCTTGCAAATGTCTTTTGTACCTTCAGTTTCGATCGTGGATGCGCGAAAATTCATACGAAGACGGATCTTCAACTCCAGAGTCCATAAAGGCGCTCGCAAATGTCTCTTGTACCTTCAGTTTCGTTCGTGGATGCTCGAAAATTCATACGAAGACGGATCTTCAACTCCAGAGTCCACAAAGGCGCTTGCAAATGTCTCTTGTACCTTCAGTTTCGTTCGTGGATGCTCGAAAATTCGTACGAAGACGGATCTTCAACTCCAGAGTCCATAAAATCGCTTGCAAATGTTTGTGTTAGCCTCAGTTTCGTTCGTGGATGCGCGAAAATTCATACGAAGACGGATCTTCAACTCCAGAGTCCATAAAGGTGCTTGCAAATGTCTTTTGTACCTTCAGTTTCGATCGTGGATGCGCGAAAATTCATACGAAGACGGATCTTCAACTCCAGAGTCCATAAAGGCGCTCGCAAATGTCTCTTGTACCTTCAGTTTCGTTCGTGGATGCTCGAAAATTCATACGAAGACGGATCTTCAACTCCAGAGTCCACAAAGGCGCTTGCAAATGTCTCTTGTACCTTCAGTTTCGTTTGTGGATGCTCGAAAATTCGTACGAAGACGGATCTTCAACTCCAGAGTCCATAAAATCGCTTGCAATTGTTTGTGTTAGCCTCAGTTTCGATCGTGGATGCGCGAAAATTCATACGAAGACGGATCTTCAACTCCAGAGTCCATAAAGGCGCTTGCAAATGTCTCTTGTACCTTCAGTTTCGTTCGTGGATGCTCGAAAATTCGTACGAAGACGGATCTTGCACTCCAGAGTCCATAAAGGTGGTCGCAAATGTCTCTTGTACCTTCAGTTTCGTTCGTGGAAGCTCGCAAATTCATACAAAGACGGATCTTTGATTTCAGAGTCCATAAAGGTGCTTGCAAATGTCTTTTGTACCTTCAGTTTCGTTCGTGGATGCTCGAAAATTCATACGAAGACGGATCTTCAACTCCAGAGTCCATAAAGGCGGTTGCAAATGTCTCTTGTACCTTCAGTTTCGTTCGTGGATGCTCGAAAATTCGTACGAAGACGGATCTTCATCTCCAGAGTCCATAAAATCGCTTGCAAATGTTTGTGTTAGCCTCAGTTTCGATCGTGGATGCGCGAAAATTCATACGAAGACGGATCTTCAACTCCAGAGTCCATAATGGCGCTTCCAAATGTCTCTTGTACCTCCAGTTTCGTTCGTGGATGCTCGAAAATTCATACGAAGACGGATCTTCAACTCCAGAGTCCATAAAGGCGCTTCCAAATGTCTCTTGTACCTTCAGTTTCGTTCGTGGATGCTCGAAAATTCGTACGAAGACGGATCTTCAACTCCAGAGTCCATAAAATCGCTTGCAAATGTTTGTGTTAGCCTCAGTTTCGATCGTGGATCCGCGAAAATTCATACGAAGACGGATCTTCAACTCCAGAGTCCATAAAGGCGCTTGCAAATGTCTCTTGAACCTTCAGTTTCGTTCGTGGATGCGCGACAATTCATACGAAGACGGATCTTCAACTCCAGAGTCCATAAAGGCGCTTGCAAATGTCTCTTGTACTTTCAGTTTCGTTCGTGGATGCGCGAAAATTCATACGAAGACGGATCTTCAACTCCAGGGTCCATAAAGGCGCTTGCAAATGTCTCTTGTACCTTCAGTTTCGTTCGTGGATGCTCGAAAATTCGTACGAAGACGGATCTCCAACTCCAGAGTCCATAAAATCGCTTGCAAATGTTTGTGTTAGCCTCAGTTTCGATCGTGGATGCGCGAAAATTCACACGAAGACGAATCTTCAACTCCAGAGTCCATAAAGGCGCTTACAAATGTCTCTTGTACATTCAGTTTCGTTCGTGGATGCTCGAAAATTCATACGAACACGGATCTTCAACTCCAGAGTCCATAAAGGCGCTTGCAAATGTCTTTTGTACCTTCAGTTTCGTTCGTGGATGCTCGAAAATTCGTACGAAGACGGATCTTCAACTCCAGAGTCCATAAAATCGGTTGCAAATGTTTGCGTTAGCCTCAGTTCCGATCGTGGATGCGCGAAAATTCATACGAAGACGAATCTTCAACTCCAGAGTCCATGAAGGCGCTTGCAAATGTCTCATGTACCTTCAGTTTCGATCGTGGATGCGCGAAAATTCATACGAAGACGGATCTTCAACTCCAGAGTCCATGAAGGCGCTTGCAAATGTCTCTTGTACCTTCAGTTTCGTTTGTAGTTCCTCGAAAATTCATACGAAGACGGATCTTCAACTCCAGAGTCCATGAAGGCGCTTGCAAATGTCTTTCGTACCCTCAGTTTGGTTTGCAGATGCTCGAAAATTCATACGAAGACGGATCTCCAACTCCAGAGTCCATGAAGGCGCTTGCAAATGTCTCTCGTACCTTCAGTTTCGTTCGTGGATGCTCGAAAATTCATACGAATACGGATCTCCAACTCCAGAGTCCATAAAGGCGGTTGCAAATGTCTCTTGTACCTTCAGTTTCGTTCGTGGATGCTCGAAAATTCATACGAAGACGGATCTTCAACTCCAGAGTCCATAAAGGTGCTTGCAAATGTCTTTTGTACCTTCAGTTTCGATCGTGGATGCGCGAAAATTCATACGAAGACGGATCTTCAACTCCAGAGTCCATAAAGGCGCTCGCAAATGTCTCTTGTACCTTCAGTTTCGTTCGTGGATGCTCGAAAATTCATACGAAGACGGATCTTCAACTCCAGAGTCCACAAAGGCGCTTGCAAATGTCTCTTGTACCTTCAGTTTCGTTCGTGGATGCTCGAAAATTCGTACGAAGACGGATCTTCAACTCCAGAGTCCATAAAATCGCTTGCAAATGTTTGTGTTAGCCTCAGTTTCGTTCGTGGATGCGCGAAAATTCATACGAAGACGGATCTTCAACTCCAGAGTCCATAAAGGTGCTTGCAAATGTCTTTTGTACCTTCAGTTTCGATCGTGGATGCGCGAAAATTCATACGAAGACGGATCTTCAACTCCAGAGTCCATAAAGGCGCTCGCAAATGTCTCTTGTACCTTCAGTTTCGTTCGTGGATGCTCGAAAATTCATACGAAGACGGATCTTCAACTCCAGAGTCCACAAAGGCGCTTGCAAATGTCTCTTGTACCTTCAGTTTCGTTTGTGGATGCTCGAAAATTCGTACGAAGACGGATCTTCAACTCCAGAGTCCATAAAATCGCTTGCAATTGTTTGTGTTAGCCTCAGTTTCGATCGTGGATGCGCGAAAATTCATACGAAGACGGATCTTCAACTCCAGAGTCCATAAAGGCGCTTGCAAATGTCTCTTGTACCTTCAGTTTCGTTCGTGGATGCTCGAAAATTCGTACGAAGACGGATCTTGCACTCCAGAGTCCATAAAGGTGGTCGCAAATGTCTCTTGTACCTTCAGTTTCGTTCGTGGAAGCTCGCAAATTCATACAAAGACGGATCTTTGATTTCAGAGTCCATAAAGGTGCTTGCAAATGTCTTTTGTACCTTCAGTTTCGTTCGTGGATGCTCGAAAATTCATACGAAGACGGATCTTCAACTCCAGAGTCCATAAAGGCGGTTGCAAATGTCTCTTGTACCTTCAGTTTCGTTCGTGGATGCTCGAAAATTCGTACGAAGACGGATCTTCATCTCCAGAGTCCATAAAATCGCTTGCAAATGTTTGTGTTAGCCTCAGTTTCGATCGTGGATGCGCGAAAATTCATACGAAGACGGATCTTCAACTCCAGAGTCCATAATGGCGCTTCCAAATGTCTCTTGTACCTCCAGTTTCGTTCGTGGATGCTCGAAAATTCATACGAAGACGGATCTTCAACTCCAGAGTCCATAAAGGCGCTTCCAAATGTCTCTTGTACCTTCAGTTTCGTTCGTGGATGCTCGAAAATTCGTACGAAGACGGATCTTCAACTCCAGAGTCCATAAAATCGCTTGCAAATGTTTGTGTCAGCCTCAGTTTCGATCGTGGATCCGCGAAAATTCATACGAAGACGGATCTTCAACTCCAGAGTCCATAAAGGCGCTTGCAAATGTCTCTTGTACCTTCAGTTTCGTTCGTGGATGCGCGACAATTCATACGAAGACGGATCTTCAACTCCAGAGTCCATAAAGGCGCTTGCAAATGTCTCTTGTACTTTCAGTTTCGTTCGTGGATGCGCGAAAATTCATACGAAGACGGATCTTCAACTCCAGGGTCCATAAAGGCGCTTGCAAATGTCTCTTGTACCTTCAGTTTCGTTCGTGGATGCTCGAAAATTCGTACGAAGACGGATCTCCAACTCCAGAGTCCATAAAATCGCTTGCAAATGTTTGTGTTAGCCTCAGTTTCGATCGTGGATGCGCGAAAATTCACACGAAGACGAATCTTCAACTCCAGAGTCCATAAAGGCGCTTACAAATGTCTCTTGTACATTCAGTTTCGTTCGTGGATGCTCGAAAATTCATACGAACACGGATCTTCAACTCCAGAGTCCATAAAGGCGCTTGCAAATGTCTTTTGTACCTTCAGTTTCGTTCGTGGATGCTCGAAAATTCGTACGAAGACGGATCTTCAACTCCAGAGTCCATAAAATCGCTTGCAAATGTTTGCGTTAGCCTCAGTTCCGATCGTGGATGCGCGAAAATTCATACGAAGACGAATCTTCAACTCCAGAGTCCATGAAGGCGCTTGCAAATGTCTCATGTACCTTCAGTTTCGATCGTGGATGCGCGAAAATTCATACGAAGACGGATCTTCAACTCCAGAGTCCATGAAGGCGCTTGCAAATGTCTCTTGTACCTTCAGTTTCGTTTGTAGTTCCTCGAAAATTCATACGAAGACGGATCTTCAACTCCAGAGTCCATGAAGGCGCTTGCAAATGTCTTTCGTACCCTCAGTTTGGTTTGCAGATGCTCGAAAATTCATACGAAGACGGATCTCCAACTCCAGAGTCCATAAAGGCGCTTGCAAATGTCTCTCGTACCTTCAGTTTCGTTCGTGGATGCTCGAAAATTCATACGAATACGGATCTCCAACTCCAGAGTCCATAAAGGCGGTTGCAAATGTCTCTTGTACCTTCAGTTTCGTTCGTGGATGCTCGAAAATTCATACGACGACGGATCCTCAACTCCAGAGTCCATAAAGGCGCTTGCAAATGTCTCTTGTACCTTCAGTTTCGTTCGTGGATGCTCGAAAATTCGTACGAAGACGGATCTTCGACTCCACAGTCCATAAAATCGCTTGCAAATGTTTGTGTTAGCCTCAGGTTCGATCGTGGATGCGCGAAAATTCATACGAAGACGGATCTTCAACTCCAGAGTCAATAAAGGCGCTTGCAAATGTCTCTTGTACCTTCAGTTTCGTTCGTGGATGCTCGAAAATTCGTACGAAGACGGATCTTCAACTCCAGAGTCCATAAAATCGCTTGCAAATGTTTGTGTTAGCCTCAGTTTCGTTCGTGGATGCGCGAAAATTCATACGAAGACGGATCTTCAACTCCAGAGTCCATAAAGGCGCTTGCAAATGTCTCTTGTACCTTCAGTTTCGTTCGTGGATGCTCGAAAATTCGTACGAAGACGGATCTTCAACTCCAGAGTGCATAGAATCGCTTGCAAATGTTTGTGTTAGCCTCAGTTCCGATCGTGGATGCGCGAAAATTCATACGAAGACGGATCTTCAATTCCAGAGTCCATAAAGGCGCTTGCAAATGTCTCATGTACCTTCAGTTTCGTTCGTGGATGCTCGCAAATTCATACGAAGACGGATCTTCAACTCCAGAGTAGATAAAATCGCTTGCAAATGTTTGTGTTAGCCTCAGTTTCGATCGTGGATGCGCGAAAATTCATACGAAGACGAATCTTCATCTCCAAAGTCCATAAGGGCGATTGCAAATGTCTCTTGTACCTTCAGTTTCGTTCGTGGATGCTTGAAAATTCATACGAAGACGGATCTTCAACTCCAGAGTCCATGAAGGCGCTTGCAAATGTCTCTTGTACCTTCAGTTTCGTTCGTGGATGCTCGAAAATTCATACGACGACGGATCTTCAACTCCAGAGTCAATAAAGGCGCTTGCAAATGTCTCTTGTACCTTCAGTTTCGTTCGTGGATGCTCGAAAATTCGTACGAAGACGGATCTTCAACTCCAGAGTCCATAAAATCGCTTGCAAATGTTTGTGTTAGCCTCAGTTTCGTTCGTGGATGCGCGAAAATTCATACGAAGACGGATCTTCAACTCCAGATTCCATAAAGGTGCTTGCAAATGTCTTTTGTACCTTCAGTTTCGATCGTGGATGCGCGAAAATTCATACGAAGACGGATCTTCAACTCCAGAGTCCATAAAGGCGCTCGCAAATGTCTCTTGTACCTTCAGTTTCGTTCGTGGATGCTCGAAAATTCATACGAAGACGGATCTTCAACTCCAGAGTCCATAAAGGCGCTTGCAAATGTCTCTTGTACCTTCAATTTCGTTCGTGGATGCTCGAAAATTCGTACGAAGACGGATCTTCAACTCCGGAGTCCATAAAATCGCTTGCAAATGTTTGTGTTAGCCTCAGTTTCGATCGTGGATGCGCGAAAATTCATACGAAGACGGATCTTCAACTCCAGAGTCCATAAAGGCGCTCGCAAATGTCTCTTGTACCTTCAGTTTCGTTCGTGGATGCTCGAAAATTCATACGAAGACGGATCTTCAACTCCAGAGTCCATAAAGGCGCTTGCAAATGTCTCTTGTACCTTCAGTTTCGTTCGTGGATGCTCGAAAATTCGTACGAAGACGGATCTTGCACTCCAGAGTCCATAAAGGTGGTCGCAAATGTCTCTTGTACCTTCAGTTTCGTTCGTGGAAGCTCGAAAATTCATACAAAGACGGATCTTTGATTTCAGAGTCCATAAAGGCGCTTGCAAATGTCTCTTGTACTTTCAGTTTCGTTCGTGGATGCGCGAAAATTCATACGAAGACGGATCTTCAACTCCAGGGTCCATAAAGGCGCTTGCAAATGTCTCTTGTACCTTCAGTTTCGTTCGTGGATGCTCGAAAATTCGTACGAAGACGGATCTCCAACTCCAGAGTCCATAAAATCGCTTGCAAATGTTTGTGTTAGCCTCAGTTTCGATCGTGGATGCGCGAAAATTCATACGAAGACGAATCTTCAACTCCAGAGTCCATAAAGGCGCTTACAAATGTCTCTTGTACATTCAGTTTCGTTCGTGGATGCTCGAAAATTCATACGAACACGGATCTTCAACTCCAGAGTCCATAAAGGCGCTTGCAAATGTCTTTTGTACCTTCAGTTTCGTTCGTGGATGCTCGAAAATTCGTACGAAGACGGATCTTCAACTCCAGAGTCCATAAAATCGCTTGCAAATGTTTGTGTTAGCCTCAGTTTCGATCGTGGATGCGCGAAAATTCATACGAAGACGAATCTTCAACTCCAGAGTCCATAAGGGCGATTGCAAATGTCTCTTGTACCTTCAGTTTCGTTCGTGGATGCTTGAAAATTCATACGAAGACGGATCTTCAACTCCAGAGTCCATGAAGGCGCTTGCAAATGTCTCTTGTACCTTCAGTTTCGTTCGTGGATGCTCGAAAATTCATACGACGACGGATCTTCAACTCCAGAGTCAATGAAGGCGCTTGCAAATGTCTCTAATTGTACCTTCAGTTTCGTTCGTGGATGCTCGAAAATTCGTACGAAGACGGATCTTCAACTCCAGAGTCCATAAAATCGCTTGCAAATGTTTGTGTTAGCCTCAGTTTCGTTCGTGGATGCGCGAAAATTCATACGAAGACGGATCTTCAACTCCAGAGTCCATAAAGGTGCTTGCAAATGTCTTTTGTACCTTCAGTTTCGATCGTGGATGCGCGAAAATTCATACGAAGACGGATCTTCAACTCCAGAGTCCATAAAGGCGCTCGCAAATGTCTCTTGTACCTTCAGTTTCGTTCGTGGATGCTCGAAAATTCATACGAAGACGGATCTTCAACTCCAGAGTCCACAAAGGCGCTTGCAAATGTCTCTTGTACCTTCAGTTTCGTTCGTGGATGCTCGAAAATTCGTACGAAGACGGATCTTCAACTCCAGAGTCCATAAAATCGCTTGCAAATGTTTGTGTTAGCCTCAGTTTCGATCGTGGATGCGCGAAAATTCATACGAAGACGGATCTTCAACTCCAGAGTCCATAAAGGCGCTTGCAAATGTCTCTTGTACCTTCAGTTTCGTTCGTGGATGCTCGAAAATTCGTACGAAGACGGATCTTGCACTCCAGAGTCCATAAAGGTGGTCGCAAATGTCTCTTGTACCTTCAGTTTCGTTCGTGGAAGCTCGCAAATTCATACAAAGACGGATCTTTGATTTCAGAGTCCATAAAGGTGCTTGCAAATGTCTTTTGTACCTTCAGTTTCGTTCGTGGATGCTCGAAAATTCATACGAAGACGGATCTTCAACTCCAGAGTCCATAAAGGCGGTTGCAAATGTCTCTTGTACCTTCAGTTTCGTTCGTGGATGCTCGAAAATTCGTACGAAGACGGATCTTCATCTCCAGAGTCCATAAAATCGCTTGCAAATGTTTGTGTTAGCCTCAGTTTCGATCGTGGATGCGCGAAAATTCATACGAAGACGGATCTTCAACTCCAGAGTCCATAAAGGCGCTTCCAAATGTCTCTTGTACCTTCAGTTTCGTTCGTGGATGCTCGAAAATTCGTACGAAGACGGATCTTCAACTCCAGAGTCCATAAAATCGCTTGCAAATGTTTGTGTTAGCCTCAGTTTCGATCGTGGATCCGCGAAAATTCATACGAAGACGGATCTTCAACTCCAGAGTCCATAAAGGCGCTTGCAAATGTCTCTTGTACCTTCAGTTTCGTTCGTGGATGCGCGAAAATTCATACGAAGACGGATCTTCAACTCCAGAGTCCATAAAGGCGCTTGCAAATGTCTCTTGTACTTTCAGTTTCGTTCGTGGATGCGCGAAAATTCATACGAAGACGGATCTTCAACTCCAGGGTCCATAAAGGCGCTTGCAAATGTCTCTTGTACCTTCAGTTTCGTTCGTGGATGCTCGAAAATTCGTACGAAGACGGATCTCCAACTCCAGAGTCCATAAAATCGCTTGCAAATGTTTGTGTTAGCCTCAGTTTCGATCGTGGATGCGCGAAAATTCATACGAAGACGAATCTTCAACTCCGGAGTCCATAAAGGCGCTTACAAATGTCTCTTGTACATTCAGTTTCGTTCGTGGATGCTCGAAAATTCATACGAACACGGATCTTCAACTCCAGAGTCCATAAAGGCGCTTGCAAATGTCTTTTGTACCTTCAGTTTCGTTCGTGGATGCTCGAAAATTCGTACGAAGACGGATCTTCAACTCCAGAGTCCATAAAATCGCTTGCAAATGTTTGCGTTAGCCTCAGTTCCGATCGTGGATGCGCGAAAATTCATACGAAGACGAATCTTCAACTCCAGAGTCCATGAAGGCGCTTGCAAATGTCTCATGTACCTTCAGTTTCGATCGTGGATGCGCGAAAATTCATACGAAGACGGATCTTCAACTCCAGAGTCCATGAAGGCGCTTGCAAATGTCTCTTGTACCTTCAGTTTCGTTTGTAGTTCCTCGAAAATTCATACGAAGACGGATCTTCAACTCCAGAGTCCATGAAGGCGCTTGCAAATGTCTTTCGTACCCTCAGTTTGGTTTGCAGATGCTCGAAAATTCATACGAAGACGGATCTCCAACTCCAGAGTCCATAAAGGCGCTTGCAAATGTCTCTCGTACCTTCAGTTTCGTTCGTGGATGCTCGAAAATTCATACGAATACGGATCCCCAACTCCAGAGTCCATAAAGGCGGTTGCAAATGTCTCTTGTACCTTCAGTTTCGTTTGTAGTTGCTCGAAAATTCATACGAAGACGGATCTTCAACTCCAGAGTCCATCAAGGCGCTTGCAAATGTTTGTGTTAGCCTCAGTTTCGATCCTGGATGCGCGAAAATTCATACGAAGACGGATCTTCAACTCCAGAGTCCATAAAGGTGCTCGCAAATGTCTCTTGTACCTTCAGTTTCGTTTGTAGTTGCTCGAAAATTCATCCGAAGACGGATCTCCGACTCCGGAGTCCATAAAATCGCTCGCAAGTGTTTGTGTTACCCTCAGTTTCGTTCGTGGATGCGCGAAAATTCATACGAAGACGGATCTTCAACTCCAGAGTCCATAAAGGCGCTTGCAAATGTCTCTTGTACTTTCAGTTTCGTTCGTGGATGCGCGAAAATTCATACGAAGACGGATCTTCAACTCCAGGGTCCATAAAGGCGCTTGCAAATGTCTCTTGTACCTTCAGTTTCGTTCGTGGATGCTCGAAAATTCGTACGAAGACGGATCTCCAACTCCAGAGTCCATAAAATCGCTTGCAAATGTTTGTGTTAGCCTCAGTTTCGATCGTGGATGCGCGAAAATTCATACGAAGACGAATCTTCAACTCCAGAGTCCATAAAGGCGCTTACAAATGTCTCTTGTACATTCAGTTTCGTTCGTGGATGCTCGAAAATTCATACGAACACGGATCTTCAACTCCAGAGTCCATAAAGGCGCTTGCAAATGTCTTTTGTACCTTCAGTTTCGTTCGTGGATGCTCGAAAATTCGAACGAAGACGGATCTTCAACTCCAGAGTCCATAAAATCGCTTGCAAATGTTTGTGTTAGCCTCAGTTTCGATCGTGGATGCGCGAAAATTCATACGAAGACGAATCTTCAACTCCAGAGTCCATAAGGGCGATTGCAAATGTCTCTTGTACCTTCAGTTTCGTTCGTGGATGCTTGAAAATTCATACGAAGACGGATCTTCAACTCCAGAGTCCATGAAGGCGCTTGCAAATGTCTCTTGTACCTTCAGTTTCGTTCGTGGATGCTCGAAAATTCATACGACGACGGATCTTCAACTCCAGAGTCAATGAAGGCGCTTGCAAATGTCTCTAATTGTACCTTCAGTTTCGTTCGTGGATGCTCGAAAATTCGTACGAAGACGGATCTTCAACTCCAGAGTCCATAAAATCGCTTGCAAATGTTTGTGTTAGCCTCAGTTTCGTTCGTGGATGCGCGAAAATTCATACGAAGACGGATCTTCAACTCCAGAGTCCATAAAGGTGCTTGCAAATGTCTTTTGTACCTTCAGTTTCGATCGTGGATGCGCGAAAATTCATACGAAGACGGATCGTCAACTCCAGAGTCCATAAAGGCGCTCGCAAATGTCTCTTGTACCTTCAGTTTCGTTCGTGGATGCTCGAAAATTCATACGAAGACGGATCTTCAACTCCAGAGTCCACAAAGGCGCTTGCAAATGTCTCTTGTACCTTCAGTTTCGTTCGTGGATGCTCGAAAATTCGTACGAAGACGGATCTTCAACTCCAGAGTCCATAAAATCGCTTGCAAATGTTTGTGTTAGCCTCAGTTTCGATCGTGGATGCGCGAAAATTCATACAAAGACGGATCTTCAACTCCAGAGTCCATAAAGGCGCTTGCAAATGTCTCTTGTACCTTCAGTTTCGTTCGTGGATGCTCGAAAATTCGTACGAAGACGGATCTTGCACTCCAGAGTCCATAAAGGTGGTCGCAAATGTCTCTTGTACCTTCAGTTTCGTTCGTGGAAGCTCGCAAATTCATACAAAGACGGATCTTTGATTTCAGAGTCCATAAAGGTGCTTGCAAATGTCTTTTGTACCTTCAGTTTCGTTCGTGGATGCTCGAAAATTCATACGAAGACGGATCTTCAACTCCAGAGTCCATAAAGGCGGTTGCAAATGTCTCTTGTACCTTCAGTTTCGTTCGTGGATGCTCGAAAATTCGTACGAAGACGGATCTTCATCTCCAGAGTCCATAAAATCGCTTGCAAATGTTTGTGTTAGCCTCAGTTTCGATCGTGGATGCGCGAAAATTCATACGAAGACGGATCTTCAACTCCAGAGTCCATAAAGGCGCTTCCAAATGTCTCTTGTACCTTCAGTTTCGTTCGTGGATGCTCGAAAATTCGTACGAAGACGGATCTTCAACTCCAGAGTCCATAAAATCGCTTGCAAATGTTTGTGTTAGCCTCAGTTTCGATCGTGGATCCGCGAAAATTCATACGAAGACGGATCTTCAACTCCAGAGTCCATAAAGGCGCTTGCAAATGTCTCTTGTACCTTCAGTTTCGTTCGTGGATGCGCGAAAATTCATACGAAGACGGATCTTCAACTCCAGAGTCCATAAAGGCGCTTGCAAATGTCTCTTGTACTTTCAGTTTCGTTCGTGGATGCGCGAAAATTCATACGAAGACGGATCTTCAACTCCAGGGTCCATAAAGGCGCTTGCAAATGTCTCTTGTACCTTCAGTTTCGTTCGTGGATGCTCGAAAATTCGTACGAAGACGGATCTCCAACTCCAGAGTCCATAAAATCGCTTGCAAATGTTTGTGTTAGCCTCAGTTTCGATCCTGGATGCGCGAAAATTCATACGAAGACGGATCTTCAACTCCAGAGTCCATGAAGGCGCTTGCAAATGTCTTTCGTACCCTCAGTTTGGTTTGCAGATGCTCGAAAATTCATACGAAGACGGATCTCCAACTCCAGAGTCCATAAAGGCGCTTGCAAATGTCTCTCGTACCTTCAGTTTCGTTCGTGGATGCTCGAAAATTCATACGAATACGGATCCCCAACTCCAGAGTCCATAAAGGCGGTTGCAAATGTCTCTTGTACCTTCAGTTTCGTTTGTAGTTGCTCGAAAATTCATACGAAGACGGATCTTCAACTCCAGAGTCCATCAAGGCGCTTGCAAATGTTTGTGTTAGCCTCAGTTTCGATCCTGGATGCGCGAAAATTCATACGAAGACGGATCTTCAACTCCAGAGTCCATAAAGGTGCTCGCAAATGTCTCTTGTACCTTCAGTTTCGTTTGTAGTTGCTCGAAAATTCATCCGAAGACGGATCTCGACTCCGGAGTCCATAAAATCGCTCGCAAGTGTTTGTGTTACCCTCAGTTTCGTTCGTGGATGCTCGAAAATTCATACGAAGACGGATCTTCAACTCCAGAGTCCATCAAGGCGCTTGCAAATGTTTGTGTTAGCCTCAGTTTCGTTCGTGGATGCTCGAAAATTCATACGAAGACGGATCTTCAACTCCAGAGTCCATCAAGGCGCTTGCAAATGTTTGTGTTAGCCTCAGTTTCGATCCTGGATGCGCGAAAATTCATACGAAGACGGATCTTCAACTCCAGAGTCCATAAAGGTGCTCGCAAATGTCTCTTGTACCTTCAGTTTCGTTCGTGGAAGCTCGAAAATGCATACGAAGACGGATCTTTGACTCCAGAGTCCATAAAGGTGCTTGCAAATGTCTTTTGTACCTTCAGTTTCGTTCGTGGATGCTCGAAAATTCGTACGAAGACGGATCTTCAACTTCAGAGTCCATAAAATCGCTTGCAAATGTTTGTGTTAGCCTCAGTTTCGATCGTGGATGCGCGAAAATTCATACGAAGACGGATCTTCAACTCCAGAGTCCATAAAGGCGCTTCCAAATGTCTCTTGTACCTCCAGTTTCGTTCGTGGATGCTCGAAAATTCATACGAAGACGGATCTTCAACTCCAGAGTCCATAAAGGCGCTTCCAAATGTCTCTTGTACCTTCAGTTTCGTTCGTGGATGCTCGAAAATTCGTACGAAGACGGATCTTCAACTCCAGAGTCCATAAAATCGCTTGCAAATGTTTGTGTTAGCCTCAGTTTCGATCGTGGATCCGCGAAAATTCATACGAAGACGGATCTTCAACTCCAGAGTCCATAAAGGCGCTTGCGAATGTCTCTTGTACCTTCAGTTTCGTTCGTGGATGCGCGAAAATTCATACGAAGACGGATCTTCAACTCCAGAGTCCATAAAGGCGCTTGCAAATGTCTCTTGTACTTTCAGTTTCGTTCGTGGATGCGCGAAAATTCATACGAAGACGGATCTTCAACTCCAGGGTCCATAAAGGCGCTTGCAAATGTCTCTTGTACCTTCAGTTTCGTTTGTAGTTGCTCGAAAATTCATCCGAAGACTGATCTCCGACTCCGGAGTCCATAAAATCGCTCGCAAATGTTTGTGTTACCCTCAGTTTCGTTCGTGGATGCTCGAAAATTCATACGAAGACGGATCTTCAACTCCAGAGTCCATCAAGGCGCTTGCAAATGTTTGTGTTAGCCTCAGTTTCGATCGTGGATGCGCGAAAATTCATACGAAGACGGATCTTCAACTCCAGAGTCTATAAAGGTGCTCGCAAATGTCTCTTGTACCTTCAGTTTCGTTTGTAGATCCTCGAAAATTCATACGAAGACGGATCTTCAACTCCAGAGTCCATGAAGGCGCTTGCAAATGTCTTTCGTACCCTCAGTTTGGTTTGCAGATGCTCGAAAATTCATACGAAGACGGATCTCCAACTCCAGAGTCCATAAAGGCGCTTGCAAATGTCTCTCGTACCTTCAGTTTCGTTCGTGGATGCTCGAAAATTCATACGAATACGGATCCCCAACTCCAGAGTCCATAAAGGCGGTTGCAAATGTCTCTTGTACCTTCAGTTTCGTTTGTAGTTGCTCGAAAATTCATCCGAAGACGGATCTCCGACTCCGGAGTCCATAAAATCGCTCGCAAGTGTTTGTGTTACCCTCAGTTTCGTTCGTGGATGCTCGAAAATTCATACGAAGACGGATCTTCAACTCCAGAGTCCATCAAGGCGCTTGCAAATGTTTGTGTTAGCCTCAGTTTCGTTCGTGGATGCTCGAAAATTCATACGAAGACGGATCTTCACTCCAGAGTCCATCAAGGCGCTTGCAAATGTTTGTGTTAGCCTCAGTTTCGATCCTGGATGCGCGAAAATTCATACGAAGACGGATCTTCAACTCCAGAGTCCATAAAGGTGCTCGCAAATGTCTCTTGTACCTTCAGTTTCGTTCGTGGAAGCTCGAAAATTCATACGAAGACGGATCTTCAACTCCAGAGTTCATAAAGGCGCTTGCAAATGTTTGTGTTAGCCTCAGTTTCGTTCGTGGATGCTCGAAAATTCGTACGAAGACGGATCTTGCACTCCAGAGTCCATAAAGGTGGTCGCAAATGTCTCTTGTACCTTCAGTTTCGTTCGTGGAAGCTCGAAAATTCATACAAAGACGGATCTTTGATTTCAGAGTCCATAAAGGTGCTTGCAAATGTCTTTTGTACCTTCAGTTTCGTTCGTGGATGCTCGAAAATTCATACGAAGACGGATCTTCAACTCCAGAGTCCATAAAGGCGGTTGCAAATGTCTCTTGTACCTTCAGTTTCGTTCGTGGATGCTCGAAAATTCGTACGAAGACGGATCTTCATCTCCAGAGTCCATAAAATCGCTTGCAAATGCTTGTGTTAGCCTCAGTTTCGATCGTGGATGCGCGAAAATTCATACGAAGACGGATCTTCAACTCCAGAGTCCATAAAGGCGGTTGCAAATGTCTCTTGTACCTTCAGTTTCGTTCGTGGATGCTCGAAAATTCGTACGAAGACGGATCTTCATCTCCAGAGTCCATAAAGGCGCTTCCAAATGTCTCTTGTACCTCCAGTTTCGTTCGTGGATGCTCGAAAATTCATACGAAGACGGATCTTCAACTCCAGAGTCCATAAAGGCGCTTCCAAATGTCTCTTGTACCTTCAGTTTCGTTCGTGGATGCTCGAAAATTCGTACGAAGACGGATCTTCAACTCCAGAGTCCATAAAATCGCTTGCAAATGTTTGTGTTAGCCTCAGTTTCGATCGTGGATCCGCGAAAATTCATACGAAGACGGATCTTCAACTCCAGAGTCCATAAAGGCGCTTGCGAATGTCTCTTGTACCTTCAGTTTCGTTCGTGGATGCGCGAAAATTCATACGAAGACGGATCTTCAACTCCAGAGTCCATAAAGGCGCTTGCAAATGTCTCTTGTACTTTCAGTTTCGTTCGTGGATGCGCGAAAATTCATACGAAGACGGATCTTCAACTCCAGGGTCCATAAAGGCGCTTGCAAATGTCTCTTGTACCTTCAGTTTCGTTCGTGGATGCTCTAAAATTCGTACGAAGACGGATCTCCAACTCCAGAGTCCATAAAATCGCTTGCAAATGTTTGTGTTAGCCTCAGTTTCGATCGTGGATTCGCGAAAATTCATACGAAGACGAATCTTCAACTCCAGAGTCCATAAAGGCGCTTACAAATGTCTCTTGTACATTCAGTTTCGTTCGTGGATGCTCGAAAATTCATACGAACACGGATCTTCAACTCCAGAGTCCATAAAGGCGCTTGCAAATGTCTTTTGTACCTTCAGTTTCGTTCGTGGATGCTCGAAAATTCGTACGAAGACGGATCTTCAACTCCAGAGTCCATAAAATCGCTTGCAAATGTTTGCGTTAGCCTCAGTTCCGATCATGGATGCGCGAAAATTCATACGAAGACGAATCTTCAACTCCAGAGTCCATAAAGGCGCTTGCAAATGTCTCTTGTACCTTCAGTTTCGTTCGTGGATGCTCGAAAATTCGTACGAAGACGGATCTTCAACTCCAGAGTCCATAAAATCGCTTGCAAATGTTTGTGTTAGCCTCAGTTTCGATCGTGGATGCGCGAAAATTCATACAAAGACGGATCTTCAACTCCAGAGTCCATGAAGGCGCTTGCAAATGTCTCTTGTACCTTCAGTTTCGTTTGTAGTCCCTCGAAAATTCATACGAAGACGGATCTTCAACTCCAGAGTCCATGAAGGCGCTTGCAAATGTCTTTCGTACCCTCAGTTTGGTTTGCAGATGCTCGAAAATTCATACGAAGACGGATCTCCAACTCCAGAGTCCATAAAGGCGCTTGCAAATGTCTCTCGTACCTTCAGTTTCGTTCGTGGATGCTCGAAAATTCATACGAATACGGATCTCCAACTCCAGAGTCCATAAAGGCGGTTGCAAATGTCTCTTGTACCTTCAGTTTCGTTTGTAGTTGCTCGAAAATTCATCCGAAGACTGATCTCCGACTCCGGAGTCCATAAAATCGCTCGCAAATGTTTGTGTTACCCTCAGTTTCGTTCGTGGATGCTCGAAAATTCATACGAAGACGGATCTTCAACTCCAGAGTCCATCAAGGCGCTTGCAAATGTTTGTGTTAGCCTCAGTTTCGATCGTGGATGCGCGAAAATTCATACGAAGACGGATCTTCAACTCCAGAGTCTATAAAGGTGCTCGCAAATGTCTCTTGTACCTTCAGTTTCGTTTGTAGTTCCTCGAAAATTCATACGAAGACGGATCTTCAACTCCAGAGTACATGAAGGCGCTTGCAAATGTCTTTCGTACCCTCAGTTTGGTTTGCAGATGCTCGAAAATTCATACGAAGACGGATCTCCAACTCCAGAGTCCATAAAGGCGCTTGCAAATGTCTCTCGTACCTTCAGTTTCGTTCGTGGATGCTCGAAAATTCATACGAATACGGATCTCCAACTCCAGAGTCCATAAAGGCGGTTGCAAATGTCTCTTGTACCTTCAGTTTCGTTTGTAGTTGCTCGAAAATTCATCCGAAGACGGATCTCCGACTCCGGAGTCCATAAAATCGCTCGCAAATGTTTGTGTTACCCTCAGTTTCGTTCGTGGATGCTCGAAAATTCATACGAAGACGGATCTTCAACTCCAGAGTACATCAAGGCGCTTGCAAATGTTTGTGTTAGCCTCAGTTTCGTTCGTGGATGCTCGAAAATTCATACGAAGACGGATCTTCAACTCCAGAGTCCATCAAGGCGCTTGCAAATGTTTGTGTTAGCCTCAGTTTCGATCCTGGATGCGCGAAAATTCATACGAAGACGGATCTTCAACTCCAGAGTCCATAAAGGTGCTCGCAAATGTCTCTTGTACCTTCAGTTTCGTTCGTGGAAGCTCGAAAATTCATACGAAGACGGATCTTTGACTCCAGAGTCCATAAAGGTGCTTGCAAATGTCTTTCGTACCTTCAGTTTCGTTCGTGGATGCTCGAAAATTCGTACGAAGACGGATCTTCAACTCCAGAGTCCATAAAATCGCTTGCAAATGTTTGTGTTAGCCTCAGTTTCGATCGTGGATGCGCGAAAATTCATACGAAGACGGATTTTCAACTCCAGAGTCCATGAAGGCGCTTCCAAATGTCTCTTGTACCTTCAGTTTCGTTCGTGGATGCTCGAAAATTCGTACGAAGACGGATCTTCAACTCCAGAGTCCATGAAGGCGCTTGCAAATGTCTCTTGTACCTTCAGTTTCGTTCGTGGATGCTCGAAAATTCATACGAAGACGGATCTTCAACTCCAGAGTCCATAAAGGCGCTTGCAAATGTCTCATGTACCTTCAGTTTCGTTCGTGGATGCTCGAAAATTCATACGAAGACGGATCTTCAACTCCAGAGTCCATAAAGGCGCTTGCAAATGTCTCATGTACCTTCAGTTTCGTTCGTGGATGCTCGAAAATCCGTACGTAGACGGATCTTCAACTCCAGAGTCCATAAAATCGCTTGCAAATGTTTGTGTTAGCGTCAGTTTCGATCGTGGATGCGCGAGAATTCATACGAAGACGGATCTTCAACTCCAGAGTCCATAAAGGCGCTTGCAATTGTCTCTTGTACCTTCAGTTTCGTTCGTGGATGCTCGAAAATTCATACGAAGACGGATCTTCAACTCCAGAGTCCATAAAGGCGCTTGCAAATGTCTCTTGTACCTTCAGTTTCGTTCGTGGATGCTCGAAAATTCGTACGAAGACGGATCTTCAACTCCAGAGTCCATAAAATCGCTTGTAAATGTTTGTGTTAGCCTCAGTTTCGATCGTGGATGCGCGAAAATTCATACGAAGACGGATCTTCAACTCCAGAGTCCATAAAGGCGCTTGCAAATGTCTCATGTACCTTCAGTTTCGTTCGTGGATGCTCGAAAATTCATACGAAGACGGATCTTCAGCTCCAGAGTAGATAAAATCGCTTGCAAATGTTTGTGTTAGCCTCAGTTTCGATCGTGAATGCGCGAAAATTCATACGAAGACGAATCTTCAACTCCAGAGTCCATAAAGGCGCTTGCAATTGTCTCTTGTACCTTCAGTTTCGTTCGTGGATGCTCGAAAATTCATACGAAGACGGATCTTCAACTCCAGAGTAGATAAAATCGCTTGCAAATGTTCGTGTTAGCGTCAGTTTCGATCGTGGATGCGCGAGAATTCATACGAAGACGGATCTTCAACTCCAGAGTCCATAAAGGCGCTTGCAATTGTCTCTTGTACCTTCAGTTTCGTTCGTGGATGCTCGAAAATTCATACGAAGACGGATCTTCAACTCCAGAGTCCATAAAGGCGCTTGCAAATGTCTCTTGTACCTTCAGTTTCGTTCGTGGATGCTCGAAAATTCGTACGAAGACGGATCTTCAACTCCAGAGTCCATAAAATCGCTTGTAAATGTTTGTGTTAGCCTCAGTTTCGATCGTGGATGCGCGAAAATTCATACGAAGACGGATCTTCAACTCCGGAGTCCATAAAGGCGCTTGCAAATGTCTCATGTACCTTCAGTTTCGTTCGTGGATGCTCGAAAATTCATACGAAGACGGATCTTCAACTCCAGAGTCCATAAAGGCGCTTGCAAATGTCTCATGTACCTTCAGTTTCGTTCGTGGATGCTCGAAAATCCGTACGTAGACGGATCTTCAACTCCAGAGTCCATAAAATCGCTTGCAAATGTTTGTGTTAGCGTCAGTTTCGATCGTGGATGCGCGAGAATTCATACGAAGACGGATCTTCAACTCCAGAGTCCATAAAGGCGCTTGCAATTGTCTCTTGTACCTTCAGTTTCGTTCGTGGATGCTCGAAAATTCGTACGAAGACGGATCTTCAACTCCAGAGTCCATAAAATCGCTTGCAAATGTTTGTGTTAGCGTCAGTTTCGATCGTGGATGCGCGAGAATTCATACGAAGACGGATCTTCAACTCCAGAGTCCATAAAGGCGCTTGCAAATGTCTCTTGTACCTTCAGTTTCGTTCGTGGATGCTCGAAAATTCGTACGAAGACGGATCTTCAACTCCAGAGTCCATAAAATCGCTTGTAAATGTTTGTGTTAGCCTCAGTTTCGATCGTGGATGCGCGAAAATTCATACGAAGACGGATCTCCAACTCCAGAGTCCATAAAGGCAATTGCAAATGTCTCATGTACCTTCAGTTTCGTTCGTGGATGCTCGAAAATTCATACGAAGACGGATCTTCAGCTCCAGAGTAGATAAAATCGCTTGCAAATGTTTGTGTTAGCCTCAGTTTCGATCGTGAATGCGCGAAAATTCATACGAAGACGAATCTTCAACTCCAGAGTACATAAAGGTGCTCGCAAATGTCTCTTGTACCTTCAGTTTCGTTCGTGGATGCTCGAGAATTCATACGACGACGGATCTTCAACTCCAGAGTCCATAAAGGCGCTTGCAAATGTCTCTTGTACCTTCAGTTTCGTTCGTGGATGTTCGAAAATTCGTACGAAGACGGATCTTCAACTCCACAGTCCATAAAATCGCTTGCAAATGTTTGTGTTAGCCTCAGTTTCGATCGTGGATGCGCGAAAATTCATACGAAGACGGATCTTCAACTCCAGAGTCAATAAAGGCGCTTGCAAATGTCTCTTGTACCTTCAGTTTCGTTCGTGGATGCTCGAAAATTCGTACGAAGACGGATCTTCAACTCCAGAGTCCATAAAATCGCTTGCGAATGTTTGTGTTAGCCTCAGTTTCGTTCGTGGATGCGCGAAAATTCATACGAAGACGGATCTTCAACTCCAGAGTCCATAAAGGTGCTTGCAAATGTCTTTTGTACCTTCAGCTTCGTTCGTGGATGCGCGAAAATTCATACGAAGACGGATCTTCAACTCCAGAGTCCATAAAGGCGCTTGCAAATGTCTCATGTACCTTCAGTTTCGTTCGTGGATGCTCGAAAATTCATACGAAGACGGATCTTCAACTCCAGAGTCCATAAAATCGCTTGCAAATGTTTGTGTTACCCTCAGTTTCGATCGTGAATGCGCGAAAATTCATACGAAGACGAATCTTCAACTCCAGAGTCCATAAAGGTGCTCGCAAATGTCTCTTGTACCTTCAGTTTCGTTCGTGGATGCTCGAAAATTCATACGAAGACGGATCTTCAACTCCAGAGTCCATAAAGGCGCTTGCAAATGTTTGTGTTAGCCTCAGTTTCGATCGTGGATGCGCGAAAATTCATACGACGACGGATCTTCGACTCCAGAGTCCATAAAGGCGCTTGCAAATGTCTCTTGTATCTTCAGTTTCGTTCGTGGATGCGCGAAAATTCATACGAAGACGGATCTTCAACTCCAGGGTCCATAAAGGCGCTTGCAAATGTCTCGTGTACCTTCAGTTTTGTTCGTGGATGCTCGAAAATTCGTACGAAGACGGATCTCCAACTCCAGAGTCCATAGAATCGCTTGCAAATGTTTGTGTTAGCCTCAGTTTCAATCGTGGATGCGCGAAAATTCATACGAAGACGAATCTTCAACTCCAGAGGCCATGAAGGCGCTTGCAAATGTCTCTTGTACCTTCAGTTTCGTTCGTGGATGCTCGAAAATTCGTACGAAGACGGATCTTCAACTCCAGAGTCCATAAAATCGCTTGCAAATGTTTGTGTTAGCCTCAGTTTCGATCGTGAATGCGCGAAAATTCATACGAAGACGGATCTTCAACTCCAGAGTCCATGAAGGCGCTTGCAAATGTCTCTTGTACCTTCAGTTTCGTTTGTAGTTCCTCGAAAATTCATACGAAGACGGATCTTCAACTCCAGAGTCCATGAAGGCGCTTGCAAATGTCTTTCGTACCCTCAGTTTGGTTTGCAGATGCTCGAAAATTCATACGAAGACGGATCTCCAACTCCAGAGTCCATAAAGGCGCTTGCAAATGTCTCTCGTACCTTCAGTTTCGTTCGTGGATGCTCGAAAATTCATACGAATACGGATCTCCAACTCCAGAGTCCATAAAGGCGGTTGCAAATGTCTCTTGTACTTTCAGTTTCGTTTGTAGTTGCTCGAAAATTCATCCGAAGACTGATCTCCGACTCCGGAGTCCATAAAATCGCTCGCAAATGTTTGTGTTACCCTCAGTTTCGTTCGTGGATGCTCGAAAATTCATACGAAGACGGATCTTCAACTCCAGAGTCCATCAAGGCGCTTGCAAATGTTTGTGTTAGCCTCAGTTTCGATCGTGGATGCGCGAAAATTCATACGAAGACGGATCTTCAACTCCAGAGTCTCTAAAGGTGCTCGCAAATGTCTCTTGTACCTTCAGTTTCGTTTGTAGTTCCTCGAAAATTCATACGAAGACGGATCTTCAACTCCAGAGTACATGAAGGCGCTTGCAAATGTCTTTCGTACCCTCAGTTTGGTTTGCAGATGCTCGAAAATTCATACGAAGACGGATCTCCAACTCCAGAGTCCATAAAGGCGCTTGCAAATGTCTCTCGTACCTTCAGTTTCGTTCGTGGATGCTCGAAAATTCATACGAATACGGATCTCCAACTCCAGAGTCCATAAAGGCGGTTGCAAATGTCTCTTGTACCTTCAGTTTCGTTTGTAGTTGCTCGAAAATTCATCCGAAGACGGATCTCCGACTCCGGAGTCCATAAAATCGCTCGCAAATGTTTGTGTTACCCTCAGTTTCGTTCGTGGATGCTCGAAAATTCATACGAAGACGGATCTTCAACTCCAGAGTACATCAAGGCGCTTGCAAATGTTTGTGTTAGCCTCAGTTTCGTTCGTGGATGCTCGAAAATTCATACGAAGACGGATCTTCAACTCCAGAGTCCATCAAGGCGCTTGCAAATGTTTGTGTTAGCCTCAGTTTCGATCCTGGATGCGCGAAAATTCATACGAAGACGGATCTTCAACTCCAGAGTCCATAAAGGTGCTCGCAAATGTCTCTTGTACCTTCAGTTTCGTTCGTGGAAGCTCGAAAATTCATACGAAGACGGATCTTTGACTCCAGAATCCATAAAGGTGCTTGCAAATGTCTTTTGTACCTTCAGTTTCGTTCGTGGATGCTCGAAAATTCGTACGAAGACGGATCTTCAACTCCAGAGTCCATAAAATCGCTTGCAAATGTTTGTGTTAGCCTCAGTTTCGATCGTGGATGCGCGAAAATTCATACGAAGACGGATTTTCAACTCCAGAGTCCATAAAGGCGCTTCCAAATGTCTCTTGTACCTTCAGTTTCGTTCGTGGATGCTCGAAAATTCGTACGAAGACGGATCTTCAACTCCAGAGTCCATGAAGGCGCTTGCAAATGTCTCTTGTACCTTCAGTTTCGTTCGTGGATGCTCGAAAATTCATACGAAGACGGATCTTCAACTCCAGAGTCCATAAAGGCGCTTGCAAATGTCTCATGTACCTTCAGTTTCATTCGTGGATGCTCGAAAATTCATACGAAGACGGATCTTCAACTCCAGAGTCCATAAAGGCGCTTGCAAATGTCTCATGTACCTTCAGTTTCGTTCGTGGATGCTCGAAAATCCGTACGTAGACGGATCTTCAACTCCAGAGTCCATAAAATCGCTTGCAAATGTTTGTGTTAGCGTCAGTTTCGATCGTGGATGCGCGAGAATTCATACGAAGACGGATCTTCAACTCCAGAGTCCATAAAGGCGCTTGCAATTGTCTCTTGTACCTTCAGTTTCGTTCGTGGATGCTCGAAAATTCGTACGAAGACGGATCTTCAACTCCAGAGTCCATAAAATCGCTTGTAAATGTTTGTGTTAGCCTCAGTTTCGATCGTGGATGCGCGAAAATTCATACGAAGACGGATCTTCAACTCCAGAGTCCATAAAGGCGCTTGCAAATGTCTCATGTACCTTCAGTTTCGTTCGTGGATGCTCGAAAATTCATACGAAGACGGATCTTCAACTCCAGAGTCCATAAAGGCGCTTGCAAATGTCTCATGTACCTTCAGTTTCGTTCGTGGATGCACGAAAATTCATACGAAGACGGATCTTCAACTCCAGAGTCCATAAAATCGCTTGCAAATGTTTGTGTTAGCCTCAGTTTCGATCGTGAATGCGCGAAAATTCATACGAAGACGAATCTTCAACTCCAGAGTCCATAAAGGTGCTCGCAAATGTCTCTTGTACCTTCAGTTTCGTTCGTGGATGCTCGAAAATTCATACGAAGACGGATCTTCAACTCCAGAGTCCATAAAGGCGCTTGCAAATGTTTGTGTTAGCCTCAGTTTCGATCGTGGATGCGCGAAAATTCATACGAAGACGGATCTTCGACTCCAGAGTCCATAAAGGCGCTTGCAAATGTCTCTTGTACCTTCAGTTTCGTTCGTGGATGCGCGAAAATTCATACGAAGACGGATCTTCAACTCCAGGGTCCATAAAGGCGCTTGCAAATGTCTCGTGTACCTTCAGTTTCGTTCGTGGATGCTCGAAAATTCGTACGAAGACGGATCTCCAACTCCAGAGTCCATAGAATCGCTTGCAAATGTTTGTGTTAGCCTCAGTTTCAATCGTGGATGCGCGAAAATTCATACGAAAACGAATCTTCAACTCCAGAGTCCATAAAGGCGCTTACAAATGTCTCTTGTACATTCAGTTTCGTTCGTGGATGCTCGAAAATTCATACGAACACGGATCTTCAACTCCAGAGTCCATAAAGGCGCTTGCAAATGTCTTTTGTACCTTCAGTTTCGTTCGTGGATGCTCGAAAATTCGTACGAAGACGGATCTTCAACTCCAGAGTCCATAAAATCGCTTGCAAATGTTTGTGTTAGCCTCAGTTTCGATCGTGGATGCGCGAAAATTCATACGAAGACGAATCTTCAACTCCAGAGTCCACAAAGGCGCTTGCAAATGTCTCATGTACCTTCAGTTTCGTTCGTGGATGCTCGAAAATTCATACGAAGACGGATCTTCAACTCCAGAGTCCATAAAGACGCTTGCAATTGTCTCTTGTACCTTCAGTTTCGTTCGTGGATGCTCGAAAATTCGTACGAAGACGGATCTTCAACTCCAGAGTCCATAAAATCGCTTGCAAATGTTTGTGTTAGCCTCAGTTTCGATCGTGGATGCGCGAAAATTCATACGAAGACGGATCTTCAGCTCCAGAGTCCATGAAGGCGCTTGCAAATGTCTCTTGTACCTTCAGTTTCGTTTGTAGTTGCTCGAAAATTCATACGAAGACGGATCTTCAACTCCAGAGTCCATGAAAGCGCTTGCAAATGTCTCTTGTACCTTCAGTTTCGTTTGTAGTTCCTCGAAAATTCATACGAAGACGAATCTTCAACTCCAGAGTCCATGAAGGCGCTTGCAAATGTCTTTCGTACCCTCAGTTTGGTTTGCAGATGCTCGAAAATTCATACGAAGACGGATCTCCAACTCCAGAGTCCATAAAGGCGCTTGCAAATGTCTCTCGTACCTTCAGTTTCGTTCGTGGATGCTCGAAAATTCATACGAATACGGATCTCCAACTCCAGAGTCCATAAAGGCGGTCGCAAATGTCTCTTGTACCTTCAGTTTCGTTTGTAGTTGCTCGAAAATTCATCCGAAGACGGATCTCCGACTCCGGAGTCCATAAAATCTCTCGCAAATGTTTGTGTTACCCTCAGTTTCGTTGGTGGATGCTCGAAAATTCATACGAAGACGGATCGGCAACTCCAGAGTCCATAAAGGCGCTTGCAAATGTCTCTCGTACCTTCAGTTTCGTTCGTGGATGCTCGTAAATTCATACGAAGACGGATCTCCAACTCCAGAGTCCATCATGGCGCTTGCAAATGTTTGTGTTAGCCTCAGTTTCGATCGTGGATGCTCGAAAATTCATACAAAGACGGATCTTCAACTCCAGAGTCCATCAAGGCGCTTGCAAATGTTTGTGTTAGCCTCAGTTTCGATCGTGGATGCGCGAAAATTCATACGAAGACGGATCTTCAACTCCAGAGTCCATAAAGGTGCTCGCAAATGTCTCTTGTACCTTCAGTTTCGTTCGTGGATGCTGGAAAATTCATACGAAGACGGATCTTCAACTCCAGAGTCCATAAAGGTGCTCGCAAATGTCTCTCGTACCTTCAGTTTCGTTCGTGGAAGCTCGAAAATTCATACGAAGACGGATCTTTGACTCCAGAGTCCATAAAGGTGCTTGCAAATGTCTTTTGTACCTTCAGTTTCGTTCGTCGATGCTCGAAAATTCATACGAAGACGGATCTTCAATTCCAGAGTCCATAAAGGCGCTTGCAAATGTCTCTTGTACCTTCAGTTTCGTTCGTGGATGCTCGAAAATTCGTACGAAGACGGATCTTCAACTCCAGAGTCCATAGAATCGCTTGCAAATGTTTGTGTTAGCCTCAGTTTCGATCGTGGATGCGCGAAAATTCATACGAAGACGGATCTTCAACTCCAGAGTCCATAAAGGCGCTTCCAAATGTCTCTTGTACCTTCAGTTTCGTTCGTGGATGCTCGAAAATTCGTACGAAGACGGATCTTCAACTCCAGAGTCCATGAAGGCGCTTGCAAATGTCTCTTGTACCTTCAGTTTCGTTCGTGGATGCTCGAAAATTCATACGAAGACGGATCTTCAACTCCAGAGTCCATAAAGGTGGTCGCAAATGTCTCTTGTACCTTCAGTTTCGTTCGTGGAAGCTCGAAAATTCATACAAAGACGGATCTTTGATTTCAGAGTCCATAAAGGTGCTTGCAAATGTCTTTTGTACCTTCAGTTTCGTTCGTGGATGCTCGAAAATTCATACGAAGACGGATCTTCAACTCCAGAGTCCATAAAGGCGGTTGCAAATGTCTCTTGTACCTTCAGTTTCGTTCGTGGATGCTCGAAAATTCGTACGAAGACGGATCTTCATCTCCAGAGTCCATAAAATCGCTTGCAAATGCTTGTGTTAGCCTCAGTTTCGATCGTGGATGCGCGAAAATTCATACGAAGACGGATCTTCAACTCCAGAGTCCATAAAGGCGGTTGCAAATGTCTCTTGTACCTTCAGTTTCGTTCGTGGATGCTCGAAAATTCGTACGAAGACGGATCTTCATCTCCAGAGTCCATAAAGGCGCTTCCAAATGTCTCTTGTACCTCCAGTTTCGTTCGTGGATGCTCGAAAATTCATACGAAGACGGATCTTCAACTCCAGAGTCCATAAAGGCGCTTCCAAATGTCTCTTGTACCTTCAGTTTCGTTCGTGGATGCTCGAAAATTCGTACGAAGACGGATCTCCAACTCCAGAGTTCATAAAATCGCTCGTAAATGTTTGTGTTAGCCTCAGTTTCGATCGTGGATGCGCGAAAATTCATACGAAGACGGATCTCCAACTCCAGAGTCCATAAAGGTGCTCGCAAATGTCTCTTGTACCTTCAGTTTCGTTCGTGGATGCTCGAAAATCCGTACGACGCACGGATCTTCAACTCCAGAGTCCATAAAATCGCTTGCAAATGTTTGTGTTAGCCTCAGTTTCGATCGTGGATGCGCGAAAATTCATACGAAGACGGATCTTCAACTCCAGAGTCCATAAAGGCGCTGGCAAATGTCTGTTGTACCTTCAGTTTCGTTCGTGGATGCTCGAAAATCCGTACGTAGACGGATCTTCAACTCCAGAGTCCATAAAATCGCTTGCAAATGTTTGTGTTGGCGTCAGTTTCGATCGTGGATGCGCGTAAATTCATACGAAGACGGATCTTCAACTCCAGAGTCCATAAAGGCGCTTGCAATTGTCTCTTGTACCTTCAGTTTCGTTCGTGGATGCTCGAAAATTCATACGAAGACGGATCTTCAACTCCAGAGTCCATAAAGGTGCTTGCAAATGTCTCATGTACCTTCAGTTTCGTTCGTGGATGCTCGAAAATTCATACGAAGACGGATCTTCAACTCCAGAGTAGATAAAATCGCTTGCAAATGTTTGTGTTAGCCTCAGTTTCGATCGTGAATGCGCGAAAATTCATACGAAGACGAATCTTCAACTCCAGAGTCCATAAAGGTGCTCGCAAATGTCTCTTGTACCTTCAGTTTCGTTCGTGGATGCTCGAAAATTCATACGAAGACGGATCTTCAACTCCAGAGTCCATGAAGGCGCTTGCAAATGTCTCTTGTACCTTCAGTTTCGTTCGTGGATGCTCGAAAATTCATACGAAGACGGATCTTCAACTCCAGAGTCAATAAAGGCGCTTGCAAATGTCTCTTGTACCTTCAGTTTCGTTCGTGGATGCTCGAAAATTCGTACGAAGACGGATCTTCAACTCCAGAGTCCATAAAATCGCTTGCAAATGTTTGTGTTAGCCTCAGTTTCGTTCGTGGATGCGCGAAAATTCATACGAAGACGGATCTTTGACTCCAGAGTCCATAAAGGTGCTTGCAAATGTCTTTTGTACCTTCAGTTTCGTTCGTGGATGCTCGAAAATTCATACGAAGACGGATCTTCAACTCCAGAGTCCATAAAGGCGGTTGCAAATGTCTCTTGTACCTTCAGTTTCGTTCGTGGATGCTCGAAAATTCGTACGAAGACGGATCTTCATCTCCAGAGTCCATAAAATCGCTTGCAAATGTTTGTGTTAGCCTCAGTTTCGATCGTGGATGCGCGAGAATTCATACGAAGACGGATCTTCAACTCCAGAGTCCATAAAGGCGCTTCCAAATGTCTCTTGTACCTTCAGTTTCGTTCGTGGATGCTCGAAAATTCATACGAAGACGGATCTTCAACTCCAGAGTCCATAAAGGCGCTTCCAAATGTCTCTTGTACCTTCAGTTTCGTTCGTGGATGCTCGAAAATTCGTACGAAGACGGATCTCCAACTCCAGAGTCCATAAAATCGCTTGCAAATGTTTGTGTTAGCCTCAGTTTCGATCGTGGATGCGCGAAAATTCATACGAAGACGGATCTTCAACTCCAGAGTCCATAAAGGCGCTTGCAAATGTCTCTTGTAACTTCAGTTTCGTTCGTGGATGCGCGAAAATTCATACGAAGACGGATCTTCAACTCCAGAGTCCATAAAGGCGCTTGCAAATGTCTCATGTACCTTCAGTTTCGTTCGTGGATGCTCGAAAATTCGTACGAAGACGGATCTCCAACTCCAGAGTCCATAGAATCGCTTGCAAATGTTTGTGTTAGCCTCAGTTTCGATCGTGGATGCGCGAAAATTCATACGAAGACGGATCTTCAACTCCAGAGTCCATAAAGGCGCTTGCAAATGTCTTTTGTACCTTCAGTTTCGTTCGTGGATGCGCGAAAATTCATACGAAGACGGATCTTCAACTCCAGAGTCCATAAAGGCGCTTACAAATGTCTCTTGTACATTCAGTTTCGTTCGTGGATGCTCGAAAATTCATACGAACACGGATCTTCAACTCCAGAGTCCATAAAGGCGCTTGCAAATGTCTTTTGTACCTTCAGTTTCGTTCGTGGATGCTCGAAAATTCGTACGAAGACGGATCTTCAACTCCAGAGTCCATAAAATCGCGTGCAAATGTCTCATGTACCTGCAGTTTCGTTCGTGGATGCTCGAAAATTCATACGAAGACGAATCTTCAAC
Organism: Phymatocera aterrima; assembly: GCA_963170745.1. NCBI lineage: Eukaryota > Metazoa > Arthropoda > Insecta > Hymenoptera > Tenthredinidae > Phymatocera > Phymatocera aterrima. Next base: position 522,136 of record CAUJGY010000194.1, read on the forward strand.
TCCAGAGTCCATAAAGGCGCTTGCAAATGTCTTTTGTACCTTCAGTTTCGTTCGTGGATGCTCGAAAATTCGTACGAAGACGGATCTTCAACTCCAGAGTCCATGAAGGCGCTTGCAAATGTCTTTTGTACCTTCAGTTTCGTTCGTGGATGCGCGAAAATTCATACGAAGACGAATCTTCAACTCCAGAGTCCATAAAGGCGCTTCCAAATGTCTCTTGTACCTTCAGTTTCGTTCGTGGATGCTCGAAAATTCATACGAAGACGGATCTTCAACTCCAGAGTCCATAAAGGCGCTTCCAAATGTCTCTTGTACCTTCAGTTTCGTTCGTGGATGCTCGAAAATTCGTACGAAGACGGATCTTCAACTCCAGAGTCCATAAAGGCGCTTGCAAATGTCTTTTGTACCTTCAGTTTCGTTCGTGGATGCTCGAAAATTCATACGAAGACGGATCTTCAACTCCAGAGTCCATAAAGGCGCTTGCAAATGTCTCGTGTACCTTCAGTTTCGTTCGTGGATGCTCGAAAATTCGTACGAAGACGGATCTTCAACTCCAGAGTCCATAAAATCGCTTGCAAATGTTTGTGTTAGCCTCAGTTTCGATCGTGGATGCGCGAAAAATCATACGAAGACGGATCTTCAACTCCAGAGTCCATGAAGGCGCTGCAAATGTCTCTTGTACCTTCAGTTTCGTTTGTAGTTGCTCGAAAATTCATACGAAGACGGATCTTCAACTCCAGAGTCCATGAAGGCGCTTGCAAATGTCTTTCGTACCCTCAGTTTGGTTTGCAGATGCTCGAAAATTCATACGAAGACGGATTTTCAACTCCAGAGTCCATGAAGGCGCTGCAAATGTCTCTTGTACCTTCAGTTTCGTTTGTAGTTGCTCGAAAATTCATACGAAGACGGATCTTCAACTCCAGAGTCCATGAAGGCGCTTGCAAATGTCTCTTGTACCTTCAGTTTCGTTTGTAGTTCCTCGAAAATTCATACGAAGACGGATCTTCAACTCCAGAGTCCATGAAGGCGCTTGCAAATGTCTTTCGTATCCTCAGTTTGGTTTGCAGATGCTCGAAAATTCATACGAAGACGGATCTTCAACTCCAGAGTCCATGAAGGCGCTGCAAATGTCTCTTGTACGTTCAGTTTCGTTTGTAGTTGCTCGAAAATTCATCCGAAGACGGATCGGCAACTCCAGAGTCCATAAAGGCGCTTGCAAATGTCTCTCGTACCCTCAGTTTCGTTGGTGGATGCTGGAAAATTCATACGAAGACGGATCGGCAACTCCAGAGTCCATACAGGCGCTTGCAAATGTCTCTCGTACCTTCAGTTTCGATCGTGGATGCGCGAAAATTCATACGAAGACGGATCTTCAACTCCAGACTCCATAACGGTGCTCGCAAATGTCTCTTGTACCTTCAGTTCCGTTCGTGGATGCTGGAAAATTCATACGAAGACGGATCTTCAACTCCAGAGTCCATAAAATCGCTTGCAAATGTTTGTGTTAGCCTCAGTTTCGATCGTGGATGCGCGAAAATTCATACGAAGACGGATCTTCAACTCCAGAGACCATGAAGGCGCTTGCAAATGTCTCTTGTACCTTCAGTTTCGTTCGTGGATGCTCGAAAATTCATACGACGACGGATCCTCAACTCCAGAGTCCATAAAGGCGCTTGCAAATGTCTCTTGTACCTTCAGTTTCGTTCGTGGATGCTCGAAAATTCGTACGAAGACGGATCTTCGACTCCACAGTCCATAAAATCGCTTGCAAATGTTTGTGTTAGCCTCAGGTTCGATCGTGGATGCGCGAAAATTCATACGAAGACGGATCTTCAACTCCAGAGTCCATAAAATCGCTTGCAAATGTTTGTGTTAGCCTCAGTTTCGTTCGTGGATGCGCGAAAATTCATACGAAGACGGATCTTCAACTCCAGAGTCCATAAAGGCGCTTGCAAATGTCTCTTGTACCTTCAGTTTCGTTCGTGGATGCTCGAAAATTCATACGAAGACGGATCTTCAACTCCAGAGTCCATAAAGGCGCTTGCAAATGTCTCTTGTAACTTCAGTTTCGTTCGTGGATGCGCGAAAATTCATACGAAGACGGATCTTCAACTCCAGAGTCCATAAAGGAGCTTGCAAATGTCTCTTGTACCTTCAGTTTCGTTCGTGGATGCTCGAAATTTCGTACGAAGACGGATCTCCAACTCCAGAGTCCATAGAATCGCTTGCAAATGTTTGTGTTAGCCTCAGTTCCGATCGTGGATGCGCGAAAATTCATACGAAGACGGATCTTCAACTCCAGAGTCCATAAAGGCGCTTGCAAATGTCTTTTGTACCTTCAGTTTCGTTCGTGGATGCTCGAAAATTCGTACGAAGACGGATCTTCAACTCCAGAGTCCATAAAACCGCGTGCAATCGTCTCATGTACCTTCAGTTTCGTTCGTGGATGCGCGAAAATTCATACGAACACGGATCTTCAACTCCAGAGTACATAAAGGCGCTTGCAAATGTCTTTTGTACCTTCAGTTTCGTTCGTGGATGCTCGAAAAGTCGTACGAAGACGGATCTTCAACTCCAGAGTCCATAAAATCGCGTGCAAATGTCTCATGTACCTTCAGTTTCGTTCGTGGATGCTCGAAAATTCATACGAAGACGAATCTTCAACTCCAGAGTCCATAATGGGGCTTGCAAATGTCTTTTGTACCTTCAGTTTCGTTCGTGGATGCTCAAAAATTCGTACGAAGACGGATCTTCAACTCCAGAGTCCATAAAGGCGCTTGCAAATGTCTTTTGTACCTTCAGTTTCGTTCGTAGATGCGCGAAAAATCATACGAAGACGAATCTTCAACTCCAGAGTCCGTAAAGGCGCTTCCAAATGTCTCTTGTACCTTCAGTTTCGTTCGTGGATGCTCGAAAATTCATACGAAGACGATCTTCAACTCCAGAGTCCATAAAGGCGCTTCCAAATGTCTCTTGTACCTTCAGTTTCGTTCGTGGATGCTCGAAAATTCGTACGAAGACGGATCTCCAACTCCAGATTTCATAAAGGCGCTTGCAAATGTCTTTTGTACCTTCAGTTTCGTTCGTGGATGCTCGAAAATTCATACGAAGACGGATCTTCAACTCCAGAGTCCATGAAGGCGCTGCAAATGTCTCTTGTACCTTCAGTTTCGTTTGTAGTTGCTCGAAAATTCATACGAAGACGGATCTTCAACTCCAGAGTCCATGAAGGCGCTTGCAAATGTCTCTTGTACCTTCAGTTTCGTTTGTAGTTCCTCGAAAATTCATACGAAGACGGATCTTCAACTCCAGACTCCATGAAGGCGCTTGCAAATGTCTCTTGTACCTTCAGTTTCGTTTGTAGTTCCTCGAAAATTCATACGAAGACGGATCTTCAACTCCAGAGTCCATGAAGGCGCTTGCAAATGTCTTTCGTACCCTCAGTTTGGTTTGCAGATGCTCGAAAATTCATACGAAGACGGATTTTCAACTCCAGAGTCCATGAAGGCGCTGCAAATGTCTCTTGTACCTTCAGTTTCGTTTGTAGTTGCTCAAAAATTCGTACGAAGACGGATCTTCAACTCCAGAGTCCATAAAGGCGCTTGCAAATGTCTTTCGTACCTTCAGTTTCGTTCGTAGATGCGCGAAAATTCATACGAAGACGAATCTTCAACTCCAGAGTCCGTAAAGGCGCTTCCAAATGTCTCTTGTACCTTCAGTTTCGTTCGTGGATGCTCGAAAATTCATACGAAGACGATCTTCAACTCCAGAGTCCATAAAGGCGCTTCCAAATGTCTCTTGTACCTTCAGTTTCGTTCGTGGATGCTCGAAAATTCGTACGAAGACGGATCTCCAACTCCAGAGTCCATAAAGGCGCTTGCAAATGTCTTTTGTACCTTCAGTTTTGTTGGTGGATGCTCGAAAATTCATACGAAGACGGATCGGCAACTCCAGAGTCCATAAAGGCGCTTGCAAATGTCTCTCGTACCTTCAGTTTCGTTCGTGGATGCTCGAAAATTCATACGAAGACGGATCGGCAACTCCAGAGTCCATAAAGGCGCTTGCAAATGTCTCTCGTACCTTCAGTTTCGTTCGTGGATGCGCGAAAATTCATACGAAGACGGATCTTCAACTCCAGAGTCCATAAAGATGCTTGCAAATGTCTTTTGTACCTTCAGTTTCGATCGTGGATGCGCGAAAATTCATACGAAGACGGATCTTCAACTCCAGAGTCCATAAAGGCGCTTGCAAATGTCTCTCGTACCTTCAGTTTCGTTCGTGGATGCTCGAAAATTCGTACGAAGACGGATCTTCAACTCCAGAGTCCATAAAATCGCTTGCGAATGTTTGTGTTAGCCTCAGTTTCGATCGTGGATGCGCGAAAATTCATACGAAGACGGATCTTCAACTCCAGAGTCCATAAAGGCGCTTGCAAATGTCTCATGTACCTTCAGTTTCGTTCGCGGATGCTCGAAAATTCATACGAAGACGGATCTTCAACTCCAGAGTAGATAAAATCGCTTGCAAATGTTTGTGTTAGCCTCAGTTTCGATCGTGGATGCGCGAAAATTCAGACGAAGACGAATCTTCAACTCCAGAGTCCATAAAGGTGCTCGCAAATGTCTCTTGTACCTTCAGTTTCGTTCGTGGATGCTCGAAAATTCATACGAAGACGGATCTTCAACTCCAGAGTCCATAAAGGCGCTTGCAAATGTCTCTTGTACCTTCAGTTTCGTTCGTGGATGCTCGAAAATTCGTACGAAGACGGATCTTGCACTCCAGAGTCCATAAAGGTGGTCGCAAATGTCTCTTGTACCTTCAGTTTTGTTCGTGGAAGCTCGAAAATTCATACGAAGACGGATCTTCAACTCCAGAGTCCATAAAGGCGCTTGCAAATGTCTCTTGTACCTTGCGTTTCGTTCGTGGATGCTCGAAAATTCGTACGAAGACGGATCTTGCACTCCAGAGTCCATAAAGGTGCTCGCAAATGTCTCTTGTACCTTCAGTTTCGTTCGTGGATGCTCGAAAATTCATACGAAGACGGATCTTCAACTCCAGAGTCCATGAAGGCGCTGCAAATGTCTCTTGTACCTTCAGTTTCGATTGTAGTTGCTCGAAAATTCATACGAAGACGGATCTTCAACTCCAGAGTCCATGAAGGCGCTTGCAAATGTCTTTCGTACCCTCAGTTTGGTTTGCAGATGCTCGAAAATTCATACGAAGACGGATCTTCAACTCCAGAGTCCATGAAGGCGCTTGCAAATGTCTCTTGTACCTTCAGTTTCGTTTGTAGTTCCTCGAAAATTCATACGAAGACGGATCTTCAACTCCAGAGTCCATGAAGGCGCTTGCAAATGTCTTTCGTACCCTCAGTTTGGTTTACAGATGCTCGAAAATTCATACGAAGACGGATCTTCAACTCCAGAGTCCATGAAGGCGCTGCAAATGTCTCTTGTACCTTCAGTTTCGTTTGTAGTTGCTCGAAAATTCATCCGAAGACGGATCTCCGACTCCGGAGTCCATAAAATCGCTCGCAAATGTTTGTGTTACCCTCAGTTTCGTTGGTGGATGCTCGAAAATTCATACGAAGACGGATCGGCAACTCCAGAGTCCATAAAGGCGCTTGCAAATGTCTCTCGTACCTTCAGTTTCGTTCGTGGATGCTCGAAAATTCATACGAAGACGGATCGGCAACTCCAGAGTCCATAAAGGCGCTTGCAAATGTCTCTCGTACTTTCAGTTTCGTTCGTGGATGCTCGAAAATTCATACGAAGACGGATCGGCAACTCCAGAGTCCATAAAGGCGCTTGCAAATGTCTCTCGTACCCTCAGTTTCGTTGGTGGAGGCTCGAAAATTCATACGAAGACGGATCGGCAACTCCAGAGTCCATACAGGCGCTTGCAAATGTCTCTCGTACCTTCAGTTTCGATCGTGGATGCGCGAAAATTCATACGAAGACGGATCTCCAACTCCAGAGTCCATAAAATCGCTTGCAAATGTTTGTGTTAGCCTCAGTTTCGATCGTGGATGCGCGAAAATTCATACGAAGACGGATCTCCAACTCCAGAGACCATGAAGGCGCTTGCAAATGTCTCTTGTACCTTCAGTTTCGTTCGTGGATGCTCGAAAATTCATACGACGACGGATCCTCAACTCCAGAGTCCATAAAGGCGCTTGCAAATGTCTCTTGTACCTTCAGTTTCGTTCGTGGATGCTCGAAAATTCGTACGAAGACGGATCTTCGACTCCACAGTCCATAAAATCGCTTGCAAATGTTTGTGTTAGCCTCAGGTTTGATCGTGGATGCGCGAAAATTCATACGAAGACGGATCTTCAACTCCAGAGTCCATAAAATCGCTTGCAAATGTTTGTGTTAGCCTCAGTTTCGTTCGTGGATGCGCGAAAATTCATACGAAGACGGATCTTCAACTCCAGAGTCCATAAAGGTGCTTGCAAATGTCTTTTGTACCTTCAGTTTCGTTCGTGGATGCGCGAAAATTCATACGAAGACGGATCTTCAACTCCAGAGTCCATAAAGGCGCTTGCAAATGTCTCTTGTACCTTCAGTTTCGTTCGTGGATGCTCGAAAATTCATACGAAGACGGATCTTCAACTCCAGAGTCCATAAAGGCGCTTGCAAATGTCTCTTGTAACTTCAGTTTCGTTCGTGGATGCGCGAAAATTCATACGAAGACGGATCTTCAACTCCAGAGTCCATAAAGGCGCTTGCAAATGTCTCTTGTACCTTCAGTTTCGTTCGTGGATGCTCGAAAATTCGTACGAAGACGGATCTCCAACTCCAGAGTCCATAGAATCGCTTGCAAATGATTGTGTTAGCCTCAGTTTCGTTCGTGGATGCGCGAAAATTCATACGAACACGGATCTTCAACTCCAGAGTCCATAAAGGCGCTTGCAAATGTCTTTTGTACCTTCAGTTTCGTTCGTGGATGCTCGAAAAGTCGTACGAAGACGGATCTTCAACTCCAGAGTCCATAAAATCGCGTGCAAATGTCTCATGTACCTTCAGTTTCGTTCGTGGATGCTCGAAAATTCATACGAAGACGAATCTCCAACTCCAGAGTCCATAATGGCGCTTGCAAATGTCTTTTGTACCTTCAGTTTCGTTCGTGGATGCTCAAAAATTCGTACGAAGACGGATCTTCAACTCCAGAGTCCGTAAAGGCGCTTGCAAATGTCTTTTGTACCTTCAGTTTCGTTCGTAGATGCGCGAAAATTCATACGAAGACGAATCTTCAACTCCAGAGTCCATAAAGGCGCTTCCAAATGTCTCTTGTACCTTCAGTTTCGTTCGTGGATGCTCGGAAATTCATACGAAGACGATCTTCAACTCCAGAGTCCATAAAGGCGCTTCCAAATGTCTCTTGTACCTTCAGTTTCGTTCGTGGATGCTCGAAAATTCGTACGAAGACGGATCTCCAACTCCAGAGTCCATAAAGGCGCTTGCAAATGTCTTTTGTACCTTCAGTTTCGTTCGTGGATGCTCGAAAATTCATACGAAGACGGATCGGCAACTCCAGAGTCCATAAAGGCGCTTGCAAACGTCTCTCGTACCTTCAGTTTCGTTCGTGGATGCTCGAAAATTCATACGAAGACGGATCGGCAACTCCAGAGTCCATAAAGGCGCTTGCAAATGTCTCTCGTACCTTCAGTTTCGTTCGTGGATGCTCGAAAATTCATACGAAGACGGATCGGCAACTCCAGAGTCCATACAGGCGCTTGCAAATGTCTCTCGTACCTTCAGTTTCGATCGTGGATGCGCGAAAATTCATACGAAGACGGATCTCCAACTCCAGAGTCCATCAAATCGCTTGCAATTGTTTGTGTTAGCCTCAGTTTCGATCGTGGATGCGCGAAAATTCATACGAAGACGGATCTTCAACTCCAGAGACCATGAAGGCGCTTGCAAATGTCTCTTGTACCTTCAGTTTCGTTCGTGGATGCTCGAAAATTCATACGACGACGGATCCTCAACTCCAGAGTCCATAAAGGCGCTTGCAAATGTCTCTTGTACCTTCAGTTTCGTTCGTGGATGCTCGAAAATTCGTACGAAGACGGATCTTCGACTCCACAGTCCATAAAATCGCTTGCAAATGTTTGTGTTAGCCTCAGGTTCGATCGTGGATCCGCGAAAATTCATACGAAGACGGATCTTCAACTCCAGAGACCATGAAGGCGCTTGCAAATGTCTCTTGTACCTTCAGTTTCGTTCGTGGATGCTCGAAAATTCATACGACGACGGATCCTCAACTCCAGAGTCCATAAAGGCGCTTGCAAATGTCTCTTGTACCTTCAGTTTCGTTCGTGGATGCTCGAAAATTCGTACGAAGACGGATCTTCGACTCCACAGTCCATAAAATCGCTTGCAAATGTTTGTGTTAGCCTCAGGTTCGATCGTGGATGCGCGAAAATTCATACGAAGACGGATCTTCAACTCCAGAGTCCATAAAATCGCTTGCAAATGTTTGTGTTAGCCTCAGTTTCGTTCGTGGATGCGCGAAAATTCATACGAAGACGGATCTTCAACTCCAGAGTCCATAAAGGTGCTTGCAAATGTCTTTTGTACCTTCAGTTTCGTTCGTGGATGCGCGAAAATTCATACGAAGACGGATCTTCAACTCCAGAGTCCATAAAGGCGCTTGCAAATGTCTCTTGTACCTTCAGTTTCGTTCGTGGATGCTCGAAAATTCATACGAAGACGGATCTTCAACTCCAGAGTCCATAAAGGCGCTTGCAAATGTCTCTTGTGACTTCAGTTTCGTTCGTGGATGCGCGAAAATTCATACGAAGACGGATCTTCAACTCCAGAGTCCATAAAGGCGCTTGCAAATGTCTCTTGTACCTTCAGTTTCGTTCGTGGATGCTCGAAAATTCGTACGAAGACGGATCTCCAACTCCAGAGTCCATAGAATCGCTTGCAAATGTTTGTGTTAGCCTCAGTTTCGTTCGTGGATGCGCGAAAATTCATACGAACACGGATCTTCAACTCCAGAGTCCATAAAGGCGCTTGCAAATGTCTTTTGTACCTTCAGTTTCGTTCGTGGATGCTCGAAAAGTCGTACGAAGACGGATCTTCAACTCCAGAGTCCATAAAATCGCGTGCAAATGTCTCATGTACCTTCAGTTTCGTTCGTGGATGCTCGAAAATTCATACGAAGACGAATCTTCAACTCCAGAGTCCATAATGGCGCTTGCAAATGTCTTTTGTACCTTCAGTTTCGTTCGTGGATGCTCAAAAATTCGTACGAAGACGGATCTTCAACTCCAGAGTCCATAAAGGCGCTTGCAAATGTCTTTTGTACCTTCAGTTTCGTTCGTAGATGCGCGAAAATTCATACGAAGACGAATCTTCAACTCCAGAGTCCATAAAGGCGCTTCCAAATGTCTCTTGTACCTTCAGTTTCGTTCGTGGATGCTCGAAAATTCATACGAAGACGATCTTCAGCTCCAGAGTCCATAAAGGCGCTTCCAAATGTCTCTTGTACCTTCAGTTTCGTTCGTGGATGCTCGAAAATTCGTACGAAGACGGATCTCCAACTCCAGAGTCCATAAAGGCGCTTGCAAATGTCTCTCGTACCTTCAGTTTCGTTCGTGGATGCTCGAAAATTCATACGAAGACGGATCGGCAACTCCAGAGTCCATAAAGGCGCTTGCAAATGTCTCTCGTACCTTCAGTTTCGTTCGTGGATGCTCGAAAATTCATACGAAGACGGATCGGCAACTCCAGAGTCCATAAAGGCGCTTGCAAATGTCTCTTGTACCTTCAGTTTCGTTCGTGGATGCTCGAAAATTCGTACGAAGACGGATCTTGCACTCCAGAGTCCATAAAGGTGGTCGCAAATGTCTCTTGTACCTTCAGTTTCGTTCGTGGAAGCTCGAAAATTCATACGAAGACGGATCTTCAACTCCAGAGTCCATAAAGGCGCTTGCAAATGTCTCTTGTACCTTCAGTTTCGTTCGTGGATGCTCGAAAATTCGTACGAAGACGGATCTTGCACTCCAGATTCCATAAAGGTGGTCGCAAATGTCTCTTGTACCTTCAGTTTCGTTCGTGGAAGCTCGAAAATTCATACGAAGACGGATCTTCAACTCCAGAGTCCATGAAGGCGCTGCAAATGTCTCTTGTACCTTCAGTTTCGATTGTAGTTGCTCGAAAATTCATACGAAGACGGATCTTCAACTCCAGAGTCCATGAAGGCGCTTGCAAATGTCTTTCGTACCCTCAGTTTGGTTTGCAGATGCTCGAAAATTCATACGAAGACGGATTTTCAACTCCAGAGTCCATGAAGGCGCTGCAAATGTCTCTTGTACCTTCAGTTTCGTTTGTAGTTGCTCGAAAATTCATACGAAGACGGATCTTCAACTCCAGAGTCCATGAAGGCGCTTGCAAATGTCTCTTGTACCTTCAGTTTCGTTTGTAGTTCCTCGAAAATTCATACGAAGACGGATCTTCAACTCCAGAGTCCATGAAGGCGCTTGCAAATGTCTTTCGTACCCTCAGTTTGGTTTACAGATGCTCGAAAATTCATACGAAGACGGATCTTCAACTCCAGAGTCCATGGAGGCGCTGCAAATGTCTCTTGTACCTTCAGTTTCGTTTGTAGTTGCTCGAAAATTCATCCGAAGACGGATCCCCGACTCCGGAGTCCATAAAATCGCTCGCAAATGTTTGTGTTACCCTCAGTTTCGTTGGTGGATGCTCGAAAATTCATACGAAGACGGATCGGCAACTCCAGAGTCCATAAAGGCGCTTGCAAATGTCTCTCGTACCTTCAGTTTCGTTCGTGGATGCTCGAAAATTCATACGAAGACGGATCGGCAACTCCAGAGTCCATAAAGGCGCTTGCAAATGTCTCTCGTACCTTCAGTTTCGTTCGTGGATGCTCGAAAATTCATACGAAGACGGATCGGCAACTCCAGAGTCCATAAAGGCGCTTGCAAATGTCTCTCGTACCCTCAGTTTCGTTGGTGGATGCTCGAAAATTCATACGAAGACGGATCGGCAACTCCAGAGTCCATACAGGCGCTTGCAAATGTCTCTCGTACCTTCAGTTTCGATCGTGGATGCGCGAAAATTCATACGAAGACGGATCTCCAACTCCAGAGTCCATAAAATCGCTTGCAATTGTTTGTGTTAGCCTCAGTTTCGATCGTGGATGCGCGAAAATTCATACGAAGACGGATCTTCAACTCCAGAGACCATGAAGGCGCTTGCAAATGTCTCTTGTACCTTCAGTTTCGTTCGTGGATGCTCGAAAATTCATACGACGACGGATCCTCAACTCCAGAGTCCATAAAGGCGCTTGCAAATGTCTCTTGTACCTTCAGTTTCGTTCGTGGATGCTCGAAAATTCGTACGAAGACGGATCTTCGACTCCACAGTCCATAAAATCGCTTGCAAATGTTTGTGTTAGCCTCAGGTTCGATCGTGGATCCGCGAAAATTCATACGAAGACGGATCTTCAACTCCAGAGACCATGAAGGCGCTTGCAAATGTCTCTTGTACCTTCAGTTTCGTTCGTGGATGCTCGAAAATTCATACGACGACGGATCCTCAACTCCAGAGTCCATAAAGGCGCTTGCAAATGTCTCTTGTACCTTCAGTTTCGTTCGTGGATGCTCGAAAATTCGTACGAAGACGGATCTTCGACTCCACAGTCCATAAAATCGCTTGCAAATGTTTGTGTTAGCCTCAGGTTCGATCGTGGATGCGCGAAAATTCATACGAAGACGGATCTTCAACTCCAGAGTCCATAAAATCGCTTGCAAATGTTTGTGTTAGCCTCAGTTTCGTTCGTGGATGCGCGAAAATTCATACGAAGACGGATCTTCAACTCCAGAGTCCATAAAGGTGCTTGCAAATGTCTTTTGTACCTTCAGTTTCGTTCGTGGATGCGCGAAAATTCATACGAAGACGGATCTTCAACTCCAGAGTCCATAAAGGCGCTTGCAAATGTCTCTTGTACCTTCAGTTTCGTTCGTGGATGCTCGAAAATTCATACGAAGACGGATCTTCAACTCCAGAGTCCATAAAGGCGCTTGCAAATGTCTCTTGTGACTTCAGTTTCGTTCGTGGATGCGCGAAAATTCATACGAAGACGGATCTTCAACTCCAGAGTCCATAAAGGCGCTTGCAAATGTCTCTTGTACCTTCAGTTTCGTTCGTGGATGCTCGAAAATTCGTACGAAGACGGATCTCCAACTCCAGAGTCCATAGAATCGCTTGCAAATGTTTGTGTTAGCCTCAGTTTCGTTCGTGGATGCGCGAAAATTCATACGAACACGGATCTTCAACTCCAGAGTCCATAAAGGCGCTTGCAAATTTTTTTTGTACCTTCAGTTTCGTTCGTGGATGCTCGAAAAGTCGTACGAAGACGGATCTTCAACTCCAGAGTCCATAAAATCGCGTGCAAATGTCTCATGTACCTTCAGTTTCGTTCGTGGATGCTCGAAAATTCATACGAAGACGAATCTTCAACTCCAGAGTCCATAATGGCGCTTGCAAATGTCTTTTGTACCTTCAGTTTCGTTCGTGGATGCTCAAAAATTCGTACGAAGACGGATCTTCAACTCCAGAGTCCATAAAGGCGCTTGCAAATGTCTTTTGTACCTTCAGTTTCGTTCGTAGATGCGCGAAAATTCATACGAAGACGAATCTTCAACTCCAGAGTCCATAAAGGCGCTTCCAAATGTCTCTTGTACCTTCAGTTTCGTTCGTGGATGCTCGAAAATTCATACGAAGACGATCTTCAGCTCCAGAGTCCATAAAGGCGCTTCCAAATGTCTCTTGTACCTTCAGTTTCGTTCGTGGATGCTCGAAAATTCGTACGAAGACGGATCTCCAACTCCAGAGTCCATAAAGGCGCTTGCAAATGTCTCTCGTACCTTCAGTTTCGTTCGTGGATGCTCGAAAATTCATACAAAGACGGATCGGCAACTCCAGAGTCCATAAAGGCGCTTGCAAATGTCTCTCGTACCTTCAGTTTCGTTCGTGGATGCTCGAAAATTCATACGAAGACGGATCGGCAACTCCAGAGTCCATAAAGGCGCTTGCAAATGTCTCTTGTACCTTCAGTTTCGTTCGTGGATGCTCGAAAATTCGTACGAAGACGGATCTTGCACTCCAGAGTCCATAAAGGTGGTCGCAAATGTCTCTTGTACCTTCAGTTTCGTTCGTGGAAGCTCGAAAATTCATACGAAGACGGATCTTCAACTCCAGAGTCCATAAAGGCGCTTGCAAATGTCTCTTGTACCTTCAGTTTCGTTCGTGGATGCTCGAAAATTCGTACGAAGACGGATCTTGCACTCCAGATTCCATAAAGGTGGTCGCAAATGTCTCTTGTACCTTCAGTTTCGTTCGTGGAAGCTCGAAAATTCATACGAAGACGGATCTTCAACTCCAGAGTCCATGAAGGCGCTGCAAATGTCTCTTGTACCTTCAGTTTCGATTGTAGTTGCTCGAAAATTCATACGAAGACGGATCTTCAACTCCAGAGTCCATGAAGGCGCTTGCAAATGTCTTTCGTACCCTCAGTTTGGTTTGCAGATGCTCGAAAATTCATACGAAGACGGATTTTCAACTCCAGAGTCCATGAAGGCGCTGCAAATGTCTCTTGTACCTTCAGTTTCGTTTGTAGTTGCTCGAAAATTCATACGAAGACGGATCTTCAACTCCAGAGTCCATGAAGGCGCTTGCAAATGTCTCTTGTACCTTCAGTTTCGTTTGTAGTTCCTCGAAAATTCATACGAAGACGGATCTTCAACTCCAGAGTCCATGAAGGCGCTTGCAAATGTCTTTCGTACCCTCAGTTTGGTTTACAGATGCTCGAAAATTCATACGAAGACGGATCTTCAACTCCAGAGTCCATGAAGGCGCTGCAAATGTCTCTTGTACCTTCAGTTTCGTTTGTAGTTGCTCGAAAATTCATCCGAAGACGGATCCCCGACTCCGGAGTCCATAAAATCGCTCGCAAATGTTTGTGTTACCCTCAGTTTCGTTGGTGGATGCTCGAAAATTCATACGAAGACGGATCGGCAACTCCAGAGTCCATAAAGGCGCTTGCAAATGTCTCTCGTACCTTCAGTTTCGTTCGTGGATGCTCGAAAATTCATACGAAGACGGATCGGCAACTCCAGAGTCCATAAAGGCGCTTGCAAATGTCTCTCGTACCTTCAGTTTCGTTCGTGGATGCTCGAAAATTCATACGAAGACGGATCGGCAACTCCAGAGTCCATAAAGGCGCTTGCAAATGTCTCTCGTACCCTCAGTTTCGTTGGTGGATGCTCGAAAATTCATACGAAGACGGATCGGCAACTCCAGAGTCCATACAGGCGCTTGCAAATGTCTCTCGTACCTTCAGTTTCGATCGTGGATGCGCGAAAATTCATACGAAGACGGATCTTCAACTCCAGAGTCCATAAAATCGCTTGCAAATGTTTGTGTTAGCCTCAGTTTCGATCGTGGATGCGCGAAAATTCATACGAAGACGGATCTTCAACTCCAGAGACCATGAAGGCGCTTGCAAATGTCTCTTGTACCTTCAGTTTCGTTCGTGGATGCTCGAAAATTCATACGACGACGGATCCTCAACTCCAGAGTCCATAAAGGCGCTTGCAAATGTCTCTTGTACCTTCAGTTTCGTTCGTGGATGCTCGAAAATTCGTACGAAGACGGATCTTCGACTCCACAGTCCATAAAATCGCTTGCAAATGTTTGTGTTAGCCTCAGGTTCGATCGTGGATGCGCGAAAATTCATACGAAGACGGATCTTCAACTCCAGAGTCCATAAAATCGCTTGCAAATGTTTGTGTTAGCCTCAGTTTCGTTCGTGGATGCGCGAAAATTCATACGAAGACGGATCTTCAACTCCAGAGTCCATAAAGGTGCTTGCAAATGTCTTTTGTACCTTCAGTTTCGTTCGTGGATGCGCGAAAATTCATACGAAGACGGATCTTCAACTCCAGAGTCCATAAAGGCGCTTGCAAATGTCTCTTGTACCTTCAGTTTCGTTCGTGGATGCTCGAAAATTCGTACGAAGACGGATCTCCAACTCCAGAGTCCATAAAGGCGCTTGCAAATGTCTCTCGTACCTTCAGTTTCGTTCGTGGATGCTCGAAAATTCATACGAAGACGGATCGGCAACTCCAGAGTCCATAAAGGCGCTTGCAAATGTCTCTCGTACCTTCAGTGTCGTTCGTGGATGCTCGAAAATTCATACGAAGACGGATCGGCAACTCCAGAGTCCATAAAGGCGCTTGCAAATGTCTCTTGTACCTTCAGTTTCGTTCGTGGATGCTCGAAAATTCGTACGAAGACGGATCTTGCACTCCAGAGTCCATAAAGGTGGTCGCAAATGTCTCTTGTACCTTCAGTTTCGTTCGTGGAAGCTCGAAAATTCATACGAAGACGGATCTTCAACTCCAGAGTCCATAAAGGCGCTTGCAAATGTCTCTTGTACCTTCAGTTTCGTTCGTGGATGCTCGAAAATTCGTACGAAGACGGATCTTGCACTCCAGAGTCCATAAAGGTGGTCGCAAATGTCTCTTGTACCTTCAGTTTCGTTCGTGGAAGCTCGAAAATTCATACGAAGACGGATCTTCAACTCCAGAGTCCATGAAGGCGCTGCAAATGTCTCTTGTACCTTCAGTTTCGATTGTAGTTGCTCGAAAATTCATACGAAGACGGATCTTCAACTCCAGAGTCCATGAAGGCGCTTGCAAATGTCTTTCGTACCCTTAGTTTGGTTTGCAGATGCTCGAAAATTCATACGAAGACGGATTTTCAACTCCAGAGTCCATGAAGGCGCTGCAAATGTCTCTTGTACCTTCAGTTTCGTTTGTAGTTGCTCGAAAATTCATACGAAGACGGATCTTCAACTCCAGAGTCCATGAAGGCGCTTGCAAATGTCTCTTGTACCTTCAGTTTCGTTTGTAGTTCCTCGAAAATTCATACGAAGACGGATCTTCAACTCCAGAGTCCATGAAGGCGCTTGCAAATGTCTTTCGTACCCTCAGTTTGGTTTACAGATGCTCGAAAATTCATACGAAGACGGATCTTCAACTCCAGAGTCCATGAAGGCGCTGCAAATGTCTCTTGTACCTTCAGTTTCGTTTGTAGTTGCTCGAAAATTCATCCGAAGACGGATCCCCGACTCCGGAGTCCATAAAATCGCTCGCAAATGTTTGTGTTACCCTCAGTTTCGTTGGTGGATGCTCGAAAATTCATACGAAGACGGATCGGCAACTCCAGAGTCCATAAAGGCGCTTGCAAATGTCTCTCGTACCTTCAGTTTCGTTCGTGGATGCTCGAAAATTCATACGAAGACGGATCGGCAACTCCAGAGTCCATAAAGGCGCTTGCAAATGTCTCTCGTACCTTCAGTTTCGTTCGTGGATGCTCGAAAATTCATACGAAGACGGATCGGCAACTCCAGAGTCCATAAAGGCGCTTGCAAATGTCTCTCGTACCCTCAGTTTCGTTTGTGGATGCTCGAAAATTCATACGAAGACGGATCGGCAACTCCAGAGTCCATACAGGCGCTTGCAAATGTCTCTCGTACCTTCAGTTTCGATCGTGGATGCGCGAAAATTCATACGAAGACGGATCTTCAACTCCAGAGTCCATAAAATCGCTTGCAAATGTTTGTGTTAGCCTCAGTTTCGATCGTGGATGCGCGAAAATTCATACGAAGACGGATCTTCAACTCCAGAGACCATGAAGGCGCTTGCAAATGTCTCTTGTACCTTCAGTTTCGTTCGTGGATGCTCGAAAATTCATACGACGACGGATCCTCAACTCCAGAGTCCATAAAGGCGCTTGCAAATGTCTCTTGTACCTTCAGTTTCGTTCGTGGATGCTCGAAAATTCGTACGAAGACGGATCTTCGACTCCACAGTCCATAAAATCGCTTGCAAATGTTTGTGTTAGCCTCAGGTTCGATCGTGGATGCGCGAAAATTCATACGAAGACGGATCTTCAACTCCAGAGTCCATAAAATCGCTTGCAAATGTTTGTGTTAGCCTCAGTTTCGTTCGTGGATGCGCGAAAATTCATACGAAGACGGATCTTCAACTCCAGAGTCCATAAAGGTGCTTGCAAATGTCTTTTGTACCTTCAGTTTCGTTCGTGGATGCGCGAAAATTCATACGAAGACGGATCTTCAACTCCAGAGTCCATAAAGGCGCTTGCAAATGTCTCTTGTACCTTCAGTTTCGTTCGTGGATGCGCGAAAATTCATACGAAGACGGATCTTCAACTCCAGAGTCCATAAAGGCGCTTGCAAATGTCTCTTGTAACTTCAGTTTCGTTCGTGGATGCGCGAAAATTCATACGAAGACGGATCTTCAACTCCAGAGTCCATAAAGGCGCTTGCAAATGTCTCTTGTACCTTCAGTTTCGTTCGTGGATGCTCGAAAATTCGTACGAAGACGGATCTCCAACTCCAGAGTCCATAGAATCGCTTGCAAATGTTTGTAGTAGCCTCAGTTCCGATCGTGGATGCTCGAAAATTCATACGAAGACGAATCTTCAACTCCAGAGTCCATAATGGCGCTTGCAAATGTCTTTTGTACCTTCAGTTTCGTTCGTGGATGCTCAAAAATTCGTAGGAAGACGGATCTTCAACTCCAGAGTCCATGAAGGCGCTTGCAAATGTCTTTTGTACCTTCAGTTTCGTTCGTAGATGCGCGAAAATTCATACGAAGACGAATCTTCAACTCCAGAGTCCATAAAGGCGCTTCCAAATGTCTCTTGTACCTTCAGTTTCGTTCGTGGATGCTCGAAAATTCATACGAAGACGATCTTTAACTCCAGAGTCCATAAAGGCGCTTCCAAATGTCTCTTGTACCTTCAGTTTCGTTCGTGGATGCTCGAAAATTCGTACGAAGACGGATCTCCAACTCGAGAGTCCATAAAGGCGCTTGCAAATGTCTTTTGTACCTTCAGTTTCGTTCGTGGATGCTCGAAAATTCATACGAAGACGGATCTTCAACTCCAGAGTCCATGAAGGCGCTGCAAATGTCTCTTGTACCTTCAGTTTCGTTTGTAGTTGCTCGAAAATTCATACGACGACGGATCTTCAAATCCAGAGTCCATGAAGGCGCTTGCAAATGTCTCTTGTACCTTCAGTTTCGTTTGTAGTTCCTCGAAAATTCATACGAAGACGGATCTTCAACTCCAGAGTACATGAAGGCGCTTGCAAATGTCTTTCGTACCCTCAGTTTGGTTTGCAGATGCTCGAAAATTCATACGAAGACGGATTTTCAACTCCAGAGTCCATGAAGGCGCTGCAAATGTCTCTTGTACCTTCAGTTTCGTTCGTGGATGCTCGAAAATTCATACGAAGACGAATCTTCAACTCCAGAGTCCATAATGGCGCTTGCAAATGTCTTTTGTACCTTCAGTTTCGTTCGTGGATGCTCAAAAATTCGTACGAAGAGGGATCTTCAACTCCAGAGTCCATAAAGGCGCTTGCAAATGTCTTTTGTACCTTCAGTTTCGTTCGTAGATGCGCGAAAATTCATACGAAGACGAATCTTCAACTCCAGAGTCCATAAAGGCGCTTCCAAATGTCTCTTGTACCTTCAGTTTCGTTCGTGGATGCTCGAAAATTCATACGAAGACGATCTTCAACTCCAGAGTCCATAAAGGCGCTTCCAAATGTCTCTTGTACCTTCAGTTTCGTTCGTGGATGCTCGAAAATTCGTACGAAGACGGATCTCCAACTCCAGAGTCCATAAAGGCGCTTGCAAATGTCTTTCGTACCTTCAGTTTCGTTCGTGGATGCTCGAAAATTCATACGAAGACGGATCTTCAACTCCAGAGTCCATGAAGGCGCTGCAAATGTCTCTTGTACCTTCAGTTTCGTTTGTAGTTGCTTGAAAATTCATACGAAGACGGATCTTCAACTCCAGAGTCCATGAAGGCGCTTGCAAATGTCTCTTGTACCTTCAGTTTCGTTTGTAGTTCCTCGAAAATTCAAACGAAGACGGATCTTCAACTCCAGAGTCCATGAAGGCGCTTGCAAATGTCTTTCGTACCCTCAGTTTGGTTTGCAGATGCTCGAAAATTCATACGAAGACGGATTTTCAACTCCAGAGTCCATGAAGGCGCTGCAAATGTCTCTTGTACCTTCAGTTTCGTTTGTAGTTGCTCGAGAATTCATACGAAGACGGATCTTCAACTCCAGAGTCCATGAAGGCGCTTGCAAATGTCTCTTGTACCTTCAGTTTCGTTTGTAGTTCCTCGAAAATTCATACGAAGACGGATCTTCAACTCCAGAGTCCATGAAGGCGCTTGCAAATGTCTTTCGTACCTTCAGTTCGGTTTGCAGATGCTCGAAAATTCATACGAAGACGGATCTTCAACTCCAGAGTCCATGAAGGCGCTGCAAATGTCTCTTGTACCTTCAGTTTCGTTGGTGGATGCTCGAAAATTCATACGAAGACGGATCGGCAACTCCAGAGTCCATAAAGGCGCTTGCAAATGTCTTTTGTACCTTCAGTTTCGTTCGTGGATGCTCGAAAATTCGTACGAAGACGGATCTTCAACTCCAGAGTCCATAAAATCGCGTGCAATCGTCTCATGTACCTTCAGTTTCGTTCGTGGATGCGCGAAAATTCATACGAACACGGATCTTCAACTCCAGAGTCCATAAAGGCGCTTGCAAATGTCTTTTGTACCTTCAGTTTCGTTCGTGGATGCTCGAAAAGTCGTACGAAGACGGATCTTCAACTCCAGAGTCCATAAAATCGCGTGCAAATGTCTCATGTACCTTCAGTTTCGTTCGTGGATGCTCGAAAATTCATACGAAGACGAATCTTCAACTCCAGAGTCCATAATGGCGCTTGCAAATGTCTTTTGTACCTTCAGTTTCGTTAGTGGATGCTCAAAAATTCGTACGAAGACGGATCTTCAACTCCAGAGTCCATAAAGGCGCTTGCAAATGTCTTTTGTACCTTCAGTTCCGTTCGTAGATGCGCGAAAGTTCATACGAAGACGAATCTTCAACTCCAGAGTCCATAAAGGCGCTTCCAAATGTCTCTTGTACCTTCAGTTTCGTTCGTGGATGCTCGAAAATTCATACGAAGACGATCTTCAACTCCAGAGTCCATAAAGGTGCTTCCAAATGTCTCTTGTACCTTCAGTTTCGTTCGTGGATGCTCGAAAATTCGTACGAAGACGGATCTCCAACTCCAGAGTCCATAAAGGCGCTTGCAAATGTCTTTTGTACCTTCAGTTTCGTTCGTGGATGCTCGAAAATTCATACGAAGACGGATCTTCAACTCCAGAGTCCATAAAATCGCGTGCAATCGTCTCATGTACCTTCAGTTTCGTTCGTGGATGCGCGAAAATTCATACGAACACGGATCTTCAACTCCAGAGTCCATAAAGGCGCTTGCAAATGTCTTTTGTACCTTCAGTTTCGTTCGTGGATGCTCGAAAAGTCGTACGAAGACGGATCTTCAACTCCAGAGTCCATAAAATCGCGTGCAAATGTCTCTTGTACCTTCAGTTTCGTTTGTAGTTGCTCGAAAATTCATCCGAAGACGGATCTCCGACTCCGGAGTCCATAAAATCGCTCGCGAATGTTTGTGTTACCCTCAGTTTCGTTGTTGGATGCTCGAAAATTCATACGAAGACGGATCGGCAACTCCAGAGTCCATAAAGGCGCTTGCAAATGTCTCTCGTACCTTCAGTTTCGTTCGTGGATGCTCGAAAATTCATACGAAGACGGATCGGCAACTCCAGAGTCCATAAAGGCGCTTGCAAATGTCTCTCGTACCTTCAGTTTCGTTCGTGGATGCGCGAAAATTCATACGAAGACGGATCTTCAACTCCAGAGTCCTTAAAGATGCTTGCAAATGTCTTTTGTACCTTCAGTTTCGATCGTGGATGCGCGAAAATTCATACGAAGACGGATCTTCAACTCCAGAGTCCATAAAGGCGCTTGCAAATGTCTCTCGTACCTCCAGTTTCGTTCGTGGATGCTCGAAAATTCATACGAAGACGGATCTTCAACTCCAGAGTCCATAAAGGCGCTTGCAAATGTCTCTTGTACCTTCAGTTTCGTTCGTGGATGCTCGAAAATTCGTACGAAGACGGATCTTCAACTCCAGAGTCCATAAAATCGCTTGCAAATGTTTGTGTTAGCCTCAGTTTCGATCGTGGATGCGCGAAAATTCATACGAAGACGGATCTTCAACTCCAGAGTCCATAAAGGCGCTTGCAAATGTCTCATGTACCTTCAGTTTCGTTCGCGGATGCTCGAAAATTCATACGAAGACGATCTTCAACTCCAGAGTCCATAAAGGCGCTTCCAAATGTCTCTTGTACCTTCAGTTTCGTTCGTGGATGCTCGAAAATTCGTACGAAGACGGATCTCCAACGCCAGAGTCCATAAAGGCGCTTGCAAATGTCTTTTGTACCTTCAGTTTCGTTCGTGGATGCTCGAAAATTCATACGAAGACGGATCTTCAACTCCAGAGTCCATGAAGGCGCTGCAAATGTCTCTTGTACCTTCAGTTTCGTTTGTAGTTGCTCGAGAATTCATACGAAGACGGATCTTCAACTCCAGAGTCCATGAAGGCGCTTGCAAATGTCTCTTGTACCTTCAGTTTCGTTTGTAGTTCCTCGAAAATTCATACGAAGACGGATCTTCAACTCCAGAGTCCATGAAGGCGCTTGCAAATGTCTTTCGTACCCTCAGTTCGGTTTGCAGATGCTCGAAAATTCATACGAAGACGGATCTTCAACTCCAGAGTCCATGAAGGCGCTGCAAATGTCTCTTGTACCTTCAGTTTCGTTTGTAGTTGCTCGAAAATTCATCCGAAGACGGATCTCCGACTCCGGAGTCCATAAAATCGCTTGCAAATGTTTGTGTTACCCTCAGTTTCGTTGGTGGATGCTCGAAAATTCATACGAAGACGGATCGGCAACTCCAGAGTCCATAAAGGCGCTTGCAAATGTCTTTTGTACCTTCAGTTTCGTTCGTGGATGCTCGAAAATTCGTACGAAGACGGATCTTCAACTCCAGAGTCCATAAAATCGCGTGCAATCGTCTCATGTACCTTCAGTTTCGTTCGTGGATGCGCGAAAATTCATACGAACACGGATCTTCAACTCCAGAGTCCATAAAGGCGCTTGCAAATGTCTTTTGTACCTTCAGTTTCGTTCGTGGATGCTCGAAAAGTCGTACGAAGACGGATCTTCAACTCCAGAGTCCATAAAGATGCTTGCAAATGTCTTTTGTACCTTCAGTTTCGATCGTGGATGCGCGAAAATTCATACGAAGACGGATCTTCAACTCCAGAGTCCATAAAGGCGCTTGCAAATGTCTCTCGTACCTCCAGTTTCGTTCGTGGATGCTCGAAAATTCATACGAAGACGGATCTTCAACTCCAGAGTCCATAAAGGCGCTTGCAAATGTCTCTTGTACCTTCAGTTTCGTTCGTGGATGCTCGAAAATTCGTACGAAGACGGATCTTCAACTCCAGAGTCCATAAAATCGCTTGCAAATATTTGTGTTAGCCTCAGTTTCGATCGTGGATGCGCGAAAATTCATACGAAGACGGATCTTCAACTCCAGAGTCCATAAAGGCGCTTGCAAATGTCTCATGTACCTTCAGTTTCGTTCGCGGATGCTCGAAAATTCATACGAAGACGGATCTTCAACTCCAGAGTAGATAAAATCGCTTGCAAATGTTTGTGTTAGCCTCAGTTTCGATCGTGGATGCGCGAAAATTCATACGAAGACGAATCTTCAACTCCAGAGTCCATAAAGGTGCTCGCAAATGTCTCTTGTACCTTCAGTTTCGTTCGTGGATGCTCGAAAATTCATACGAAGACGGATCTCCAACTCCAGAGTCCATCAAGGCGCTTGCAAATGTTTGTGTTAGCCTCAGTTTCGTTCGTGGATGCTCGAAAATTCATACGAAGACGGATCTTCAACTCCAGAGTCCATCAAGGCGATTGCAAATGTTTGTGTTAGCCTCAGTTTCGATCGTGGATGCGCGAAAATTCATACGAAGACGGATCTTCAACTCCAGAGTCCATAAAGGTGCTCGCAAATGTCTCTTGTACCTTCAGTTTCGTTCGTGGATGCTGGAAAATTCATACGAAGACGGATCTTCAACTCCAGAGTCCATAAAATCGCTTGCAAATGTTTGTGTTAGCCTCAGTTTCGATCGTGGATGCGCGAAAATTCATACGAAGACGGATCTTCAACTCCAGATTCCATAAAGGTGCTCGCAAATGTCTCTTGTACCTTCAGTTTCGTTCGTGGAAGCTCGAAAATTCATACGAAGACGGATCCTTGACTCCAGAGTCCATAAAGGTGCTTGCAAATGTCTTTTGTACCTTCAGTTCCGTTCGTGGATGCTCGAAAATTCATACGAAGACGGATCTTCAATTCCAGAGTCCATAAAGGCGCTTGCAAATGTCTCTTGTACCTTCAGTTCCGTTCGTGGATGCTCGAAAATTCGTACGAAGACGGATCTTCAACTCCAGAGTCCATAAAGGCGCTTCCAAATGTCTCTTGTACCTTCAGTTTCGTTCGTGGATGCTCGAAAATTCGTACGAAGACGGATCTTCAACTCCAGAGTCCATGAAGGCGCTTGCAAATGTCTCTTGTACCTTCAGTTTCGGTCGTGGATGCTCGAAAATTCATACGAAGACGGATCTTCAACTCCAGAGTCCATGAAGGCGCTTGCAAATGTCTCTTGTACCTTCAGTTTCGTTCGTGGATGCGCGAAAATTCATACGAAGACGGATCTTCAATTCCAGAGTCCATAAAGGCGCTTGCAAATGTCTCTTGTACCTTCAGTTTCGTTCGTGGATGCTCGAAAATTCGTACGAAGACGGATCTCCAACTCCAGAGTTCATAAAATCGCTCGCAAATGTTTGTGTTAGCCTCAGTTTCGATCGTGGATGCGCGAAAATTCATACGAAGACGGATCTTCAACTCCAGAGTCCATAAAGGCGCTTGCAAATGTCTCATGTACCTTCAGTTTCGTTCGTGGATGCGCGAAAATCCGTACGAAGACGGATCTTCAACTCCAGAGTCCATAAAATCGCTTGCAAATGTTTGTGTTAGCCTCAGTTTCGATCGCGGATGCGCGAAAATTCATACGAAGACGGATCTTCAACTCCAGAGTCCATAAAGGCGCTTGCAAATGTCTCATGTACCTTCAGTTTCGTTCGTGGATGCTCGAAAATTCATACGAAGACGGATCTTCAACTCCAGAGTCCATGAAATCGCTTGCAAATGTTTGTGTTAGCCTCGGTTTCGATCGTGGATGCGCGAAAATTCATACGAAGACGGATCTTCAACGCCAGAGTCCATAAAGGTGCTCGCAAATGTCTCTTGTACCTTCAGTTTCGTTCGTGGGTGCTCGAAAATCCGTACGTAGACGGATCTTCAACTCCAGAGTCCATAAAATCGCTTGCAAATGTTTGTGTTAGCGTCACTTCGATCGTGGATGCGCGAAAATTCATACGAAGACGGATCTTCAACTCCAGAGTCCATAAAGGCGCTTGCAAATGTCTCATGTACCTTCAGTTTCGTTCGTGGATGCTCGAAAATTCATACGAAGACGGATCTTCAACTCCAGAGTCCATAAAATCGCTTGCAAATGTTTGTGTCAGCTTCAGTTTCGATCGTGGATGCGCGAAAATTCATACGAAGACGGATCTCCAACTCCAGAGTCCATGAAGGTGCTCGCAAATGTCTCTTGTACCTTCAGTTTCGTTCGTGGATGCTCGAAAATCCGTACGAAGACGGATCTTCAACTCCAGAGTCCATAAAATCGCTTGCAAATGTTTGTGTTAGCCTCAGTTTCGATCGCGGATGCGCGAAAATTCATACGAAGACGGATCTTCAACTCCAGAGTCCATAAAGGCGCTTGCAAATGTCTCATGTACCTTCAGTTTCGTTCGTGGATGCTCGAAAATTCATACGAAGACGGATCTTCAACTCCAGAGTCCATGAAATCGCTTGCAAATGTTTGTGTTAGCCTCGGTTTCGATCGTGGATGCGCGAAAATTCATACGAAGACGGATCTTCAACGCCAGAGTCCATAAAGGTGCTCGCAAATGTCTCTTGTACCTTCAGATTCGTTCGTGGATGCTCGAAAATCCGTACGTAGACGGATCTTCAACTCCAGAGTCCATAAAATCGCTCGCAAATGTTTGTGTTAGCCTCAGTTTCGATCGTGGATGCGCGAAAATTCATACGAAGACGGATCTTCAACTCCAGAGTCCATAAAGGCGCTTGCAAATGTCTCATGTACCTTCAGTTTCGTTCGTGGATGCTCGAAAATTCATACGGAAACGGATCTTCAACTCCAGAGTAGATAAAATCGCTTGCAAATGTTTGTGTTAGCCTCAGTTTCGATCGTGAATGCGCGAAAATTCATACGAAGACGAATCTTCAACTCCAGAGTCCATAAAGGTGCTCGCAAATGTCTCTTGTACCTTCAGTTTCGTTCGTGGATGCTCGAAAATTCATACGAAGACGGATCTTCAACTCCAGAGTCCATAAAGGCGCTTGCAAATGTCTCTTGTACCTTCAGTTTCGTTCGTGGATGCTCGAAAATTCATACGAAGACGGATCTTCAACTCCAGAGTCCATGAAGGCGCTTGCAAATGTCTCTTGTACCTTCAGTTTCGTTCGTGGATGCTCGAAAATTCATACGAAGACGGATCTCCAACTCCACAGTCCATAAAATCGCTCGCAAATGTTTGTGTTAGCCTCAGTTTCGATCGTGGATGCGCGAAAATTCATACGAAGACGGATCTTCAACTCCAGAGTCAATAAAGGCGCTTGCAAATGTCTCTTGTACCTTCAGTTTCGTTCGTGGATGCTCGAAAATTCGTACGAAGACGGATCTTCAACTCCAGAGTCCATAAAATCGCTTGCAAATGTTTGTGTTAGCCTCAGTTCCGTTCGTGGATGCGCGAAAATTCATACGAAGACGGATCTTCAACTCCAGAGTCCATAAAGGTGCTTGCAAATGTCTTTTGTACCTTCAGTTTCGTTCGTGGATGCGCGAAAATTCATACGAAGACGGATCTTCAACTCCAGAGTCCATAAAGGCGCTTGCAAATGTCTCATGTACCTTCAGTTTCGTTCGTGAATGCTCGAAAATTCATACGAAGACGGATCTTCAACTCCAGAGTAGATAAAATCGCTTGCAAATGTTTGCGTTAGCCTCAGTTTCGATCGTGAATGCGCGAAAATTCATACGAAGACGAATCTTCAACTCCAGAGTCCATAAAGGTGCTTGCAAATGTCTCTTGTACCTTCAGTTTCGTTCGTGGATGCTCGAAAATTCATACGAAGACGGATCTTCAACTCCAGAGTCCATAAAGGCGCTTGCAAATGTCTCTTGTACCTTCAGTTTCGTTCGTGGATGCTCGAAAATTCGTACGAAGACGGATCTTCAACTCCAGAGTCCATAAAATCGCTTGCAAATGTTTGTGTTAGCCTCAGTTTCGATCGTGGATGCGCGAAAATTCATACGAAGACGGATCTTCGACTCCAGAGTCCATGAAGGCGCTTGCAAATGTCTCATGTACCTTCAGTTTCGTTCGTGGATGCTCGAAAATTCATACGAAGACGGATCTTCAACTCCAGATTAGATAAAATCGCTTGCAAATGTTTGTGTTAGCCTCAGTTTCGATCGTGGATGCGCGAAAATTCATACGAAGACGAATCTTCAAGTCCAGAGTCCATAAAGGTGCTCGCAAATGTCTCTTGTACCTTCAGTTTCGTTCGTGGATGCTCGAAAATTCATACGAAGACGGATCTTCACCTCCAGAGTAGATAAAATCGCTTGCAAATGTTTGTGTTAGCCTCAGTTTCGATCGTGGATGCGCGAAAATTCATACGAAGACGAATCTTCAACTCCAGAGTCCATAAAGGTGGTCGCAAATGTCTCTTGTACCTTCAGTTTCGTTCGTGGAAGCTCGAAAATTCATACGAAGACGGATCTTTGACTCCAGAGTCCATAAAGGTGCTTGCAAATGTCTTTTGTACCTTCAGTTTCGTTCGTGGATGCTCGAAAATTCATACGAAGACGGATCTTCAACTCCAGAGTCCATAAAGGCGGTTGCAAATGTCTCTTGTACCTTCAGTTTCGTTCGTGGATGCTCGAAAATTCGTACGAAGACGGATCTTCAACTCCAGAGTCCATAAAGGCGCTTCCAAATGTCTCTTGTACCTTCAGTTTCGTTCGTGGATGCTCGAAAATTCATACGAAGACGGATCTTCAACTCCAGAGTTCATAAAGGCGCTTCCAAATGTCTCTTGTACCTTCAGTTTCGTTCGTGGATGCTCGAAAATTCGTACGAAGACGGATCTTCAACTCCAGAGTCCATAAAATCGTTTGCAAATGTTTGTGTTAGCCTCAGTTTCGATCGTGGATGCGCGAAAATTCATACGAAGACGGATCTTCAACTCCAGAGTCCATAATGGCGCTTGCAAATGTCTCTTGTACCTTCAGTTTCGTTCGTGGATGCTCGAAAATTCATACGAAGACGGATCTTCAACTCCAGAGTCCATAAAGGCGCTTTCAAATGTCTCTTGTACCTTCAGTTTCGTTCGTGGATGCGCGAAAATTCATACGAAGACGGATCTTCAACTCCAGAGTCCATAAAGGCGCTTGCAAATGTCTCGTGTACCTCCAGTTTCGTTCGTGGATGCTCGAAAATTCGTAGGAAGACGGATCTTCAACTCCAGAGTCCATGAAGGCGCTGCAAATGTCTCTTGTACCTTCAGTTTCGTTTGTAGTTGCTCGAAAATTCATCCGAAGACGGATCTCCGACTCCGGAGTCCATAAAATCGCTCGCAAATGTTTGTGTTACCCTCAGTTTCGTTGGTGGATGCTCGAAAATTCATACGAAGACGGATCGGCAACTCCAGAGTCCATAAAGGCGCTTGCAAATGTCTCTTGTACCTTCAGTTTCGTTCGTGGATGCTCGAAAATTCATACGAAGACGGATCTTCAACTCCAGAGTCCATAAAGGCGCTTGCAAATGTCTCTTGTACCTTCAGTTCCGTTCGTGGATGCGCGAAAATTCATACGAAGACGGATCTCTAACTCCAGAGTCCATAAAGGCGCTTGCAAATGTCTCTTGTACCTTTAGTTTCGTTCGTGGATGCTCGAAAATTCGTACGAAGACGGATCTCCAACTCCAGAGTCCATAAAATCGCTTGCAAATGTTTGTGTTAGCCTCAGTTTCGATCGTGGATGCGCGAAAATTCATACGAAGACGGATCTTCAACTCCAGAGTCCATAAAGGCGCTTCCAAATGTCTCTTGTACCTTCAGTTTCGTTCGTGGATGCTCGAAAATCCATACGAAGACGGATCTTCAACTCCAGAGTCCATAAAGGTGCTCGCAAATGTCTCTTGTACCTTCAGTTTCGTTCGTGGAAGCTCGAAAATTCATACGAAGACGGATCTTTGACTCCAGAGTCCATAAAGGTGCTTGCAAATGTCTTTTGTACCTTCAGTTTCGTTCGTGGATGCTCGAAAATCCATACGAAGACGGATCTTCAATTCCAGAGTCCATAAAGGCGCTTGCAAATGTCTCTTGTACCTTCAGTTTCGTTCGTGGATGCTCGAAAATTCGTACGAAGACGGATCTTCAACTCCAGAGTCCATAAAATCGCTTGCAAATGTTTGTGTTAGCCTCAGTTTCGATCGTGGATGCGCGAAAATTCATACGAAGACGGATCTTCAACTCTAGAGTCCATAAAGGCGCTTCCAAATGTCTCTTGTACCTTCAGTTTCGTTCGTGGATGCTCGAAAATTCGTACGAAGACGGATCTTCAACTCCAGAGTCCATGAAGGCGCTTGCAAATGTCTCTTGTACCTTCAGTTTCGTTCGTGGATGCTCGAAAATTCATACGAAGACGGATCTTCAACTCCGGAGTCCATAAAGGCGCTTGCAAATGTCTCTTGTACCTTCAGTTCCGTTCGTGGATGCGCGAAAATTCATACGAAGACGGATCTCTAACTCCAGAGTCCATAAAGGCGCTTGCAAATGTCTCTTGTACCTTTAGTTTCGTTCGTGGATGCTCGAAAATTCGTACGAAGACGGATCTCCAACTCCAGAGTCCATAAAATCGCTTGCAAATGTTTGTGTTAGCCTCAGTTTCGATCGTGGATGCGCGAAAATTCATACGAAGACGGATCTTCAACTCCAGAGTCCATAAAGGCGCTTGCAAATGTCTCATGTACCTTCAGTTTCGTTCGTGGATGCTCGAAAATTCATACGAAGACGGATCTTCAACTCCAGAGTCCATAAAATCGCTTGCAAATGTTTGTGTTAGCCTCAGTTTCGATCGTGGATGCGCGAAAATTCATACGAAGACGGATCTTCAACTCCAGAGTCCATAAAGGTGCTCGCAAATGTCTCTTGTACCTTCAGTTTCGTTCGTGGATGCTCGAAAATCCGTACGAAGACGGATCTTCAACTCCAGAGTCCATAAAATCGCTTGCAAATGTTTGTGTTAGCGTCAGTTTCGATCGTGGATGCGCGAAAATTCATACGAAGACGGATCTTCAACTCCAGAGTCCATAAAGGCGCTTGCAATTGTCTCTTGTACCTTCAGTTTCGTTCGTGGATGCTCGAAAATTCATTCGAAGACGGATCTTCAACTCCAGAGTCCATAAAGGCGCTTGCATATGTCTCTTGTACCTTCAGTTTCGTTCGTGGATGCTCGAAAATTCGTACGAAGACGGATCTTCAACTCCAGAGTCCATAAAATCGCTTGCAAATGTTTGTGTCAGCCTCAGTTTCGATCGTGGATGCGCGAAAATTCATACGAAGACGGATCTTCAACTCCAGAGTCCATAAAGGCGCTTCCAAATGTCTCTTGTACCTTCAGTTTCGTTCGTGGATGCTCGAAAATTCGTACGAAGAAGGATCTTCAACTCCAGAGTCCATAAAGGCGCTCGCAAATGTCTCTTGTACCTTCAGTTTCGTTCGTGGATGCTCGAAAATTCATACGAAGAAGGATCTTCAACTCCAGAGTCCATAAAGGCGCTTCCAAATGTCTCTTGTACCTTCAGTTTCGTTCGTGGATGCTCGAAAATTCGTACGAAGAAGGATCTTTAACTCCAGAGTCCATGAAGGCGCTCGCAAATGTCTCTTGTACCTTCAGTTTCGTTCGTGGATGCTCGAAAATTCATACGAAGAAGGATCTTCAACTCCAGAGTCCATAAAGGCGCTTGCAAATGTCTCTTGTACCTTCAGTTTTGTTCGTGGATGCGCGAAAATTCATACGAAGACGGATCTCTAACTCCAGAGTCCATAAAGGCGCTTGCAAATGTCTCTTGTACCTTCAGTTTCGTTCGTGGATGCTCGAAAATTCGTACGAAGACGGATCTCCAACTCCAGAGTCCATAAAATCGCTTGCAAATGTTTGTGTTAGCCTCAGTTTCGATCGTGGATGCGCGAAAATTCATACGAAGACGGATCTTCAACTCCAGAGTCCATAAAGGCGCTTGCAAATGTCTCATGTACCTTCAGTTTCGTTCGTGGATGCGCGAAAATTCATACGAAGACGGATCTTCAACTCCAGAGTCCATAAAGGCGCTTGCAAATGTCTCATGTACCTTCAGTTTCGTTCGTGGATGCTCGAAAATTCATACGGAAACGGATCTTCAACTCCAGAGTAGATAAAATCGCTTGCAAATGTTTGTGTTAGCCTCAGTTTCGATCGTGAATGCGCGAAAATTCATACGAAGACGAATCTTCAACTCCAGAGTCCATAAAGGTGCTCGCAAATGTCTCTTGTACCTTCAGTTTCGTTCGTGGATGCTCGAAAATTCATACGAAGACGGATCTTCAACTCCAGAGTCCATAAAGGCGCTTGCAAATGTCTCTTGTACCTTCAGTTTCGTTCGTGGATGCTCGAAAATTCATACGAAGACGGATCTTCAACTCCAGAGTCCATGAAGGCGCTTGCAAATGTCTCTTGTACCTTCAGTTTCGTTCGTGGATGCTCGAAAATTCATACGAAGACGGATCTCCAACTCCACAGTCCATAAAATCGCTTGCAAATGTTTGTGTTAGCCTCAGTTTCGATCGTGGATGCGCGAAAATTCATACGAAGACGGATCTTCAACTCCAGAGTCAATAAAGGCGCTTGCAAATGTCTCTTGTACCTTCAGTTTCGTTCGTGGATGCTCGAAAATTCGTACGAAGACGGATCTTCAACTCCAGAGTCCATAAAATCGCTTGCAAATGTTTGTGTTAGCCTCAGTTCCGTTCGTGGATGCGCGAAAATTCATACGAAGACGGATCTTCAACTCCAGAGTCCATAAAGGTGCTTGCAAATGTCTTTTGTACCTTCAGTTTCGTTCGTGGATGCGCGAAAATTCATACGAAGACGGATCTTCAACTCCAGAGTCCATAAAGGCGCTTGCAAATGTCTCATGTACCTTCAGTTTCGTTCGTGAATGCTCGAAAATTCATACGAAGACGGATCTTCAACTCCAGAGTAGATAAAATCGCTTGCAAATGTTTGCGTTAGCCTCAGTTTCGATCGTGAATGCGCGAAAATTCATACGAAGACGAATCTTCAACTCCAGAGTCCATAAAGGTGCTTGCAAATGTCTCTTGTACCTTCAGTTTCGTTCGTGGATGCTCGAAAATTCATACGAAGACGGATCTTCAACTCCAGAGTCCATAAAGGCGCTTGCAAATGTCTCTTGTACCTTCAGTTTCGTTCGTGGATGCTCGAAAATTCGTACGAAGACGGATCTTCAACTCCAGAGTCCATAAAATCGCTTGCAAATGTTTGTGTTAGCCTCAGTTTCGATCGTGGATGCGCGAAAATTCATACGAAGACGGATCTTCGACTCCAGAGTCCATGAAGGCGCTTGCAAATGTCTCATGTACCTTCGGTTTCGTTCGTGGATGCTCGAAAATTCATACGAAGACGGATCTTCAACTCCAGATTAGATAAAATCGCTTGCAAATGTTTGTGTTAGCCTCAGTTTCGATCGTGGATGCGCGAAAATTCATACGAAGACGAATCTTCAAGTCCAGAGTCCATAAAGGTGCTCGCAAATGTCTCTTGTACCTTCAGTTTCGTTCGTGGATGCTCGAAAATTCATACGAAGACGGATCTTCACCTCCAGAGTAGATAAAATCGCTTGCAAATGTTTGTGTTAGCCTCAGTTTCGATCGTGGATGCGCGAAAATTCATACGAAGACGAATCTTCAACTCCAGAGTCCATAAAGGTGGTCGCAAATGTCTCTTGTACCTTCAGTTTCGTTCGTGGAAGCTCGAAAATTCATACGAAGACGGATCTTTGACTCCAGAGTCCATAAAGGTGCTTGCAAATGTCTTTTGTACCTTCAGTTTCGTTCGTGGATGCTCGAAAATTCATACGAAGACGGATCTTCAACTCCAGAGTCCATAAAGGCGGTTGCAAATGTCTCTTGTACCTTCAGTTTCGTTCGTGGATGCTCGAAAATTCGTACGAAGACGGATCTTCAACTCCAGAGTCCATAAAGGCGCTTCCAAATGTCTCTTGTACCTTCAGTTTCGTTCGTGGATGCTCGAAAATTCATACGAAGACGGATCTTCAACTCCAGAGTCCATAAAGGCGCTTCCAAATGTCTCTTGTACCTTCAGTTTCGTTCGTGGATGCTCGAAAATTCGTACGAAGACGGATCTTCAACTCCAGAGTCCATAAAATCGTTTGCAAATGTTTGTGTTAGCCTCAGTTTCGATCGTGGATGCGCGAAAATTCATACGAAGACGGATCTTCAACTCCAGAGTCCATAATGGCGCTTGCAAATGTCTCTTGTACCTTCAGTTTCGTTCGTGGATGCTCGAAAATTCATACGAAGACGGATCTTCAACTCCAGAGTCCATAAAGGCGCTTTCAAATGTCTCTTGTACCTTCAGTTTCGTTCGTGGATGCGCGAAAATTCATACGAAGACGGATCTTCAACTCCAGAGTCCATAAAGGCGCTTGCGAATGTCTCGTGTACCTCCAGTTTCGTTCGTGGATGCTCGAAAATTCGTAGGAAGACGGATCTCCAACTCCAGAGTCCATAAAATCGCTTGCAAATGTTCGTGTTAGCCTCAGTTTCGTTCGTGGATGCTCGAAAATTCATACGAAGACGGATCTTCAACTCCAGAGTCCATAAAGGCGCTTGCAAATGTCTCTTGTACCTTCAGTTTCGTTCGTGGATGCTCGAAAATTCCTACGAAGACGGATCTTTAACTCCAGAGTCCATAAAATCGCTTGCAAATGTTTGTGTTAGCCTCAGTTTCGATCGTGGATGCGCGGAAATTCATACGAAGACGGATCTTCAACTCCAGAGTCCATGAAGGCGCTTGCAAATGTCTCATGTACCTTCAGTTTCGTTCGTGGATGCTCGAAAATTCATACGAAGACGGATCTTCAACTCCAGAGTAGATAAAATCGCTTGCAAATGTTTGTGTTAGCCTCAGTTTCAATCGTGGATGCGCGAAAATTCATACGAAGACGGATCTTGCACTCCAGAGTCCATAAAGGTGGTCGCAAATGTCTCTTGTACCTTCAGTTTCGTTCGTGGAAGCTCGAAAATTCATACGAAGACGGATCTTTGATTTCAGAGTCCATAAAGGTGGTCGCAAATGTCTCTTGTACCTTCAGTTTCGTTCGTGGAAGCTCGAAAATTCATACGAAGACGGATCTTCAACTCCAGAGTCCATAAAGGCGGTTGCAAATGTCTCTTGTACCTTCAGTTTCGTTCGTGGATGCGCGAAAATTCATACGAAGACGGATCTTCAACTCCAGAGTCCATAAAGGCGTTTCCAAATGTCTCTTGTACCTTCAGTTTCGTTCGTGGATGCTCGAAAATTCATACGAAGACGGATCTTCAACTCCAGAGTCCATGAAGGTGCTTCCAAATGTCTCTTGTACCTTCAGTTTCGTTCGTGGATGCTCGAAAATTCGTACGAAGACGGATCTTCAACTCCAGAGTCCATAAAATCGCTTGCAAATGTTTGTGTTAGCCTCAGTTTCGATCGTGGATGCGCGAAAATTCATACGAAGACGGATCTTCAACTCCAGAGTCCATAAAGGCGCTTGCAAATGTCTCTTGTACCTTCAGTTTCGTTCGTGGATGCGCGAAAATTCATACGAAGACGGATCTTCAACTCCAGAGTCCATAAAATCGCTTGCAAATGTTTGTGTTATCCTCAGTTTCGATCGTGGATGCGCGAAAATTCATACGAAGACGGATCTTCAACTCCAGAGTCCGTAAAATCGCTTGCAAATGTTTGTGTTAGCCTCAGTTTCGATCGTGGATGCGCGAAAATTCATACGAAGACGGATCTTCAACTCCAGAGTCCATGAAGGCGCTTGCAAATGTCTCTTGTACCTTCAGTTTCGTTTGTAGTTCCTCGAAAATTCATACGAAGACGGATCTTCAACTCCAGAGTCCATGAAGGCGCTTGCGAATGTCTTTCGTACCCTCAGTTTGGTTTGCAGATGCTCGAAAATGCATACGAAGACGGATTTTCAACTCCAGAGTCCATGAAGGCGGTTGCAGATGTCTCTCGTACCTTCAGTTTCGTTCGTGGATGCTCGAAAATTCGTACGAAGACGGATCTTCAACTCCAGAGTCCATAAAATCGCTCGCAAATGTTTGTGTTAGCCTCAGTTTCGATCGTGGATGCGCGAAAATTCATACGAAGACGGATCTTCAACTCTAGAGTCCATAAAGGCGCTTCCAAATGTCTCTTGTACCTTCAGTTTCGTTCGTGGATGCTCGAAAATTCGTACGAAGACGGATCTTCAACTCCAGAGTCCATGAAGGCGCTTGCAAATGTCTCTTGTACCTTCAGTTTCGTTCGTGGATGCTCGAAAATTCATACGAAGACGGATCTTCAACTCCAGAGTCCATAAAGGCGCTTGCAAATGTCTCTTGTACCTTCAGTTCCGTTCGTGGATGCGCGAAAATTCATACGAAGACGGATCTCTAACTCCAGAGTCCATAAAGGCGCTTGCAAATGTCTCTTGTACCTTTAGTTTCGTTCGTGGATGCTCGAAAATTCGTACGAAGACGGATCTCCAACTCCAGAGTCCATAAAATCGCTTGCAAATGTTTGTGTTAGCCTCAGTTTCGATCGTGGATGCGCGAAAATTCATACGAAGACGGATCTTCAACTCCAGAGTCCATAAAGGCGCTTCCAAATGTCTCTTGTACCTTCAGTTTCGTTCGTGGATGCTCGAAAATCCATACGAAGACGGATCTTCAACTCCAGAGTCCATAAAGGTGCTCGCAAATGTCTCTTGTACCTTCAGTTTCGTTCGTGGAAGCTCGAAAATTCATACGAAGACGGATCTTTGACTCCAGAGTCCATAAAGGTGCTTGCAAATGTCTTTTGTACCTTCAGTTTCGTTCGTGGATGCTCGAAAATTCATACGAAGACGGATCTTCAATTCCAGAGTCCATAAAGGCGCTTGCAAATGTCTCTTGTACCTTCAGTTTCGTTCGTGGATGCTCGAAAATTCGTACGAAGACGGATCTTCAACTCCAGAGTCCATAAAATCGCTTGCAAATGTTTGTGTTAGCCTCAGTTTCGATCGTGGATGCGCGAAAATTCATACGAAGACGGATCTTCAACTCTAGAGTCCATAAAGGCGCTTCCAAATGTCTCTTGTACCTTCAGTTTCGTTCGTGGATGCTCGAAAATTCGTACGAAGACGGATCTTCAACTCCAGAGTCCATGAAGGCGCTTGCAAATGTCTCTTGTACCTTCAGTTTCGTTCGTGGATGCTCGAAAATTCATACGAAGACGGATCTTCAACTCCGGAGTCCATAAAGGCGCTTGCAAATGTCTCTTGTACCTTCAGTTCCGTTCGTGGATGCGCGAAAATTCATACGAAGACGGATCTCTAACTCCAGAGTCCATAAAGGCGCTTGCAAATGTCTCTTGTACCTTTAGTTTCGTTCGTGGATGCTCGAAAATTCGTACGAAGACGGATCTCCAACTCCAGAGTCCATAAAATCGCTTGCAAATGTTTGTGTTAGCCTCAGTTTCGATCGTGGATGCGCGAAAATTCATACGAAGACGGATCTTCAACTCCAGAGTCCATAAAGGCGCTTGCAAATGTCTCATGTACCTTCAGTTTCGTTCGTGGATGCTCGAAAATTCATACGAAGACGGATCTTCAACTCCAGAGTCCATAAAATCGCTTGCAAATGTTTGTGTTAGCCTCAGTTTCGATCGTGGATGCGCGAAAATTCATACGAAGACGGATCTTCAACTCCAGAGTCCATAAAGGTGCTCGCAAATGTCTCTTGTACCTTCAGTTTCGTTCGTGGATGCTCGAAAATCCGTACGAAGACGGATCTTCAACTCCAGAGTCCATAAAATCGCTTGCAAATGTTTGTGTTAGCGTCAGTTTCGATCGTGGATGCGCGAAAATTCATACGAAGACGGATCTTCAACTCCAGAGTCCATAAAGGCGCTTGCAATTGTCTCTTGTACCTTCAGTTTCGTTCGTGGATGCTCGAAAATTCATTCGAAGACGGATCTTCAACTCCAGAGTCCATAAAGGCGCTTGCATATGTCTCTTGTACCTTCAGTTTCGTTCGTGGATGCTCGAAAATTCGTACGAAGACGGATCTTCAACTCCAGAGTCCATAAAATCGCTTGCAAATGTTTGTGTCAGCCTCAGTTTCGATCGTGGATGCGCGAAAATTCATACGAAGACGGATCTTCAACTCCAGAGTCCATAAAGGCGCTTCCAAATGTCTCTTGTACCTTCAGTTTCGTTCGTGGATGCTCGAAAATTCGTACGAAGACGGATCTTTAACTCCAGAGTCCATGAAGGCGCTCGCAAATGTCTCTTGTACCTTCAGTTTCGTTCGTGGATGCTCGAAAATTCATACGAAGAAGGATCTTCAACTCCAGAGTCCATAAAGGCGCTTGCAAATGTCCCTTGTACCTTCAGTTTCGTTCGTGGATGCTCGAAAATTCATACGAAGACGGATCTTCAACTCCAGAGTCCATAAAGGCGCTTGCATATGTCTCTTGTACCTTTAGTTTCGTTCGTGGATGCTCGAAAATTCGTACGAAGACGGATCTCCAACTCCAGAGTCCATAAAATCGCTTGCAAATGTTTGTGTTAGCCTCAGTTTCGATCGTGGATGCGCGAAAATTCATACGAAGACGGATCTTCAACTCCAGAGTCCATAAAGGCGCTTGCAAATGTCTCATGTACCTCCAGTTTCGTTCGTGGATGCTCGAAAATTCATACGAAGACGGATCTTCAACTCCAGAGTCCATAAAATCGCTTGCAAATGTTTGTGTTAGCCTCAGTTTCGATCGTGGATGCGCGAAAATTCATACGAAGACGGATCTTCAACTCCAGAGTCCATAAAGGTGCTCGCAAATGTCTCTTGTACCTTCAGTTTCGTTCGTGGATGCTCGAAAATCCGTACGAAGACGGATCTTCAACTCCAGAGTCCATAAAATCGCTTGCAAATGTTTGTGTTAGCGTCAGTTTCGATCGTGGATGCGCGAAAATTCATACGAAGACGGATCTTCAACTCCAGAGTCCATAAAGGCGCTTGCAATTGTCTCTTGTACCTTCAGTTTCGTTCGTGGATGCTCGAAAATTCATTCGAAGACGGATCTTCAACTCCAGAGTCCATAAAGGCGCTTGCATATGTCTCTTGTACCTTCAGTTTCGTTCGTGGATGCTCGAAAATTCGTACGAAGACGGATCTTCAACTCCAGAGTCCATAAAATCGCTTGCAAATGTTTGTGTCAGCCTCAGTTTCGATCGTGGATGCGCGAAAATTCATACGAAGACGGATCTTCAACTCCAGAGTCCATAAAGGCGCTTCCAAATGTCTCTTGTACCTTCAGTTTCGTTCGTGGATGCTCGAAAATTCGTACGAAGACGGATCTTCAACTCCAGAGTCCATGAAGGCGCTCGCAAATGTCTCTTGTACCTTCAGTTTCGTTCGTGAATGCTCGAAAATTCATACGAAGAAGGATCTTCAACTCCAAAGTCCATAAAGGCGCTTGCAAATGTCTCTTGTACCTTCAGTTTCGTTCGTGGATGCGCGAAAATTCATACGAAGACGGATCTCTAACTCCAGAGTCCATAAAGGCGCTTGCATATGTCTCTTGTACCTTCAGTTTCGTTCGTGGATGCTCGAAAATTCATACGAAGACGGATCTTCAACTCCAGAGTAGATAAAATCGCTTGCAAATGTTTGTGTTAGCCTCAGTTTCGATCGTGAATGCGCGAAAATTCATACGAAGACGAATCTTCAACTCCAGAGTCCATAAAGGTGCTCGCAAATGTCTCTTGTACCTTCAGTTTCGTTCGTGGATGCTCGAAAATTCATACGAAGACGGATCTTCAACTCCAGAGTCCATGAAGGCGCTTGCAAATGTCTCTTGTACCTTCAGTTTCGTTCGTGGATGCTCGAAAATTCATACGAAGACGAATCTTCAACTCCAGAGTCCATAAAGGTGCTCGCAAATGTCTCTTGTACCTTCAGTTTCGTTCGTGGATGCTCGAAAATTCATACGAAGACGGATCTTCAACTCCAGAGTCCATGAAGGCGCTTGCAAATGTCTCTTGTACCTTCAGTTTCGTTCGTGGATGTTCGAAAATTCGTACGAAGACGGATCTCCAACTCCACAGTCCATAAAATCGCTTGCAAATGTTTGTGTTAGCCTCAGTTTCGATCGTGGATGCGCGAAAATTCATACGAAGACGGATCTTCAACTCCAGAGTCCATTAAGGTGCTTGCAAATGTCTATTGTACCTTCAGTTTCGTTCGTGGATGCGCGAAAATTCATACGAAGACGGATCTTCAACTCCAGAGTCCATGAAGGCGCTTGCAAATGTCTCTTGTACCTTCAGTTTCGTTCGTGGATGCTCGAAAATTCGTACGAAGACGGATCTTCAACTCCAGAGTCCATAAAATCGCTTGCAAATGTTTGTGTTAGCCTCAGTTTCGTTCGTGGATGCGCGAAAATTCATACGAAGACGGATCTTCAACTCCAGAGTCCATAAAGGTGCTTGCAAATGTCTATTGTACCTTTAGTTTCGTTCGTGGATGCGCGGAAATTCATACGAAGACGGATCTTCAACTCCAGAGTCCATAAAGGCGCTTGCAAATGTCTCATGTACCTTCAGTTTCGTTCGTGGATGCTCGAAAATTCATACGAAGACGGATCTTCAACTCCAGAGTAGATAAAATCGCTTGCAAATGTTTGTGTTAGCCTCAGTTTCGATCGTGGATGCGCGAAAATTCATACGAAGACGAATCTTCAACTCCAGAGTCCATAAAGGTGCTCGCAAATGTCTCTTGTACCTTCAGTTTCGTTCGTGGATGCTCGAAAATTCATACGAAGACGGATCTTCAACTCCAGAGTAGATAAAATCGCTTGCAAATGTTTGTGTTAGCCTCAGTTTCGATCGTGGATGCGCAAAAATTCATACGAAGACGGATCTTGCACTCCAGTGTCCATAAAGGTGGTCGCAAATGTCTCTTGTACCTTCAGTTTCGTTCGTGGAAGCTCGAAAATTCATACGAAGACGGATCTTTGACTCCAGAGTCCATAAAGGTGCTTGCAAATGTCTTTTGTACCTTCAGTTTCGATCGTGGATGCTCGAAAATTTATACGAAGACGGATCTTCAACTCCAGAGTCCATAAAGGCGGTTGCAAATGTCTCTTGTACCTTCAGTTTCGTTCGTGGATGCTCGAAAATACGTACGAAGACGGATCTTCATCTCCAGAGTCCATAAACTATTTTGCAAATGTTTGTGTTAGCCTCAGTTTCGATCGTGGATGCGCGAAAATTCATACGAAGACGGATCTTCAACTCCAGAGTCCATAAAATCGCTTGCAAATGTTCGTGTTAGCCTCAGTTTCGTTCGTGGATGCGCGAAAATTCATACGAAGACGGATCTTCAACTCCAGAGTCCCTAAAGGTGCTTGCAAATGTCTATTGTACCTTCAGTTTCGTTCGTGGATGCGCGAAAATTCATACGAAGACGGATCTTTGACTCCAGAGTCCATAAAGGTGCTCGCAAATGTCTATTGAACCTTCAGTTTCGTTCGTGGATGCTCGAAAATTCATACGAAGACGGATCTTCAACTCCAGAGTAGATAAAATCGCTTGCAAATGTTTGTGTTAGCCTCAGTTTCGATCGTGGATGCGCGAAAATTCATACGATGACGGATCTTGCACTCCAGAGTCCATAAAGGTGGTCGCAAATGTCTCTTGTACCTTCAGTTTCGTTCGTGGAAGCTCGAAAATTCATACGAAGACGGATCTTTGACTCCAGAGTCCATAAAGGTGCTTGCAAATGTCTTTTGTACCTTCAGTTTCGTTCGTGGATGCTCGAAAATTCATACGAAGACGGATCTTCAACTCCAGAGTAGATAAAATCGCTTGCAAATGTTTGTGTTAGCCTCAGTTTCGATCGTGGATGCGCGGAAATTCATACGAAGACGAATCTTCAACTCCAGAGTCCATAAAGGTGCTCGCAAATGTCTCTTGTACCTTCAGTTTCGTTCGTGGATGCTCGAAAATTCATACGAAGACGGATCTTCAACTCCAGAGTAGATAAAATCGCTTGCAAATGTTTGTGTTAGCCTCAGTTTCGATCGTGGATGCGCGAAAATTCATACGAAGACGGATCTTGCACTCCAGAGTCCATAAAGGTGGTCGCAAATGTCTCTTGTACCTTCAGTTTCGTTCGTGGAAGCTCGAAAATTCATACGAAGACGGATCTTTGACTCCAGAGTCCATAAAGGTGCTTGCAAATGTCTTTTGTACCTTCAGTTTCGTTCGTGGATGCTCGAAAATTCATACGAAGACGGATCTTCAACTCCAGAGTCCATAAAGGCGGTTGCAAATGTCTCTTGTACCTTCAGTTTCGTTCGTGGATGCTCGAAAATACGTACGAAGACGGATCTTCATCTCCAGAGTCCATAAACTCGCTTGCAAATGTTTGTGTTAGCCTCAGTTTCGATCGTGGATGCGCGAAAATTCATACGAAGACGGATCTTCAACTCCAGAGTCCATAAAGGCGCTTCCAAATGTCTCTTGTACCTTCAGTTTCGTTCGTGGATGCTCGAAAATTCGTACAAAGACGGATCTTCAACTCCAGAGTCCATAAAATCGCTTGCAAATGTTTGTGTTAGCCTCAGTTTCAATCGTGGATGCGCGAAAATTCATACGAAGACGGATCTTTAACTCAGGAGTCCATAAAGGCGCTTGCAAATGTCTCTTGTACCTTCAGTTTCGTTCGTGGATGCTCGAAAATTCATACGAAGACGGATCTTCAACTCCAGAGTCCATAAAGGCGCTTGCAAATGTCTCTTGTACCTTCAGTTTCGTTCGTGGATGCGCGAAAATTCATACGAAGACGGATCTTCAACTCCAGAGTCCATAAAGGCGCTTCAAAATGTCTCTTGTACCTTCAGTTTCGTTCGTGGATGCTCGAAAATTCGTACAAAGACGGATCTTCAACTCCAGAGTCCATAAAATCGCTTGCAAATGTTTGTGTTAGCCTCAGTTTCAATCGTGGATGCGCGAAAATTCATACGAAGACGGATCTTTAACTCAGGAGTCCATAAAGGCGCTTGCAAATGTCTCTTGTACCTTCAGTTTCGTTCGTGGATGCTCGAAAATTCATACGAAGACGGATCTTCAACTCCAGAGTCCATAAAGGCGCTTGCAAATGTCTCTTGTACCTTCAGTTTCGTTCGTGGATGCGCGAAAATTCATACGAAGACGGATCTTCAACTCCAGAGTCCATAAAGGCGCTTGCAAATGTCTCTTGTACCTTCAGTTGCGTTTGCAGATGCTCGAAAATTCATACGGAGACGGATCTTCAAGTCCAGAGTCCATAATGGCGCTTGCAAATGTCTCTTGTACCTTCAGTTTCGTTCGTGGATGCTCGGAAATTCATACGAAGACGGATCTTCAAGTCCAGAGTCCATAATGGCGCTTGCAAATTTCTTTTGTAACTTCAGTTTTGATCGTGGATGCTCGAAAATTCATACGAAGACGGATCGATAACTCCAGAGTCCATAAAGGCGCTTGCAAATGTCTCTTGTACCTTCAGTT
Organism: Phymatocera aterrima; assembly: GCA_963170745.1. NCBI lineage: Eukaryota > Metazoa > Arthropoda > Insecta > Hymenoptera > Tenthredinidae > Phymatocera > Phymatocera aterrima. The sequence continues at coordinate 564,285 of CAUJGY010000194.1, forward strand.
TCGTTCGTGGATGCTCGAAAATTCATACGGAGACGGATCTTCAACTCCAGGGTCCATAATGGCGCTTGCAAATGTCTTTTGTAACTTCAGTTTCGTTCGTGGATGCTCAAAAATTCATACGAAAACGGATCTTCAAGTCCAGAGTCCATAATGGCGCTTGCAAATGTCTCCTTTACCTTCAGTTTCGTTCGTGGATGCTCGAAAATTCATACGAAGACGGATCTTCAACTCCAGAGTCCATAAGGGCGCTTGCAAATGTCTCTTTTACCTTCAGTTTCGTTTGCAGATGCTCGAAAATTCATACGAAGACGGATCTTCAACTCCAGAGTCCATAAGGGCGCTTGCAAATGTCTATGGTACCTTCAGTTCCGTTTGCAGATGCTCGAAAATTCATACGAAGACGGATCTTCAACTCCAGAGTCCATAAAGGCGCTTGCAAATGTCTCTTGTACCTTCAGTTTCGTTCGTGGATGCTCGAAAATTCATACGAAGACGGATCTATAACTCCAGAGTCCATAAAGGCGCTTGCAAATGTCTCTTGTACCTTCAGTTTCGTTCGTGGATGCTCGAAAATTCATACGTAGACGGATCTTCAACTCCAGAGTCCATAATGGCGCTTGCAAATGTCTATGGTACCTTCAGTTTCGTCTGCAGATGCTCGAAAATTGTTACGAAAACGGATCTTCAACTCCAGAGTCAATAAGGGCGCTTGCAAATGTCTATGGTACCTTCAGTTTCGTCTGCAGATGCTCGAAAATTGTTACGAAAACGGATCTTCAACTCCAGAGTCCATGATGGCGCTTGCAAATGTCTCTTGTAGCTTCAGTTTCGTTTGTCGTTGCTCGAAAATTCATACGAAAACGGATCTTCAAGTCCAGAGTCCATAATGGCGCTTGCAAATGTCTCTTGTACCTTCAGTTTCGTGTGTCGTTGCTCGAAAATTCATACGAAAACGGATCTTCAACTCCAGAGTCCATAAGGGCGCTTGCAAATGTCTATGGTACCTTCAGTTTCGTCTGCAGATGTTCGAAAATTGTTACGAAAACGGATCTTCAACTCCAGAGTCCATAAGGGCGCTTGCAAATGTCTCTTGTAGCTTCAGTTCCGTCTGTCGTTGCTCGAAAATTCATACGAAAACGGATCTTCAAGTCCAGAGTCCATAATGGCGCTTGCAAATGTCTCTTGTACCTTCAGTTTCGTGTGTCGTCGCTCGAAAATTCATACGAAAACGGATCTTCAACTCCAGAGTCCATAAAGGCGCTTGCAAATGTCTCTTGTACCTTCAGGTCCGTTTGCAGATGCTCGAAAATTCATACGAAGACGGATCTTCAACTCCAGAGTCCATAAAGGCGCTTGCAAATGTCTCTTGTACCTTCAGTTTCGTTCGTGTATGCTCGAAAATTCATACGTAGACGGATCTTCAACTCCAGAGTCCATAATGGCGCTTGCAAATGTCTCTTGTACCTTCAGTTTCGTGTGTCGTTGCTCGAAAATTCATACGAAAACGGATCTTCAAGTCCAGAGTCCATAATGGCGCTTGCAAATGTCTCTTGTACCTTCAGTTTCGTGTGTCGTTGCTCGAAAATTGTTACGAAAACGGATCTTCAACTCCAGAATCCATGATGGCGCTTGCAAATGTCTCTTGTAGCTTCAGTTCCGTTTGTCGTGGCTCGAAAATTCATACGAAAACGGATCTTCAAGTCCAGAGTCCATAATGGCGCTTGCAAATGTCTCTTGTACCTTCAGTTTCGTGTGTCGTTGCTGGAAAATTCATACGAAAAGGGATCTTCAACTCCAGAGTCCATAAGGGCGCTTGCAAATGTCTCTTGTACCTTCAGTTTCGTGTGTCGTTGCTGGAAAATTCATACGAAAAGGGATCTTCAACTCCAGAGTCCATAAGGGCGCTTGCAAATGTCTATGGTACCTTCAGTTTCGTCTGCAGATGCTCGAAAATTGTTACGAAAACGGATCTTCAACTCCAGAGTCCATAAGGGCGCTTGCAAATGTCTCTTGTAGCTTCAGTTCCGTTTGTCGTTGCTCGAAAATTCATACGAAAACGGATCTTCAAGTCCAGAGTCCATAATGGCGCTTGCAAATGTCTCTCGTACCTACAGTTTTGTGTGTCGTTGCTCGAAAATTCATACGAAAACGGATCTCCAACTCCAGAGTCCATAAAGGCGCTTGCAAATGTCTCTTGTACCTTCAGTTCCGTTTGCAGATGCTCGAAAATTCATACGAAGACGGATCTTCAACTCCAGAGTCCATAAAGGCGCTTGCAAATGTCTCTTGTACCTACAGTTTCGTTCGTGGATGCTCGAAAATTCATACGAAAACGGATCTTCAACTCCAGAGTCCATAAGGGCGCTCGCAAATGTCTCTTGTACCTTCAGTTTCGTTCGTGGATGCTCGAAAATTCATACGGAGACGGATCTTCAACTCCAGAGTCCATAAGGGCGCTCGCAAATGTCTCTTGTACCTTCAGTTTCGTTCGTGGATGCTCGAAAATTCATACGAAAACGGATCTTCAAGTCCAGAGTCCATAATGGCGCTTGCAAATGTCTCTTGTACCTTCAGTTTCGTTCGTGGATGCTCGAAAATTCATACGAAGACGGATCTTCAACTCTCGAGTCCATAAAGGCGCTCGCAAATGTCTCTTGTACCTTCAGTTTCGTTCGTGGATGCTCGAAAATTCATACGGAGACGGATCTTTAACTCCAGAGTCCATAATGGCGCTTGGAAATGTCTTTTGTAACATCAGTTTCGATCGTGGATGCTCGAAAATTCATACGAAGACGGATCTTCAACTCCAGAGTCCATAAAGGCGCTTGCAAATGTCTCTTGTACCTTCAGTTGCGTTTGCAGATGCTCGAAAATTCATACGAAGACGGATCTTCAACTCTCGAGTCCATGAAGGCGCTTGCAAATGTCTCTTGTACCTTCAGTTCCGTTCGTGGATGCTCGAAAATTCATACGAAAACGGATCTTCAACTCCAGAGTCCATAAGGGCGCTTGCAAATGTCTCTTGTACCTTCAGTTTCGTTCGTGGATGCTCGAAAATTCATACGAAGACGGATCTTCAACTCGAGAGTCCATAAGGGCGCTCGCGAATGTCTCTTGTACCTTCAGTTCCGTTTGCAGATGCTCGAAAATTCATACGAAGACGGATCTTCAACTCCAGAGTCCATGAAGGCGCTTGCAAATGTCTCTTGTACCTTCAGTTTCGTTCGTGGATGCTCGAAAAATCATACGAAAACGGATCTTCAAGTCCAGAGTCCATAATGGCGCTTGCAAATGTCTCTTATACCTTCAGTTTCGTTCGTGGATGCTCGAAAATTTATACGAAGACGGATCTTCAACTCTGAGTCCATAAAGGCGCTCGCAAATGTCTCTTGTACCTTCAGTTTCGTTTGCAGATGCTCGAAAATTCATAGGGAGACGGATCTTCAAGTCCAGAGTCCATAATGGCGCTTGCAAATGTCTCTTGTACCTTCAGTTTCGTTCGTGGATGCTCGAAAATTCATACGAAGACGGATATTCAACTCTCGAGTCCATAAAGGCGCTCGCAAATGTCTCTTGTACCTTCAGTTTCGTTCGTGGATGCTCGGAAATTCATACGAAGACGGATCTTCAAGTCCAGAGTCCATAATGGCGCTTGCAAATGTCTTTTGTAACTTCAGTTTCGATCGTGGATGCTCGAAAATTCATACGAAGACGGATCGATAACTCCAGAGTCCATAAAGGCGCTTGCAAATGTCTCTTGTACCTTCAGTTTCGTTCGTGGATGCTCGAAAATTCATACGGAGACGGATCTTCAACGCCAGGGTCCATAATGGCGCTTGCAAATGTCTTTTGTAACTTCAGTTTCGTTCGTGGATGCTCGAAAATTCATACGAAAACGGATCTTCAAGTCCAGAGTCCATAATGGCGCTTGCAAATGTCTCTTTTACGTTCAGTTTCGTTCGTGGATGCTCGAAAATTCATACGAAGACGGATCTTCAACTCCAGAGTCCATAAGGGCGCTTGCAAATGTCTCTTTTACCTTCAGTTTCGTTTGCAGATGCTCGAAAATTCATACGAAGACGGATCTTCAACTCCAGAGTCCATAAGGGCGCTCGCAAATGTCTCTTGTACCTTCAGTTTCGTTCGTGGATGCTCGAAAATTCATACGGAGACGGATCTTCAACTCCAGGGTCCATAATGGCGCTTGCAAATGTCTTTTGTAACTTCAGTTTCGTTCGTGGATGCTCGGAAATTCATACGAAGACGGATCTTCAACTCCAGAGTCCATAAAGGCGCTTGCAAATGTCTCTCGTACCTTCAGTTTCGTTCGTGGATGCTCGAAAATTCATACAAAAACGGATCTTTAAGTCCAGAGTCCATAATGGCGCTTGCAAATGTCTCTTGTACCTTCAGTTTCGTTCGTGGATGCTCGAAAATTCATACGAAGACGGATCTTCAACTCCAGAGTCCATAAAGGCGCTTGCAAATGTCTCATGTACCTTCAGTTTCGTTCGTGGATGCTCGAAAATTCATACGAAGACGGATCTTTAACTCCAGAGTCCATAAAATCGCTTGCAAATGTTTGTGTTAGCCTCAGTTTCGATCGTGGATGCGCGAAAATTCATACGAAGACGGATCTTCAACTCCAGAGTCCATAAAGGTGCTCGCAAATGTCTCTTGTACCTTCAGTTTCGTTCGCGGATGCTCGAAAATCCGTACGAAGACGGATCTTCAACTCCAGAGTCCATAAAATCGCTTGCAAATGTTTGTGTTAGCGTCAGTTTCGATCGTGGATGCGCGAAAATTCATACGAAGACGGATCTTCAACTCCAGAGTCCATAAAGGCGCTTGCAATTGTCTCTTGTACCTTCAGTTTCGTTCGTGAATGCTCGAAAATTCATACGAAGACGGATCTTCAACTCCAGAGTCCATAAAGGCGGTTGCAAATGTCTCTTGTACCTTCAGTTTCGTTCGTGGATGCTCGAAAATTCATACGAAGACGGATCTTCAAGTCCAGAGTCCATAATGGCGCTTGCAAATGTCTCTTATACCTTCAGTTTCGTTCGTGGATGCTCGAAAATTTATACGAAGACGGATCTTCAACTCTGAGTCCATAAAGGCGCTCGCAAATGTCTCTTGTACCTTCAGTTTCGTTTGCAGATGCTCGAAAATTCATAGGGAGACGGATCTTCAAGTCCAGAGTCCATAATGGCGCTTGCAAATGTCTCTTGTACCTTCAGTTTCGTTCGTGGATGCTCGAAAATTCATACGAAGACGGATATTCAACTCTCGAGTCCATAAAGGCGCTCGCAAATGTCTCTTGTACCTTCAGTTTCGTTCGTGGATGCTCGGAAATTCATACGAAGACGGATCTTCAAGTCCAGAGTCCATAATGGCGCTTGCAAATGTCTTTTGTAACTTCAGTTTCGATCGTGGATGCTCGAAAATTCATACGAAGACGGATCGATAACTCCAGAGTCCATAAAGGCGCTTGCAAATGTCTCTTGTACCTTCAGTTTCGTTCGTGGATGCTCGAAAATTCATACGGAGACGGATCTTCAACGCCAGGGTCCATAATGGCGCTTGCAAATGTCTTTTGTAACTTCAGTTTCGTTCGTGGATGCTCGAAAATTCATACGAAAACGGATCTTCAAGTCCAGAGTCCATAATGGCGCTTGCAAATGTCTCTTTTACGTTCAGTTTCGTTCGTGGATGCTCGAAAATTCATACGAAGACGGATCTTCAACTCCAGAGTCCATAAGGGCGCTTGCAAATGTCTCTTTTACCTTCAGTTTCGTTTGCAGATGCTCGAAAATTCATACGAAGACGGATCTTCAACTCCAGAGTCCATAAGGGCGCTCGCAAATGTCTCTTGTACCTTCAGTTTCGTTCGTGGATGCTCGAAAATTCATACGGAGACGGATCTTCAACTCCAGGGTCCATAATGGCGCTTGCAAATGTCTTTTGTAACTTCAGTTTCGTTCGTGGATGCTCGAAAATTCATACGAAGACGGATCTTCAACTCCAGAGTCCATAAAGGCACTTGCAAATGTCTCTCGTACCTTCAGTTTCGTTCGTGGATGCTCGAAAATTCATACAAAAACGGATCTTCAAGTCCAGAGTCCATAATGGCGCTTGCAAATGTCTCTTGTACCTTCAGTTTCGTTCGTGGATGCTCGAAAATTCATACGAAGACGGATCTTCAACTCCAGAGTCCATAAAGGCGCTTGCAAATGTCTCATGTACCTTCAGTTTCGTTCGTGGATGCTCGAAAATTCATACGAAGACGGATCTTCAACTCCAGAGTCCATAAAATCGCTTGCAAATGTTTGTGTTAGCCTCAGTTTCGATCGTGGATGCGCGAAAATTCATACGAAGACGGATCTTCAACTCCAGAGTCCATAAAGGTGCTCGCAAATGTCTCTTGTACCTTCAGTTTCGTTCGCGGATGCTCGAAAATCCGTACGAAGACGGATCTTCAACTCCAGAGTCCATAAAATCGCTTGCAAATGTTTGTGTTAGCGTCAGTTTCGATCGTGGATGCGCGAAAATTCATACGAAGACGGATCTTCAACTCCAGAGTCCATAAAGGCGCTTGCAATTGTCTCTTGTACCTTCAGTTTCGTTCGTGGATGCTCGAAAATTCATACGAAGACGGATCTTCAACTCCAGAGTCCATAAAGGCGGTTGCAAATGTCTCTTGTACCTTCAGTTTCGTTCGTGGATGCTCGAAAATTCATACGAAGACGGATCTTCAAGTCCAGAGTCCATAATGGCGCTTGCAAATGTCTCTTGTACCTTCAGTTTCGTGTGTCGTTGCTCGAAAATTGTTACGAAAACGGATCTTCAACTCCAGAATCCATGATGGCGCTTGCAAATGTCTCTTGTAGCTTCAGTTCCGTTTGTCGTGGCTCGAAAATTCATACGAAAACGGATCTTCAAGTCCAGAGTCCATAATGGCGCTTGCAAATGTCTCTTGTACCTTCAGTTTCGTGTGTCGTTGCTGGAAAATTCATACGAAAATGGATCTTCAACTCCAGAGTCCATAAAGGCGCTTGCAATTGTCTCTTGTACCTTCAGTTCCGTTCGTGGATGCTCGAAAATTCATACGAAGACGGATCTTCAACTCCAGAGTCCATAAAGGCGGTTGCAAATGTCTCTTGTACCTTCAGTTTCGTTCGTGGATGCTCGAAAATTCATACGAAGACGGATCTTCAACTCCAGAGTCCATAAAGGCGCTTGCAAATGTCTCATGTACCTTCAGTTTCGTTCGTGGATGCTCGAAAATTCATACGAAGACGGATCTTCAACTCCAGAGTAGATAAAATCGCTTGCAAATGTTTGTGTTAGCCTCAGTTTCGATCGTGGATGCGCGAAAATTCATACGAAGACGAATCTTCAACTCCAGAGTCCATAAAGGTGCTCGCAAATGTCTCTTGTACCTTCAGTTTCGTTCGTGGATGCTCGAAAATTCATACGAAGACGGATCTTCAACTCCAGAGTAGATAAAATCGCTTGCAAATGTTTGTGTTAGCCTCAGTTCCGATCGTGGATGCGCGAAAATTCATACGAAGACGGATCTTGCACTCCAGAGTACATAAAGGTGGTCGCAAATGTCTCTTGTACCTTCAGTTTCGTTCGTGGAAGCTCGAAAATTCATACGAAGACGGATCTTTGACTCCAGAGTCCATAAAGGTGCTTGCAAATGTCTTTTGTACCTTCAGTTTCGTTCGTGGATGCTCGAAAATTCATACGAAGACGGATCTTCAACTCCAGAGTCCATAAAGGCGGTTGCAAATGTCTCTTGTACCTTCAGTTTCGTTCGTGGATGCTCGAAAATACGTACGAAGACGGATCTTCATCTCCAGAGTCCATAAACTCGCTTGCAAATGTTTGTGTTAGCCTCAGTTTCGATCGTGGATGCGCGAAAAATCATACGAAGACGGATCTTCAACTCCAGAGTCCATAAAGGCGCTTCCAAATGTCTCTTGTACCTTCAGTTTCGTTCGTGGATGCTCGAAAATTCATACGAAGACGGATCTTCAACTACAGAGTCCATAAAGGCGCTTCCAAATGTCTCTTGTACCTTCAGTTTCGTTCGTGGATGCTCGAAAATTCGTACGAAGACGGATCTTCAACTCCAGAGTCCATAAAATCGCTTGCAAATGTTTGTGTTAGCCTCAGTTTCAATCGTGGATGCGCGGAAATTCATACGAAGACGGATCTTCAACTCAGGAGTCCATAAAGGCGCTTGCAAATGTCTCTTGTACCTTCAGTTTCGTTTGCAGATGCTCGAAAATTCATACGGAGACGGATCTTCAAGTCCAGAGTCCATAATGGCGCTTGCAAATGTCTCTTGTACCTTCAGTTTCGTTCGTGGATGCTCGGAAATTCATACGAAGACGGATCTTCAAGTCCAGAGTCCATAATGGCGCTTGCAAATGTCTTTTGTAACTTCAGTTTTGATCGTGGATGCTCGAAAATTCATACGAAGACGGATCGATAACTCCAGAGTCCATAAAGGCGCTTGCAAATGTCTCTTGTACCTTCAGTTTCGTTCGTGGATGCTCGAAAATTCATACGGAGACGGATCTTCAACTCCAGGGTCCATAATGGCGCTTGCAAATGTCTTTTGTAACTTCAGTTTCGTTCGTGGATGCTCGAAAATTCATACGAAAATGGATCTTCAAGTCCAGAGTCCATAATGGCGCTTGCAAATGTCTCTTTTACCTTCAGTTTCGTTCGTGGATGCTCGAAAATTCATACGAAGACGGATCTTCAACTCCAGAGTCCATAAGGGCGCTTGCAAATGTCTCTTTTACCTTCAGTTTCGTTTGCAGATGCTCGAAAATTCATACGAAGACGGATCTTCAACTCCAGAGTCCATAAGGGCGCTTGCAAATGTCTATGGTACCTTCAGTTCCGTTTGCAGATGCTCGAAAATTCATACGAAGACGGATCTTCAACTCCAGAGTCCATAAAGGCGCTTGCAAATGTCTCTTGTACCTTCAGTTTCGTTCGTGGATGCTCGAAAATTCATACGAAGACGGATCTATAACTCCAGAGTCCATAAAGGCGCTTGCAAATGTCTCTTGTACCTTCAGTTTCGTTCGTGGATGCTCGAAAATTCATACGTAGACGGATCTTCAACTCCAGAGTCCATAATGGCGCTTGCAAATGTCTATGGTACCTTCAGTTTCGTCTGCAGATGCTCGAAAATTGTTACGAAAACGGATCTTCAACTCCAGAGTCCATAAGGGCGCTTGCAAATGTCTATGGTACCTTCAGTTTCGTCTGCAGATGCTCGGAAATTGTTACGAAAACGGATCTTCAACTCCAGAGTCCATGATGGCGCTTGCAAATGTCTCTTGTAGCTTCAGTTTCGTTTGTCGTTGCTCGAAAATTCATACGAAAACGGATCTTCAAGTCCAGAGTCCATAATGGCGCTTGCAAATGTCTCTTGTACCTTCAGTTTCGTGTGTCGTTGCTCGAAAATTCATACGAAAACGGATCTTCAACTCCAGAGTCCATAAGGGCGCTTGCAAATGTCTATGGTACCTTCAGTTTCGTCTGCAGATGCTCGAAAATTGTTACGAAAACGGATCTTCAACTCCAGAGTCCATAAGGGCGCTTGCAAATGTCTCTTGTAGCTTCAGTTCCGTCTGTCGTTGCTCGAAAATTCATACGAAAACGGATCTTCAAGTCCAGAGTCCATAATGGCGCTTGCAAATGTCTCTTGTACCTTCAGTTTCGTGTGTCGTTGCTCGAAAATTCATACGAAAACGGATCTTCAACTCCAGAGTCCATAAAGGCGCTTGCAAATGTCTCTTGTACCTTCAGTTCCGTTTGCAGATGCTCGAAAATTCATACGAAGACGGATCTTCAACTCCAGAGTCCATAAAGGCGCTTGCAAATGTCTCTTGTACCTTCAGTTTCGTTCGTGTATGCTCGAAAATTCATACGTAGACGGATCTTCAACTCCAGAGTCCATAATGGCGCTTGCAAATGTCTCTTGTACCTTCAGTTTCGTGTGTCGTTGCTCGAAAATTCATACGAAAACGGATCTTCAAGTCCAGAGTCCATAAGGGCGCTTGCAAATGTCTATGGTACCTTCAGTTTCGTCTGCAGATGCTCGAAAATTGTTACGAAAACGGATCTTCAACTCCAGAGTCCATAAGGGCGCTTGCAAATGTCTCTTGTAGCTTCAGTTCCGTTTGTCGTTGCTCGAAAATTCATACGAAAACGGATCTTCAAGTCCAGAGTCCATAATGGCGCTTGCAAATGTCTCTCGTACCTACAGTTTTGTGTCTCGTTGCTCGAAAATTCATACGAAAACGGATCTTCAACTCCAGAGTCCATAAAGGCGCTTGCAAATGTCTCTTGTACCTTCAGTTCCGTTTGCAGATGCTCGAAAATTCATACGAAGACGGATCTTCAACTCCAGAGTCCATAAAGGCGCTTGCAAATGTCTCTTGTACCTACAGTTTCGTTCGTGGATGCTCGAAAATTCATACGAAAACGGATCTTCAACTCCAGAGTCCATAAGGGCGCTCGCAAATGTCTCTTGTACCTTCAGTTTCGTTCGTGGATGCTCGAAAATTCATACGGAGACGGATCTTCAACTCCAGAGTCCATAAGGGCGCTCGCAAATGTCTCTTGTACCTTCAGTTTCGTTCGTGGATGCTCGAAAATTCATACGAAAACGGATCTTCAAGTCCAGAGTCCATAATGGCGCTTGCAAATGTCTCTTGTACCTTCAGTTTCGTTCGTGGATGCTCGAAAATTCATACGAAGACGGATCTTCAACTCTCGAGTCCATAAAGGCGCTCGCAAATGTCTCTTGTACCTTCAGTTTCGTTCGTGGATGCTCGAAAATTCATACGGAGACGGATCTTTATCTCCAGAGTCCATAATGGCGCTTGGAAATGTCTTTTGTAACATCAGTTTCGATCGTGGATGCTCGAAAATTCATACGAAGACGGATCTTCAACTCCAGAGTCCATAAAGGCGCTTGCAAATGTCTCTTGTACGTTCAGTTGCGTTTGCAGATGCTCGAAAATTCATACGAAGACGGATCTTCAACTCTCGAGTCCATGAAGGCGCTTGCAAATGTCTCTTGTACCTTCAGTTCCGTTCGTGGATGCTCGAAAATTCATACGAAAACGGATCTTCAACTCCAGAGTCCATAAGGGCGCTTGCAAATGTCTCTTGTACCTTCAGTTTCGTTCGTGGATGCTCGAAAATTCATACGAAGACGGATCTTCAACTCGAGAGTCCATAAGGGCGCTCGCAAATGTCTCTTGTACCTTCAGTTCCGTTTGCAGATGCTCGAAAATTCATACGAAGACGGATCTTCAACTCCAGAGTCCATGAAGGCGCTTGCAAATGTCTCTTGTACCTTCAGTTTCGTTCGTGGATGCTCGAAAAATCATACGAAAACGGATCTTCAAGTCCAGAGTCCATAATGGCGCTTGCAAATGTCTCTTGTACCTTCAGTTTCGTTCGTGGATGCTCGAAAATTCATACGAAGACGGATCTTCAACTCTGAGTCCATAAAGGCGCTCGCAAATGTCTCTTGTACCTTCAGTTTCGTTTGCAGATGCTCGAAAATTCATAGGGAGACGGATCTTCAAGTCCAGAGTCCATAATGGCGCTTGCAAATGTCTCTTGTACCTTCAGTTTCGTTCGTGGATGCTCGAAAATTCATACGAAGACGGATATTCAACTCTCGAGTCCATAAAGGCGCTCGCAAATGTCTCTTGTACCTTCAGTTTCGTTTGCAGATGCTCGAAAATTCATAGGGAGACGGATCTTCAAGTCCAGAGTCCATAATGGCGCTTGCAAATGTCTTTTGTAACTTCAGTTTCGATCGTGGATGCTCGAAAATTCATACGAAGACGGATCGATAACTCCAGAGTCCATAAAGGCGCTTGCAAATGTCTCTTGTACCTTCAGTTTCGTTCGTGGATGCTCGAAAATTCATACGAAGACGGATCTTCAACTCCAGAGTCCATAAAGGCGCTTGCAAATGTCTCTTGTACCTTCAGTTTCGTTCGTGGATGCTCGAAAATTCGTACGAAGACGGATCTCCAACTCCAGAGTCCATAAAATCGCTTGCAAATGTTTGTGTTAGCCTCAGTTTCGATCGTGGATGCGCGAAAATTCATACGAAGACGGATCTTCAACTCCAGAGTCCATAAAGGCGCTTGCAAATGTCTCTTGTACCTTCAGTTGCGTTTGCAGATGCTCGAAAATTCATACGGAGACGGATCTTCAAGTCCAGAGTCCATAATGGCGCTTGCAAATGTCTCTTGTACCTTCAGTTTCGTTCGTGGATGCTCGGAAATTCATACGAAGACGGATCTTCAAGTCCAGAGTCCATAATGGCGCTTGCAAATGTCTTTTGTAACTTCAGTTTTGATCGTGGATGCTCGAAAATTCATACGAAGACGGATCGATAACTCCAGAGTCCATAAAGGCGCTTGCAAATGTCTCTTGTACCTTCAGTTTCGTTCGTGGATGCTCGAAAATTCATACGGAGACGGATCTTCAACTCCAGGGTCCATAATGGCGCTTGCAAATGTCTTTTGTAACTTCAGTTTCGTTCGTGGATGCTCGAAAATTCATACGAAAATGGATCTTCAAGTCCAGAGTCCATAATGGCGCTTGCAAATGTCTCTTTTACCTTCAGTTTCGTTCGTGGATGCTCGAAAATTCATACGAAGACGGATCTTCAACTCCAGAGTCCATAAGGGCGCTTGCAAATGTCTCTTTTACCTTCAGTTTCGTTTGCAGATGCTCGAAAATTCATACGAAGACGGATCTTCAACTCCAGAGTCCATAAGGGCGCTTGCAAATGTCTATGGTACCTTCAGTTCCGTTTGCAGATGCTCGAAAATTCATACGAAGACGGATCTTCAACTCCAGAGTCCATAAAGGCGCTTGCAAATGTCTCTTGTACCTTCAGTTTCGTTCGTGGATGCTCGAAAATTCATACGAAGACGGATCTATAACTCCAGAGTCCATAAAGGCGCTTGCAAATTTCTCTTGTACCTTCAGTTTCGTTCGTGGATGCTCGAAAATTCATACGTAGACGGATCTTCAACTCCAGAGTCCATAATGGCGCTTGCAAATGTCTATGGTACCTTCAGTTTCGTCTGCAGATGCTCGAAAATTGTTACGAAAACGGATCTTCAACTCCAGAGTCCATAAGGGCGCTTGCAAATGTCTATGGTACCTTCAGTTTCGTCTGCAGATGCTCGGAAATTGTTACGAAAACGGATCTTCAACTCCAGAGTCCATGATGGCGCTTGCAAATGTCTCTTGTAGCTTCAGTTTCGTTTGTCGTTGCTCGAAAATTCATACGAAAACGGATCTTCAAGTCCAGAGTCCATAATGGCGCTTGCAAATGTCTCTTGTACCTTCAGTTTCGTGTGTCGTTGCTCGAAAATTCATACGAAAACGGATCTTCAACTCCAGAGTCCATAAGGGCGCTTGCAAATGTCTATGGTACCTTCAGTTTCGTCTGCAGATGCTCGAAAATTGTTACGAAAACGGATCTTCAACTCCAGAGTCCATAAGGGCGCTTGCAAATGTCTCTTGTAGCTTCAGTTCCGTCTGTCGTTGCTCGAAAATTCATACGAAAACGGATCTTCAAGTCCAGAGTCCATAATGGCGCTTGCAAATGTCTCTTGTACCTTCAGTTTCGTGTGTCGTTGCTCGAAAATTCATACGAAAACGGATCTTCAACTCCAGAGTCCATAAAGGCGCTTGCAAATGTCTCTTGTACCTTCAGTTCCGTTTGCAGATGCTCGAAAATTCATACGAAGACGGATCTTCAACTCCAGAGTCCATAAAGGCGCTTGCAAATGTCTCTTGTACCTTCAGTTTCGTTCGTGTATGCTCGAAAATTCATACGTAGACGGATCTTCAACTCCAGAGTCCATAATGGCGCTTGCAAATGTCTCTTGTACCTTCAGTTTCGTGTGTCGTTGCTCGAAAATTCATACGAAAACGGATCTTCAAGTCCAGAGTCCATAAGGGCGCTTGCAAATGTCTATGGTACCTTCAGTTTCGTCTGCAGATGCTCGAAAATTGTTACGAAAACGGATCTTCAACTCCAGAGTCCATAAGGGCGCTTGCAAATGTCTCTTGTAGCTTCAGTTCCGTTTGTCGTTGCTCGAAAATTCATACGAAAACGGATCTTCAAGTCCAGAGTCCATAATGGCGCTTGCAAATGTCTCTCGTACCTACAGTTTTGTGTGTCGTTGCTCGAAAATTCATACGAAAACGGATCTTCAACTCCAGAGTCCATAAAGGCGCTTGCAAATGTCTCTTGTACCTTCAGTTCCGTTTGCAGATGCTCGAAAATTCATACGAAGACGGATCTTCAACTCCAGAGTCCATAAAGGCGCTTGCAAATGTCTCTTGTACCTACAGTTTCGTTCGTGGATGCTCGAAAATTCATACGAAAACGGATCTTCAACTCCAGAGTCCATAAGGGCGCTCGCAAATGTCTCTTGTACCTTCAGTTTCGTTCGTGGATGCTCGAAAATTCATACGGAGACGGATCTTCAACTCCAGAGTCCATAAGGGCGCTCGCAAATGTCTCTTGTACCTTCAGTTTCGTTCGTGGATGCTCGAAAATTCATACGAAAACGGATCTTCAAGTCCAGAGTCCATAATGGCGCTTGCAAATGTCTCTTGTACCTTCAGTTTCGTTCGTGGATGCTCGAAAATTCATACGAAGACGGATCTTCAACTCTCGAGTCCATAAAGGCGCTCGCAAATGTCTCTTGTACCTTCAGTTTCGTTCGTGGATGCTCGAAAATTCATACGGAGACGGATCTTTAACTCCAGAGTCCATAATGGCGCTTGGAAATGTCTTTTGTAACATCAGTTTCGATCGTGGATGCTCGAAAATTCATACGAAGACGGATCTTCAACTCCAGAGTCCATAAAGGCGCTTGCAAATGTCTCTTGTACGTTCAGTTGCGTTTGCAGATGCTCGAAAATTCATACGAAGACGGATCTTCAACTCTCGAGTCCATGAAGGCGCTTGCAAATGTCTCTTGTACCTTCAGTTCCGTTCGTGGATGCTCGAAAATTCATACGAAAACGGATCTTCAACTCCAGAGTCCATAAGGGCGCTTGCAAATGTCTCTTGTACCTTCAGTTTCGTTCGTGGATGCTCGAAAATTCATACGAAGACGGATCTTCAACTCGAGAGTCCATAAGGGCGCTCGCAAATGTCTCTTGTACCTTCAGTTCCGTTTGCAGATGCTCGAAAATTCATACGAAGACGGATCTTCAACTCCAGAGTCCATGAAGGCGCTTGCAAATGTCTCTTGTACCTTCAGTTTCGTTCGTGGATGCTCGAAAAATCATACGAAAACGGATCTTCAAGTCCAGAGTCCATAATGGCGCTTGCAAATGTCTCTTGTACCTTCAGTTTCGTTCGTGGATGCTCGAAAATTCATACGAAGACGGATCTTCAACTCTGAGTCCATAAAGGCGCTCGCAAATGTCTCTTGTACCTTCAGTTTCGTTTGCAGATGCTCGAAAATTCATAGGGAGACGGATCTTCAAGTCCAGAGTCCATAATGGCGCTTGCAAATGTCTCTTGTACCTTCAGTTTCGTTCGTGGATGCTCGAAAATTCATACGAAGACGGATATTCAACTCTCGAGTCCATAAAGGCGCTCGCAAATGTCTCTTGTACCTTCAGTTTCGTTTGCAGATGCTCGAAAATTCATAGGGAGACGGATCTTCAAGTCCAGAGTCCATAATGGCGCTTGCAAATGTCTTTTGTAACTTCAGTTTCGATCGTGGATGCTCGAAAATTCATACGAAGACGGATCGATAACTCCAGAGTCCATAAAGGCGCTTGCAAATGTCTCTTGTACCTTCAGTTTCGTTCGTGGATGCTCGAAAATTCATACGAAGACGGATCTTCAACTCCAGAGTCCATAAAGGCGCTTGCAAATGTCTCTTGTACCTTCAGTTTCGTTCGTGGATGCTCGAAAATTCGTACGAAGACGGATCTCCAACTCCAGAGTCCATAAAATCGCTTGCAAATGTTTGTGTTAGCCTCAGTTCCGATCGTGGATGCGCGAAAATTCATACGAAGACGGATCTTCAACTCCAGAGTCCATAAAGGCGCTTGCAAATGTCTCTTGTACCTTCAGTTGCGTTTGCAGATGCTCGAAAATTCATACGGAGACGGATCTTCAAGTCCAGAGTCCATAATGGCGCTTGCAAATGTCTCTTGTACCTTCAGTTTCGTTCGTGGATGCTCGGAAATTCATACGAAGACGGATCTTCAAGTCCAGAGTCCATAATGGCGCTTGCAAATGTCTTTTGTAACTTCAGTTTTGATCGTGGATGCTCGAAAATTCATACGAAGACGGATCGATAACTCCAGAGTCCATAAAGGCGCTTGCAAATGTCTCTTGTACCTTCAGTTTCGTTCGTGGATGCTCGAAAATTCATACGGAGACGGATCTTCAACTCCAGGGTCCATAATGGCGCTTGCAAATGTCTTTTGTAACTTCAGTTTCGTTCGTGGATGCTCGAAAATTCATACGAAAATGGATCTTCAAGTCCAGAGTCCATAATGGCGCTTGCAAATGTCTCTTTTACCTTCAGTTTCGTTCGTGGATGCTCGAAAATTCATACGAAGACGGATCTTCAACTCCAGAGTCCATAAGGGCGCTTGCAAATGTCTCTTTTACCTTCAGTTTCGTTTGCAGATGCTCGAAAATTCATACGAAGACGGATCTTCAACTCCAGAGTCCATAAGGGCGCTTGCAAATGTCTATGGTACCTTTAGTTCCGTTTGCAGATGCTCGAAAATTCATACGAAGACGGATCTTCAACTCCAGAGTCCATAAAGGCGCTTGCAAATGTCTCTTGTACCTTCAGTTTCGTTCGTGGATGCTCGAAAATTCATACGAAGACGGATCTATAACTCCAGAGTCCATAAAGGCGCTTGCAAATGTCTCTTGTACCTTCAGTTTCGTTCGTGGATGCTCGAAAATTCATACGTAGACGGATCTTCAACTCCAGAGTCCATAATGGCGCTTGCAAATGTCTATGGTACCTTCAGTTTCGTCTGCAGATGCTCGAAAATTGTTACGAAAACGGATCTTCAACTCCAGAGTCCATAAGGGCGCTTGCAAATGTCTATGGTACCTTCAGTTTCGTCTGCAGATGCTCGGAAATTGTTACGAAAACGGATCTTCAACTCCAGAGTCCATGATGGCGCTTGCAAATGTCTCTTGTAGCTTCAGTTTCGTTTGTCGTTGCTCGAAAATTCATACGAAAACGGATCTTCAAGTCCAGAGTCCATAATGGCGCTTGCAAATGTCTCTTGTACCTTCAGTTTCGTGTGTCGTTGCTCGAAAATTCATACGAAAACGGATCTTCAACTCCAGAGTCCATAAGGGCGCTTGCAAATGTCTATGGTACCTTCAGTTTCGTCTGCAGATGCTCGAAAATTGTTACGAAAACGGATCTTCAACTCCAGAGTCCATAAGGGCGCTTGCAAATGTCTCTTGTAGCTTCAGTTCCGTCTGTCGTTGCTCGAAAATTCATACGAAAACGGATCTTCAAGTCCAGAGTCCATAATGGCGCTTGCAAATGTCTCTTGTACCTTCAGTTTCGTGTGTCGTTGCTCGAAAATTCATACGAAAACGGATCTTCAACTCCAGAGTCCATAAAGGCGCTTGCAAATGTCTCTTGTACCTTCAGTTCCGTTTGCAGATGCTCGAAAATTCATACGAAGACGGATCTTCAACTCCAGAGTCCATAAAGGCGCTTGCAAATGTCTCTTGTACCTTCAGTTTCGTTCGTGTATGCTCGAAAATTCATACGTAGACGGATCTTCAACTCCAGAGTCCATAATGGCGCTTGCAAATGTCTCTTGTACCTTCAGTTTCGTGTGTCGTTGCTCGAAAATTCATACGAAAACGGATCTTCAAGTCCAGAGTCCATAAGGGCGCTTGCAAATGTCTATGGTACCTTCAGTTTCGTCTGCAGATGCTCGAAAATTGTTACGAAAACGGATCTTCAACTCCATAGTCCATAAGGGCGCTTGCAAATGTCTCTTGTAGCTTCAGTTCCGTTTGTCGTTGCTCGAAAATTCATACGAAAACGGATCTTCAAGTCCAGAGTCCATAATGGCGCTTGCAAATGTCTCTCGTACCTACAGTTTTGTGTGTCGTTGCTCGAAAATTCATACGAAAACGGATCTTCAACTCCAGAGTCCATAAAGGCGCTTGCAAATGTGTCTTGTACCTTCAGTTCCGTTTGCAGATGCTCGAAAATTCATACGAAGACGGATCTTCAACTCCAGAGTCCATAAAGGCGCTTGCAAATGTCTCTTGTACCTACAGTTTCGTTCGTGGATGCTCGAAAATTCATACGAAAACGGATCTTCAACTCCAGAGTCCATAAGGGCGCTCGCAAATGTCTCTTGTACCTTCAGTTTCGTTCGTGGATGCTCGAAAATTCATACGGAGACGGATCTTCAACTCCAGAGTCCATAAGGGCGCTCGCAAATGTCTCTTGTACCTTCAGTTTCGTTCGTGGATGCTCGAAAATTCATACGAAAACGGATCTTCAAGTCCAGAGTCCATAATGGCGCTTGCAAATGTCTCTTGTACCTTCAGTTTCGTTCGTGGATGCTCGAAAATTCATACGAAGACGGATCTTCAACTCTCGAGTCCATAAAGGCGCTCGCAAATGTCTCTTGTACCTTCAGTTTCGTTCGTGGATAATCGAAAATTCATACGGAGACGGATCTTTAACTCCAGAGTCCATAATGGCGCTTGGAAATGTCTTTTGTAACATCAGTTTCGATCGTGGATGCTCGAAAATTCATACGAAGACGGATCTTCAACTCCAGAGTCCATAAAGGTGCTCGCAAATGTCTCTTGTACCTTCAGTTTCGTTCGTGGATGCTCGAAAATTCATACGAAGACGGATCTTCAACTCCAGAGTAGATAAAATCGCTTGCAAATGTTTGTGTTAGCCTCAGTTTCGATCGTGGATGCGCGAAAATTCATACGAAGACGGATCTTGCACTCCAGAGTCCATAAAGGTGGTCGCAAATGTCTCTTGTACCTTCAGTTTCGTTCGTGGAAGCTCGAAAATTCATACGAAGACGGATCTTTGACTCCAGAGTCCATAAAGGTGCTTGCAAATGTCTTTTGTACCTTCAGTTTCGTTCGTGGATGCTCGAAAATTCATACGAAGACGGATCTTCAACTCCAGAGTCCATAAAGGCGGTTGCAAATGTCTCTTGTACCTTCAGTTTCGTTCGTGGATGCTCGAAAATACGTACGAAGACGGATCTTCATCTCCAGAGTCCATAAACTCGCTTGCAAATGTTTGTGTTAGCCTCAGTTTCGATCGTGGATGCGCGAAAATTCATACGAAGACGGATCTTCAACTCCAGAGTCCATAAAGGCGCTTCCAAATGTCTCTTGTACCTTCAGTTTCGTTCGTGGATGCTCGAAAATTCATACGAAGACGGATCTTCAACTCCAGAGTCCATAAAGGCGCTTCCAAATGTCTCTTGTACCTTCAGTTTCGTTCGTGGATGCTCGAAAATTCGTACGAAGACGGATCTTCAACTCCAGAGTCCATAAAATCGCTTGCAAATGTTTGTGTTAGCCTCAGTTTCAATCGTGGATGCGCGAAAATTCATACGAAGACGGATCTTCAACTCAGGAGTCCATAAAGGCGCTTGCAAATGTCTCTTGTACCTTCAGTTTCGTTCGTGGATGCTCGAAAATTCATACGAAGACGGATCTTCAACTCCAGAGTCCATAAAGGCGCTTGCAAATGTCTCTTGTACCTTCAGTTTCGTTCGTGGATGCTCGAAAATTCGTACGAAGACGGATCTCCAACTCCAGAGTCCATAAAATCGCTTGCAAATGTTTGTGTTAGCCTCAGTTTCGATCGTGGATGCGCGAAAATTCATACGAAGACGGATCTTCAACTCCAGAGTCCATAAAGGCGCTTGCAAATGTCTCTTGTACCTTCAGTTGCGTTTGCAGATGCTCGAAAATTCATACGGAGACGGATCTTCAAGTCCAGAGTCCATAATGGCGCTTGCAAATGTCTCTTGTACCTTCAGTTTCGTTCGTGGATGCTCGGAAATTCATACGAAGACGGATCTTCAAGTCCAGAGTCCATAATGGCGCTTGCAAATGTCTTTTGTAACTTCAGTTTTGATCGTGGATGCTCGAAAATTCATACGAAGACGGATCGATAACTCCAGAGTCCATAAAGGCGCTTGCAAATGTCTCTTGTACCTTCAGTTTCGTTCGTGGATGCTCGAAAATTCATACGGAGACGGATCTTCAACTCCAGGGTCCATAATGGCGCTTGCAAATGTCTTTTGTAACTTCAGTTTCGTTCGTGGATGCTCGAAAATTCATACGAAAATGGATCTTCGAGTCCAGAGTCCATAATGGCGCTTGCAAATGTCTCTTTTACCTTCAGTTTCGTTCGTGGATGCTCGAAAATTCATACGAAGACGGATCTTCAACTCCAGAGTCCATAAGGGCGCTTGCAAATGTCTCTTTTACCTTCAGTTTCGTTTGCAGATGCTCGAAAATTCATACGAAGACGGATCTTCAACTCCAGAGTCCATAAGGGCGCTTGCAAATGTCTATGGTACCTTCAGTTCCGTTTGCAGATGCTCGAAAATTCATACGAAGACGGATCTTCAACTCCAGAGTCCATAAAGGCGCTTGCAAATGTCTCTTGTACCTTCAGTTTCGTTCGTGGATGCTCGAAAATTCATACGAAGACGGATCTATAACTCCAGAGTCCATAACGGCGCTTGCAAATGTCTCTTGTACCTTCAGTTTCGTTCGTGGATGCTCGAAAATTCATACGTAGACGGATCTTCAACTCCAGAGTCCATAATGGCGCTTGCAAATGTCTATGGTACCTTCAGTTTCGTCTGCAGATGCTCGAAAATTGTTACGAAAACGGATCTTCAACTCCAGAGTCCATAAGGGCGCTTGCAAATGTCTATGGTACCTTCAGTTTCGTCTGCAGATGCTCGAAAATTGTTACGAAAACGGATCTTCAACTCCAGAGTCCATGATGGCGCTTGCAAATGTCTCTTGTAGCTTCAGTTTCGTTTGTCGTTGCTCGAAAATTCATACGAAAACGGATCTTCAAGTCCAGAGTCCATAATGGCGCTTGCAAATGTCTCTTGTAGCTTCAGTTTCGTGTGTCGTTGCTCGAAAATTCATACGAAAACGGATCTTCAACTCCAGAGTCCATAAGGGCGCTTGCAAATGTCTATGGTACCTTCAGTTTCGTCTGCAGATGCTCGAAAATTGTTACGAAAACGGATCTTCAACTCCCGAGTCCATAAGGGCGCTTGCAAATGTCTCTTGTAGCTTCAGTTCCGTCTGTCGTTGCTCGAAAATTCATACGAAAACGGATCTTCAAGTCCAGAGTCCATAATGGCGCTTGCAAATGTCTCTCGTACCTTCAGTTTCGTGTGTCGTTGCTCGAAAATTCATACGAAAACGGATCTTCAACTCCAGAGTCCATAAAGGCGCTTGCAAATGTCTCTTGTACCTTCAGTTCCGTTTGCAGATGCTCGAAAATTCATACGAAGACGGATCTTCAACTCCAGAGTCCATAAAGGCGCTTGCAAATGTCTCTTGTACCTTCAGTTTCGTTCGTGTATGCTCGAAAATTCATACGTAGACGGATCTTCAACTCCAGAGTCCATAATGGCGCTTGCAAATGTCTCTTGTACCTTCAGTTTCGTGTGTCGTTGCTCGAAAATTCATACGAAAACGGATCTTCAAGTCCAGAGTCCATAAGGGCGCTTGCAAATGTCTATGGTACCTTCAGTTTCGTCTGCAGATGCTCGAAAATTGTTACGAAAACGGATCTTCAACTCCAGAGTCCATAAGGGCGCTTGCAAATGTCTCTTGTAGCTTCAGTTCCGTTTGTCGTTGCTCGAAAATTCATACGAAAACGGATCTTCAAGTCCAGAGTCCATAATGGCGCTTGCAAATGTCTCTCGTACCTACAGTTTTGTGTGTCGTTGCTCGAAAATTCATACGAAAACGGATCTTCAACTCCAGAGTCCACAAAGGCGCTTGCAAATGTCTCTTGTACCTTCAGTTCCGTTTGCAGATGCTCGAAAATTCATACGAAGACGGATCTTCAACTCCAGAGTCCATAAAGGCGCTTGCAAATGTCTCTTGTACCTACAGTTTCGTTCGTGGATGCTCGAAAATTCATACGAAAACGGATCTTCAACTCCAGAGTCCATAAGGGCGCTCGCAAATGTCTCTTGTACCTTCAGTTTCGTTCGTGGATGCTCGAAAATTCATACGGAGACGGATCTTCAACTCCAGAGTCCATAAGGGCGCTCGCAAATGTCTCTTGTACCTTCAGTTTCGTTCGTGGATGCTCGAAAATTCATACGAAAACGGATCTTCAAGTCCAGAGTCCATAATGGCGCTTGCAAATGTCTCTTGTACCTTCAGTTTCGTTCGTGGATGCTCGAAAATTCATACGAAGACGGATCTTCAACTCTCGAGTCCATAAAGGCGCTCGCAAATGTCTCTTGTACCTTCAGTTTCGTTCGTGGATGCTCGAAAATTCATACGGAGACGGATCTTTAACTCCAGAGTCCATAATGGCGCTTGGAAATGTCTTTTGTAACATCAGTTTCGATCGTGGATGCTCGAAAATTCATACGAAGACGGATCTTCAACTCCAGAGTCCATAAAGGCGCTTGCAAATGTCTCTTGTACCTTCAGTTGCGTTTGCAGATGCTCGAAAATTCATACGAAGACGGATCTTCAACTCTCGAGTCCATGAAGGCGCTTGCAAATGTCTCCTGTACCTCCAGTTCCGTTCGTGGATGCTCGAAAATTCATACGAAAACGGATCTTCAACTCCAGAGTCCATAAGGGCGCTTGCAAATGTCTCTTGTACCTTCAGTTTCGTTCGTGGATGCTCGAAAATTCATACGAAGACGGATCTTCAACTCGAGAGTCCATAAGGGCGTTCGCAAATGTCTCTTGTACCTTCAGTTCCGTTTGCAGATGCTCGAAAATTCATACGAAGACGGATCTTCAACTCCAGAGTCCATGAAGGCGCTTGCAAATGTCTCTTGTACCTTCAGTTTCGTTCGTGGATGCTCGAAAAATCATACGAAAACGGATCTTCAAGTCCAGAGTCCATAATGGCGCTTGCAAATGTCTCTTGTACCTTCAGTTTCGTTCGTGGATGCTCGAAAATTCATACGAAGACGGATCTTCAACTCCAGAGTAGATAAAATCGCTTGCAAATGTTTGTGTTAGCCTCAGTTTCGATCGTGGATGCGCGAAAATTCATACGAAGACGAATCTTCAACTCCAGAGTCCATAAAGGTGCTCGCAAATGTCTCTTGTACCTTCAGTTTCGTTCGTGGATGCTCGAAAATTCATACGAAGACGGATCTTCAACTCCAGAGTAGATAAAATCGCTTGCAAATGTTTGTGTTAGCCTCAGTTTCGATCGTGGATGCGCGAAAATTCATACGAAGACGGATCTTGCACTCCAGAGTCCATAAAGGTGGTCGCAAATGTCTCTTGTACCTTCAGTTTCGTTCGTGGAAGCTCGAAAATTCATACGAAGACGGATCTTTGACTCCAGAGTCCATAAAGGTGCTTGCAAATGTCTTTTGTACCTTCAGTTTCGTTCGTGGATGCTCGAAAATTCATACGAAGACGGATCTTCAACTCCAGAGTCCATAAAGGCGGTTGCAAATGTCTCTTGTACCTTCAGTTTCGTTCGTGGATGCTCGAAAATACGTACGAAGACGGATCTTCATCTCCAGAGTCCATAAACTCGCTTGCAAATGTTTGTGTTAGCCTCAGTTTCGATCGTGGATGCGCGAAAATTCATACGAAGACGGATCTTCAACTCCAGAGTCCATAAAGGCGCTTCCAAATGTCTCTTGTACCTTCAGTTTCGTTCGTGGATGCTCGAAAATTCATACGAAGACGGATCTTCAACTCCAGAGTCCATAAAGGC
Organism: Phymatocera aterrima; assembly: GCA_963170745.1. NCBI lineage: Eukaryota > Metazoa > Arthropoda > Insecta > Hymenoptera > Tenthredinidae > Phymatocera > Phymatocera aterrima. The sequence goes on from CAUJGY010000194.1 coordinate 588,356, forward strand.
GCTTCCAAATGTCTCTTGTACCTTCAGTTTCGTTCGTGGATGCTCGAAAATTCGTACGAAGACGGATCTTCAACTCCAGAGTCCATAAAATCGCTTGCAAATGTTTGTGTTAGCCTCAGTTTCAATCGTGGATGCGCGAAAATTCATACGAAGACGGATCTTCAACTCAGGAGTCCATAAAGGCGCTTGCAAATGTCTCTTGTACCTTCAGTTTCGTTCGTGGATGCTCGAAAATTCATACGAAGACGGATCTTCAACTCCAGAGTCCATAAAGGCGCTTGCAAATGTCTCTTGTACCTTCAGTTTCGTTCGTGGATGCTCGAAAATTCGTACGAAGACGGATCTCCAACTCCAGAGTCCATAAAATCGCTTGCAAATGTTTGTGTTAGCCTCAGTTTCGATCGTGGATGCGCGAAAATTCATACGAAGACGGATCTTCAACTCCAGAGTCCATAAAGGCGCTTGCAAATGTCTCTTGTACCTTCAGTTGCGTTTGCAGATGCTCGAAAATTCATACGGAGACGGATCTTCAAGTCCAGAGTCCATAATGGCGCTTGCAAATGTCTCTTGTACCTTCAGTTTCGTTCGTGGATGCTCGGAAATTCATACGAAGACGGATCTTCAAGTCCAGAGTCCATAATGGCGCTTGCAAATGTCTTTTGTAACTTCAGTTTTGATCGTGGATGCTCGAAAATTCATACGAAGACGGATCGATAACTCCAGAGTCCATAAAGGCGCTTGCAAATGTCTCTTGTACCTTCAGTTTCGTTCGTGGATGCTCGAAAATTCATACGGAGACGGATCTTCAACTCCAGGGTCCATAATGGCGCTTGCAAATGTCTTTTGTAACTTCAGTTTCGTTCGTGGATGCTCGAAAATTCATACGAAAATGGATCTTCGAGTCCAGAGTCCATAATGGCGCTTGCAAATGTCTCTTTTACCTTCAGTTTCGTTCGTGGATGCTCGAAAATTCATACGAAGACGGATCTTCAACTCCAGAGTCCATAAGGGCGCTTGCAAATGTCTCTTTTACCTTCAGTTTCGTTTGCAGATGCTCGAAAATTCATACGAAGACGGATCTTCAACTCCAGAGTCCATAAGGGCGCTTGCAAATGTCTATGGTACCTTCAGTTCCGTTTGCAGATGCTCGAAAATTCATACGAAGACGGATCTTCAACTCCAGAGTCCATAAAGGCGCTTGCAAATGTCTCTTGTACCTTCAGTTTCGTTCGTGGATGCTCGAAAATTCATACGAAGACGGATCTATAACTCCAGAGTCCATAAAGGCGCTTGCAAATGTCTCTTGTACCTTCAGTTTCGTTCGTGGATGCTCGAAAATTCATACGTAGACGGATCTTCAACTCCAGAGTCCATAATGGCGCTTGCAAATGTCTATGGTACCTTCAGTTTCGTCTGCAGATGCTCGAAAATTGTTACGAAAACGGATCTTCAACTCCAGAGTCCATAAGGGCGCTTGCAAATGTCTATGGTACCTTCAGTTTCGTCTGCAGATGCTCGAAAATTGTTACGAAAACGGATCTTCAACTCCAGAGTCCATGATGGCGCTTGCAAATGTCTCTTGTAGCTTCAGTTTCGTTTGTCGTTGCTCGAAAATTCATACGAAAACGGATCTTCAAGTCCAGAGTCCATAATGGCGCTTGCAAATGTCTCTTGTAGCTTCAGTTTCGTGTGTCGTTGCTCGAAAATTCATACGAAAACGGATCTTCAACTCCAGAGTCCATAAGGGCGCTTGCAAATGTCTATGGTACCTTCAGTTTCGTCTGCAGATGCTCGAAAATTGTTACGAAAACGGATCTTCAACTCCCGAGTCCATAAGGGCGCTTGCAAATGTCTCTTGTAGCTTCAGTTCCGTCTGTCGTTGCTCGAAAATTCATACGAAAACGGATCTTCAAGTCCAGAGTCCATAATGGCGCTTGCAAATGTCTCTCGTACCTTCAGTTTCGTGTGTCGTTGCTCGAAAATTCATACGAAAACGGATCTTCAACTCCAGAGTCCATAAAGGCGCTTGCAAATGTCTCTTGTACCTTCAGTTCCGTTTGCAGATGCTCGAAAATTCATACGAAGACGGATCTTCAACTCCAGAGTCCATAAAGGCGCTTGCAAATGTCTCTTGTACCTTCAGTTTCGTTCGTGTATGCTCGAAAATTCATACGTAGACGGATCTTCAACTCCAGAGTCCATAATGGCGCTTGCAAATGTCTCTTGTACCTTCAGTTTCGTGTGTCGTTGCTCGAAAATTCATACGAAAACGGATCTTCAAGTCCAGAGTCCATAAGGGCGCTTGCAAATGTCTATGGTACCTTCAGTTTCGTCTGCAGATGCTCGAAAATTGTTACGAAAACGGATCTTCAACTCCAGAGTCCATAAGGGCGCTTGCAAATGTCTCTTGTAGCTTCAGTTCCGTTTGTCGTTGCTCGAAAATTCATACGAAAACGGATCTTCAAGTCCAGAGTCCATAATGGCGCTTGCAAATGTCTCTCGTACCTACAGTTTTGTGTGTCGTTGCTCGAAAATTCATACGAAAACGGATCTTCAACTCCAGAGTCCACAAAGGCGCTTGCAAATGTCTCTTGTACCTTCAGTTCCGTTTGCAGATGCTCGAAAATTCATACGAAGACGGATCTTCAACTCCAGAGTCCATAAAGGCGCTTGCAAATGTCTCTTGTACCTACAGTTTCGTTCGTGGATGCTCGAAAATTCATACGAAAACGGATCTTCAACTCCAGAGTCCATAAGGGCGCTCGCAAATGTCTCTTGTACCTTCAGTTTCGTTCGTGGATGCTCGAAAATTCATACGGAGACGGATCTTCAACTCCAGAGTCCATAAGGGCGCTCGCAAATGTCTCTTGTACCTTCAGTTTCGTTCGTGGATGCTCGAAAATTCATACGAAAACGGATCTTCAAGTCCAGAGTCCATAATGGCGCTTGCAAATGTCTCTTGTACCTTCAGTTTCGTTCGTGGATGCTCGAAAATTCATACGACGACGGATCTTCAACTCTCGAGTCCATAAAGGCGCTCGCAAATGTCTCTTGTACCTTCAGTTTCGTTCGTGGATGCTCGAAAATTCATACGGAGACGGATCTTTAACTCCAGAGTCCATAATGGCGCTTGGAAATGTCTTTTGTAACATCAGTTTCGATCGTGGATGCTCGAAAATTCATACGAAGACGGATCTTCAACTCCAGAGTCCATAAAGGCGCTTGCAAATGTCTCTTGTACCTTCAGTTGCGTTTGCAGATGCTCGAAAATTCATACGAAGACGGATCTTCAACTCTCGAGTCCATGAAGGCGCTTGCAAATGTCTCCTGTACCTCCAGTTCCGTTCGTGGATGCTCGAAAATTCATACGAAAACGGATCTTCAACTCCAGAGTCCATAAGGGCGCTTGCAAATGTCTCTTGTACCTTCAGTTTCGTTCGTGGATGCTCGAAAATTCATACGAAGACGGATCTTCAACTCGAGAGTCCATAAGGGCGTTCGCAAATGTCTCTTGTACCTTCAGTTCCGTTTGCAGATGCTCGAAAATTCATACGAAGACGGATCTTCAACTCCAGAGTCCATGAAGGCGCTTGCAAATGTCTCTTGTACCTTCAGTTTCGTTCGTGGATGCTCGAAAAATCATACGAAAACGGATCTTCAAGTCCAGAGTCCATAATGGCGCTTGCAAATGTCTCTTGTACCTTCAGTTTCGTTCGTGGATGCTCGAAAATTCATACGAAGACGGATCTTCAACTCCAGAGTCCATAAAATCGCTTGCAAATGTTTGTGTTAGCCTCAGTTTCGATCGTGGATGCGCGAAAATTCATACGAAGACGGATCTTCAACTCCAGAGTCCATAAAGGTGCTCGCAAATGTCTCTTGTACCTTCAGTTTCGTTCGTGGATGCTCGAAAATCCGTACGACGACGGATCTTCAAGTCCAGAGTCCATAATGGCGCTTGCAAATGTCTTTTGTAACTTCAGTTTCGATCGTGGATGCTCGAAAATTCATACGAAGACGGATCGATAACTCCAGAGTCCATAAAGGCGCTTGCAAATGTCTCTTGTACCTTCAGTTTCGTTCGTGGATGCTCGAAAATACGTACGAAGACGGATCTTCATCTCCAGAGTCCATAAACTCGCTTGCAAATGTTTGTGTTAGCCTCAGTTTCGATCGTGGATGCGCGAAAATTCATACGAAGACGGATCTTCAACTCCAGAGTCCATAAAGGCGCTTGCAAATGTCTCTTGTACCTTCAGTTTCGTTCGTGGATGCTCGAAAATTCGTACGAAGACGGATCTCCAACTCCAGAGTCCATAAAATCGCTTGCAAATGTTTGTGTTAGCCTCAGTTTCGATCGTGGATGCGCGAAAATTCATACGAAGACGGATCTTCAACTCCAGAGTCCATAAAGGCGCTTGCAAATGTCTCTTGTACCTTCAGTTGCGTTTGCAGATGCTCGAAAATTCATACGGAGACGGATCTTCAAGTCCAGAGTCCATAATGGCGCTTGCAAATGTCTCTTGTACCTTCAGTTTCGTTCGTGGATGCTCGGAAATTCATACGAAGACGGATCTTCAAGTCCAGAGTACATAATGGCGCTTGCAAATGTCTTTTGTAACTTCAGTTTTGATCGTGGATGCTCGAAAATTCATACGAAGACGGATCGATAACTCCAGAGTCCATAAAGGCGCTTGCAAATGTCTCTTGTACCTTCAGTTTCGTTCGTGGATGCTCGAAAATTCATACGGAGACGGATCTTCAACTCCAGGGTCCATAATGGCGCTTGGAAATGTCTTTTGTAACATCAGTTTCGATCGTGGATGCTCGAAAATTCATACGAAGACGGATCTTCAACTCCAGAGTCCATAAAGGCGCTTGCAAATGTCTCTTGTACCTTCAGTTGCGTTTGCAGATGCTCGAAAATTCATACGAAGACGGATCTTCAACTCTCGAGTCCATGAAGGCGCTTGCAAATGTCTCTTGTACCTTCAGTTCCGTTCGTGGATGCTCGAAAATTCATACGAAAACGGATCTTCAACTCCAGAGTCCATAAGGGCGCTTGCAAATGTCTCTTGTACCTTCAGTTTCGTTCGTGGATGCTCGAAAATTCATACGAAGACGGATCTTCAACTCGAGAGTCCATAAGGGCGCTCGCAAATGTCTCTTGTACCTTCAGTTCCGTTTGCAGATGCTCGAAAATTCATACGAAGACGGATCTTCAACTCCAGAGTCCATGAAGGCGCTTGCAAATGTCTCTTGTACCTTCAGTTTCGTTCGTGGATGCTCGAAAAATCATACGAAAACGGATCTTCAAGTCCAGAGTCCATAATGGCGCTTGCAAATGTCTCTTGTACCTTCAGTTTCGTTCGTGGATGCTCGAAAATTCATACGAAGACGGATCTTCAACTCTGAGTCCATAAAGGCGCTCGCAAATGTCTCTTGTACCTTCAGTTTCGTTTGCAGATGCTCGAAAATTCATACGGAGACGGATCTTCAAGTCCAGAGTCCATAATGGCGCTTGCAAATGTCTCTTGTACCTTCAGTTTCGTTCGTGGATGCTCGAAAATTCATACGAAGACGGATATTCAACTCTCGAGTCCATAAAGGCGCTCGCAAATGTCTCTTGTACCTTCAGTTTCGTTCGTGGATGCTCGGAAATTCATACGAAGACGGATCTTCAAGTCCAGAGTCCATAATGGCGCTTGCAAATGTCTTTTGTAACTTCAGTTTCGATCGTGGATGCTCGAAAATTCATACGAAGACGGATCTTCAAGTCCAGAGTCCATAATGGCGCTTGCAAATGTCTCTTGTACCTCCAGTTTCGTTCGTGGATGCTCGAAAATTCATACGGAGACGGATCTTCAAGTCCAGAGTCCATAATGGCGCTTGCAAATGTCTCTTGTACCTTCAGTTTCGTTCGTGGATGCTCGGAAATTCATACGAAGACGGATCTTCAAGTCCAGAGTACATAATGGCGCTTGCAAATGTCTTTTGTAACTTCAGTTTTGATCGTGGATGCTCGAAAATTCATACGAAGACGGATCGATAACTCCAGAGTCCATAAAGGCGCTTGCAAATGTCTCTTGTACCTTCAGTTTCGTTCGTGGATGCTCGAAAATTCATACGGAGACGGATCTTCAACTCCAGGGTCCATAATGGCGCTTGGAAATGTCTTTTGTAACATCAGTTTCGATCGTGGATGCTCGAAAATTCATACGAAAACGGATCTTCAACTCCAGAGTCCATAAGGGCGCTTGCAAATGTCTATGGTACCTTCAGTTTCGTCTGCAGATGCTCGAAAATTGTTACGAAAACGGATCTTCAACTCCCGAGTCCATAAGGGCGCTTGCAAATGTCTCTTGTAGCTTCAGTTCCGTCTGTCGTTGCTCGAAAATTCATACGAAAACGGATCTTCAAGTCCAGAGTCCATAATGGCGCTTGCAAATGTCTCTTGTACCTTCAGTTTCGTGTGTCGTTGCTCGAAAATTCATACGAAAACGGATCTTCAACTCCAGAGTCCATAAAGGCGCTTGCAAATGTCTCTTGTACCTTCAGTTCCGTTTGCAGATGCTCGAAAATTCATACGAAGACGGATCTTCAACTCCAGAGTCCATAAAGGCGCTTGCAAATGTCTCTTGTACCTTTAGTTGCGTTTGCAGATGCTCGAAAATTCATACGAAGACGGATCTTCAACTCTCGAGTCCATGAAGGCGCTTGCAAATGTCTCTTGTACCTTCAGTTCCGTTCGTGGATGCTCGAAAATTCATACGAAAACGGATCTTCAACTCCAGAGTCCATAAGGGCGCTTGCAAATGTCTCTTGTACCTTCAGTTTCGTTCGTGGATGCTCGAAAATTCATACGAAGACGGATCTTCAACTCGAGAGTCCATAAGGGCGCTCGCAAATGTCTCTTGTACCTTCAGTTCCGTTTGCAGATGCTCGAAAATTCATACGAAGACGGATCTTCAACTCCAGAGTCCATGAAGGCGCTTGCAAATGTCTCTTGTACCTTCAGTTTCGTTCGTGGATGCTCGAAAAATCATACGAAAACGGATCTTCAAGTCCAGAGTCCATAATGGCGCTTGCAAATGTCTCTTGTACCTTCAGTTTCGTTCGTGGATGCTCGAAAATTCATACGAAGACGGATCTTCAACTCTGAGTCCATAAAGGCGCTCGCAAATGTCTCTTGTACCTTCAGTTTCGTTTGCAGATGCTCGAAAATTCATACGGAGACGGATCTTCAAGTCCAGAGTCCATAATGGCGCTTGCAAATGTCTCTTGTACCTTCAGTTTCGTTCGTGGATGCTCGAAAATTCATACGAAGACGGATATTCAACTCTCGAGTCCATAAAGGCGCTCGCAAATGTCTCTTGTACCTTCAGTTTCGTTCGTGGATGCTCGAAAATTCATACGAAGACGGATCTTCAACTCCAGAGTCCATAAGGGCGCTCGCAAATGTCTCTTGTACCTTCAGTTTCGTTCGTGGATGCTCGAAAATTCATACGGAGACGGATCTTCAACTCCAGGGTCCATAATGGCGCTTGCAAATGTCTTTTGTAACTTCAGTTTCGTTCGTGGATGCTCGAAAATTCATACGAAGACGGATCTTCAACTCCAGAGTCCATAAAGGCGCTTGCAAATGTCTCTCGTACCTTCAGTTTCGTTCGTGGATGCTCGAAAATTCATACAAAAACGGATCTTCAAGTCCAGAGTCCATAATGGCGCTTGCAAATGTCTCTTGTACCTTCAGTTTCGTTCGTGGATGCTCGAAAATTCATACGAAGACGGATCTCCAACTCTCGAGTCCATAACGGCGCTCGCAAATGTCTCTTGTACCTTCAGTTTCGTTCGTGGATGCTCGAAAATTCATACGGAGACGGATCTTTAACTCCAGAGTCCATAATGGCGCTTGGAAATGTCTTTTGTAACTTCAGTTTCGATCGTGGATGCTCGAAAATTCATACGAAGACGGATCTTCAACTCCAGAGTCCATAAAGGCGCTTGCAAATGTCTCTTGTACCTTCAGTTTTGTTTGCAGATGCTCGAAAATTCATACGAAGACGGATCTTCAACTCTCGAGTCCATAAAGGCGCTTGCAAATGTCTCTTGTACCTTCAGTTCCGTTCGTGCATGCTCGAAAATTCATACGAAAACGGATCTTCAACTCCAGAGTCCATAAGGGCGCTTGCAAATGTCTCTTGTACCTTCAGTTTCGTTCGTGGATGCTCGAAAATTCATACGGAGACGGATCTTCAAGTCCAGAGTCCATAATGGCGCTTGCAAATGTCTCTCGTAGCTTCAGTTCCGTTTGCAGATGCTCGAAAATTCATACGAAGACGGATCTTCAACTCCAGAGTCCATAAAGGCGCTTGCAAATGTCTCTTGTACCTTCAGTTTCGTTCGTGGATGCTCGAAAATTCATACGAAAACGGATCTTCAAGTCCAGAGTCCATAAAGGCGCTTGCAAATGTCTCTTGTACCTTCAGTTTCGTTCGTGGATGCTCGAAAATTCATACGAAGACGGATCTTCAACTCCAGAGTCCGTAAAGGCGCTTGCAAATGTCTCTTGTACCTTCAGTTGCGTTTGCAGATGCTCGAAAATTCATACGGAGACGGATCTTCAAGTCCAGAGTCCATAATGGCGCTTGCAAATGTCTCTTGTACCTTCAGTTTCGTTCGTGGATGCTCGGAAATTCATACGAAGACGGATCTTCAAGTCCAGAGTCCATAATGGCGCTTGCAAATGTCTCTTGTAACTTTAGTTTTGATCGTGGATGCTCGAAAATTCATACGAAGACGGATCGATAACTCCAGAGTCCATAATGGCGCTTGCAAATGTCTCTTTTACCTTCAGTTTCGTTCGTGGATGCTCGAAAATTCATACGAAGACGGATCTTCAACTCCAGAGTCCATAAGGGCGCTTGCAAATGTCTCTTTTACCTTCAGTTTCGTTTGCAGATGCTCGAAAATTCATACGAAGACTGATCTTCAACTCCAGAGTCCATAAGGGCGCTTGCAAATGTCTATGGTACCTTCAGTTCCGTTTGCAGATGCTCGAAAATTCATACGAAGACGGATCTTCAACCCCAGAGTCCATAAAGGCGCTTGCAAATGTCTCTTGTACCTTCAGTTTCGTTCGTGGATGCTCGAAAATTCATACGAAGACGGATCTATAACTCCAGAGTTCATAAAGGCGCTTGCAAATGTCTCTTGTACCTTCAGTTCCGTTCGTGGATGCTCGAAAATTCATACGTAGACGGATCTTCAACTCCAGAGTCCATAATGGCGCTTGCAAATGTCTATGGTACCTTCAGTTTCGTCTGCAGATGCTCGAAAATTGTTACGAAAACGGATCTTCAACTCCAGAGTCCATAAGGGCGCTTGCAAATGTCTCTTGTAGCTTCAGTTTCGTTTGTCGTTGCTCGAAAATTCATACGAAAACGGATCTTCAAGTCCAGAGTCCATAATGGCGCTTGCAAATGTCTCTTGTAGCTTCAGTTTCGTTTGTCGTTGCTCGAAAATTCATACGAAAACGGATCTTCAAGTCCAGAGTCCATAATGGCGCTTGCAAATGTCTCTTGTACCTTCAGTTTCGTGTGTCGTTGCTCGAAAATTCATACGTAGACGGATCTTCAACTCCAGAGTCCATAATGGCGCTTGCAAATGTCTCTTGTAGCTTCAGTTTCGTTTGTCGTTGCTCGAAAATTCATACGAAAACGGATCTTCAAGTCCAGAGTCCATAATGGCGCTTGCAAATGTCTCTTGTACCTTCAGTTTCGTGTGTCGTTGCTCGAAAATTCATACGAAAACGGATCTTCAACTCCAGAGTCCATAAGGGCGCTTGCAAATGTCTATGGTACCTTCAGTTTCGTCTGCAGATGCTCGAAAATTGTTCCGAAAACGGATCTTCAACTCCAGAGTCCATAAGGGCGCTTGCAAATGTCTCTTGTAGCTTCAGTTCCGTCTGTCGTTGCTCGAAAATTCATACGAAAACGGATCTTCAAGTCCAGAGTCCATAATGGCGCTTGCAAATGTCTCTTGTACCTTCAGTTTCGTGTGTCGTTGCTCGAAAATTCATACGAAAACGGATCTTCAACTCCAGAGTCCATAAAGGCGCTTGCAAATGTCTCTTGTACCTTCAGTTCCGTTTGCAGATGCTCGAAAATTCATACGTAGACGGATCTTCAACTCCAGAGTCCATAATGGCGCTTGCAAATGTCTCTTGTACCTTCAGTTTCGTGTGTCGTTGCTCGAAAATTCATACGAAAACGGATCTTCAAGTCCAGAGTCCATAATGGCGCTTGCAAATGTCTCTTGTACCTTCAGTTTCGTGTGTCGTTGCTCGAAAATTGTTACGAAAACGGATCTTCAACTCCAGAATCCATGATGGCGCTTGCAAATGTCTCTTGTAGCTTCAGTTCCGTTTGTCGTGGCTCGAAAATTCATACGAAAACGGATCTTCAAGTCCAGAGTCCATAATGGCGCTTGCAAATGTCTATGGTACCTTCAGTTTCGTTCGTGGATGCTCGAAAATTCATACGTAGACGGATCTTCAACTCCAGAGTCCATAATGGCGCTTGCAAATGTCTATGGTACCTTCAGTTTCGTCTGCAGATGCTCGAAAATTGTTACGAAAACGGATCTTCAACTCCAGAGTCCATAAGGGCGCTTGCAAATGTCTCTTGTAGCTTCAGTTTCGTTTGTCGTTGCTCGAAAATTCATACGAAAACGGATCTTCAAGTCCAGAGTCCATAATGGCGCTTGCAAATGTCTCTTGTAGCTTCAGTTTCGTTTGTCGTTGCTCGAAAATTCATACGAAAACGGATCTTCAAGTCCAGAGTCCATAATGGCGCTTGCAAATGTCTCTTGTACCTTCAGTTTCGTGTGTCGTTGCTCGAAAATTCATACGTAGACGGATCTTCAACTCCAGAGTCCATAATGGCGCTTGCAAATGTCTCTTGTAGCTTCAGTTTCGTTTGTCGTTGCTCGAAAATTCATACGAAAACGGATCTTCAAGTCCAGAGTCCATAATGGCGCTTGCAAATGTCTCTTGTACCTTCAGTTTCGTGTGTCGTTGCTCGAAAATTCATACGAAAACGGATCTTCAACTCCAGAGTCCATAAGGGCGCTTGCAAATGTCTATGGTACCTTCAGTTTCGTCTGCAGATGCTCGAAAATTGTTACGAAAACGGATCTTCAACTCCAGAGTCCATAAGGGCGCTTGCAAATGTCTCTTGTAGCTTCAGTTCCGTCTGTCGTTGCTCGAAAATTCATACGAAAACGGATCTTCAAGTCCAGAGTCCATAATGGCGCTTGCAAATGTCTCTTGTACCTTCAGTTTCGTGTGTCGTTGCTCGAAAATTCATACGAAAACGGATCTTCAACTCCAGAGTCCATAAAGGCGCTTGCAAATGTCTCTTGTACCTTCAGTTTCGTTCGTGTATGCTCGAAAATTCATACGTAGACGGATCTTCAACTCCAGAGTCCATAATGGCGCTTGCAAATGTCTCTTGTACCTTCAGTTTCGTGTGTCGTTGCTCGAAAATTCATACGAAAACGGATCTTCAAGTCCAGAGTCCATAATGGCGCTTGCAAATGTCTCTTGTACCTTCAGTTTCGTGTGTCGTTGCTCGAAAATTGTTACGAAAACGGATCTTCAACTACAGAATCCATGATGGCGCTTGCAAATGTCTCTTGTAGCTTCAGTTCCGTTTGTCGTGGCTCGAAAATTCATACGAAAACGGATCTTCAAGTCCAGAGTCCATAAGGGCGCTTGCAAATGTCTCTTGTAGCTTCAGTTCCGTTTGTCGTGGCTCGAAAATTCATACGAAAACGGATCTTCAAGTCCAGAGTCCATAAAGGCGCTTGCAAATGTCTCTTGTACCTTCAGTTTCGTTCGTGGATGCTCGAAAATTCATACGAAGACGGATCTATAACTCCAGAGTCCATAAAGGCGCTTGCAAATGTCTCTTGTACCTTCAGTTTCGTTCGTGGATGCTCGAAAATTCATACGAAGACGGATCTATAACTCCAGAGTCCATAAAGGCGCTTGCAAATGTCTCTTGTACCTTCAGTTTCGTTCGTGGATGCTCGAAAATTCATACGTAGACGGATCTTCAACTCCAGAGTCCATAATGGCGCTTGCAAATGTCTATGGTACCTTCAGTTTGGTCTGCAGATGCTCGAAAATTGTTACGAAAACGGATCTTCAACTCCAGAGTCCATAAGGGCGCTTGCAAATGTCTCTTGTAGCTTCAGTTCCGTTTGTCGTTGCTCGAAAATTCATACGAAAACGGATCTTCAAGTCCAGAGTCCATAATGGCGCTTGCAAATGTCTCTCGTACCTACAGTTTTGTGTGTCGTTGCTCGAAAATTCATACGAAAACGGATCTTCAACTCCAGAGTCCATAAAGGCGCTTGCAAATGTCTCTTGTACCTTCAGTTCCGTTTGCAGATGCTCGAAAATTCATACGAAGACGGATCTTCAACTCCAGAGTCCATAAAGGCGCTTGCAAATGTCTCTTGTACCTACAGTTTCGTTCGTGGATGCTCGAAAATTCATACGAAAACGGATCTTCAACTCCAGAGTCCATAAGGGCGCTCGCAAATGTCTCTTGTACCTTCAGTTTCGTTCGTGGATGCTCGAAAATTCATACGGAGACGGATCTTCAACTCCAGAGTCCATAAGGGCGCTCGCAAATGTCTCTTGTACCTTCAGTTTCGTTCGTGGATGCTCGAAAATTCATACGAAAACGGATCTTCAAGTCCAGAGTCCATAATGGCGCTTGCAAATGTCTCTTGTACCTTCAGTTTCGTTCGTGGATGCTCGAAAATTCATACGAAGACGGATCTTCAACTCTCGAGTCCATAAAGGCGCTCGCAAATGTCTCTTGTACCTTCAGTTTCGTTCGTGGATGCTCGAAAATTCATACGGAAACGGATCTTTAACTCCAGAGTCCATAATGGCGCTTGGAAATGTCTTTTGTAACTTCAGTTTCGATCGTGGATGCTCGAAAATTCATACGAAGACGGATCTTCAACTCCAGAGTCCATAATGGCGCTTGCAAATGTCTCTTGTACCTTCAGTTTCGTGTGTCGTTGCTCGAAAATTCATACGAAAACGGATCTTCAAGTCCAGAGTCCATATCGGCGCTTGCAAATGTCTCTTGTACCTTCAGTTTCGTGTGTCGTTGCTCGAAAATTGTTACGAAAACGGATCTTCAACTCCAGAATCCATGATGGCGCTTGCAAATGTCTCTTGTAGCTTCAGTTCCGTTTGTCGTGGCTCGAAAATTCATACGAAAACGGATCTTCAAGTCCAGAGTCCATAATGGCGCTTGCAAATGTCTCTTGTACCTTCAGTTTCGTGTGTCGTTGCTGGAAAATTCATACGAAAACGGATCTTCAACTCCAGAGTCCATAAGGGCGCTTGCAAATGTCTATGGTACCTTCAGTTTGGTCTGCAGATGCTCGAAAATTGTTACGAAAACGGATCTTCAACTCCAGAGTCCATAAGGGCGCTTGCAAATGTCTCTTGTAGCTTCAGTTCCGTTTGTCGTTGCTCGAAAATTCATACGAAAACGGATCTTCAAGTCCAGAGTCCATAATGGCGCTTGCAAATGTCTCTCGTACCTACAGTTTCGTGTGTCGTTGCTCGAAAATTCATACGAAAACGGATCTTCAACTCCAGAGTCCATAAAGGCGCTTGCAAATGTCTCTTGTACCTTCAGTTCCGTTTGCAGATGCTCGAAAATTCATACGAAGACGGATCTTCAACTCCAGAGTCCATAAAGGCGCTTGCAAATGTCTCTTGTACCTTCAGTTTCGTTCGTGGATGCTCGAAAATTCATACGAAAACGGATCTTCAAGTCCAGAGTCCATAATGGCGCTTGCAAATGTCTCTTGTACCTTCAGTTTCGTTCGTGGATGCTCGAAAATTCATACGAAGACGGATCTTCAACTCTCGAGTCCATAAAGGCGCTCGCAAATGTCTCTTGTACCTTCAGTTTCGTTCGTGGATGCTCGAAAATTCATACGGAGACGGATCTTTAACTCCAGAGTCCATAATATCGCTTGGAAATGTCTTTTGTAACTTCAGTTTCGATCGTGGATGCTCGAAAATTCATACGAAGACGGATCTTCAACTCCAGAGTCCATAAAGGCGCTCGCAAATGTCTCTTGTACCTTCAGTTGCGTTTGCAGATGCTCGAAAATTCATACGAAGACGGATCTTCAACTCTTGAGTTCATGAAGGCGCTTGCAAATGTCTCTTGTACCTTCAGTTCCGTTCGTGGATGCTCGAAAATTCATACGAAAACGGATCTTCGACTCCAGAGTCCATAAGGGCGCTTGCAAATGTCTCTTGTACCTTCAGTTTCGTTCGTGGATGCTCGAAAATTCATACGAAGACGGATCTTCAACTCGAGAGTCCATAAGGGCGCTCGCAAATGTCTCTTGTACCCTCAGTTCCGTTCGCAGATGCTCGAAAATTCATACGAAGACGGATCTTCAACTCCAGAGTCCATGAAGGCGCTTGCAAATGTCTCTTGTACCTTCAGTTTCGTTCGTGGATGCTCGAAAAATCATACGAAAACGGATCTTCAAGTCCAGAGTCCATAATGGCGCTTGCAAATGTCTCTTGTACCTTCAGTTTCGTTCGTGGATGCTCGAAAATTCATACGAAGACGGATCTTCAACTCTGAGTCCATAAAGGCGCTCGCAAATGTCTCTTGTACCTTCAGTTTCGTTTGCAGATGCTCGAAAATTCATACGGAGACGGATCTTCAAGTCCAGAGTCCATAATGGCGCTTGCAAATGTCTCTTGTACCTTCAGTTTCGTTCGTGGATGCTCGGAAATTCATACGAAGACGGATCTTCAAGTCCAGAGTCCATAATGGCGCTTGCAAATGTCTTTTGTAACTTCAGTTTCGATCGTGGATGCTCGAAAATTCATACGAAGACGGATCGATAACTCCAGAGTCCATAAAGGCGCTTGCAAATGTCTCTTGTACCTTCAGTTTCGTTCGTGGATGCTCGAAAATTCATACGGAGACGGATCTTCAACGCCAGGGTCCATAATGGCGCTTGCAAATGTCTTTTGTAACTTCAGTTTCGTTCGTGGATGCTCGAAAATTCATACGAAAACGGATCTTCAAGTCCAGAGTCCATAATGGCGCTTGCAAATGTCTCTTTTACGTTCAGTTTCGTTCGTGGATGCTCGAAAATTCATACGAAGACGGATCTTCAACTCGAGAGTCCATAAGGGCGCTTGCAAATGTCTCTTGTACCTTCAGTTTCGTTCGTGGATGCTCGAAAAATCATACGAAAACGGATCTTCAAGTCCAGAGTCCATAATGGCGCTTGCAAATGTCTCTTGTACCTTCAGTTTCGTTCGTGGATGCTCGAAAATTCATACGAAGACGGATCTTCAACTCTGAGTCCATAAAGGCGCTCGCAAATGTCTCTTGTACCTTCAGTTTCGTTTGCAGATGCTCGAAAATTCATACGGAGACGGATCTTCAAGTCCAGAGTCCATAATGGCGCTTGCAAATGTCTCTTGTACCTTCAGTTTCGTTCGTGGATGCTCGAAAATTCATACGAAGACGGATATTCAACTCTCGAGTCCATAAAGGCGCTCGCAAATGTCTCTTGTACCTTCAGTTTCGTTCGTGGATGCTCGGAAATTCATACGAAGACGGATCTTCAAGTCCAGAGTCCATAATGGCGCTTGCAAATGTCTTTTGTAACTTCAGTTTCGATCGTGGATGCTCGAAAATTCATACGAAGACGGATCGATAACTCCAGAGTCCATAAAGGCGCTTGCAAATGTCTCTTGTACCTTCAGTTTCGTTCGTGGATGCTCGAAAATTCATACGGAGACGGATCTTCAACGCCAGGGTCCATAATGGCGCTTGCAAATGTCTTTTGTAACTTCAGTTTCGTTCGTGGATGCTCGAAAATTCATACGAAAACGGATCTTCAAGTCCAGAGTCCATAATGGCGCTTGCAAATGTCTCTTTTACGTTCAGTTTCGTTCGTGGATGCTCGAAAATTCATACGAAGACGGATCTTCAACTCCAGAGTCCATAAGGGCGCTTGCAAATGTCTATGGTACCTTCAGTTTGGTCTGCAGATGCTCGAAAATTGTTACGAAAACGGATCTTCAACTCCAGAGTCCATAAGGGCGCTTGCAAATGTCTCTTGTAGCTTCAGTTCCGTTTGTCGTTGCTCGAAAATTCATACGAAAACGGATCTTCAAGTCCAGAGTCCATAATGGCGCTTGCAAATGTCTCTCGTACCTACAGTTTCGTGTGTCGTTGCTCGAAAATTCATACGAAAACGGATCTTCAACTCCAGAGTCCATAAAGGCGCTTGCAAATGTCTCTTGTACCTTCAGTTCCGTTTGCAGATGCTCGAAAATTCATACGAAGACGGATCTTCAACTCCAGAGTCCATAAAGGCGCTTGCAAATGTCTCTTGTACCTTCAGTTTCGTTCGTGGATGCTCGAAAATTCATACGAAAACGGATCTTCAAGTCCAGAGTCCATAATGGCGCTTGCAAATGTCTCTTGTACCTTCAGTTTCGTTCGTGGATGCTCGAAAATTCATACGAAGACGGATCTTCAACTCTCGAGTCCATAAAGGCGCTCGCAAACGTCTCTTGTACCTTCAGTTTCGTTCGTGGATGCTCGAAAATTCATACGGAGACGGATCTTTAACTCCAGAGTCCATAATATCGCTTGGAAATGTCTTTTGTAACTTCAGTTTCGATCGTGGATGCTCGAAAATTCATACGAAGACGGATCTTCAACTCCAGAGTCCATAAAGGCGCTTGCAAATGTCTCTTGTACCTTCAGTTGCGTTTGCAGATGCTCGAAAATTCATACGAAGACGGATCTTCAACTCTCGAGTTCATGAAGGCGCTTGCAAATGTCTCTTGTACCTTCAGTTCCGTTCGTGGATGCTCGAAAATTCATACGAAAACGGATCTTCGACTCCAGAGTCCATAAGGGCGCTTGCAAATGTCTCTTGTACCTTCAGTTTCGTTCGTGGATGCTCGAAAATTCATACGAAGACGGATCTTCAACTCGAGAGTCCATAAGGGCGCTCGCAAATGTCTCTTGTACCCTCAGTTCCGTTCGCAGATGCTCGAAAATTCATACGAAGACGGATCTTCAACTCCAGAGTCCATGAAGGCGCTTGCAAATGTCTCTTGTACCTTCAGTTTCGTTCGTGGATGCTCGAAAAATCATACGAAGACGGATCTTCAACTTTGAGTCCATAAAGGCGCTCGCAAATGTCTCTTGTACCTTCAGTTTCGTTTGCAGATGCTCGAAAATTCATACGGAGACGGATCTTCAAGTCCAGAG
This sequence comes from Phymatocera aterrima, assembly GCA_963170745.1. Classification (NCBI taxonomy): domain Eukaryota; kingdom Metazoa; phylum Arthropoda; class Insecta; order Hymenoptera; family Tenthredinidae; genus Phymatocera; species Phymatocera aterrima. The sequence continues at coordinate 605,728 of CAUJGY010000194.1, forward strand.
TCCATAATGGCGCTTGCAAATGTCTCTTGTACCTTCAGTTTCGTTCGTGGATGCTCGGAAATTCATACGAAGACGGATCTTCAAGTCCAGAGTCCATAATGGCGCTTGCAAATGTCTTTTGTAACTTCAGTTTCGATCGTGGATGCTCGAAAATTCATACGAAGACGGATCGATAACTCCAGAGTCCATAAAGGCGCTTGCAAATGTCTCTTGTACCTTCAGTTTCGTTCGTGGATGCTCGAAAATTCATACGGAGACGGATCTTCAACGCCAGGGTCCATAATGGCGCTTGCAAATGTCTTTTGTAACTTCAGTTTCGTTCGTGGATGCTCGAAAATTCATACGAAAACGGATCTTCAAGTCCAGAGTCCATAATGGCGCTTGCAAATGTCTCTTTTACGTTCAGTTTCGTTCGTGGATGCTCGAAAATTCATACGAAGACGGATCTTCAACTCGAGAGTCCATAAGGGCGCTCGCAAATGTCTCTTGTACCCTCAGTTCCGTTCGCAGATGCTCGAAAATTCATACGAAGACGGATCTTCAACTCGAGAGTCCATAAGGGCGCTTGCAAATGTCTCTTGTACCTTCAGTTTCGTTCGTGGATGCTCGAAAAATCATACGAAAACGGATCTTCAAGTCCAGAGTCCATAATGGCGCTTGCAAATGTCTCTTGTACCTTCAGTTTCGTTCGTGGATGCTCGAAAATTCATACGAAGACGGATCTTCAACTCTGAGTCCATAAAGGCGCTCGCAAATGTCTCTTGTACCTTCAGTTTCGTTTGCAGATGCTCGAAAATTCATACGGAGACGGATCTTCAAGTCCAGAGTCCATAATGGCGCTTGCAAATGTCTCTTGTACCTTCAGTTTCGTTCGTGGATGCTCGAAAATTCATACGAAGACGGATATTCAACTCTCGAGTCCATAAAGGCGCTCGCAAATGTCTCTTGTACCTTCAGTTTCGTTCGTGGATGCTCGGAAATTCATACGAAGACGGATCTTCAAGTCCAGAGTCCATAATGGCGCTTGCAAATGTCTTTTGTAACTCCAGTTTCGATCGTGGATGCTCGAAAATTCATACGAAGACGGATCGATAACTCCAGAGTCCATAAAGGCGCTTGCAAATGTCTCTTGTACCTTCAGTTTCGTTCGTGGATGCTCGAAAATTCATACGGAGACGGATCTTCAACGCCAGGGTCCATAATGGCGCTTGCAAATGTCTTTTGTAACTTCAGTTTCGTTCGTGGATGCTCGAAAATTCATACGAAAACGGATCTTCAAGTCCAGAGTCCATAATGGCGCTTGCAAATGTCTCTTTTACGTTCAGTTTCGTTCGTGGATGCTCGAAAATTCATACGAAGACGGATCTTCAACTCCAGAGTCCATAAGGGCGCTTGCAAATGTCTATGGTACCTTCAGTTCCGTTTGCAGATGCTCGAAAATTCATACGAAGACGGATCTATAACTCCAGAGTCCATAAAGGCGCTTGCAAATGTCTCTTGTACCTTCAGTTTCGTTCGTGGATGCTCGAAAATTCATACGTAGACGGATCTTCAACTCCAGAGTCCATAATGGCGCTTGCAAATGTCTATGGTACCTTCAGTTTCGTCTGCAGATGCTCGAAAATTGTTACGAAAACGGATCTTCAACTCCAGAGTCCATAAGGGCGCTTGCAAATGTCTATGGTACCTTCAGTTTCGTCTGCAGATGCTCGAAAATTGTTACGAAAACGGATCTTCAACTCCAGAGTCCATAAGGGCGCTTGCAAATGTCTCTTGTAGCTTCAGTTTCGTTTGTCGTTGCTCGAAAATTCATACGAAAACGGATCTTCAAGTCCAGAGTCCATAATGGCGCTTGCGAATGTCTCTTGTACCTTCAGTTTCGTGTGTCGTTGCTCGAAAATTCATACGAAAACGGATCTTCAACTCCAGAGTCCATAAGGGCGCTTGCAAATGTCTATGGTACCTTCAGTTTCGTCTGCAGATGCTCGAAAATTGTTACGAAAACGGATCTTCAACTCCAGAGTCCATAAGGGCGCTTGCGAATGTCTCTTGTAGCTTCAGTTCCGTCTGTCGTTGCTCGAAAATTCATACGAAAACGGATCTTCAAGTCCAGAGTCCATAATGGCGCTTGCAAATGTCTCTTGTACCTTCAGTTTCGTGTGTCGTTGCTCGAAAATTCATACGAAAACGGATCTTCAACTCCAGAGTCCATAAAGGCGCTTGCAAATGTCTCTTGTACCTTCAGTTCCGTTTGCAGATGCTCGAAAATTCATACGAAGACGGATCTTCAACTCCAGAGTCCATAAAGGCGCTTGCAAATGTCTCTTGTACCTTCAGTTTCGTTCGTGTATGCTCGAAAATTCATACGTAGACGGATCTTCAACTCCAGAGTCCATAATGGCGCTTGCAAATGTCTCTTGTACCTTCAGTTTCGTGTGTCGTTGCTCGAAAATTCATACGAAAACGGATCTTCAAGTCCAGAGTCCATAATGGCGCTTGCAAATGTCTCTTGTACCTTCAGTTTCGTGTGTCGTTGCTCGAAAATTGTTACGAAAACGGATCTTCAACTCCAGAATCCATGATGGCGCTTGCAAATGTCTCTTGTAGCTTCAGTTCCGTTTGTCGTGGCTCGAAAATTCATACGAAAACGGATCTTCAAGTCCAGAGTCCATAATGGCGCTTGCAAATGTCTCTTGTACCTTCAGTTTCGTGTGTCGTTGCTGGAAAATTCATACGAAAACGGATCTTCAACTCCAGAGTCCATAAGGGCGCTTGCAAATGTCTATGGTACCTTCAGTTTCGTCTGCAGATGCTCGAAAATTGTTACGAAAACGGATCTTCAACTCCAGAGTCCATAAGGGCGCTTGCAAATGTCTCTTGTAGCTTCAGTTCCGTTTGTCGTTGCTCGAAAATTCATACGAAAACGGATCTTCAAGTCCAGAGTCCATAATGGCGCTTGCAAATGTCTCTCGTACCTACAGTTTTGTGTGTCGTTGATCGAAAATTCATACGAAAACGGATCTTCAACTCCAGAGTCCATAAAGGCGCTTGCAAATGTCTCTTGTACCTTCAGTTCCGTTTGCAGATGCTCGAAAATTCATACGAAGACGGATCTTCAACTCCAGAGTCCATAAAGGCGCTTGCAAATGTCTCTTGTACCTACAGTTTCGTTCGTGGATGCTCGAAAATTCATACGAAAACGGATCTTCAACTCCAGAGTCCATAAGGGCGCTCGCAAATGTCTCCTGTACCTTCAGTTTCGTTCGTGGATGCTCGAAAATTCATACGGAGACGGATCTTTAACTCCAGAGTCCATAAGGGCGCTCGGAAATGTCTCTTGTACCTTCAGTTTCGTTCGTGGATGCTCGAAAATTCATACGAAAACGGATCTTCAAGTCCAGAGTCCATAATGGCGCTTGCAAATGTCTCTTGTACCTTCAGTTTCGTTCGTGGATGCTCGAAAATTCATACGAAGACGGATCTTCAACTCTCGAGTCCATAAAGGCGCTCGCAAATGTCTCTTGTACCTTCAGTTTCGTTCGTGGATGCTCGAAAATTCATACGGAGACGGATCTCCAACTCCAGAGTCCATAATGGCGCTTGGAAATGTCTTTTGTAACTTCAGTTTCGATCGTGGATGCTCGAAAATTCATACGTAGACGGATCTTCAACTCCAGAGTCCATAAGGGCGCTTGCAAATGTCTATGGTACCTTCAGTTCCGTTTGCAGATGCTCGAAAATTCATACGAAGACGGATCTATAACTCCAGAGTCCATAAAGGCGCTTGCAAATGTCTCTTGTACCTTCAGTTTCGTTCGTGGATGCTCGAAAATTCATACGTAGACGGATCTTCAACTCCAGAGTCCATAATGGCGCTTGCAAATGTCTATGGTACCTTCAGTTTCGTCTGCAGATGCTCGAAAATTGTTACGAAAACGGATCTTCAACTCCAGAGTCCATAAGGGCGCTTGCAAATGTCTATGGTACCTTCAGTTTCGTCTGCAGATGCTCGAAAATTGTTACGAAAACGGATCTTCAACTCCAGAGTCCATGATGGCGCTTGCAAATGTCTCTTGCAGCTTCAGTTTCGTTTGTCGTTGCTCGAAAATTCATACGAAAACGGATCTTCAAGTCCAGAGTCCATAATGGCGCTTGCGAATGTCTCTTGTACCTTCAGTTTCGTGTGTCGTTGCTCGAAAATTCATACGAAAACGGATCTTCAATTCCAGAGTCCATAAGGGCGCTTGCAAATGTCTATGGTACCTTCAGTTTCGTCTGCAGATGCTCGAAAATTGTTACGAAAACGGATCTTCAACTCCAGAGTCCATAAGGGCGCTTGCAAATGTCGCTTGTAGCTTCAGTTCCGTCTGTCGTTGCTCGAAAATTCATACGAAAACGGATCTTCAAGTCCAGAGTCCATAATGGCGCTTGCAAATGTCTCTTGTACCTTCAGTTTCGTGTGTCGTTGCTCGAAAATTCATACGAAAACGGATCTTCAACTCCAGAGTCCATAAAGGCGCTTGCAAATGTCTCTTGTACCTTCAGTTCCGTTTGCAGATGCTCGAAAATTCATACGAAGACGGATCTTCAACTCCAGAGTCCATAAAGGCGCTTGCAAATGTCTCTTGTACCTTCAGTTTCGTTCGTGTATGCTCGAAAATTCATACGTAGACGGATCTTCAACTCCAGAGTCCATAATGGCGCTTGCAAATGTCTCTTGTACCTTCAGTTTCGTGTGTCGTTGCTCGAAAATTCATACGAAAACGGATCTTCAAGTCCAGAGTCCATAATGGCGCTTGCAAATGTCTCTTGTACCTTCAGTTTCGTGTGTCGTTGCTCGAAAATTGTTACGAAAACGGATCTTCAACTCCAGAATCCATGATGGCGCTTGCAAATGTCTCTTGTAGCTTCAGTTCCGTTTGTCGTGGCTCGAAAATTCATACGAAAACGGATCTTCAAGTCCAGAGTCCATAATGGCGCTTGCAAATGTCTCTTGTACCTTCAGTTTCGTGTGTCGTTGCTGGAAAATTCATACGAAAACGGATCTTCAACTCCAGAGTCCATAAGGGCGCTTGCAAATGTCTATGGTACCTTCAGTTTCGTCTGCAGATGCTCGAAAATTGTTACGAAAACGGATCTTCAACTCCAGAGTCCATAAGGGCGCTTGCAAATGTCTCTTGTAGCTTCAGTTCCGTTTGTCGTTGCTCGAAAATTCATACGAAAACGGATCTTCAAGTCCAGAGTCCATAATGGCGCTTGCAAATGTCTCTCGTACCTACAGTTTTGTGTGTCGTTGATCGAAAATTCATACGAAAACGGATCTTCAACTCCAGAGTCCATAAAGGCGCTTGCAAATGTCTCTTGTACCTTCAGTTCCGTTTGCAGATGCTCGAAAATTCATACGAAGACGGATCTTCAACTCCAGAGTCCATAAAGGCGCTTGCAAATGTCTCTTGTACCTACAGTTTCGTTCGTGGATGCTCGAAAATTCATACGAAATTCGGATCTTCAACTCCAGAGTCCATAAGGGCGCTCGCAAATGTCTCCTGTACCTTCAGTTTCGTTCGTGGATGCTCGAAAATTCATACGGAGACGGATCTTCAACTCCAGAGTCCATAAGGGCGCTCGGAAATGTCTCTTGTACCTTCAGTTTCGTTCGTGGATGCTCGAAAATTCATACGAAAACGGATCTTCAAGTCCAGAGTCCATAATGGCGCTTGCAAATGTCTCTTGTACCTTCAGTTTCGTTCGTGGATGCTCGAAAATTCATACGAAGACGGATCTTCAACTCTCGAGTCCATAAAGGCGCTCGCAAATGTCTCTTGTACCTTCAGTTTCGTTCGTGGATGCTCGAAAATTCATACGGAGACGGATCTCCAACTCCAGAGTCCATAATGGCGCTTGGAAATGTCTTTTGTAACTTCAGTTTCGATCGTGGATGCTCGAAAATTCATACGAAGACGGATCTTCAACTCCAGAGTCCATAAAGGCGCTTGCAAATGTCTCTTGTACGTTCAGTTGCGTTTGCAGATGCTCGAAAATTCATACGAAGACGGATCTTCAACTCTCGAGTCCATGAAGGCGCTTGCAAATGTCTCTTGTACCTTCAGTTCCGTTCGTGGATGCTCGAAAATTCATACGAAAACGGATCTTCAACTCCAGAGTCCATAAGGGCGCTTGCAAATGTCTCTTGTACCTTCAGTTTCGTTCGTGGATGCTCGAAAATTCATACGAAGACGGATCTTCAACTCGAGAGTCCATAAGGGCGCTCGCAAATGTCTCTTGTACCTTCAGTTCCGTTCGCAGATGCTCGAAAATTCATACGAAGACGGATCTTCAACTCCAGAGTCCATGAAGGCGCTTGCAAATGTCTCTTGTACCTTCAGTTTCGTTCGTGGATGCTCGAAAAATCATACGAAAACGGATCTTCAAGTCCAGAGTCCATAATGGCGCTTGCAAATGTCTCTTGTACCTTCAGTTTCGTTCGTGGATGCTCGAAAATTCATACGAAGACGGATCTTCAACTCTGAGTCCATAAAGGCGCTCGCAAATGTCTCTTGTACCTTCAGTTTCGTTCGTGGATGCTCGAAAATTCATACGAAGACGGATATTCAACTCTCGAGTCCATAAAGGCGCTCGCAAATGTCTCTTGTACCTTCAGTTTCGTTCGTGGATGCTCGAAAATTCATACGAAAACGGATCTTCAAGTCCAGAGTCCATAATGGCGCTTGCAAATGTCTCTTGTACCCTCAGTTTCGTTCGTGGATGCTCGAAAATTCATACGGAGACGGATCTTCAACGCCAGGGTCCATAATGGCGCTTGCAAATGTCTTTTGTAACTTCAGTTTCGTTCGTGGATGCTCGAAAATTCATACGAAAACGGATCTTCAAGTCCAGAGTCCATAATGGCGCTTGCAAATGTCTCTTTTACGTTCAGTTTCGTTCGTGGATGCTCGAAAATTCATACGAAGACGGATCTTCAACTCCAGAGTCCATAAGGGCGCTTGCAAATGTCTCTTTTACCTTCAGTTTCGTTTGCAGATGCTCGAAAATTCATACGAAGACGGATCTTCAACTCCAGAGTCCATGAGGGCGCTTGCAAATGTCTATGGTACCTTCAGTTCCGTTTGCAGATGCTCGAAAATTCATACGAAGACGGATCTTCATCTCCAGAGTCCATAAAGGCGCTTGCAAATGTCTCTTGTACCTTCAGTTTCGTTCGTGGATGCTCGAAAATTCATACGAACACGGATCTATAACTCCAGATTCCATAAAGGCGCTTGCAAATGTCTATGGTACCTTCAGTTTCGTCGCCAGATGCTCGAAAATTGTTACGAAAACGGATCTTCAACTCCAGAGTCCATAAAGGCGCTTGCAAATGTCTCTTGTACCTTCAGTTTCGTTCGTGGATGCTCGAAAATTCATACGTAGACGGATCTTCAACTCCAGAGTCCATAATGGCGCTTGCAAATGTCTATGGTACCTTCAGTTTCGTCGCCAGATGCTCGAAAATTGTTACGAAAACGGATCTTCAACTCCAGAGTCCATAAGGGCGCTTGCAAATGTCTATGGTACCTTCAGTTTCGTCGCCAGATGCTCGAAAATTGTTACGAAAACGGATCTTCAACTCCAGAGTCCATGATGGCGCTTGCAAATGTCTCTTGTAGCTTCAGTTTCGTTTGTCGTTGCTCGAAAATTCATACGAAAACGGATCTTCAAGTCCAGAGTCCATAATGGCGCTTGCAAATGTCTCTTGTACCTTCAGTTTCGTGTGTCGTTGCTCGAAAATTCATACGAAAACGGATCTTCAACTCCAGAGTCCGTAAGGGCGCTTTCAAATGTCTATGGTACCTTCAGTTTCGTCTGCAGATGCTCGAAAATTGTTACGAAAACGGATCTTCAACTCCAGAGTCCATAAGGGCGCTTGCAAATGTCTCTTGTAGCATCAGTTCCGTTCGTCGTTGCTCGAAAATTCATACGAAAACGGATCTTCAAGTCCAGAGTCCATAATGGCGCTTGCAAATGTCTCTTGTTCCTTCAGTTTCGTGTGTCGTTGCTCGAAAATTCATACGAAAACGGATCTTCAACTCCAGAGTCCATAAAGGCGCTTGCAAATGTCTCTTGTACCTTCAGTTCCGTTTGCAGATGCTCGAAAATTCATACGAAGACGGATCTTCAACTCCAGAGTCCATAAAGGCGCTTGCAAATGTCTCTTGTACCTTCAGTTTCGTTCGTGTATGCTCGAAAATTCATACGTAGACGGATCTTCAACTCCAGAGTCCATAATGGCGCTTGCAAATGTCTCTTGTACCTTCAGTTTCGTGTGTCGTTGCTCGAAAATTCATACGAAAACGGATCTTCAAGTCCAGAGTCCATAATGGCGTTTGCAAATGTCTCTTGTACCTTCAGTTTCGTGTGTCGTTGCTCGAAAATTGTTACGAAAACGGATCTTCAACTCCAGAGTCCATGATGGCGCTTGCAAATGTCTCTTGTTGCTTCAGTTCCGTTTGTCGTGGCTCGAAAATTCATACGAAAACGGATCTTCAAGTCCAGAGTCCATGATGGCGTTTGCAAATGTCTCTTGTACCTTCAGTTCCGTTTGCAGATGCTCGAAAATTCATACGAAGACGGATCTTCAACTCCAGAGTCCATAAAGGCGCTTGCAAATGTCTCTTGTACCCTCAGTTCCGTTCGCAGATGCTCGAAAATTCATACGAAGACGGATCTTCAACTCCAGAGTCCATGAAGGCGCTTGCAAATGTCTCTTGTACCTTCAGTTTCGTTCGTGGATGCTCGAAAATTCATACGAAGACGGATCTTCAACTCTGAGTCCATAAAGGCGCTCGCAAATGTCTCTTGTACCTTCAGTTTCGTTTGCAGATGCTCGAAAATTCATACGGAGACGGATCTTCAAGTCCAGAGTCCATAATGGCGCTTGCAAATGTCTCTTGTACCTTCAGTTTCGTTCGTGGATGCTCGAAAATTCATACGAAGACGGATATTCAACTCTCGAGTCCATAAAGGCGCTCGCAAATGTCTCTTGTACCTTCAGTTTCGTTCGTGGATGCTCGGAAATTCATACGAAGACGGATCTTCAAGTCCAGAGTCCATAATGGCGCTTGCAAATGTCTTTTGTAACTTCAGTTTCGATCGTGGATGCTCGAAAATTCATACGAAGACGGATCGATAACTCCAGAGTCCATAAAGGCGCTTGCAAATGTCTCTTGTACCTTCAGTTTCGTTCGTGGATGCTCGAAAATTGTTACGAAAACGGATCTTCAACTCCAGAGTCCATAAAGGCGCTTGCAAATGTCTCTTGTACCTTCAGTTTCGTTCGTGGATGCTCGAAAATTCATACGTAGACGGATCTTCAACTCCAGAGTCCATAATGGCGCTTGCAAATGTCTATGGTACCTTCAGTTTCGTCGCCAGATGCTCGAAAATTGTTACGAAAACGGATCTTCAACTCCAGAGTCCATAAGGGCGCTTGCAAATGTCTATGGTACCTTCAGTTTCGTCGCCAGATGCTCGAAAATTGTTACGAAAACGGATCTTCAACTCCAGAGTCCATGATGGCGCTTGCAAATGTCTCTTGTAGCTTCAGTTTCGTTTGTCGTTGCTCGAAAATTCATACGAAAACGGATCTTCAAGTCCAGAGTCCATAATGGCGCTTGCAAATGTCTCTTGTCCCTTCAGTTTCGTGTGTCGTTGCTCGAAAATTCATACGAAAACGGATCTTCAACTCCAGAGTCCGTAAGGGCGCTTTCAAATGTCTATGGTACCTTCAGTTTCGTCTGCAGATGCTCGAAAATTGTTACGAAAACGGATCTTCAACTCCAGAGTCCATAAGGGCGCTTGCAAATGTCTCTTGTAGCTTCAGTTCCGTTCGTCGTTGCTCGAAAATTCATACGAAAACGGATCTTCAAGTCCAGAGTCCATAATGGCGCTTGCAAATGTCTCTTGTTCCTTCAGTTTCGTGTGTCGTTGCTCGAAAATTCATACGAAAACGGATCTTCAACTCCAGAGTCCATAAAGGCGCTTGCAAATGTCTCTTGTACCTTCAGTTCCGTTTGCAGATGCTCGAAAATTCATACGAAGACGGATCTTCAACTCCAGAGTCCATAAAGGCGCTTGCAAATGTCTCTTGTACCTTCAGTTTCGTTCGTGTATGCTCGAAAATTCATACGTAGACGGATCTTCAACTCCAGAGTCCATAATGGCGCTTGCAAATGTCTCTTGTACCTTCAGTTTCGTGTGTCGTTGCTCGAAAATTCATACGAAAACGGATCTTCAAGTCCAGAGTCCATAATGGCGCTTGCAAATGTCTCTTGTACCTTCAGTTTCGTGTGTCGTTGCTCGAAAATTGTTACGAAAACGGATCTTCAACTCCAGAGTCCATGATGGCGCTTGCAAATGTCTCTTGTTGCTTCAGTTCCGTTTGTCGTGGCTCGAAAATTCATACGAAAACGGATCTTCAAGTCCAGAGTCCATGATGGCGCTTGCAAATGTCTCTTGTAGCTTCAGTTTCGTGTGTTGTTGCTCGAAAATTCATACGAAAACGGATCTTCAACTCCAGAGTCCATAAGGGCGCTTGCGAATGTCTATGGTACCTTCAGTTTCGTCTGCAGATGCTCGAAAATTGTTACGAAAACGGATCTTCAACTCCAGAGTCCATAAGGGCGCTTGCAAATGTCTCTTGTAGCTTCAGTTCCGTTTGTCGTTGCTCGAAAATTCATACGAAAACGGATCTTCAAGTCCAGAGTCCATAATGGCGCTTGCAAATGTCTCTTGTACCTACAGTTTCGTGTGTCGTTGCTCGAAAATTCATACGAAAACGGATCTTCAACTCCAGAGTCCATAAGGGCGCTTGCAAATGTCTATGGTACCTTCAGTTTCGTCTGCAGATGCTCGAAAATTGTTACGAAAACGGATCTTCAACTCCAGAGTCCATAAGGGCGCTTGCAAATGTCTCTTGTACCTTCAGTTTCGTTCGTGAATGCTCGAAAATTCATACGAAAACGGATCTTCAACTCCAGAGTCCATAAGGGCGCTCGCAAATGTCTCTTGTTCCTTCAGTTTCGTTCGTGGATGCTCGAAAATTCATACGGAGACGGATCTTCAACTCCAGAGTCCATAAGGGCGCTCGCAAATGTCTCTTGTACCTTCAGTTTCGTTCGTGGATGCTCGAAAATTCATACGAAAACGGATCTTCAAGTCCAGAGTCCATAATGGCGCTTGCAAATGTCTCTTGTACCTTCAGTTTCGTTCGTGGATGCTCGAAAATTCATACGAAGACGGATCTTCAACTCTCGAGTCCATAAAGGCGCTCGCAAATGTCTCTTGTACCTTCAGTTTCGTTCGTGGATGCTCGAAAATTCATACGGAGACGGATCTTTAACTCCAGAGTCCATAATGGCGCTTGGAAATGTCTTTTGTAACTTCAGTTTCGATCGTGGATGCTCGAAAATTCATACGAAGACGGATCTTCAACTCCAGCGTCCATAAAGGCGCTTGCAAATGTCTTTTGTACCTTCAGTTGCGTTTGCAGATGCTCGAAAATTCATACGAAGACGGATCTTCAACTCTCGAGTCCATGAAGGCGCTTGCAAATGTCTCTTGTACCTTCAGTTCCGTTCGTGGATGCTCGAAAATTCATACAAAAACGGATCTTCAACTCCAGAGTCCATAAGGGCGCTTGCAAATGTCTCTTGTACCTTCAGTTTCGTTCGTGGATGCTCGAGAATTCATACGAAGACGGATCTTCAACTCGAGAGTCCATAAGGGCGCTCGCAAATGTCTCTTGTACCTTCAGTTCCGTTTGCAGATGCTCGAAAATTCATACGAAGACGGATCTTCAACTCCAGAGTCCATAAAGGCGCTTGCAAATGTCTCTTGTACCTTCAGTTTCGTTCGTGGATGCTCGAAAAATCATACGAAAACGGATCTTCAAGTCCAGAGTCCATAATGGCGCTTGCTAATGTCTCTTGTACCTTCAGTTTCGTTCGTGGATGCTCGAAAATTCATACGAAGACGGATCTTCAACTCTCGAGTCCATAAAGGCGCTCGCAAATGTCTCTTGTACCTTCAGTTTCGTTTGCAGATGCTCGAAAATTCATACGGAGACGGATCTTCAAGTCCAGAGTCCGTAATGGCGCTTGCAAATGTCTCTTGTACTTTCAGTTCCGTTTGCAGATGCTCGAAAATTCATACGAAGACGGATCTTCAACTCCAGAGTCCATAAAGGCGCTTGCAAATGTCTCTTGTACCTTCAGTTTCGTTTGCAGATGCTCGAAAATTCATACGGAGACGGATCTTCAAGTCCAGAGTCCGTAATGGCGCTTGCAAATGTCTCTTGTACCTTCAGTTTCGTTCGTGGATGCTCGAAAATTCATACGAAGACGGATCTTCAACTCTCGAGTCCATAAAGGCGCTCGCAAATGTCTCTTGTACCTTCAGTTTCGTTTGCAGATGCTCGAAAATTCATACGGAGACGGATCTTCAAGTCCAGAGTCCGTAATGGCGCTTGCAAATGTCTCTTGTACCTTCAGTTCCGTTTGCAGATGCTCGAAAATTCATACGAAGACGGATCTTCAACTCCAGAGTCCATAAAGGCGCTCGCAAATGTCTCTTGTACCTACAGTTTCGTGTGTCGTTGCTCGAAAATTCATACGAAAACGGATCCTCAACTCCAGAGTCCATAAAGGCGCTTGCAAATGTCTCTTGTACCTTCAGTTCCGTTTGCAGATGCTCGAAAATTCATACGAAGACGGATCTTCAACTCCAGAGTCCATAAAGGCGCTTGCAAATGTCTCTTGTACCTTCAGTTTCGTTCGTGAATGCTCGAAAATTCATACGAAAACGGATCTTCAACTCCAGAGTCCATAAAGGCGCTCGCAAATGTCTCTTGTACCTTCAGTTTCGTTCGTGGATGCTCGAAAATTCATACGGAGACGGATCTTCAACTCCAGAGTCCATAAGGGCGCTCGCAAATGTCTCTTGTACCTTCAGTTTCGTTCGTGGATGCTCGAAAATTCATACGAAAACGGATCTTCAAGTCCAGAGTCCATAATGGCGCTTGCAAATGTCTCTTGTACCTTCAGTTTCGTTCGTGGATGCTCGAAAATTCATACGAAGACGGATCTTCAACTCTCGAGTCCATAAAGGCGCTCGCAAATGTCTCTTGTACCTTCAGTTTCGTTCGTGGATGCTCGAAAATTCATACGGAGACGGATCTTTAACTCCAGAGTCCATAATGGCGCTTGGAAATGTCTTTTGTAACTTCAGTTTCGATCGTGGATGCTCGAAAATTCATACGAAGACGGATCTTCAACTCCAGAGTCCATAAAGGCGCTTGCAAATGTCTTTTGTACCTTCAGTTGCGTTTGCAGATGCTCGAAAATTCATACGAAGACGGATCTTCAACTCTCGAGTCCATGAAGGCGCTTGCAAATGTCTCTTGTACCTTCAGTTCCGTTCGTGGATGCTCGAAAATTCATACGAAAACGGATCTTCAACTCCAGAGTCCATAAGGGCGCTTGCAAATGTCTCTTGTACCTTCAGTTTCGTTCGTGGATGCTCGAGAATTCATACGAAGACGGATCTTCAACTCGAGAGTCCATAAGGGCGCTCGCAAATGTCTCTTGTACCTTCAGTTCCGTTTGCAGATGCTCGAAAATTCATACGAAGACGGATCTTCAACTCCAGAGTCCATAAAGGCGCTTGCAGATGTCTCTTGTACCTTCAGTTTCGTTCGTGGATGCTCGAAAAATCATACGAAAACGGATCTTCAAGTCCAGAGTCCATAATGGCGCTTGCTAATGTCTCTTGTACCTTCAGTTTCGTTCGTGGATGCTCGAAAATTCATACGCAGACGGATCTTCAACTCTCGAGTCCATAAAGGCGCTCGCAAATGTCTCTTGTACCTTCAGTTTCGTTTGCAGATGCTCGAAAATTCATACGGAGACGGATCTTCAAGTCCAGAGTCCGTAATGGCGCTTGCAAATGTCTCTTGTACCTTCAGTTCCGTTTGCAGATGCTCGAAAATTCATACGAAGACGGATCTTCAACTCCAGAGTCCATAAAGGCGCTTGCAAATGTCTCTTGTACCTTCAGTTTCGTTCGTGGATGCTCGAAAATTCATACGAAGACGGATCTTCAACTCCAGAGTCCATAAAGGCGCTTGCAAATGTCTCTTGTACCTTCAGTTGCGTTTGCAGATGCTCGAAAATTCATACGGAGACGGATATTCAACTCTCGAGTCCATAAAGGCGCTCGCAAACGTCTCTTGTACTTTCAGTTACGTTCGTGGATGCTCGGAAATTCATACGAAGACGGATCTTCAAGTCCAGAGTCCATAATGGCGCTTGCAAATGTCTCTCGTACCTTCAGTTTCGTTCGTGGATGCTCGAAAATTCATACGGAGACGGATCTTTAACTCCAGAGTCCATAATGGCGCTTGCAAATGTCTCTTTTACTTTCAGTTTCGTTCGTGGATGCTCGAAAATTCATACGGAGATGGATCTTTAACTCCAGAGTCCATAATGGCGCTTGCAAATGTCTTTTGTAACTTCAGTTGCGATCGTGGATGCTCGAAAATTCATACGGAGACGGATCTTTAACTCCAGAGTCCATAATGGCGCTTGCAAATGTCTTTTGTAACTTCAGTTTCGATCGTGGATGCTCGAAAATTCATACGAAGACGGATCGATAACTCCAGAGTCCATAAAGGCGCTTGCAAATGTCTCTTGTACCTTCAGTTTCGTTCGTGGATGCTTGAAAATTCATACGGAGACGGATCTTCAACTCCAGGGTCCATAATGGCGCTTGCAAATGTCTTTTGTAACTTCAGTTTCGTTCGTGGATGCTCGAAAATTCATACGAAAACGGATCTTCAAGTCCAGAGTCAATAATGGCGCTCGCAAACGTCTCTTGTACCTTCAGTTTCGTTCGTGGATGCTCGAAAATTCATACGGAGACGGATCTTCAACTCCAGAGTCCATAATGGCGCTTGCAAATGTCTCTTGTACCTTCAGTTTCGTCCGTGGATGCTCGAAAATTCATACGTAGACGGATCTTCAACTCCAGAGTCCATAATGGCGCTTGCAAATGTCTCTTGTAGCTTCAGTTTCGTTCGTGGATGCTCGAAAATTCATACGAAAACGGATCTTCAAGTCCAGAGTCCATAATGGCGCTTGCAAATGTCTCTTGTACCTTCAGTTTCGTGTGTCGTTGCTCGAAAATTCATACGAAAACGGATCTTCAACTCCAGAGTCCATAAAGGCGCTTGCAAATGTCTCTTGTACCTTCAGTTTCGTTTGCAGATGCCCGAAAATTCATACGAAGACGGATCTTCAACTCCAGAGTCCATAATGGCGCTTGCAAATGTCTCTTGTAGCTTCAGTTTCGTGTGTCGTTGCTCGAAAATTCATACGAAAACGGATCTTCAAGTCCAGAGTCGATAATGGCGCTAGCAAATGTCTCTTGTACCTTCAGTTTCGTGTGTCGTTGCTCGAAAATTGTTACGAAAACGGATCTTCAACTCCAGAGTCCATAATGGCGCTTGCAAATGTCTCTTGTAGCTTCAGTTCCGTTTGTCGTTGCTCGAAAATTCATACGAAAACGGATCTTCAAGTACAGAGTCCATAATGGCGCTTGCAAATGTCTCTTGTACCTTCAGTTTCGTGTGTCGTTGCTCGAAAATTCATACGAAAACGGATCTTCAACTCCAGAGTCCATAAGGGCGCTTGCAAATGTCTATGGTACCTTCAGTTTCGTCTGCAGATGCTCGAAAATTGTTACGAAAACGGATCTTGAACTCCAGAGTCCATAAGGGCGCTTGCAAATGTCTCTTGTAGCTTCAGGTCCGTTTGTCGTTGCTCGAAAATTCATACGAAGACGGATCTTTAACTCCAGAGTCCATAATGGCGCTTGGAAATGTCTTTTGTAACTTCAGTTTCGATCGTGGATGCTCGAAAATTCATACGAAGACGGATCTTCAACTCCAGAGTCCATAAAGGCGCTTGCAAATGTCTCTTGTACCTTCAGTTGCGTTTGCAGATGCTCGAAAATTCATACGAAGACGGATCTTCAACTCTCGAGTCCATGAAGGCGCTTGCAAATGTCTCTTGTACCTTCAGTTCCGTTCGTGGATGCTCGAAAATTCATACGAAAACGGATCTTCAACTCCAGAGTCCATAAGGGCGCTTGCAAATGTCTCTTGTACCTTCAGTTTCGTTCGTGGATGCTCGAGAATTCATACGAAGACGGATCTTCAACTCGAGAGTCCATAAGGGCGCTCGCAAATGTCTCTTGTACCTTCAGTTCCGTTTGCAGATGCTCGAGAATCATACGAAAACGGATCTTCAAGTCCAAGAGTCCATAATGGCGCTTGCTAATGTCTCTTGTACCTTCAGTTTCGTTCGTGGATGCTCGAAAATTCATACGAAGACGGATCTTCAACTCTCGAGTCCATAAAGGCGCTCGCAAATGTCTCTTGTACCTTCAGTTTCGTTTGCAGATGCTCGGAAATTCATACGGAGACGGATCTTCAAGTCCAGAGTCCATAATGGCGCTTGCAAATGTCTCTTGTACCTTCAGTTCCGTTTGCAGATGCTCGAAAATTCATACGAAGACGGATCTTCAACTCCAGAGTCCATAAAGGCGCTTGCAAATGTCTCTTGTACCTTCAGTTTCGTTCGTGGATGCTCGAAAATTCATACGAAGACGGATCTTCAACTCCAGAGTCCATAAAGGCGCTTGCAAATGTCTCTTGTACCTTCAGTTGCGTTTGCAGATGCTCGAAAATTCATACGGAGACGGATCTTCAAGTCCAGAGTACATTATGGCGCTTGCAAATGTCTCTTGTACCTTCAGTTTCGTTCGTGGATGCTCGAAAATTCATACGAAGACGGATATTCAACTCTTGAGTCCATAAAGGCGCTCGCAAACGTCTCTTGTACCTTCAGTTACGTTCGTGGATGCTCGGAAATTCATACGAAGACGGATCTTCAAGTCCAGAGTCCATAATGGCGCTTGCAAATGTCTCTCGTACCTTCAGTTTCGTTCGTGGATGCTCGAAAATTCATACGGAGACGGATCTTTAACTCCAGAGTCCATAATGGCGCTTGCAAATGTCTCTTTTACTTTCAGTTTCGTTCGTGGATGCTCGAAAATTCATACGGAGATGGATCTTTAACTCCAGAGTCCATAATGGCGCTTGCAAATGTCTTTTGTAACTTCAGTTTCGATCGTGGATGCTCGAAAATTCATACGGAGACGGATTTTTAACTCCAGAGTCCATAATGGCGCTTGCAAATGTCTTTTGTAACTTCAGTTTCGATCGTGGATGCTCGAAAATTCATACGAAGACGGATCGATAACTCCAGAGTCCATAAAGGCGCTTGCAAATGTCTCTTGTACCTTCAGTGTCGTTCGTGGATGCTCGAAAATTCATACGGAGACGGATCTTCAACTCCAGGGTCCATAATGGCGCTTGCAAATGTCTCTTTTACCTTCAGTTCGTTTGCAGATGCTCGAAAATTCATACGAAGACGGATCTTCAACTCCAGAGTCCATAAGGGCGCTTGCAAATGTCTATGGTACCTTCAGTTCCGTTTGCAGATGCTCGAAAATTCATACGAAGACGGATCTTCAACTCCAGAGTCCATAAAGGCGCTTGCAAATGTCTCTTGTACCTTCAGTTTCGTTCGTGGATGCTCGAAAATTCATACGGAGACGGATCTTCAACTCCAGAGTCCATAATGGCGCTTGCAAATGTCTCTTGTACCTTCAGTTCGTTCGTGGATGCTCGAAAATTCATACGTAGACGGATCTTCAACTCCAGAGTCCATAATGGCGCTTGCAAATGTCTCTTGTACCTTCAGTTTCGTGTGTCGTTGCTCGAAAATTCATACGAAAACGGATCTTCAACTCCAGAGTCCATAAGGGCGCTTGCAAATGTCTCTTGTACCTTCAGTTTCGTTTGCAGATGCCCGAAAATTCATACGAAGACGGATCTTCAACTCCAGGAGTCCATAATGGCGCTTGCAAATGTCTCTTGTAGCTTTAGTTTCGTGTGTCGTTGCTCGAAAATTCATACGAAAACGGATCTTCAAGTCCAGAGTCGATAATGGCGCTCGCAAATGTCTCTTGTACCTTCAGTTTCGTGTGTCGTTGCTCGAAAATTGTTACGAAAACGGATCTTCAACTCCAGAGTCCATAATGGCGCTTGCAAATGTCTCTTGTAGCTTCAGTTCCGTTTGTCGTTGCTCGAAAATTCATACGAGAACGGATCTTCGAGTCCAGAGTCCATAATGGCGCTTGCAAATGTCTCTTGTACCTTCAGTTTCGTGTGTCGTTGCTCGAAAATTCATACGAAAACGGATCTTCAACTCCAGAGTCCATAAGGGCGCTTGCAAATGTCTATGGTACCTTCAGTTTCGTCTGCAGATGCTCGAAAATTGTTACGAAAACAGATCTTGAACTCCAGAGTCCATAAGGGCGCTTGCAAATGTCTCTTGTAGCTTCAGGTCCGTTTGTCGTTGCTCGAAAATTCATACGAAAACGGATCTTCAAGTCCAGAGTCCATAATGGCGCTTGCAAATGTCGCTTGTACCTTCAGTTTCGTGTGTCGTTGCTCGAATATTCATACGGAGACGGATCTTCAACTCCAGGGTCCATAATGGCGCTTGCAAATGTCTCTTGTACCTTCAGTTTCGTTCGTGGATGCTCGAAAATTCATACGAAGACGGATCTTTAACTCTCGAGTCCATAAAGGCGCTCGCAAATGTCTCTTGTACCTTCAGTTTCGTTCGTGGATGCTCGAAAATTCATACGGAGACGGATCTTCAAGTCCCAGAGTCCATAATGGCGCTTGCAAATGTCTTTTGTAACTTCAGTTTCGATCGTCGATGCTCGAAAATTCATACGGAGACGAATCTTCAACTCCAGATTCCATAAAGGCGCTTGCAAATGTCTTTTGTACCTTCAGTTGCGTTTGCAAATGCTCGAAAATTCATACGAAAACGGATCTTCAAGTCCAGAGTCCATAATGGCGCTTGCAAATGTCTCTTGTACCTTCAGTTTCGTGTGTCGTTGCTCGAAAATTCATACGAAAACGGATCTTCGACTCCAGAGTCCATAAAGGCGCTTGCAAATGTCTCTTGTACCTTCAGTTTCGTGTGTCGTTGCTCGAAAATTCATACGAAAACGGATCTTCAAGTCCAGAGTCCATAATGGCGCTTGCAAATGTCTCTTGTACCTTCAGTTTCGTGTGTCGTTGCTCGAAAATTGTTACGAAAACGGATCTTCAACTCCAGAATCCATGATGGCGCTTTGCAAATGTCTCTTGTAGCTTCAGTTCCGTTTGTCGTGGCTCGAAAATTCATACGAAAACGGATCTTCAAGTCCAGAGTCCATAATGGCGCTTGCAAATGTCTCTTGTACCTTCAGTTTCGTGTGTCGTTGCTCGAAAATTCATACGAAAACGGATCTTCAACTCCAGAGTCCATAAGGGCGCTTGCAAATGTCTATGGTACCTTCAGTTTCGTCTGCAGATGCTCGAAAATTGTTACGAAAACGGATCTTCAACTCCAGAGTCCATAAGGGCGCTTGCAAATGTCTCTTGTAGCTTCAGTTCCGTTTGTCGTTGTTCGAAAATTCATACGAAAACGGATCTTCAAGTCCAGAGTCCATAAAGGCGCTTGCAAATGTCTCTTGTACCTTCAGTTCCGTTTGCAGATGCTCGAAAATTCATACGAAGACGGATCTTCAACTCCAGAGTCCATAAAGGCGCTTGCAAATGTCTCTTGTACCTTCAGTTCCGTTTGCAGATGCTCGAAAATTCATACGAAGACGGATCTTCAACTCCAGAGTCCATAAAGGCGCTTGCAAATGTCTCTTGTACCTTTAGTTTCGTTCGTGGATGCTCGAAAATTCATACGAAAACGGATCTTCAACTCCAGAGTCCATAAGGGCGCTCGCAAATGTCTCTTGTACCTTCAGTTTCGTTCGTGGATGCTCGAAAAATTCATACGGAGACGGATCTTCAACTCCAGAGTCCATAAGGGCGCTCGCAAATGTCTCTTGTACCTTCAGTTTCGTTCGTGGATGCTCGAAAATTCATATGAAAACGGATCTTAGAGTCCAGAGTCCATAATGGCGCTTGCAAATGTCTCTTGTACCTTCAGTTTCGTTCGTGGATGCTCGAAATTCATACGAAGACGGATCTCCAACTCTCGAGTCCATAAAGGCGCTCGCAAATGTCTCTTGTACCTTCAGTTTCGGTCGTGGATGCTCGAAAATTCATACGGAGACGATCTTTAACTCCAGAGTCCATAATGGCGCTTGGAAATGTCTTTTGTAACTTCAGTTTCGATCGTGGATGCTCGAAAATTCATACGAAGACGGATCTTCAACTCCAGAGTCCATAAAGGCGCTTGCAAATGTCTCTTGTACCTTCAGTTCCGTTTGCAGATGCTCGAAAATTCATACGAAGACGGATCTTCAACTCGAGAGTCCATAAGGGCGCTCGCAAATGTCTCTTGTACCTTCAGTTCCGTTTGCAGATGCTCGAAAATTCATACGAAGACGGATCTTCAACTCCAGAGTCCATAAAGGCGCTTGCAAATGTCTCTTGTACCTTCAGTTTCGTTCGTGGATGCTCGAAAATTCATACGGAGACGGATCTTTAACTCCAGAGTCCATAATGGCGCTTGGAAATGTCTTTTGTAACTTCAGTTTCGATCGTGGATGCTCGAAAATTCATACGAAGACGGATCTTCAACTCCAGAGTCCATAAAGGCGCTTGCAAATGTCTTTTGTACCTTCAGTTGCGTTTGCAGATGCTCGAAAATTCATACGAAGACGGATCTTCAACTCTCGAGTCCATGAAGGCGCTTGCAAATGTCTCTTGTACCTTCAGTTTCCGTTCGTGGATGCTCGAAAATTCATACGAAAACGGATCTTCAACTCCAGAGTCCATAAGGGCGCTTGCAAATGTCTCTTGTACCTTCAGTTTCGTTCGTGGATGCTCGAGAATTCATACGAAGACGGATCTTCAACTCGAGAGTCCATAAGGGCGCTCGCAAATGTCTCTTGTACCTTCAGTTCCGTTTGCAGATGTTCGAAAATTCATACGAAGACGGATCTTCAACTCCAGAGTCCATAAAGGCGCTTGCAAATGTCTCTTGTACCTTCAGTTTCGTTCGTGGATGCTCGAAAAATCATACGAAAACGGATCTTCAAGTCCAGAGTCCATAATGGCGCTTGCTAATGTCTCTTGTACCTTCAGTTTCGTTCGTGGATGCTCGAAAATTCATACGCAGACCGGATCTTCAACTCTCGAGTCCATAAAGGCGCTCGCAAATGTCTCTTGTACCTTCAGTTTCGTTTGCAGATGCTCGAAAATTCATACGAGACGGATCTTCAAGTCCAGAGTCCGTAATGGCGCTTGCAAATGTCTCTTGTACCTTCAGTTCCGTTTGCAGATGCTCGAAAATTCATACGAAGACGGATCTTCAACTCCAGAGTCCATAAAGGCGCTTGCAAATGTCTCTTGTACCTTCAGTTTCGTTCGTGGATGCTCGAAAATTCATACGAAGACGGATCTTCAACTCCAGAGTCGATAAAGGCGCTTGCAAATGTCTCTTGTACCTTCAGTTGCGTTTGCAGATGCTCGAAAATTCATACGGAGACGGATATTCAACTCTCGAGTCCATAAAGGCGCTCGCAAACGTCTCTTGTACCTTCAGTTACGTTCGTGGATGCTCGGAAATTCATACGAAGACGGATCTTCAAGTCCAGAGTCCATAATGGCGCTTGCAAATGTCTCTCGTACCTTCAGTTTCGTTCGTGGATGCTCGAAAATTCATACGGAGACGGATCTTTAACTCCAGAGTCCATAATGGCGCTTGCAAATGTCTCTTTTACTTTCAGTTTCGTTCGTGGATGCTCGAAAATTCATACGGAGATGGATCTTTAACTCCAGAGTCCATAATGGCGCTTGCAAATGTCTTTTGTAACTTCAGTTGCGATCGTGGATGCTCGAAAATTCATACGGAGACGGATCTTTAACTCCAGAGTCCATAATGGCGCTTGCAAATGTCTTTTGTAACTTCAGTTTCGATCGTGGATGCTCGAAAATTCATACGAAGACGGATCGATAACTCCAGAGTCCATAAAGGCGCTTGCAAATGTCTCTTGTACCTTCAGTTTCGTTCGTGGATGCTTGAAAATTCATACGGAGACGGATCTTCAACTCCAGGGTCCATAATGGCGCTTGCAAATGTCTTTTGTAACTTCAGTTTCGTTCGTGGATGCTCGAAAATTCATACGAAAACGGATCTTCAAGTCCAGAGTCAATAATGGCGCTCGCAAACGTCTCTTGTACCTTCAGTTTCGTTCGTGGATGCTCGAAAATTCATACGAAGACGGATCTTCAACTCGAGAGTCCATAAGGGCGCTCGCAAATGTCTCTTGTACCTTCAGTTCCGTTTGCAGATGCTCGAAAATTCATACGAAGACGGATCTTCAACTCCAGAGTCCATAAAGGCGCTTGCAAATGTCTCTTGTACCTTCAGTTTCGTTCGTGGATGCTCGAAAATTCATACGGAGACGGATCTTTAACTCCAGAGTCCATAATGGCGCTTGGAAATGTCTTTTGTAACTTCAGTTTCGATCGTGGATGCTCGAAAATTCATACGAAGACGGATCTTCAACTCCAGAGTCCATAAAGGCGCTTGCAAATGTCTTTTGTACCTTCAGTTGCGTTTGCAGATGCTCGAAAATTCATACGAAGACGGATCTCCAACTCTCGAGTCCATGAAGGCGCTTGCAAATGTCTCTTGTACCTTCAGTTCCGTTCGTGGATGCTCGAAAATTCATACGAAAACGGATCTTCAACTCCAGAGTCCATAAGGGCGCTTGCAAATGTCTCTTGTACCTTCAGTTTCGTTCGTGGATGCTCGAGAATTCATACGAAGACGGATCTTCAACTCGAGAGTCCATAAGGGCGCTCGCAAATGTCTCTTGTACCTTCAGTTCCGTTTGCAGATGCTCGAAAATTCATACGAAGACGGATCTTCAACTCCAGAGTCCATAAAGGCGCTTGCAAATGTCTCTTGTACCTTCAGTTTCGTTCGTGGATGCTCGAAAAATCATACGAAAACGGATCTTCAAGTCCAGAGTCCATAATGGCGCTTGCTAATGTCTCTTGTACCTTCAGTTTCGTTCGTGGATGCTCGAAAATTCATACGCAGACGGATCTTCAACTCTCGAGTCCATAAAGGCGCTCGCAAATGTCTCTTGTACCTTCAGTTTCGTTTGCAGATGCTCGAAAATTCATACGGAGACGGATCTTCAAGTCCAGAGTCCGTAATGGCGCTTGCAAATGTCTTTTGTAACTTCAGTGTCGATCGTGGATGCTCGAAAATTCATACGAAGACGGATCTTCAACTCCAGAGTCCATAAAGGCGCTTGCAAATGTCTCTTGTACCTTCAGTTGCGTTTGCAGATGCTCGAAAATTCATACGAAGACGGATCTTCAACTCTCGAGTCCATGAAGGCGCTTGCAAATGTCTCTTGTACCTTCAGTTCCGTTCGTGGATGCTCGAAAATTCATACGAAAACGGATCTTCAACTCCAGAGTCCATAATGGCGCTTGCTAATGTCTCTTGTACCTTCAGTTCCGTTCGTGGATGCTCGAAAATTCATACGAAGACGGATCTTCAACTCTCGAGTCCATGAAGGCGCTTGCAAATGTCTCTTGTACCTTCAGTTCCGTTCGTGGATGCTCGAAAATTCATACGAAGACGGATCTTCAACTCTCGAGTCCATGAAGGCGCTTGCAAATGTCTCTTGTACCTTCAGTTTCGTTCGTGGATGCTCGAAAAATCATACGAAAACGGATCTTCAAGTCCAGAGTCCATAATGGCGCTTGCTAATGTCTCTTGTACCTTCAGTTTCGTTCGTGGATGCTCGAAAATTCATACGCAGACGGATCTTCAACTCTCGAGTCCATAAAGGCGCTCGCAAATGTCTCTTGTACCTTCAGTTTCGTTTGCAGATGCTCGAAAATTCATACGGAGACGGATCTTCAAGTCCAGAGTCCGTAATGGCGCTTGAAAATGTCTCTTGTACCTTCAGTTCCGTTTGCAGATGCTCGAAAATTCATACGAAGACGGATCTTCAACTCCAGAGTCCATAAAGGCGCTTGCAAATGTCTCTTGTACCTTCAGTTTCGTTCGTGGATGCTCGAAAATTCATACGAAGACGGATCTTCAACTCCAGAGTCCATAAAGGCGCTTGCAAATGTCTCTTGTACCTTCAGTTGCGTTTGCAGATGCTCGAAAATTCATACGGAGACGGATATTCAACTCTCGAGTCCATAAAGGCGCTCGCAAACGTCTCTTGTACCTTCAGTTACGTTCGTGGATGCTCGGAAATTCATACGAAGACGGATCTTCAAGTCCAGAGTCCATAATGGCGCTTGCAAATGTCTCTCGTACCTTCAGTTTCGTTCGTGGATGCTCGAAAATTCATACGGAGACGGATCTTTAACTCCAGAGTCCATAATGGCGCTTGCAAATGTCTCTTTTACTTTCAGTTTCGTTCGTGGATGCTCGAAAATTCATACGGAGATGGATCTTTAACTCCAGAGTCCATAATGGCGCTTGCAAATGTCTTTTGTAACTTCAGTTGCGATCGTGGATGCTCGAAAATTCATACGGAGACGGATCTTTAACTCCAGAGTCCATAATGGCGCTTGCAAATGTCTTTTGTAACTTCAGTTTCGATCGTGGATGCTCGAAAATTCATACGAAGACGGATCGATAACTCCAGAGTCCATAAAGGCGCTTGCAAATGTCTCTTGTACCTTCAGTTTCGTTCGTGGATGCTTGAAAATTCATACGGAGACGGATCTTCAACTCCAGGGTCCATAATGGCGCTTGCAAATGTCTTTTGTAACTTCAGTTTCGTTCGTGGATGCTCGAAAATTCATACGAAAACGGATCTTCAAGTCCACAGTCAATAATGGCGCTCGCAAACGTCTCTTGTACCTTCAGTTTCGTTCGTGGATGCTCGAAAATTCATACGAAGACGGATCTTCAACTCGAGAGTCCATAAGGGCGCTCGCAAATGTCTCTTGTACCTTCAGTTCCGTTTGCAGATGCTCGAAAATTCATACGAAGACGGATCTTCAACTCCAGAGTCCATAAAGGCGCTTGCAAATGTCTCTTGTACCTTCAGTTTCGTTCGTGGATGCTCGAAAATTCATACGGAGACGGATCTTTAACTCCAGAGTCCATAATGGCGCTTGGAAATGTCTTTTGTAACTTCAGTTTCGATCGTGGATGCTCGAAAATTCATACGAAGACGGATCTTCAACTCCAGAGTCCATAAAGGCGCTTGCAAATGTCTTTTGTACCTTCAGTTGCGTTTGCAGATGCTCGAAAATTCATACGAAGACGGATCTTCAACTCTCGAGTCCATGAAGGCGCTTGCAAATGTCTCTTGTACCTTCAGTTCCGTTCGTGGATGCTCGAAAATTCATACGAAAACGGATCTTCAACTCCAGAGTCCATAAGGGCGCTTGCAAATGTCTCTTGTACCTTCAGTTTCGTTCGTGGATGCTCGAGAATTCATACGAAGACGGATCTTCAACTCGAGAGTCCATAAGGGCGCTCGCAAATGTCTCTTGTACCTTCAGTTCCGTTTGCAGATGCTCGAAAATTCATACGAAGACGGATCTTCAACTCCAGAGTCCATAAAGGCGCTTGCAAATGTCTCTTGTACCTTCAGTTTCGTTCGTGGATGCTCGAAAAATCATACGAAAACGGATCTTCAAGTCCAGAGTCCATAATGGCGCTTGCTAATGTCTCTTGTACCTTCAGTTTCGTTCGTGGATGCTCGAAAATTCATACGCAGACGGATCTTCAACTCTCGAGTCCATAAAGGCGCTCGCAAATGTCTCTTGTACCTTCAGTTTCGTTTGCAGATGCTCGAAAATTCATACGGAGACGGATCTTCAAGTCCAGAGTCCGTAATGGCGCTTGCAAATGTCTTTTGTAACTTCAGTGTCGATCGTGGATGCTCGAAAATTCATACGAAGACGGATCTTCAACTCCAGAGTCCATAAAGGCGCTTGCAAATGTCTCTTGTACCTTCAGTTGCGTTTGCAGATGCTCGAAAATTCATACGAAGACGGATCTTCAACTCTCGAGTCCATGAAGGCGCTTGCAAATGTCTCTTGTACCTTCAGTTCCGTTCGTGGATGCTCGAAAATTCATACGAAAACGGATCTTCAACTCCAGAGTCCATAAGGGCGCTTGCAAATGTCTCTTGTACCTTCAGTTTCGTTCGTGGATGCTCGAGAATTCATACGAAGACGGATCTTCAACTCGAGAGTCCATAATGGCGCTCGCAAACGTCTCTTGTTCCTTCAGTTTCGTTCGTGGATGCTCGAAAATTCATACGGAGACGGATCTTCAACTCCAGAGTCCATAATGGCGCTTGCAAATGTCTCTTGTAGCTTCAGTTTCGTTCGTGGATGCTCGAATATTCATACGAAAACGGATCTTCAAGTCCAGAGTCCATAATGGCGCTTGCAAATGTCTCTTGTACCTTCAGTTTCGTGTGTCGTTGCTCGAAAATTCATACGAAAACGGATCTTCAACTCCAGAGTCCATAAGGGCGCTTGCAAATGTCTCTTGTACCTTCAGTTTCGTTTGCAGATGCCCGAAAATTCATACGAAGACGGATCTTCAACTCCAGAGTCCATAATGGCGCTTGCAAATGTCTCTTGTAGCTTCAGTTTCGTGTGTCGTTGCTCGAAAATTCATACGAAAACGGATCTTCAAGTCCAGAGTCGATAATGGCGCTCGCAAATGTCTCTTGTACCTTCAGTTTCCTGTGTCGTTGCTCGAAAATTGTTACGAAAACGGATCTTCAACTCCAGAGTCCATAATGGCGCTTGCAAATGTCTCTTGTAGCTTCAGTTCCGTTTGTCGTTGCTCGAAAATTCATACGAAAACGGATCTTCAAGTACAGAGTCCATAATGGCGCTTGCAAATGTCTCTTGTACCTTCAGTTTCGTGTGTCGTTGCTCGAAAATTCATACGAAAACGGATCTTCAACTCCAGAGTCCATAAGGG
Source organism: Phymatocera aterrima (assembly GCA_963170745.1). Lineage (NCBI taxonomy): Eukaryota > Metazoa > Arthropoda > Insecta > Hymenoptera > Tenthredinidae > Phymatocera > Phymatocera aterrima. The sequence continues at coordinate 632,877 of CAUJGY010000194.1, forward strand.
CGCTTGCAAATGTCTATGGTACCTTCAGTTTCGTCTGCAGATGCTCGAAAATTGTTACGAAAACGGATCTTGAACTCCAGAGTCCATAAGGGCGCTTGCAAATGTCTCTTGTAGCTTCAGGTCCGTTTGTCGTTGCTCGAAAATTCATACGAAGACGGATCTTTAACTCCAGAGTCCATAATGGCGCTTGGAAATGTCTTTTGTAACTTCAGTTTCGATCGTGGATGCTCGAAAATTCATACGAAGACGGATCTTTAACTCCAGAGTCCATAATGGCGCTTGGAAATGTCTTTTGTAACTTCAGTTTCGTTCGTGGATGCTCGAGAATTCATACGAAGACGGATCTTCAACTCGAGAGTCCATAAGGGCGCTCGCAAATGTCTCTTGTACCTTCAGTTCCGTTTGCAGATGCTCGAAAATTCATACGAAGACGGATCTTCAACTCCAGAGTCCATAAAGGCGCTTGCAAATGTCTCGTGTACCTTCAGTTTCGTTCGTGGATGCTCGAAAAATCATACGAAAACGGATCTTCAAGTCCAGAGTCCATAATGGCGCTTGCTAATGTCTCTTGTACCTTCAGTTTCGTTCGTGGATGCTCGAAAATTCATACGAAGACGGATCTTCAACTCTCGAGTCCATAAAGGCGCTCGCAAATGTCTCTTGTACCTTCAGTTTCGTTTGCAGATGCTCGAAAATTCATACGGAGACGGATCTTCAAGTCCAGAGTCCATAATGGCGCTTGCAAATGTCTCTTGTACCTTCAGTTCCGTTTGCAGATGCTCGAAAATTCATACGAAGACGGATCTTCAACTCCAGAGTCCATAAAGGCGCTTGCAAATGTCTCTTGTACCTTCAGTTTCGTTCGTGGATGCTCGAAAATTCATACGAAGACGGATCTTCAACTCCAGAGTCCATAAAGGCGCTCGCAAATGTCTCTTGTACCTTCAGTTGCGTTTGCAGATGCTCGAAAATTCATACGGAGACGGATCTTCAAGTCCAGAGTACATTATGGCGCTTGCAAATGTCTCTTGTACCTTCAGTTTCGTTCGTGGATGCTCGAAAATTCATACGAAGACGGATATTCAACTCTTGAGTCCATAAAGGCGCTCGCAAACGTCTCTTGTACCTTCAGTTACGTTCGTGGATGCTCGGAAATTCATACGAAGACGGATCTTCAAGTCCAGAGTCCATAATGGCGCTTGCAAATGTCTCTCGTACCTTCAGTTTCGTTCGTGGATGCTCGAAAATTCATACGGAGACGGATCTTTAACTCCAGAGTCCATAATGGCGCTTGCAAATGTCTCTTTTACTTTCAGTTTCGTTCGTGGATGCTCGAAAATTCATACGGAGATGGATCTTTAACTCCAGAGTCCATAATGGCGCTTGCAAATGTCTTTTGTAACTTCAGTTGCGATCGTGGATGCTCGAAAATTCATACGGAGACGGATCTTTAACTCCAGAGTCCATAATGGCGCTTGCAAATGTCTTTTGTAACTTCAGTTTCGATCGTGGATGCTCGAAAATTCATACGAAGACGGATCGATAACTCCAGAGTCCATAAAGGCGCTTGCAAATGTCTCTTGTACCTTCAGTTTCGTTCGTGGATGCTTGAAAATTCATACGGAGACGGATCTTCAACTCCAGGGTCCATAATGGCGCTTGCAAATGTCTTTTGTAACTTCAGTTTCGTTCGTGGATGCTCGAAAATTCATACGAAAACGGATCTTCAAGTCCAGAGTCAATAATGGCGCTCGCAAACGTCTCTTGTACCTTCAGTTTCGTTCGTGGATGCTCGAAAATTCATACGAAGACGGATCTTCAACTCGAGAGTCCATAAGGGCGCTCGCAAATGTCTCTTGTACCTTCAGTTCCGTTTGCAGATGCTCGAAAATTCATACGAAGACGGATCTTCAACTCCAGAGTCCATAAAGGCGCTTGCAAATGTCTCTTGTACCTTCAGTTTCGTTCGTGGATGCTCGAAAATTCATACGGAGACGGATCTTTAACTCCAGAGTCCATAATGGCGCTTGGAAATGTCTTTTGTAACTTCAGTTTCGATCGTGGATGCTCGAAAATTCATACGAAGACGGATCTTCAACTCCAGAGTCCATAAAGGCGCTTGCAAATGTCTTTTGTACCTTCAGTTGCGTTTGCAGATGCTCGAAAATTCATACGAAGACGGATCTTCAACTCTCGAGTCCATGAAGGCGCTTGCAAATGTCTCTTGTACCTTCAGTTCCGTTCGTGGATGCTCGAAAATTCATACGAAAACGGATCTTCAACTCCAGAGTCCATAAGGGCGCTTGCAAATGTCTCTTGTACCTTCAGTTTCGTTCGTGGATGCTCGAGAATTCATACGAAGACGGATCTTCAACTCGAGAGTCCATAAGGGCGCTCGCAAATGTCTCTTGTACCTTCAGTTCCGTTTGCAGATGCTCGAAAATTCATACGAAGACGGATCTTCAACTCCAGAGTCCATAAAGGCGCTTGCAAATGTCTCTTGTACCTTCAGTTTCGTTCGTGGATGCTCGAAAAATCATACGAAAACGGATCTTCAAGTCCAGAGTCCATAATGGCGCTTGCTAATGTCTCTTGTACCTTCAGTTTCGTTCGTGGATGCTCGAAAATTCATACGCAGACGGATCTTCAACTCTCGAGTCCATAAAGGCGCTCGCAAATGTCTCTTGTACCTTCAGTTTCGTTTGCAGATGCTCGAAAATTCATACGGAGACGGATCTTCAAGTCCAGAGTCCGTAATGGCGCTTGCAAATGTCTTTTGTAACTTCAGTGTCGATCGTGGATGCTCGAAAATTCATACGAAGACGGATCTTCAACTCCAGAGTCCATAAAGGCGCTTGCAAATGTCTCTTGTACCTTCAGTTGCGTTTGCAGATGCTCGAAAATTCATACGAAGACGGATCTTCAACTCTCGAGTCCATGAAGGCGCTTGCAAATGTCTCTTGTACCTTCAGTTCCGTTCGTGGATGCTCGAAAATTCATACGAAAACGGATCTTCAACTCCAGAGTCCATAAGGGCGCTTGCAAATGTCTCTTGTACCTTCAGTTTCGTTCGTGGATGCTCGAGAATTCATACGAAGACGGATCTTCAACTCGAGAGTCCATAATGGCGCTCGCAAACGTCTCTTGTTCCTTCAGTTTCGTTCGTGGATGCTCGAAAATTCATACGGAGACGGATCTTCAACTCCAGAGTCCATAATGGCGCTTGCAAATGTCTCTTGTAGCTTCAGTTTCGTTCGTGGATGCTCGAAAATTCATACGAAAACGGATCTTCAAGTCCAGAGTCCATAATGGCGCTTGCAAATGTCTCTTGTACCTTCAGATTCGTGTGTCGTTGCTCGAAAATTCATACGAAAACGGATCTTCAACTCCAGAGTCCATAAGGGCGCTTGCAAATGTCTCTTGTACCTTCAGTTTCATTTGCAGATGCCCGAAAATTCATACGAAGACGGATCTTCAACTCCAGAGTCCATAATGGCGCTTGCAAATGTCTCTTGTAGCTTCAGTTTCGTGTGTCGTTGCTCGAAAATTCATACGAAAACGGATCTTCAAGTCCAGAGTCGATAATGGCGCTCGCAAATGTCTCTTGTACCTTCAGTTTCGTGTGTCGTTGCTCGAAAATTGTTACGAAAACGGATCTTCAACTCCAGAGTCCATAATGGCGCTTGCAAATGTCTCTTGTAGCTTCAGTTCCGTTTGTCGTTGCTCGAAAATTCATACGAAAACGGATCTTCAAGTACAGAGTCCATAATGGCGCTTGCAAATGTCTCTTGTACCTTCAGTTTCGTGTGTCGTTGCTCGAAAATTCATACGAAAACGGATCTTCAACTCCAGAGTCCATAAGGGCGCTTGCAAATGTCTATGGTACCTTCAGTTTCGTCTGCAGATGCTCGAAAATTGTTACGAAAACGGATCTTGAACTCCAGAGTCCATAAGGGCGCTTGCAAATGTCTCTTGTAGCTTCAGGTCCGTTTGTCGTTGCTCGAAAATTCATACGAAGACGGATCTTTAACTCCAGAGTCCATAATGGCGCTTGGAAATGTCTTTTGTAACTTCAGTTTCGATCGTGGATGCTCGAAAATTCATACGAAGACGGATCTTCAACTCCAGAGTCCATAAAGGCGCTTGCAAATGTCTCTTGTACCTTCAGTTGCGTTTGCAGATGCTCGAAAATTCATACGAAGACGGATCTTCAACTCTCGAGTCCATGAAGGCGCTTGCAAATGTCTCTTGTACCTTCAGTTCCGTTCGTGGATGCTCGAAAATTCATACGAAAACGGATCTTCAACTCCAGAGTCCATAAGGGCGCTTGCAAATGTCTCTTGTACCTTCAGTTTCGTTCGTGGATGCTCGAGAATTCATACGAAGACGGATCTTCAACTCGAGAGTCCATAAGGGCGCTCGCAAATGTCTCTTGTACCTTCAGTTCCGTTTGCAGATGCTCGAAAATTCATACGAAGACGGATCTTCAACTCCAGAGTCCATAAAGGCGCTTGCAAATGTCTCGTGTACCTTCAGTTTCGTTCGTGGATGCTTGAAAAATCATACGAAAACGGATCTTCAAGTCCAGAGTCCATAATGGCGCTTGCTAATGTCTCTTGTACCTTCAGTTTCGTTCGTGGATGCTCGAAAATTCATACGAAGACGGATCTTCAACTCTCGAGTCCATAAAGGCGCTCGCAAATGTCTCTTGTACCTTCAGTTTCGTTTGCAGATGCTCGAAAATTGATACGGAGACGGATCTTCAAGTCCAGAGTCCATAATGGCGCTTGCAAATGTCTCTTGTACCTTCAGTTCCGTTTGCAGATGCTCGAAAATTCATACGAAGACGGATCTTCAACTCCAGAGTCCATAAAGGCGCTTGGAAATGTCTCTTGTACCTTCAGTTTCGTTCGTGGATGCTCGAAAATTCATACGAAGACGGATATTCAACTCTTGAGTCCATAAAGGCGCTCGCAAACGTCTCTTGTACCTTCAGTTACGTTCGTGGATGCTCGGAAATTCATACGAAGACGGATCTTCAAGTCCAGAGTCCATAATGGCGCTTGCAAATGTCTCTCGTACCTTCAGTTTCGTTCGTGGATGCTCGAAAATTCATACGGAGACGGATCTTTAACTCCAGAGTCCATAATGGCGCTTGCAAATGTCTCTTTTACTTTCAGTTTCGTTCGTGGATGCTCGAAAATTCATACGGAGATGGATCTTCAACTCCAGAGTCCATAATGGCGCTCGCAAATGTCTTTTGTAACTTCAGTTTCGTTCGTGGATGCTCGAAAATTCATACGGAGACGGATCTTCAACTCCAGGGTCCATAATGGCGCTTGCAAATGTCTCTTTTACCTTCAGTTTCGTTTGCAGATGCTCGAAAATTCATACGAAGACGGATCTTCAACTCCAGAGTCCATAAGGGCGCTTGCAAATGTCTATGGTACCTTCAGTTCCGTTTGCAGATGCTCGAAAATTCATACGAAGACGGATCTTCAACTCCAGAGTCCATAAAGGCGCTTGCAAATGTCTCTTGTACCTTCAGTTTCGTTCGTGGATGCTCGAAAATTCATACGGAGACGGATCTTCAACTCCAGAGTCCATAATGGCGCTTGCAAATGTCTCTTGTACCTTCAGTTTCGTTCGTGGATGCTCGAAAATTCATACGGAGACGGATCTTCAACTCCAGAGTCCATAATGGCGCTTGCAAATGTCTCTTGTACCTTCAGTTTCGTGTGTCGTTGCTCGAAAATTCATACGAAAACGGATCTTCAACTCCAGAGTCCATAAGGGCGCTTGCAAATGTCTCTTGTACCTTCAGTTTCGTTTGCAGATGCCCGAAAATTCATACGAAGACGGATCTTCAACTCCAGAGTCCATAATGGCGCTTGCAAATGTCTCTTGTAGCTTCAGTTTCGTGTGTCGTTGCTCGAAAATTCATACGAAAACGGATCTTCAAGTCCAGAGTCGATAATGGCGCTCGCAAATGTCTCTTGTACCTTCAGTTTCGTGTGTCGTTGCTCGAAAATTGTTACGAAAACGGATCTTCAACTCCAGAGTCCATAATGGCGCTTGCAAATGTCTCTTGTAGCTTCAGTTCCGTTTGTCGTTGCTCGAAAATTCATACGAGAACGGATCTTCGAGTCCAGAGTCCATAATGGCGCTTGCAAATGTCTCTCGTACCTTCAGTTTCGTGTGTCGTTGCTCGAAAATTCATACGAAAACGGATCTTCAACTCCAGAGTCCATAAGGGCGCTTGCAAATGTCTATGGTACCTTCAGTTTCGTCTGCAGATGCTCGAAAATTGTTACGAAAACAGATCTTGAACTCCAGAGTCCATAAGGGCGCTTGCAAATGTCTCTTGTAGCTTCAGGTCCGTTTGTCGTTGCTCGAAAATTCATACGAAAACGGATCTTCAAGTCCAGAGTCCATAATGGCGCTTGCAAATGTCGCTTGTACCTTCAGTTTCGTGTGTCGTTGCTCGAATATTCATACGGAGACGGATCTTCAACTCCAGGGTCCATAATGGCGCTTGCAAATGTCTCTTGTACCTTCAGTTTCGTTCGTGGATGCTCGAAAATTCATACGAAGACGGATCTTTAACTCTCGAGTCCATAAAGGCGCTCGCAAATGTCTCTTGTACCTTCAGTTTCGTTCGTGGATGCTCGAATATTCATACGGAGACGGATCTTCAACTCCAGGGTCCATAAAGGCGCTTGCAAATGTCTCTTGTACCTTCAGTTGCGTTTGCAAATGCTCGAAAATTCATACGAAAACGGATCTTCAAGTCCAGAGTCCATAATGGCGCTTGCAAATGTCTCTTGTACCTTCAGTTTCGTGTGTCGTTGCTCGAAAATTCATACGAAAACGGATCTTCGACTCCAGAGTCCATAAAGGCGCTTGCAAATGTCTCTTGTACCTTCAGTTTCGTGTGTCGTTGCTCGAAAATTCATACGAAAACGGATCTTCAAGTCCAGAGTCCATAATGGCGCTTGCAAATGTCTCTTGTACCTTCAGTTTCGTGTGTCGTTGCTCGAAAATTGTTACGAAAACGGATCTTCAACTCCAGAATCCATGATGGCGCTTGCAAATGTCTCTTGTAGCTTCAGTTCCGTTTGTCGTGGCTCGAGAATTCATACGAAAACGGATCTTCAAGTCCAGAGTCCATAATGGCGCTTGCAAATGTCTCTTGTACCTTCAGTTTCGTGTGTCGTTGCTCGAAAATTCATACGAAAACGGATCTTCAACTCCAGAGTCCATAAGGGCGCTTGCAAATGTCTATGGTACCTTCAGTTTCGTCTGCAGATGCTCGAAAATTGTTACGAAAACGGATCTTCAACTCCAGAGTCCATAAGGGCGCTTGCAAATGTCTCTTGTAGCTTCAGTTCCGTTTGTCGTTGTTCGAAAATTCATACGAAAACGGATCTTCAAGTCCAGAGTCCATAAAGGCGCTTGCAAATGTCTCTTGTACCTTCAGTTCCGTTTGCAGATGCTCGAAAATTCATACGAAGACGGATCTTCAACTCCAGAGTCCATAAAGGCGCTTGCAAATGTCTCTTGTACCTTCAGTTCCGTTTGCAGATGCTCGAAAATTCATACGAAGACGGATCTTTAACTCCAGAGTCCATAATGGCGCTTGGAAATGTCTTTTGTAACTTCAGTTTCGATCGTGGATGCTCGAAAATTCATACGAAGACGGATCTTCAACTCCAGAGTCCATAAAGGCGCTTGCAAATGTCTCTTGTACCTTCAGTTGCGTTTGCAGATGCTCGAAAATTCATACGAAGACGGATCTTCAACTCTCGAGTCCATGAAGGCGCTTGCAAATGTCTCTTGTACCTTCAGTTCCGTTCGTGGATGCTCGAAAATTCATACGAAAACGGATCTTCAACTCCAGAGTCCATAAGGGCGCTTGCAAATGTCTCTTGTACCTTCAGTTTCGTTCGTGGATGCTCGAGAATTCATACGAAGACGGATCTTCAACTCGAGAGTCCATAAGGGCGCTCGCAAATGTCTCTTGTACCTTCAGTTCCGTTTGCAGATGCTCGAAAATTCATACGAAGTCGGATCTTCAACTCCAGAGTCCATAAAGGCGCTTGCAAATGTCTCGTGTACCTTCAGTTTCGTTCGTGGATGCTCGAAAAATCATACGAAAACGGATCTTCAAGTCCAGAGTCCATAATGGCGCTTGCTAATGTCTCTTGTACCTTCAGTTTCGTTCGTGGATGCTCGAAAATTCATACGAAGACGGATCTTCAACTCTCGAGTCCATAAAGGCGCTCGCAAATGTCTCTTGTACCTTCAGTTTCGTTTGCAGATGCTCGAAAATTCATACGGAGACGGATCTTCAAGTCCAGAGTCCATAATGGCGCTTGCAAATGTCTCTTGTACCTTCAGTTCCGTTTGCAGATGCTCGAAAATTCATACGAAGACGGATCTTCAACTCCAGAGTCCATAAAGGCGCTTGCAAATGTCTCTTGTACCTTCAGTTTCGTTCGTGGATGCTCGAAAATTCATACGAAGACGGATCTTCAACTCCAGAGTCCATAAAGGCGCTTGCAAATGTCTCTTGTACCTTCAGTTGCGTTTGCAGATGCTCGAAAATTCATACGGAGACGGATCTTCAAGTCCAGAGTACATTATGGCGCTTGCAAATGTCTCTTGTACCTTCAGTTTCGTTCGTGGATGCTCGAAAATTCATACGAAGACGGATATTCAACTCTTGAGTCCATAAAGGCGCTCGCAAACGTCTCTTGTACCTTCAGTTACGTTCGTGGATGCTCGGAAATTCATACGAAGACGGATCTTCAAGTCCAGAGTCCATAATGGCGCTTGCAAATGTCTCTCGTACCTTCAGTTTCGTTCGTGGATGCTCGAAAATTCATACGGAGACGGATCTTTAACTCCAGAGTCCATAATGGCGCTTGCAAATGTCTCTTTTACTTTCAGTTTCGTTCGTGGATGCTCGAAAATTTATACGGAGATGGATCTTTAACTCCAGAGTCCATAATGGCGCTTGCAAATGTCTTTTGTAACTTCAGTTTCGATCGTGGATGCTCGAAAATTCATACGGAGACGGATCTTTAACTCCAGAGTCCATAATGGCGCTTGCAAATGTCTTTTGTAACTTCAGTTTCGATCGTGGATGCTCGAAAATTCATACGAAGACGGATCGATAACTCCAGAGTCCATAAAGGCGCTTGCAAATGTCTCTTGTACCTTCAGTTTCGTTCGTGGATGCTCGAAAATTCATACGGAGACGGATCTTCAACTCCAGGGTCCATAATGGCGCTTGCAAATGTCTCTTTTACCTTCAGTTTCGTTTGCAGATGCTCGAAAATTCATACGAAGACGGATCTTCAACTCCAGAGTCCATAAGGGCGCTTGCAAATGTCTATGGTACCTTCAGTTCCGTTTGCAGATGCTCGAAAATTCATACGAAGACGGATCTTCAACTCCAGAGTCCATAAAGGCGCTTGCAAATGTCTCTTGTACCTTCAGTTTCGTTCGTGGATGCTCGAAAATTCATACGGAGACGGATCTTCAACTCCAGAGTCCATAATGGCGCTTGCAAATGTCTCTTGTACCTTCAGTTTCGTTCGTGGATGCTCGAAAATTCATACGTAGACGGATCTTCAACTCCAGAGTCCATAATGGCGCTTGCAAATGTCTCTTGTACCTTCAGTTTCGTGTGTCGTTGCTCGAAAATTCATACGAAAACGGATCTTCAACTCCAGAGTCCATAAGGGCGCTTGCAAATGTCTCTTGTACCTTCAGTTTCGTTTGCAGATGCCCGAAAATTCATACGAAGACGGATCTTCAACTCCAGAGTCCATAATGGCGCTTGCAAATGTCTCTTGTAGCTTCAGTTTCGTGTGTCGTTGCTCGAAAATTCATACGAAAACGGATCTTCAAGTCCAGAGTCGATAATGGCGCTCGCAAATGTCTCTTGTACCTTCAGTTTCGTGTGTCGTTGCTCGAAAATTGTTACGAAAACGGATCTTCAACTCCAGAGTCCATAATGGCGCTTGCAAATGTCTCTTGTAGCTTCAGTTCCGTTTGTCGTTGCTCGAAAATTCATACGAGAACGGATCTTCAAGTCCAGAGTCCATAATGGCGCTTGCAAATGTCTCTTGTACCTTCAGTTTCGTGTGTCGTTGCTCGAAAATTCATACGAAAACGGATCTTCAACTCCAGAGTCCATAAGGGCGCTTGCAAATGTCTATGGTACCTTCAGTTTCGTCTGCAGATGCTCGAAAATTGTTACGAAAACAGATCTTGAACTCCAGAGTCCATAAGGGCGCTTGCAAATGTCTCTTGTAGCTTCAGGTCCGTTTGTCGTTGCTCGAAAATTCATACGAAAACGGATCTTCAAGTCCAGAGTCCATAATGGCGCTTGCAAATGTCGCTTGTACCTTCAGTTTCGTGTGTCGTTGCTCGAATATTCATACGGAGACGGATCTTCAACTCCAGGGTCCATAATGGCGCTTGCAAATGTCTCTTGTACCTTCAGTTTCGTTCGTGGATGCTCGAAAATTCATACGAAGACGGATCTTTAACTCTCGAGTCCATAAAGGCGCTCGCAAATGTCTCTTGTACCTTCAGTTTCGTTCGTGGATGCTCGAAAATTCATACGGAGACGGATCTTCAAGTCCAGAGTCCATAATGGCGCTTGCAAATGTCTTTTGTAACTTCAGTTCCGATCGTCGATGCTCGAAAATTCATACGGAGACGAATCTTCAACTCCAGATTCCATAAAGGCGCTTGCAAATGTCTCTTGTACCTTCAGTTGCGTTTGCAAATGCTCGAAAATTCATACGAAAACGGATCTTCAAGTCCAGAGTCCATAATGGCGCTTGCAAATGTCTCTTGTACCTTCAGTTTCGTGTGTCGTTGCTCGAAAATTCATACGAAAACGGATCTTCGACTCCAGAGTCCATAAAGGCGCTTGCAAATGTCTCTTGTACCTTCAGTTTCGTGTGTCGTTGCTCGAAAATTCATACGAAAACGGATCTTCAAGTCCAGAGTCCATAATGGCGCTTGCAAATGTCTCTTGTACCTTCAGTTTCGTGTGTCGTTGCTCGAAAATTGTTACGAAAACGGATCTTCAACTCCAGAATCCATGATGGCGCTTGCAAATGTCTCTTGTAGCTTCAGTTCCGTTTGTCGTGGCTCGAAAATTCATACGAAAACGGATCTTCAAGTCCAGAGTCCATAATGGCGCTTGCAAATGTCTCTTGTACCTTCAGTTTCGTGTGTCGTTGCTCGAAAATTCATACGAAAACGGATCTTCAACTCCAGAGTCCATAAGGGCGCTTGCAAATGTCTATGGTACCTTCAGTTTCGTCTGCAGATGCTCGAAAATTGTTACGAAAACGGATCTTCAACTCCAGAGTCCATAAGGGCGCTTGCAAATGTCTCTTGTAGCTTCAGTTCCGTTTGTCGTTGTTCGAAAATTCATACGAAAACGGATCTTCAAGTCCAGAGTCCATAAAGGCGCTTGCAAATGTCTCTTGTACCTTCAGTTCCGTTTGCAGATGCTCGAAAATTCATACGAAGACGGATCTTCAACTCCAGAGTCCATAAAGGCGCTTGCAAATGTCTCTTGTACCTTCAGTTCCGTTTGCAGATGCTCGAAAATTCATACGGAGACGGATCTTCAACTCCAGAGTCCATAAAGGCGCTTGCAAATGTCTCTTGTACCTTCAGTTTCGTTCGTGGATGCTCGAAAATTCATACGAAAACGGATCTTCAACTCCAGAGTCCATGAGGGCGCTCGCAAATGTCTCTTGTACCTTCAGTTTCGTTCGTGGATGCTCGAAAATTCATACGGAGACGGATCTTCAACTCCAGAGTCCATAAGGGCGCTCGCAAATGTCTCTTGTACCTTCAGTTTCGTTCGTGGATGCTCGAAAATTCATATGAAAACGGATCTTCAAGTCCAGAGTCCATAATGGCGCTTGCAAATGTCTCTTGTACCTTCAGTTTCGTTCGTGGATGCTCGAAAATTCATACGAAGACGGATCTCCAACTCTCGAGTCCATAAAGGCGCTCGCAAATGTCTCTTGTACCTTCAGTTTCGTTCGTGGATGCTCGAAAATTCATACGGAGACGGATCTTTAACTCCAGAGTCCATAATGGCGCTTGGAAATGTCTTTTGTAACTTCAGTTTCGATCGTGGATGCTCGAAAATTCATACGAAGACGGATCTTCAACTCCAGAGTCCATAAAGGCGCTTGCAAATGTCTCTTGTACCTTCAGTTCCGTTTGCAGATGCTCGAAAATTCATACGAAGACGGATCTTCAACTCCAGAGTCCATAAAGGCGCTTGCAAATGTCTCTTGTACCTTCAGTTTCGTTCGTGGATGCTCGAAAAATCATACGAAAACGGATCTTCAAGTCCAGAGTCCATAATGGCGCTTGCAAATGTCTCTTGTACCTTCAGTTTCGTTCGTGGATGCTCGAAAATTCATACGAAGACGGATCTTCAACTCTCGAGTCCATAAAGGCGCTCGCAAATGTCTCTTGTACCTTCAGTTTCGTTTGCAGATGCTCGAAAATTCATACGGAGACGGATCTTCAAGTCCAGAGTCCATAATGGCGCTTGCAAATGTCTTTTGTAACTTCAGTTTCGATCGTGGATGCTCGAAAATTCATACGAAGACGGATCGATAGCTCCAGAGTCCATAAAGGCGCTTGCAAATGTCTCTTGTACCTTCAGTTTCGTTTGCAGATGCCCGAAAATTCATACGAAGACGGATCTTCAACTCCAGAGTCCATAATGGCGCTTGCAAATGTCTCTTGTAGCTTCAGTTTCGTGTGTCGTTGCTCGAAAATTCATACGAAAACGGATCTTCAAGTCCAGAGTCGATAATGGCGCTCGCAAATGTCTCTTGTACCTTCAGTTTCGTGTGTCGTTGCTCGAAAATTGTTACGAAAACGGATCTTCAACTCCAGAGTCCATAATGGCGCTTGCAAATGTCTCTTGTAGCTTCAGTTCCGTTTGTCGTTGCTCGAAAATTCATACGAAAACGGATCTTCAAGTCCAGAGTCCATAATGGCGCTTGCAAATGTCTCTTGTACCTTCAGTTTCGTGTGTCGTTGCTCGAAAATTCATACGAAAACGGATCTTCAACTCCAGAGTTCATAAGGGCGCTTGCAAATGTCTCTTGTAGCTTCAGGTCCGTTTGTCGTTGCTCGAAAATTCATACGAAAACGGATCTTCCAGTCCAGAGTCCATAATGGAGCTTGCAAATGTCGCTTGTACCTTCAGTTTCGTGTGTCGTTGCTCGAATATTCATACGGAGACGGATCTTCAACTCCAGGGTCCATAATGGCGCTTGCAAATGTCTCTTGTACCTTCAGTTTCGTTCGTGGATGCTCGAAAATTCATACGAAGACGGATCTTTAACTCTCGAGTCCATAAAGGCGCTCGCAAATGTCTCTTGTACCTTCAGTTTCGTTCGTGGATGCTCGAAAATTCATACGGAGACGGATCTTCAAGTCCAGAGTCCATAATGGCGCTTGCAAATGTCTTTTGTAACTTCAGTTTCGATCGTCGATGCTCGAAAATTCATACGGAGACGAATCTTCAACTCCAGATTCTATAAAGGCGCTTGCAAATGTCTCTTGTACCTTCAGTTGCGTTTGCAAATGCTCGAAAATTCATACGAAAACGGATCTTCAAGTCCAGAGTCCATAATGGCGCTTGCAAATGTCTCTTGTACCTTCAGTTTCGTGTGTCGTTGCTCGAAAATTCATACGAAAACGGATCTTCGACTCCAGAGTCCATAAAGGCGCTTGCAAATGTCTCTTGTACCTTCAGTTTCGTGTGTCGTTGCTCGAAAATTCATACGAAAACGGATCTTCAAGTCCAGAGTCCATAATGGCGCTTGCAAATGTCTCTTGTACCTTCAGTTTCGTGTGTCGTTGCTCGAAAATTGTTACGAAAACGGATCTTCAACTCCAGAATCCATGATGGCGCTTGCAAATGTCTCTTGTAGCTTCAGTTCCGTTTGTCGTGGCTCGAAAATTCATACGAAAACGGATCTTCAAGTCCAGAGTCCATAATGGCGCTTGCAAATGTCTCTTGTACCTTCAGTTTCGTGTGTCGTTGCTCGAAAATTCATACGAAAACGGATCTTCAACTCCAGAGTCCATAAGGGCGCTTGCAAATGTCTATGGTACCTTCAGTTTCGTCTGCAGATGCTCGAAAATTGTTACGAAAACGGATCTTCAACTCCAGAGTCCATAAGGGCGCTTGCAAATGTCTCTTGTAGCTTCAGTTCCGTTTGTCGTTGTTCGAAAATTCATACGAAAACGGATCTTCAAGTCCAGAGTCCATAAAGGCGCTTGCAAATGTCTCTTGTACCTTCAGTTCCGTTTGCAGATGCTCGAAAATTCATACGAAGACGGATCTTCAACTCCAGAGTCCATAAAGGCGCTTGCAAATGTCTCTTGTACCTTCAGTTCCGTTTGCAGATGCTCGAAAATTCATACGAAGACGGATCTTCAACTCCAGAGTCCATAAAGGCGCTTGCAAATGTCTCTTGTACCTTCAGTTTCGTTCGTGGATGCTCGAAAATTCATACGAAAACGGATCTTCAACTCCAGAGTCCATAAGGGCGCTCGCAAATGTCTCTTGTACCTTCAGTTTCGTTCGTGGATGCTCGAAAATTCATACGGAGACGGATCTTCAACTCCAGAGTCCATAAGGGCGCTCGCAAATGTCTCTTGTACCTTCAGTTTCGTTCGTGGATGCTCGAAAATTCATATGAAAACGGATCTTCAAGTCCAGAGTCCATAATGGCGCTTGCAAATGTCTCTTGTACCTTCAGTTTCGTTCGTGGATGCTCGAAAATTCATACGAAGACGGATCTTCAACTCTCGAGTCCATAAAGGCGCTCGCAAATGTCTCTTGTACCTTCAGTTTCGTTCGTGGATGCTCGAAAATTCATACGGAGACGGATCTTTAACTCCAGAGTCCATAATGGCGCTTGGAAATGTCTTTTGTAACTTCAGTTTCGATCGTGGATGCTCGAAAATTCATACGAAGACGGATCTTCAACTCCAGAGTCCTTGAAGGCGCTTGCAAATGTCTCTTGTACCTTCAGTTGCGTTTGCAGATGCTCGAAAATTCATACGAAGACGGATCTTCAACTCTCGAGTCCATGAAGGCGCTTGCAAATGTCTCTTGTACCTTCAGTTCCGTTCGTGGATGCTCGAAAATTCATACGAAAACGGATCTTCAACTCCAGAGTCCATAAGGGCGCTTGCAAATGTCTCTTGTACCTTCAGTTTCGTTCGTGGATGCTCGAAAATTCATACGAAGACGGATCTTCAACTCGAGAGTCCATAAGGGCGCTCGCAAATGTCTCTTGTACCTTCAGTTCCGTTTGCAGATGCTCGAAAATTCATACGAAGACGGATCTTCAACTCCAGAGTCCATAAAGGCGCTTGCAAATGTCTCTTGTACCTTCAGTTTCGTTCGTGGATGCTCGAAAAATCATACGAAAACGGATCTTCAAGTCCAGAGTCCATAATGGCGCTTGCAAATGTCTCTTGTACCTTCAGTTTCGTTCGTGGATGCTCGAAAATTCATACGAAGACGGATCTTCAACTCTCGAGTCCATAAAGGCGCTCGCAAATGTCTCTTGTACCTTCAGTTTCGTTTGCAGATGCTCGAAAATTCATACGGAGACGGATCTTCAAGTCCAGAGTCCATAATGGCGCTTGCAAATGTCTCTTTTACCTTCAGTTTCGTTCGTGGATGCTCGAAAATTCATACGAAGACGGATCTTCAATTCCAGAGTCCATAAGGGCGCTTGCAAATGTCTCTTTTACCTTCAGTTTCGTTTGCAGATGCTCGAAAATTCATACGAAAACGGATCTTCAACTCCAGAGTCCATAAGGGCGCTTGCAAATGTCTATGGTACCTTCAGTTTCGTCTGCAGATGCTCGAAAATTGTTACGAAAACGGATCTTCAACTCCAGAGTCCATAAGGGCGCTTGCAAATGTCTCTTGTAGCTTCAGTTCCGTTTGTCGTTGCTCGAAAATTCATACGAAAACGGATCTTCAAGTCCAGAGTCCATAATGGCGCTTGCAAATGTCTCTTGTACCTACAGTTTCGTGTGTCGTTGCTCGAAAATTCATACGAAAACGGATCCTCAACTCCAGAGTCCATAAAGGCGCTTGCAAATGTCTCTTGTACCTTCAGTTCCGTTTGCAGATGCTCGAAAATTCATACGAAGATGGATCTTCAACTCCAGAGTCCATAAAATCGCTTGCAAATGTCTCTTGTACCTTCAGTTTCGTTCGTGGATGCTCGAAAATTCATACGAAAACGGATCTTCAACTCCAGAGTCCATAAGGGCGCTCGCAAATGTCTCTTGTACCTTCAGTTTCGTTCGTGGATGCTCGAAAATTCATACGAAGACGGATCTTCAACTCCAGAGTCCATAAAGGCGCTTGCAAATGTCTCTTGTACCTTCAGTTGCGTTTGCAGATGCTCGAAAATTCATACGAAGACGGATCTTCAACTCTCGAGTCCATGAAGGCGCTTGCAAATGTCTCTTGTACCTTCAGTTCCGTTCGTGGATGCTCGAAAATTCATACAAAGACGGATCTTCAACTCGAGCGTCCATAAGGGCACTCGCAAATGTCTCTTGTACCTTCAGTTCCGTTTGCAGATGCTCGAAAATTCATACGAAGACGGATCTTCAACTCCAGAGTCCATAAAGGCGCGTGCAAATGTCTCTTGTACCTTCAGTTTCGTTCGTGGATGCTCGAAAAATCATACGGAGACGGATCTTCAAGTCCAGAGTCCATAATGGCGCTTGCAAATGTCTCTTGTACCTTCAGTTTCGTTCGTGGATGCTCGAAAATTCATACGAAGACGGATATTCAACTCTCGAGTCCATAAAGGCGCTCGCAAATGTCTCTTGTACCTTCAGTTTCGTTCGTGGATGCTCGGAAATTCATACGAAGACGGATCTTCAAGTCCAGAGTCCATAATGGCGCTTGCAAATGTCTTTTGTAACTTCAGTTTCGATCGTGGATGCTCGAAAATTCATACGAAGACGGATCGATAACTCCAGAGTCCATAAAGGCGCTTGCAAATGTCTCTTGTACCTTCAGTTTCGTTCGTGGATGCTCGAAAATTCATACGGAGACGGATCTTCAACTCCAGGGTCCATAAGGGCGCTTGCAAATGTCTCTTTTACCTTCAGTTTCGTTTGCAGATGCTCGAAAATTCATACGAAAACGGATCTTCAAGTCCAGAGTCCATAATGGCGCTTGCAAATGTCTCTTTTACCTTCAGTTCCGTTCGTGGATGCTCGAAAATTCATACGAAGACGGATCTTCAACTCCAGAGTCCATAAGGGCGCTTGCAAATGTCTCTTTTACCTTCAGTTTCGTTTGCAGATGCTCGAAAATTCATACGAAGACGGATCTTCAACTCCAGAGTCCATAAGGGCGCTTGCAAATGTCTATGGTACCTTCAGTTCCGTTTGCAGATGCTCGAAAATTCATACGACGACGGATCTTCAACTCCAGAGTCCATAATGGCGCTTGCAAATGTCTCTTGTACCTTCAGTTTCGTTCGTGGATGCTCGAAAATTCATACGAAGACGGATCTATAACTCCAGAGTCCATAAAGGCGCTTGCAAATGTCTCTTGTACCTTCAGTTTCGTTCGTGGATGCTCGAAAATTCATACGTAGACGGATCTTCAACTCCAGAGTCCATAATGGCGCTTGCAAATGTCTATGATACCTTCAGTTTCGTCTGCAGATGCTCGCAAATTGTTACGAAAACGGATCTTCAACTCCAGAGTCCATAAGGGCGCTTGCAAATGTCTATGGTACCTTCAGTTTCGTCTGCAGATGCTCGAAAATTGTTACGAAAACGGATCTTTAACTCCAGAGTCCATGATGGCGCTTGCAAATGTCTCTTGTAGCTTCAGTTTCGTTTGTCGTTGCTCGAAAATTCATACGAAAACGGATCTTCAAGTCCAGAGTCCATGATGGCGCTTGCAAATGTCTCTTGTAGCTTCAGTTTCGTGTGTCGTTGCTCGAAAATTCATACGAAAACGGATCTTCAACTCCAGAGTCCATAAGGGCGCTTTCAAATGTCTATGGTACCTTTAGTTTCGTCTGCAGATGCTCGAAAATTGTTACGAAAACGGATCTTCAACTCCAGAGTCCATAAGGGCGCTTGCAAATGTCTCTTGTAGCTTCAGTTCCGTTCGTCGTTGCTCGATAATTCATACGAAAACGGATCTTCAAGTCCAGAGTCCATAATGGCGCTTGCAAATGTCTCTTGTACCTTCAGTTTCGTGTGTCGTTGCTCGAAAATTCATACGAAAACGGATCTTCAACTCCAGAGTCCATAAAGGCGCTTGCAAATGTCTCTTGTACCTTCAGTTCCGTTTGCAGATGCTCGAAAATTCATACGAAGACGGATCTTCAACTCCAGAGTCCATAAAGGCGCTTGCAAATGTCTCTTGTACCTTCAGTTTCGTTCGTGTATGCTCGAAAATTCATACGTAGACGGATCTTCAACTCCAGAGTCCATAATGGCGCTTGCAAATGTCTCTTGTACCTTCAGTTTCGTGTGTTGTTGCTCGAAAATTCATACGAAAACGGATCTTCAAGTCCAGAGTCCATAATGGCGCTTGCAAATGTCTCTTGTACCTTCAGTTTCGTGTGTCGTTGCTCGAAAATTGTTACGAAAACGGATCTTCAACTCCAGAGTCCATAAGGGCGCTCGCAAATGTCTCTTGTACCTTCAGTTTCGTTCGTGGATGCTCGAAAATTCATACGGAGACGGATCTTCAACTCCAGAGTCCATAAGGGCGCTCGCAAATGTCTCTTGTACCTTCAGTTTCGTTCGTGGATGCTCGAAAATTCATACGAAAACGGATCTTCAAGTCCAGAGTCCATAATGGCGCTTGCAAATGTCTCTTGTACCTTCAGTTTCGTTCGTGGATGCTCGAAAATTCATACGAAGACGGATCTTCAACTCTCGAGTCCATAAAGGCGCTCGCAAATGTCTCTTGTACCTTCAGTTTCGTTCGTGGATGCTCGAAAATTCATACGGAGACGGATCAGAGTCCATAATGGCGCTTGGAAATGTCTTTTGTAACTTCAGTTTCGATCGTGGATGCTCGAAAATTCATACGAAGACGGATCTTCAACTCCAGAGTCCATAAAGGCGCTTGCAAATGTCTCTTGTACTTTCAGTTGCGTTTGCAGTTGCTCGAAAATTCATACGAAGACGGATCTTCAACTCTCGAGTCCATGAAGGCGCTTGCAAATGTCTCTTGTACCTTCAGTTTCGTTCGTGGATGCTCGAAAATTCATACGAAGACGGATATTCAACTCTCGAGTCCATAAAGGCGCTCGCAAATGTCTCTTGTACATTCAGTTTCGTTCGTGGATGCTCGGAAATTCATACGAAGACGGATCTTCAAGTCCAGAGTCCATAATGGCGCTTGCAAATGTCTTTTGTAACTTCAGTTTCGATCGTGGATGCTCGAAATTTCATACGAAGACGGATCGATAACTCCAGAGTCCATAAAGGCGCTTGCAAATGTCTCTTGTACCTTCAGTTTCGTTCGTGGATGCTCGAAAATTCATACGGAGACGGATCTTCAACTCCAGGGTCCATAATGGCGCTTGCAAATGTCTTTTGTAACTTCAGTTTCGTTCGTGTATGCTCGAAAATTCATACGTAGACGGATCTTCAACTCCAGAGTCCATAATGGCGCTTGCAAATGTCTCTTGTACCTTCAGTTTCGTGTGTCGTTGCTCGAAAATTCATACGAAAACGGATCTTCAAGTCCAGAGTCCATAATGGCGCTTGCAAATGTCTCTTGTACCTACAGTTTCGTGTGTCGTTGCTCGAAAATTCATACGAAAACGGATCCTCAACTCCAGAGTCCATAAAGGCGCTTGCAAATGTCTCTTGTACCTCCAGTTCCGTTTGCAGATGCTCGAAAATTCATACGAAGATGGATCTTCAACTCCAGAGTCCATAAAGGCGCTTGCAAATGTCTCTTGTACCTTCAGTTTCGTTCGTGGATGCTTGAAAATTCATACGAAAACGGATCTTCAACTCCAGAGTCCATAAGGGCGCTCGCAAATGTCTCTTGTACCTTCAGTTTCGTTCGTGGATGCTCGAAAATTCATACGGAGACGGATCTTCAACTCCAGAGTCCATAAGGGCGCTCGCAAATGTCTCTTGTACCTTCAGTTTCGTTCGTGGATGCTCGAAAATTCATACGAAAACGGATCTTCAAGTCCAGAGTCCATAATGGCGCTTGCAAATGTCTCTTGTACCTTCAGTTTCGTTCGTGGATGCTCGAAAATTCATACGAAGACGGATCTTCAACTCTCGAGTCCATAAAGGCGCTCGCAAATGTCTCTTGTACCTTCAGTTTCGTTCGTGGATGCTCGAAAATTCATACGGAGACGGATCTTTAACTCCAGAGTCCATAATGGCGCTTGGAAATGTCTTTTGTAACTTCAGTTTCGATCGTGGATGCTCGAAAATTCATACGAAGACGGATCTTCAACTCCAGAGTCCATAAAGGCGCTTGCAAATGTCTCTTGTACCTTCAGTTGCGTTTGCAGATGCTCGAAAATTCATACGAAGACGGATCTTCAACTCTCGAGTCCATGAAGGCGCTTGCAAATGTCTCTTGTACCTTCAGTTCCGTTCGTGGATGCTCGAAAATTCATACGAAAACGGATCTTCAAGTCCAGAGTCCATAATGGCGCTTGCAAATGTCTCTTGTTCCTTCAGTTTCGTTCGTGGATGCTCGAAAATTCATACGAAGACGGATCTTCAACTCTCGAGTCCATAAAGGCGCTCGCAAATGTCTCTTGTAC
The DNA here is from genome assembly GCA_963170745.1 of Phymatocera aterrima. Taxonomy (NCBI): domain Eukaryota; kingdom Metazoa; phylum Arthropoda; class Insecta; order Hymenoptera; family Tenthredinidae; genus Phymatocera; species Phymatocera aterrima. Next base: position 653,774 of record CAUJGY010000194.1, read on the forward strand.
CTTCAGTTTCGTTTGCAGATGCTCGAAAATTCATACGGAGACGGATCTTCAAGTCCAGAGTCCATAATGGCGCTTGCAAATGTCTCTTGTACCTTCAGTTTTGTTCGTGGATGCTCGAAAATTCATACGAAGACGGATATTCAACTCTCGAGTCCATAAAGGCGCTCGCAAATGTCTCTTGTACCTTCAGTTTCGTTCGTGGATGCTCGGAAATTCATACGAAGACGGATCTTCAAGTCCAGAGTCCATAATGGCGCTTGCAAATGTCTTTTGTAACTTCAGTTTCGATCGTGGATGCTCGAAAATTCATACGAAGACGGATCTTCAACTCCAGAGTCCATAAAGGCGCTTGCAAATGTCTCTTGTACCTTCAGTTGCGTTTGCAGATGCTCGAAAATTCATACGAAGACGGATCTTCAACTCTCGAGTCCATGAAGGCGCTTGCAAATGTCTCTTGTACCTTCAGTTTCGTTCGTGGATGCTCGAAAATTCATACGAAGACGGATCTATAACTCCAGAGTCCATAAAGGCGCTTGCAAATGTCTCTTGTACCTTCAGTTTCGTTCGTGGATGCTCGAAAATTCATACGAAGACGGATCTTCAACTCCAGAGTCCATAAGGGCGCTTGCAAATGTCTCTTTTACCTTCAGTTTCGTTTGCAGATGCTCGAAAATTCATACGAAGACGGATCTTCAACTCCAGAGTCCATAAGGGCGCTCGCAAATGTCTCTTGTACCTTCAGTTTCGTTCGTGGATGCTCGAAAATTCATACGGAGACGGATCTTCAACTCCAGAGTCCATAAGGGCGCTCGCAAATGTCTCTTGTACCTTCAGTTTCGTTCGTGGATGCTCGAAAATTCATACGAAAACGGATCTTCAAGTCCAGAGTCCATAATGGCGCTTGCAAATGTCTCTTGTACCTTCAGTTTCGTTCGTGGATGCTCGAAAATTCATACGAAGACGGATCTTCAACTCTCGAGTCCATAAAGGCGCTCGCAAATGTCTCTTGTACCTTCAGTTTCGTTCGTGGATGCTCGAAAATTCATACGGAGACGGATCTTTAACTCCAGAGTCCATAATGGCGCTTGGAAATGTCTTTTGTAACTTCAGTTTCGATCGTGGATGCTCGAAAATTCATACGAAGACGGATCTTCAACTCCAGAGTCCATAAAGGCGCTTGCAAATGTCTCTTGTACCTTCAGTTGCGTTTGCAGATGCTCGAAAATTCATACGAAGACGGATCTTCAACTCTCGAGTCCATGAAGGCGCTTGCAAATGTCTCTTGTACCTTCAGTTCCGTTCGTGGATGCTCGAAAATTCATACGAAAACGGATCTTCAAGTCCAGAGTCCATAATGGCGCTTGCAAATGTCTCTTGTTCCTTCAGTTTCGTTCGTGGATGCTCGAAAATTCATACGAAGACGGATCTTCAACTCTCGAGTCCATAAAGGCGCTCGCAAATGTCTCTTGTACCTTCAGTTTCGTTTGCAGATGCTCGAAAATTCATACGGAGACGGATCTTCAAGTCCAGAGTCCATAATGGCGCTTGCAAATGTCTCTTGTACCTTCAGTTTTGTTCGTGGATGCTCGAAAATTCATACGAAGACGGATATTCAACTCTCGAGTCCATAAAGGCGCTCGCAAATGTCTCTTGTACCTTCAGTTTCGTTCGTGGATGCTCGGAAATTCATACGAAGACGGATCTTCAAGTCCAGAGTCCATAATGGCGCTTGCAAATGTCTTTTGTAACTTCAGTTTCGATCGTGGATGCTCGAAAATTCATACGAAGACGGATCTTCAACTCCAGAGTCCATAAAGGCGCTTGCAAATGTCTCTTGTACCTTCAGTTGCGTTTGCAGATGCTCGAAAATTCATACGAAGACGGATCTTCAACTCTCGAGTCCATGAAGGCGCTTGCAAATGTCTCTTGTACCTTCAGTTTCGTTCGTGGATGCTCGAAAATTCATACGAAGACGGATCTATAACTCCAGAGTCCATAAAGGCGCTTGCAAATGTCTCTTGTACCTTCAGTTTCGTTCGTGGATGCTCGAAAATTCATACGAAGACGGATCTTCAACTCCAGAGTCCATAAGGGCGCTTGCAAATGTCTCTTTTACCTTCAGTTTCGTTTGCAGATGCTCGAAAATTCATACGAAGACGGATCTTCAACTCCAGAGTCCATAAGGGTGCTTGCAAATGTCTATGGTACCTTCAGTTCCGTTTGCAGATGCTCGAAAATTCATACGAAGACGGATCTTCAACTCCAGAGTCCATAAAGGCGCTTGCAAATGTCTCTTGTACCTTCAGTTTCGTTCGTGGATGCTCGAAAATTCATACGAAGACGGATCTATAACTCCAGAGTCCATAAAGGCGCTTGCAAATGTCTCTTGTACCTTCAGTTTCGTTCGTGGATGCTCGAAAATTCATACGTAGACGGATCTTCAACTCCAGAGTCCATAATGGCGCTTGCAAATGTCTATGATACCTTCAGTTTCGTCTGCAGATGCTCGAAAATTGTTACGAAAACGGATCTTCAACTCCAGAGTCCATAAGGGCGCTTGCAAATGTCTATGGTACCTTCAGTTTCGTCTGCAGATGCTCGAAAATTGTTACGAAAACGGATCTTCAACTCCAGAGTCCATAAGGGCGCTTGCAAATGTCTCTTGTAGCTTCAGTTTCGTTCGTCGTTGCTCGAAAATTCATACGAAAACGGATCTTCAAGTCCAGAGTCCATAATGGCGCTTGCAAATGTCTCTTGTACCTTCAGTTTCGTGTGTCGTTGCTCGAAAATTCATACGAAAACGGATCTTCAACTCCAGAGTCCATAATAACGCTTGCAGATGTCTCTTGTACCTTCAGTTTCGTGTGTCGTTGCTCGAAAATTCATACGAAAACGGATCTTCAACTCCAGAGTCCATAAGGGCGCTTTCAAATGTCTATGGTACCTTCAGTTTCGTCTGCAGATGCTCGAAAATTGTTACGAAAACGGATCTTCAACTCCAGAGTCCATAAGGGCGCTTGCAAATGTCTCTTGTAGCTTCAGTTCCGTTCGTCGTTGCTCGAAAATTCATACGAAAACGGATCTTCAAGTCCAGAGTCCATAATGGCGCTTGCAAATGTCTCTTGTACCTTCAGTTTCGTGTGTCGTTGCTCGAAAATTCATACGAAAACGGATCTTCAACTCCAGAGTCCATAAAGGCGCTTGGAAATGTCTCTTGTACCTTCAGTCCCGTTTGCAGATGCTCGAAAATTCATACGAAGACGGATCTTCAACTCCAGAGTCCATAAAGGCGCTTGCAAATGTCTCTTGTACCTTCAGTTTCGTTCGTGTATGCTCGAAAATTCATACGTAGACGGATCTTCAACTCCAGAGTCCATAATGGCGCTTGCAAATGTCTCTTGTACCTTCAGTTTCGTGTGTCGTTGCTCGAAAATTCATACGAAAACGGATCTTCAAGTCCAGAGTCCATAATGGCGCTTGCAAATGTCTCTTGTACCTTCAGTTTCGTGTGTCGTTGCTCGAAAATTGTTACGAAAACGGATCTTCAACTCCAGAGTCCATGATGGCGCTTGCAAATGTTTCTTGTAGCTTCAGTTCCGTTTGTCGTGGCTCGAAAATTCATACGAAAACGGATCTTCAAGTCCAGAGTCCATAATTGCGCTTGCAAATGTCTCTTGTACCTTCAGTTTCCTGTGTCGCTGCTCGAAAATTCATACGAAAACGGATCTTCAACTCCAGAGTCCATAAGGGCGCTTGCAAATGTCTATGGTACCTTCAGTTTCGTCTGCAGATGCTCGAAAATTGTTACGAAAACGGATCTTCAACTCCAGAGTCCATAAGGGCGCTTGCAAATGTCTCTTGTAGCTTCAGTTCCGTTTGTCGTTGCTCGAAAATTCATACGAAAACGGATCTTCAAGTCCAGAGTCCATAATGGCGCTTGCAAATGTCTCTTGTACCTACAGTCTCGTGTGTCGTTGCTCGAAAATTCATACGAAAACGAATCCTCAACTCCAGAGTCCATAATGGCGCTTGCAAATGTCTCTTGTACCTTCAGTTCCGTTTGCAGATGCTCGAAAATTCATACGAAGATGGATCTTCAACTCCAGAGTCCATAAAGGCGCTTGCAAATGTCTCTTGTACCTTCAGTTTCGTTCGTGGATGCTCGAAAATTCATACGAAAACGGATCTTCAACTCCAGAGTCCATAAGGGCGCTCGCAAATGTCTCTTGTACCTTCAGTTTCGTTCGTGGATGCTCGAAAATTCATACGGAGACGGATCTTCAACTCCAGAGTCCATAAGGGCGCTCGCAAATGTCTCTTGTACCTTCAGTTTCGTTCGTGGATGCTCGAAAATTCATACGAAAACGGATCTTCAAGTCCAGAGTCCATAATGGCGCTTGCAAATGTCTCTTGTACCTTCAGTTTCGTTCGTGGATGCTCGAAAATTCATACGAAGACGGATCTTCAACTCTCGAGTCCATAAAGGCGCTCGCAAATGTCTCTTGTACCTTCAGTTTCGTTCGTGGATGCTCGAAAATTCATACGGAGACGGATCTTTAACTCCAGAGTCCATAATGGCGCTTGGAAATGTCTTTTGTAACTTCAGTTTCGATCGTGGATGCTCGAAAATTCATACGAAGACGGATCTTCAACTCCAGAGTCCATAAAGGCGCTTGCAAATGTCTCTTGTACCTTCAGTTGCGTTTGCAGATGCTCGAAAATTCATACGAAGACGGATCTTCAACTCTCGAGTCCATGAAGGCGCTTGCAAATGTCTCTTGTACCTTCAGTTCCGTTCGTGGATGCTCGAAAATTCATACGAAAACGGATCTTCAACTCCAGAGTCCATAAGGGCGCTTGCAAATGTCTCTTGTACCTTCAGTTTCGTTCGTGGATGCTCGAAAATTCATACGAAGACGGATCTTCAAGTCCAGAGTCCATAATGGCGCTTGCAAATGTCTCTTGTACCTTCAGTTTCGTTCGTGGATGCTCGAAAATTCATACGAAGACGGATCTTCAACTCTCGAGTCCATAAAGGCGCTCGCAAATGTCTCTTGTACCTTCAGTTTCGTTCGTGGATGCTCGAAAATTCATACGGAGACGGATCTTTAACTCCAGAGTCCATAATGGCGCTTGGAAATGTCTTTTGTAACTTCAGTTTCGATCGTGGATGCTCGAAAATTCATACGAAGACGGATCTTCAACTCCAGAGTCCATAAAGGCGCTTGCAAATGTCTCTTGTACCTTCAGTTGCGTTTGCAGATGCTCGAAAATTCATACGAAGACGGATCTTCAACTCTCGAGTCCATGAAGGCGCTTGCAAATATCTCTTGTACCTTCAGTTCCGTTCGTGGATGCTCGAAAATTCATACGAAAACGGATCTTCAAGTCCAGAGTCCATAATGGCGCTTGCAAATGTCTCTTGTACCTTCAGTTTCGTTCGTGGATGCTCGAAAATTCATACGAAGACGGATCTTCAACTCTCGAGTCCATAAAGGCGCTCGCAAATGTCTCTTGTACCTTCAGTTTCGTTTGCAGATGCTCGAAAATTCATACGGAGACGGATCTTCAAGTCCAGAGTCCATAATGGCGCTTGCAAATGTCTCTTGTACCTTCAGTTTCGTTCGTGGATGCTCGAAAATTCATACGAAAACGGATCTTCAACTCCAGAGTCCATAAGGGCGCTCGCAAATGTCTCTTGTACCTTCAGTTTCGTTTGTGGATGCTCGAAAATTCATACGGAGACGGATCTTCAACTCCAGAGTCCATAAGGGCGCTCGCAAATGTCTCTTGTACCTTCAGTTTCGTTCGTGGATGCTCGAAAATTCATACGAAAACGGATCTTCAAGTCCAGAGTCCATAATGGCGCTTGCAAATGTCTCTTGTACCTTCAGTTTCGTTCGTGGATGCTCGAAAATTCATACGAAGACGGATCTTCAACTCTCGAGTCCATAAAGGCGCTCGCAAATGTCTCTTGTACCTTCAGTTTCGTTCGTGGATGCTCGAAAATTCATACGGCGACGGATCAGAGTCCATAATGGCGCTTGGAAATGTCTTTTGTAACTTCAGTTTCGATCGTGGATGCTCGAAAATTCATACGAAGACGGATCTTCAACTCCAGAGTCCATAAAGGCGCTTGCAAATGTCTCTTGTACTTTCAGTTGCGTTTGCAGTTGCTCGAAAATTCATACGAAGACGGATCTTCAACTCTCGAGTCCATTAAGGCGCTTGCAAATGTCTCTTGTACCTTCAGTTTCGTTCGTGGATGCTCGAAAATTCATACGAAGACGGATATTCAACTCTCGAGTCCATAAAGGCGCTCGCAAATGTCTCTTGTACATTCAGTTTCGTTCGTGGATGCTCGGAAATTCATACGAAGACGGATCTTCAAGTCCAGAGTCCATAATGGCGCTTGCAAATGTCTTTTGTAACTTCAGTTTCGATCGTGGATGCTCGAAATTTCATACGAAGACGGATCGATAACTCCAGAGTCCATAAAGGCGCTTGCAAATGTCTCTTGTACCTTCAGTTTCGTTCGTGGATGCTCGAAAATTCATACGGAGACGGATCTTCAACTCCAGGGTCCATAATGGCGCTTGCAAATGTCTTTTGTAACTTCAGTTTCGTTCGTGTATGCTCGAAAATTCATACGTAGACGGATCTTCAACTCCAGAGTCCATAATGGCGCTTGCAAATGTCTCTTGTACCTTCAGTTTCGTGTGTCGTTGCTCGAAAATTCATACGAAAACGGATCTTCAAGTCCAGAGTCCATAATGGCGCTTGCAAATGTCTCTTGTACCTACAGTTTCGTGTGTCGTTGCTCGAAAATTCATACGAAAACGGATCCTCAACTCCAGAGTCCATAAAGGCGCTTGCAAATGTCTCTTGTACCTCCAGTTCCGTTTGCAGATGCTCGAAAATTCATACGAAAACGGATCTTCAACTCCAGAGTCCATAAGGGCGCTCGCAAATGTCTCTTGTACCTTCAGTTTCGTTCGTGGATGCTCGAAAATTCATACGGAGACGGATCTTCAACTCCAGAGTCCATAAGGGCGCTCGCAAATGTCTCTTGTACCTTCAGTTTCGTTCGTGGATGCTCGAAAATTCATACGAAAACGGATCTTCAAGTCCAGAGTCCATAATGGCGCTTGCAAATGTCTCTTGTACCTTCAGTTTCGTTCGTGGATGCTCGAAAATTCATACGAAGACGGATCTTCAACTCTCGAGTCCATAAAGGCGCTCGCAAATGTCTCTTGTACCTTCAGTTTCGTTCGTGGATGCTCGAAAATTCATACGGAGACGGATCTTTAACTCCAGAGTCCATAATGGCGCTTGGAAATGTCTTTTGTAACTTCAGTTTCGATCGTGGATGCTCGAAAATTCATACGAAGACGGATCTTCAACTCCAGAGTCCATAAAGGCGCTTGCAAATGTCTCTTGTACCTTCAGTTGCGTTTGCAGATGCTCGAAAATTCATACGAAGACGGATCTTCAACTCTCGAGTCCATGAAGGCGCTTGCAAATGTCTCTTGTACCTTCAGTTCCGTTCGTGGATGCTCGAAAATTCATACGAAAACGGATCTTCAAGTCCAGAGTCCATAATGGCGCTTGCAAATGTCTCTTGTTCCTTCAGTTTCGTTCGTGGATGCTCGAAAATTCATACGAAGACGGATCTTCAACTCTCGAGTCCATAAAGGCGCTCGCAAATGTCTCTTGTACCTTCAGTTTCGTTTGCAGATGCTCGAAAATTCATACGGAGACGGATCTTCAAGTCCAGAGTCCATAATGGCGCTTGCAAATGTCTCTTGTACCTTCAGTTTTGTTCGTGGATGCTCGAAAATTCATACGAAGACGGATATTCAACTCTCGAGTCCATAAAGGCGCTCGCAAATGTCTCTTGTACCTTCAGTTTCGTTCGTGGATGCTCGGAAATTCATACGAAGACGGATCTTCAAGTCCAGAGTCCATAATGGCGCTTGCAAATGTCTTTTGTAACTTCAGTTTCGATCGTGGATGCTCGAAAATTCATACGAAGACGGATCGATAACTCCAGAGTCCATAAAGGCGCTTGCAAATGTCTCTTGTACCTTCAGTTTCGTTCGTGGATGCTCGAAAATTCATACGGAGACGGATCTTCAACTCCAGGGTCCATAATGGCGCTTGCAAATGTCTTTTGTAACTTCAGTTTCGTTCGTGGATGCTCGAAAATTCATACGAAAACGGATCTTCAAGTCCAGAGTCCATAATGGCGCTTGCAAATGTCTCTTTTACCTTCAGTTTCGTTCGTGGATGCTCGAAAATTCATACGAAGACGGATCTTCAACTCCAGAGTCCATAAGGGCGCTTGCAAATGTCTCTTTTACCTTCAGTTTCGTTTGCAGATGCTCGAAAATTCATACGAAGACGGATCTTCAACTCCAGAGTCCATAAGGGCGCTTGCAAATGTCTATGGTACCTTCAGTTCCGTTTGCAGATGCTCGAAAATTCATACGAAGACGGATCTTCAACTCCAGAGTCCATAAAGGCGCTTGCAAATGTCTCTTGTACCTTCAGTTTCGTTCGTGGATGCTCGAAAATTCATACGAAGACGGATCTATAACTCCAGAGTCCATAAAGGCGCTTGCAAATGTCTCTTGTACCTTCAGTTTCGTTCGTGGATGCTCGAAAATTCATACGTAGACGGATCTTCAACTCCAGAGTCCATAATGGCGCTTGCAAATGTCTATGATACCTTCAGTTTCGTCTGCAGATGCTCGAAAATTGTTACGAAAACGGATCTTCAACTCCAGAGTCCATAAGGGCGCTTGCAAATGTCTATGGTACCTTCAGTTTCGTCTGCAGATGCTCGAAAATTGTTACGAAAACGGATCTTCAACTCCAGAGTCCGTAAGGGCGCTTGCAAATGTCTCTTGTAGCTTCAGTTCCGTTCGTCGTTGCTCGAAAATTCATACGAAAACGGATCTTCAAGTCCAGAGTCCATAATGGCGCTTGCAAATGTCTCTTGTACCTTCAGTTTCGTGTGTCGTTGCTCGAAAATTCATACGAAAACGGATCTTCAACTCCAGAGTCCATAATAACGCTTGCAGATGTCTCTTGTACCTTCAGTTTCGTGTGTCGTTGCTCGAAAATTCATACGAAAACGGATCTTCAACTCCAGAGTCCATAAGGGCGCTTTCAAATGTCTATGGTACCTTCAGTTTCGTCTGCAGATGCTCGAAAATTGTTACGAAAACGGATCTTCAACTCCAGAGTCCATAAGGGCGCTTGCAAATGTCTCTTGTAGCTTCAGTTCCGTTCGTCGTTGCTCGAAAATTCATACGAAAACGGATCTTCAAGTCCAGAGTCCATAATGGCGCTTGCAAATGTCTCTTGTACCTTCAGTTTCGTGTGTCGTTGCTCGAAAATTCATACGAAAACGGATCTTCAACTCCAGAGTCCATAAAGGCGCTTGCAAATGTCTCTTGTACCTTCAGTCCCGTTTGCAGATGCTCGAAAATTCATACGAAGACGGATCTTCAACTCCAGAGTCCATAAAGGCGCTTGCAAATGTCTCTTGTACCTTCAGTTTCGATCGTGTATGCTCGAAAATTCATACGTAGACGGATCTTCAACTCCAGAGTCCATAATGGCGCTTGCAAATGTCTCTTGTACCTTCAGTTTCGTGTGTCGTTGCTCGAAAATTCATACGAAAACGGATCTTCAAGTCCAGAGTCCATAATGGCGCTTGCAAATGTCTCTTGTACCTTCAGTTTCGTGTGTCGTTGCTCGAAAATTGTTACGAAAACGGATCTTCAACTCCAGAGTCCATGATGGCGCTTGCAAATGTTTCTTGTAGCTTCAGTTCCGTTTGTCGTGGCTCGAAAATTCATACGAAAACGGATCTTCAAGTCCAGAGTCCATAATTGCGCTTGCAAATGTCTCTTGTACCTTCAGTTTCCTGTGTCGCTGCTCGAAAATTCATACGAAAACGGATCTTCAACTCCAGAGTCCATAAGGGCGCTTGCAAATGTCTATGGTACCTTCAGTTTCGTCTGCAGATGCTCGAAAATTGTTACGAAAACGGATCTTCAACTCCAGAGTCCATGAGGGCGCTTGCAAATGTCTCTTGTAGCTTCAGTTCCGTTTGTCGTTGCTCGAAAATTCATACGAAAACGGATCTTCAAGTCCAGAGTCCATAATGGCGCTTGCAAATGTCTCTTGTACCTACAGTTTCGTGTGTCGTTGCTCGAAAATTCATACGAAAACGAATCCTCAACTCCAGAGTCCATAAAGGCGCTTGCAAATGTCTCTTGTACCTTCAGTTCCGTTTGCAGATGCTCGAAAATTCATACGAAGATGGATCTTCAACTCCAGAGTCCATAAAGGCGCTTGCAAATGTCTCTTGTACCTTCAGTTTCGTTCGTGGATGCTCGAAAATTCATACGAAAACGGATCTTCAACTCCAGAGTCCATAAGGGCGCTCGCAAATGTCTCTTGTACCTTCAGTTCCGTTCGTGGATGCTCGAAAATTCATACGGAGACGGATCTTCAACTCCAGAGTCCATAAGGGCGCTCGCAAATGTCTCTTGTACCTTCAGTTTCGTTCGTGGAAGCTCGAAAATTCATACGAAAACGGATCTTCAAGTCCAGAGTCCATAATGGCGCTTGCAAATGTCTCTTGTACCTTCAGTTTCGTTCGTGGATGCTCGAAAATTCATACGAAGACGGATCTTCAACTCTCGAGTCCATAAAGGCGCTCGCAAATGTCTCTTGTACCTTCAGTTTCGTTCGTGGATGCTCGAAAATTCATACGGAGACGGATCTTTAACTCCAGAGTCCATAATGGCGCTTGGAAATGTCTTTTGTAACTTCAGTTTCGATCGTGGATGCTCGAAAATTCATACGAAGACGGATCTTCAACTCCAGAGTCCATAAAGGCGCTTGCAAATGTCTCTTGTACCTTCAGTTGCGTTTGCAGATGCTCGAAAATTCATACGAAGACGGATCTTCAACTCTCGAGTCCATGAAGGCGCTTGCAAATGTCTCTTGTACCTTCAGTTCCGTTCGTGGATGCTCGAAAATTCATACGAAAACGGATCTTCAACTCCAGAGTCCATAAGGGCGCTTGCAAATGTCTCTTGTACCTTCAGTTTCGTTCGTGGATGCTCGAAAATTCATACGAAGACGGATCTTCAAGTCCAGAGTCCATAATGGCGCTTGCAAATGTCTCTTGTACCTTCAGTTTCGTTCGTGGATGCTCGAAAATTCATACGAAGACGGATCTTCAACTCTCGAGTCCATAAAGGCGCTCGCAAATGTCTCTTGTACCTTCAGTTTCGTTCGTGGATGCTCGAAAATTCATACGGAGACGGATCTTTAACTCCAGAGTCCATAATGGCGCTTGGAAATGTCTTTTGTAACTTCAGTTTCGATCGTGGATGCTCGAAAATTCATACGAAGACGGATCTTCAACTCCAGAGTCCATAAAGGCGCTTGCAAATGTCTCTTGTACCTTCAGTTGCGTTTGCAGATGCTCGAAAATTCATACGAAGACGGATCTTCAGCTCTCGAGTCCATGAAGGCGCTTGCAAATATCTCTTGTACCTTCAGTTCCGTTCGTGGATGCTCGAAAATTCATACGAAAACGGATCTTCAAGTCCAGAGTCCATAATGGCGCTTGCAAATGTCTCTTGTACCTTCAGTTTCGTTCGTGGATGCTCGAAAATTCATACGAAGACGGATCTTCAACTCTCGAGTCCATAAAGGCGCTCGCAAATGTCTCTTGTACCTTCAGTTTCGTTTGCAGATGCTCGAAAATTCATACGGAGACGGATCTTCAAGTCCAGAGTCCATAATGGCGCTTGCAAATGTCTCTTGTACCTTCAGTTTCGTTCGTGGATGCTCGAAAATTCATACGAAGACGGATATTCAACTCTCGAGTCCATAAAGGCGCTCGCAAATGTCTCTTGTACCTTCAGTTTCGTTCGTGGATGCTCGGAAATTCATACGAAGACGGATCTTCAAGTCCAGAGTCCATAATGGCGCTTGCAAATGTCTTTTGTAACTTCAGTTTCGATCGTGGATGCTCGAAAATTCATACGAAGACGGATCGATAACTCCAGAGTCCATGAAGGCGCTTGCAAATGTCTCTTGTACCTTCAGTTTCGTTCGTGGATGCTCGAAAATTCATACGGAGACGGATCTTCAACTCCAGGGTCCATAATGGCGCTTGCAAATGTCTTTTGTAACTTCAGTTTCGTTCGTGTATGCTCGAAAATTCATACGTAGACGGATCTTCAACTCCAGAGTCCATGATGGCGCTTGCAAATGTCTCTTGTAGCTTCAGTTCCGTTTGTCGTTGCTCGAAAATTCATACGAAAACGGATCTTCAAGTCCAGAGTCCATAATGGCGCTTGCAAATGTCTCTTGTACCTACAGTTTCGTGTGTCGTTGCTCGAAAATTCATACGAAAACGGATCCTCAACTCCAGAGTCCATAAAGGCGCTTGCAAATGTCTCTTGTACCTTCAGTTCCGTTTGCAGATGCTCGAAAATTCATACGAAGATGGATCTTCAACTCCAGAGTCCATAAAGGCGCTTGCAAATGTCTCTTGTACCTTCAGTTTCGTTCGTGGATGCTCGAAAATTCATACGAAAACGGATCTTCAACTCCAGAGTCCATAAGGGCGCTCGCAAATGTCTCTTGTACCTTCAGTTTCGTTCGTGGATGCTCGAAAATTCATACGGAGACGGATCTTCAACTCCAGAGTCCATAAGGGCGCTCGCAAATGTCTCTTGTACCTTCAGTTTCGTTCGTGGATGCTCGAAAATTCATACGAAAACGGATCTTCAAGTCCAGAGTCCATAATGGCGCTTGCAAATGTCTCTTGTACCTTCAGTTTCGTTCGTGGATGCTCGAAAATTCATACGAAGACGGATCTTCAACTCTCGAGTCCATAAAGGCGCTCGCAAATGTCTCTTGTACCTTCAGTTTCGTTCGTGGATGCTCGAAAATTCATACGGAGACGGATCTTTAACTCCAGAGTCCATAATGGCGCTTGGAAATGTCTTTTGTAACTTCAGTTTCGATCGTGGATGCTCGAAAATTCATACGAAGACGGATCTTCAACTCCAGAGTCCATAAAGGCGCTTGCAAATGTCTCTTGTACCTTCAGTTGCGTTTGCAGATGCTCGAAAATTCATACGAAGACGGATCTTCAACTCTCGAGTCCATGAAGGCGCTTGCAAATGTCTCTTGTACCTTCAGTTCCGTTCGTGGATGCTCGAAAATTCATACGAAAACGGATCTTCAAGTCCAGAGTCCATAATAGCGCTTGCAAATGTCTCTTGTACCTTCAGTTTCGTTCGTAGATGCTCGAAAATTCATACGAAGACGGATCTTCAACTCTCGAGTCCATAAAGGCGCTCGCAAATGTCTCTTGTACCTTCAGTTTCGTTTGCAGATGCTCGAAAATTCATACGGAGACGGATCTTCAAGTCCAGAGTCCATAATGGCGCTTGCAAATGTCTCTTGTACCTTCAGTTTCGTTCGTGGATGCTCGAAAATTCATACGAAGACGGATATTCAACTCTCGAGTCCATAAAGGCGCTCGCAAATGTCTCTTGTACCTTCAGTTTCGTTCGTGGATGCTCGGAAATTCATACGAAGACGGATCTTCAAGTCCAGAGTCCATAATGGCGCTTGCAAATGTCTTTTGTAACTTCAGTTTCGATCGTGGATGCTCGAAAATTCATACGAAGACGGATCGATAACTCCAGAGTCCATAAAGGCGCTTGCAAATGTCTCTTGTACCTTCAGTTTCGTTCGTGGATGCTCGAAAATTCATACGGAGACGGATCTTCAACTCCAGGGTCCATAATGGCGCTTGCAAACGTCTTTTGTAACTTCAGTTTCGTTCGTGGATGCTCGAAAATTCATACGAAAACGGATCTTCAAGTCCAGAGTCCATAATGGCGCTTGCAAATGTCTCTTTTACCTTCAGTTTCGTTCGTGGATGCTCGAAAATTCATACGAAGACGGATCTTCAACTCCAGAGTCCATAAGGGCGCTTGCAAATGTCTCTTTTACCTTCAGTTTCGTTTGCAGATGCTCGAAAAGTCATACGAAGACGGATCTTCAACTCCAGAGTCCATAAGGGCGCTTGCAAATGTCTATGGTACCTTCAGTTCCGTTTGCAGATGCTCGAAAATTCATACGAAGACGGATCTTCAACTCCAGAGTCCATAAAGGCGCTTGCAAATGTCTCTTGTACCTTCAGTTTCGTTCGTGGATGCTCGAAAATTCATACGAAGACGGATCTATAACTCCAGAGTCCATAAAGGCGCTTGCAAATGTCTCTTGTACCTTCAGTTTCGTTCGTGGATGCTCGAAAATTCATACGTAGACGGATCTTCAACTCCAGAGTCCATAATGGCGCTTGCAAATGTCTATGATACCTTCAGTTTCGTCTGCAGATGCTCGAAAATTGTTACGAAAACGGATCTTCAACTCCAGAGTCCATAAGGGCGCTTGCAAATGTCTATGGTACCTTCAGTTTCGTCTGCAGATGCTCGAAAATTTTTACGAAAACGGATCTTCAACTCCAGAGTCCATGATGGCGCTTGCAAATGTCTCTTGTAGCTTCAGTTTCGTTTGTCGTTGCTCGAAAATTCATACGAAAACGGATCTTCAAGTCCAGAGTCCATAATGGCGCTTGCAAATGTCTCTTGTACCTTCAGTTTCGTGTGTCGTTGCTCGAAAATTCATACGAAAACGGATCTTCAACTCCAGAGTCCATAAGGGCGCTTTCAAATGTCTATGGTACCTTCAGTTTCGTCTGCAGATGCTCGAAAATTGTTACGAAAACGGATCTTCAACTCCAGAGTCCATAAGGGCGCTTGCAAATGTCTCTTGTAGCTTCAGTTCCGTTCGTCGTTGCTCGAAAATTCATACGAAAACGGATCTTCAAGTCCAGAGTCCATAATGGCGCTTGCAAATGTCTCTTGTACCTTCAGTTTCGTGTGTCGTTGCTCGAAAATTCATACGAAAACGGATCTTCAACTCCAGAGTCCATAAAGGCGCTTGCAAATGTCTCTTGTACCTTCAGTCCCGTTTGCAGATGCTCGAAAATTCATACGAAGACGGATCTTCAACTCCAGAGTCCATAAAGGCGCTTGCAAATGTCTCTTGTACCTTCAGTTTCGTTCGTGTATGCTCGAAAATTCATACGTAGACGGATCTTCAACTCCAGAGTCCATAATGGCGCTTGCAAATGTCTCTTGTACCTTCAGTTTCGTGTGTCGTTGCTCGAAAATTCATACGAAAACGGATCTTCGAGTCCAGAGTCCATAATGGCGCTTGCAAATGTCTCTTGTACCTTCAGTTTCGTGTGTCGTTGCTCGAAAATTGTTACGAAAACGGATCTTCAACTCCAGAGTCCAGGATGGCGCTTGCAAATGTCTCTTGTAGCTTCAGTTCCGTTTGTCGTGGCTCGAAAATTCATACGAAAACGGATCTTCAAGTCCAGAGTCCATAATTGCACTTGCAAATGTCTCTTGTACCTTCAGTTTCGTGTGTCGTTGCTCGAAAATTCATACGAAAACGGATCTTCAAGTCCAGAGTCCATAAGGGCGCTTGCAAATGTCTATGGTACCTTCAGTTTCGTCTGCAGATGCTCGAAAATTGTTACGAAAACGGATCTTTAACTCCAGAGTCCATAAGGGCGCTTGCAAATGTCTCTTGTAGCTTCAGTTCCGTTTGTCGTTGCTCGAAAATTCATACGAAAACGGATCTTCAAGTCCAGAGTCCATAATGGCGCTTGCAAATGTCTCTTGTACCTACAGTTTCGTGTGTCGTTGCTCGAAAATTCATACGAAAACGGATCCTCAATTCCAGAGTCCATAAAGGCGCTTGCAAATGTCTCTTGTACCTTCAGTTTCGTTCGTGGATACTCGAAAATTCATACGGAGACGGATCTTCAACTCCAGGGTCCATAATGGCGCTTGCAAATGTCTTTTGTAACTTCAGTTTCGTTCGTGTATGCTCGAAAATTCATACGTAGACGGATCTTCAACTCCAGAGTCCATAATGGCGCTTGCAAATGTTTCTTGTACCTTCAGTTTCGTGTGTCGTTGCTCGAAAATTCATACGAAAACGGATCTTCAAGTCCAGAGTCCATAATGGCGCTTGCAAATGTCTCTTGTACCTTCAGTTTCGTGTGTCGTTGCTCGAAAATTGTTACGAAAACGGATCTTCAACTCCAGAGTCCATGATGGCGCTTGCAAATGTCTCTTGTAGCTTCAGTTCCGTTTGTCGTTGCTCGAAAATTCATACGAAAACGGATCTTCAAGTCCAGAGTCCATAATGGCGCTTGCAAATGTCTCTCGTACCTACAGTTTCGTGTGTCGTTGCTCGAAAATTCATACGAAAACGGATCCTCAACTCCAGAGTCCATAAAGGCGCTTGCAAATGTCTCTTGTACCTTCAGTTTCGTTCGTGGATGCTCGAAAATTCATACGGAGACGGATCTTCAACTCCAGAGTCCATAAGGGCGCTCGCAAATGTCTCTTGTACCTTCAGTTTCGTTCGTGGATGCTCGAAAATTCATACGAAAACGGATCTTCAAGTCCAGAGTCCATAATGGCGCTTGCAAATGTCTCTTGTACCTTCAGTTTCGTTCGTGGATGCTCGAAAATTCATACGAAGACGGATCTTCAACTCTCGAGTCCATAAAGGCGCTCGCAAATGTCTCTTGTACCTTCAGTTTCGTTCGTGGATGCTCGAAAATTCATACGGAGACGGATCTTTAACTCCAGAGTCCATAATGGCGCTTGGAAATGTCTTTTGTAACTTCAGTTTCGATCGTGGATGCTCGAAAATTCATACGAAGACGGATCTTCAACTCCAGAGTCCATAAAGGCGCTTGCAAATGTCTCTTGTACCTTCAGTTGCGTTTGCAGATGCTCGAAAATTCATACGAAGACGGATCTTCAACTCTCGAGTCCATGAAGGCGCTTGCAAATGTCTCTTGTACCTTCAGTTCCGTTCGTGGATGCTCGAAAATTCATACGAAAACGGATCTTCAAGTCCAGAGTCCATAATAGCGCTTGCAAATGTCTCTTGTACCTTCAGTTTCGTTCGTAGATGCTCGAAAATTCATACGAAGACGGATCTTCAACTCTCGAGTCCATAAAGGCGCTCGCAAATGTCTCTTGTACCTTCAGTTTCGTTTGCAGATGCTCGAAAATTCATACGGAGACGGATCTTCAAGTCCAGAGTCCATAATGGCGCTTGCAAATGTCTCTTGTACCTTCAGTTTCGTTCGTGGATGCTCGAAAATTCATACGAAGACGGATCCTCAACTCCAGAGTCCATAAAGGCGCTTGCAAATGTCTCTTGTACCTTCAGTTTCGTTCGTGGATGCTCGAAAATTCATACGAAAACGGATCTTCAACTCCAGAGTCCATAAGGGCGCTCGCAAATGTCTCTTGTACCTTCAGTTTCGTTCGTGGATGCTCGAAAATTCATACGGAGACGGATCTTCAACTCCAGAGTCCATAAGGGCGCTCGCAAATGTCTCTTGTACCTTCAGTTTCGTTCGTGGATGCTCGAAAATTCATACGAAGACGGATCTTCAAGTCCAGAGTCCATAATGGCGCTTGCAAATGTCTTTTGTAACTTCAGTTTCGATCGTGGATGCTCGAAAATTCATACGAAGACGGATCGATAACTCCAGAGTCCATAAAGGCGCTTGCAAATGTCTCTTGTACCTTCAGTTTCGTTCGTGGATGCTCGAAAATTCATACGGAGACGGATCTTCAACTCCAGGGTCCATAATGGCGCTTGCAAATGTCTTTTGTAACTTCAGTTTCGTTCGTGGATGCTCGAAAATTCATACGAAAACGGATCTTCAAGTCCAGAGTCCATAATGGCGCTTGCAAATGTCTCTTTTACCTTCAGTTTCGTTCGTGGATGCTCGAAAATTCATACGAAGACGGATCTTCAACTCCAGAGTCCATAAGGGCGCTTGCAAATGTCTCTTTTACCTTCAGTTTCGTTTGCAGATGCTCGAAAATTCATACGAAGACGGATCTTCAACTCCAGAGTCCATAAGGGCGCTTGCAAATGTCTATGGTACCTTCAGTTCCGTTTGCAGATGCTCGAAAATTCATACGAAGACGGATCTTCAACTCCAGAGTCCATAAAGGCGCTTGCAAATGTCTCTTGTACCTTCAGTTTCGTTCGTGGATGCTCGAAAATTCATACGAAGACGGATCTATAACTCCAGAGTCCATGATGGCGCTTGCAAATGTCTCTTGTAGCTTCAGTTCCGTTTGTCGTGGCTCGAAAATTCATACGAAAACGGATCTTCAAGTCCAGAGTCCATAATTGCACTTGCAAATGTCTCTTGTACCTTCAGTTTCGTGTGTCGTTGCTCGAAAATTCATACGAAAACGGATCTTCAACTCCAGAGTCCATAAGGGCGCTTGCAAATGTCTATGGTACCTTCAGTTTCGTCTGCAGATGCTCGAAAATTGTTACGAAAACGGATCTTCAACTCCAGAGTCCATAAGGGCGCTTGCAAATGTCTCTTGTAGCTTCAGTTCCGTTTGTCGTTGCTCGAAAATTCATACGAAAACGGATCTTCAAGTCCAGAGTCCATAATGGCGCTTGCAAATGTCTCTTGTACCTACAGTTTCGTGTGTCGTTGCTCGAAAATTCATACGAAAACGGATCCTCAATTCCAGAGTCCATAAAGGCGCTTGCAAATGTTTCTTGTACCTTCAGTTTCGTTCGTGGATGCTCGAAAATTCATACGGAGACGGATCTTCAACTCCAGGGTCCATAATGGCGCTTGCAAATGTCTTTTGTAACTTCAGTTTCGTTCGTGTATGCTCGAAAATTCATACGTAGACGGATCTTCAACTCCAGAGTCCATAATGGCGCTTGCAAATGTCTCTTGTACCTTCAGTTTCGTGTGTCGTTGCTCGAAAATTCATACGAAAACGGATCTTCAAGTCCAGAGTCCATAATGGCGCTTGCAAATGTCTCTTGTACCTTCAGTTTCGTGTGTCGTTGCTCGAAAATTGTTACGAAAACGGATCTTCAACTCCAGAGTCCATGATGGCGCTTGCAAATGTCTCTTGTAGCTTCAGTTCCGTTTGTCGTTGCTCGAAAATTCATACGAAAACGGATCCTCAACTCCAGAGTCCATAAAGGCGCTTGCAAATGTCTCTTGTACCTTCAGTTCCGTTTGCAGATGCTCGAAAATTCATACGAAGATGGATCTTCAACTCCAGAGTCCATAAAGGCGCTTGCAAATGTCTCTTGTACCTTCAGTTTCGTTCGTGGATGCTCGAAAATTCATACGAAAACGGATCTTCAACTCCAGAGTCCATAAGGGCGCTCGCAAATGTCTCTTGTACCTTCAGTTTCGTTCGTGGATGCTCGAAAATTCATACGGAGACGGATCTTCAACTCCAGAGTCCATAAGGGCGCTCGCAAATGTCTCTTGTACCTTCAGTTTCGTTCGTGGATGCTCGAAAATTCATACGAAAACGGATCTTCAAGTCCAGAGTCCATAATGGCGCTTGCAAATGTCTCTTGTACCTTCAGTTTCGTTCGTGGATGCTCGAAAATTCATACGAAGACGGATCTTCAACTCTCGAGTCCATAAAGGCGCTCGCAAATGTCTCTTGTACCTTCAGTTTCGTTCGTGGATGCTCGAAAATTCATACGGAGACGGATCTTTAACTCCAGAGTCCATAATGGCGCTTGGAAATGTCTTTTGTAACTTCAGTTTCGATCGTGGATGCTCGAAAATTCATACGAAGACGGATCTTCAACTCCAGAGTCCATAAAGGCGCTTGCAAATGTCTCTTGTACCTTCAGTTGCGTTTGCAGATGCTCGAAAATTCATACGAAGACGGATCTTCAACTCTCGAGTCCATGAAGGCGCTTGCAAATGTCTCTTGTACCTCCAGTTCCGTTCGTGGATGCTCGAAAATTCATACGAAAACGGATCTTCAAGTCCAGAGTCCATAATAGCGCTTGCAAATGTCTCTTGTACCTTCAGTTTCGTTCGTAGATGCTCGAAAATTCATACGAAGACGGATCTTCAACTCTCGAGTCCATAAAGGCGCTCGCAAATGTCTCTTGTACCTTCAGTTTCGTTTGCAGATGCTCGAAAATTCATACGGAGACGGATCTTCAAGTCCAGAGTCCATAATGGCGCTTGCAAATGTCTCTTGTACCTTCAGTTTCGTTCGTGGATGCTCGAAAATTCATACGAAGACGGATATTCAACTCTCGAGTCCATAAAGGCGCTCGCAAATGTCTCTTGTACCTTCAGTTTCGTTCGTGGATGCTCGGAAATTTATACGAAGACGGATCTTCAAGTCCAGAGTCCATAATGGCGCTTGCAAATGTCTTTTGTAACTTCAGTTTCGATCGTGGATGCTCGAAAATTCATACGAAGACGGATCGATAACTCCAGAGTCCATAAAGGCGCTTGCAAATGTCTCTTGTACCTTCAGTTTCGTTCGTGGATGCTCGAAAATTCATACGGAGACGGATCTTCAACTCCAGGGTCCATAATGGCGCTTGCAAATGTCTTTTGTAACTTCAGTTTCGTTCGTGGATGCTCGAAAATTCATACGAAAACGGATCTTCAAGTCCAGAGTCCATAATGGCGCTTGCAAATGTCTCTTTTACCTTCAGTTTCGTTCGTGGATGCTCGAAAATTCATACGAAGACGGATCTTCAACTCCAGAGTCCATAAGGGCGCTTGCAAATGTCTCTTTTACCTTCAGTTTCGTTTGCAGATGCTCGAAAATTCATACGAAGACGGATCTTCAACTCCAGAGTCCATAAGGGCGCTTGCAAATGTCTATGGTACCTTCAGTTCCGTTTGCAGATGCTCGAAAATTCATACGAAGACGGATCTTCAACTCCAGAGTCCATAAAGGCGCTTGCAAATGTCTCTTGTACCTTCAGTTTCGTTCGTGGATGCTCGAAAATTCATACGAAGACGGATCTATAACTCCAGAGTCCATAAAGGCGCTTGCAAATGTCTTTTGTACCTTCAGTTTCGTTCGTGGATGCTCGAAAATTCATACGTAGACGGATCTTCAACTCCAGAGTCCATAATGGCGCTTGCAAATGTCTATGATACCTTCAGTTTCGTCTGCAGATGCTCGAAAATTGTTACGAAAACGGATCTTCAACTCCAGAGTCCATAAGGGCGCTTGCAAATGTCTATGGTACCGTCAGTTTCGTCTGCAGATGCTCGAAAATTGTTACGAAAACGGATCTTCAACTCCAGAGTCCATGATGGCGCTTGCAAATGTCTCTTGTAGCTTCAGTTTCGTTTGTCGTTGCTCGAAAATTCATACGAAAACGGATCTTCAAGTCCAGAGTCCATAATGGCGCTTGCAAATGTCTCTTGTACCTTCAGTTTCGTGTGTCGTTGCTCGAAAATTCATACGAAAACGGATCTTCAACTCCAGAGTCCATAAGGGCGCTTTCAAATGTCTATGGTACCTTCAGTTTCGTCTGCAGATGCTCGAAAATTGTTACGAAAACGGATCTTCAACTCCAGAGTCCATAAGGGCGCTTGCAAATGTCTCTTGTAGCTTCAGTTCCGTTCGTCGTTGCTCGAAAATTCATACGAAAACGGATCTTCAAGTCCAGAGTCCATAAAGGCGCTTGCAAATGTCTCTTGTACCTTCAGTTTCGTTCGTGTATGCTCGAAAATTCATACGTAG
Source organism: Phymatocera aterrima (assembly GCA_963170745.1). NCBI lineage: Eukaryota > Metazoa > Arthropoda > Insecta > Hymenoptera > Tenthredinidae > Phymatocera > Phymatocera aterrima. The sequence continues at coordinate 675,517 of CAUJGY010000194.1, forward strand.
ACGGATCTTCAACTCCAGAGTCCATAATGGCGCTCGCAAATGTCTCTTGTACCTTCAGTTTCGTGTGTCGTTGCTCGAAAATTCATACGAAAACGGATCTTCAAGTCCAGAGTCCATAATGGCGCTTGCAAATGTCTCTTGTACCTTCAGTTTCGTGTGTCGTTGCTCGAAAATTGTTACGAAAACGGATCTTCAACTCCAGAGTCCATGATGGCGCTTGCAAATGTCTCTTGTAGCTTCAGTTCCGTTTGTCGTGGCTCGAAAATTCATACGAAAACGGATCTTCAAGTCCAGAGTCCATAATTGCGCTTGCAAATGTCTCTTGTACCTTCAGTTTCGTGTGTCGTTGCTCGAAAATTCATACGAAAACGGATCTTCAACTCCAGAGTCCATAAGGGCGCTTGCAAATGTCTATGGTACCTTCAGTTTCGTCTGCAGATGCTCGAAAATTGTTACGAAAACGGATCTTCAACTCCAGAGTCCATAAGGGCGCTTGCAAATGTCTCTTGTAGCTTCAGTTCCGTTTGTCGTTGCTCGAAAATTCATACGAAAACGGATCTTCAAGTCCAGAGTCCATAATGGCGCTTGCAAATGTCTCTTGTACCTACAGTTTCGTGTGTCGTTGCTCGAAAATTCATACGAAAACGGATCCTCAATTCCAGAGTCCATAGAGGCGCTTGCAAATGTCTCTTGTACCTTCAGTTCCGTTTGCAGATGCTCGAAAATTCATACGAAGATGGATCTTCAACTCCAGAGTCCATAAAGGCGCTTGCAAATGTCTCTTGTACCTTCAGTTCCGTTTGCAGATGCTCGAAAATTCATACGAAAACGGATCTTCAACTCCAGAGTCCATAAGGGCGCTCGCAAATGTCTCTTGTACCTTCAGTTTCGTTCGTGGATGCTCGAAAATTCATACGGAGACGGATCTTCAACTCCAGAGTCCATAAGGGCGCTTGCAAATGTCTCTTGTACCTTCAGTTTCGTTCGTGGATGCTCGAAAATTCATACGAAAACGGATCTTCAACTCCAGAGTCCATAAGGGCGCTCGCAAATGTCTCTTGTACCTTCAGGTTCGTTCGTGGATGCTCGAAAATTCATACGGAGACGGATCTTCAACTCCAGAGTCCATAAGGGCGCTCGCAAATGTCTCTTGTACCTACAGTTTCGTGTGTCGTTGCTCGAAAATTCATACGAAAACGGATCCTCAACTCCAGAGTCCATAAAGGCGCTTGCAAATGTCTCTTGTACCTTCAGTTCCGTTTGCAGATGCTCGAAAATTCATACGAAGATGGATCTTCAACTCCAGAGTCCATAAAGGCGCTTGCAAATGTCTCTTGTACCTTCAGTTTCGTTCGTGGATGCTCGAAAATTCATACGAAAACGGATCTTCGAATCCAGAGTCCATATGGGCGCTCGCAAATGTCTCTTGTACCTTCAGTTTCGTTCGTGGATGCTCGAAAATTCATACGGAGACGGATCTTCAACTCCAGAGTCCATAAGGCTGCTCGCAAATGTCTCTTGTACCTTCAGTTTCGTTCGTGGATGCTCGAAAATTCATACGGAGACGGATCTTTAACTCCAGAGTCCATAATGGCGCTTGGAAATGTCTTTCGTAACTTCAGTTTCGATCGTGGATGCTCGAAAATTCATACGAAGACGGATCTTCAACTTAAGAGTCCATAAAGGCGCTTGCAAATGTCTCTTGTACCTTCAGTTTCGTTTGCAGATGCCCGAAAATTCATACGAAGACGGATCTTCAACTCCAGAGTCCATAATGGCGCTTGCAAATGTCTCTTGTAGCTTCAGTTTCGTGTGTCGTTGCTCGAAAATTCATACGAAAACGGATCTTCAAGTCCAGAGTCGATAATGGCGCTCGCAAATGTCTCTTGTACCTTCAGTTTCGTTCGTGGATGCTCGAAAATTCATACGTAGACGGATCTTCAACTCCAGAGTCCATAATGGCGCTTGCAAATGTCTCTTGTACCTTCAGTTTCGTGTGTCGTTGCTCGAAAATTGTTACGAAAACGGATCTTCAACTCCAGAGTCCATAATGGCGCTTGCAAATGTCTCTTGTAGCTTCAGTTCCGTTTGTCGTTGCTCGAAAATTCATACGAAAACGGATCTTCAAGTCCAGAGTCCATAATGGCGCTTGCAAATGTCTCTTGTACCTTCAGTTTCGTGTGTCGTTGCTCGAAAATTCATACGAAAACGGATCTTGAACTCCAGAGTCCATAAGGGCGCTTGCAAATGTCTCTTGTAGCTTCAGGTCCGTTTGTCGTTGCTCGAAAATTCATACGAAAACGGATCTTCAAGTCCAGAGTCCATAATGGCGCTTGCAAATGTCGCTTGTACCTTCAGTTTCGTGTGTCGTTGCTCGAATATTCATACGGAGACGGATCTTCAACTCCAGGGTCCATAATGGCGCTTGCAAATGTCTCTTGTACCTTCAGTTTCGTTCGTGGATGCTCGAAAATTCATACGAAGACGGATCTTTAACTCTCGAGTCCATAAAGGCGCTCGCAAATGTCTCTTGTACCTTCAGTTTCGTTCGTGGATGCTCGAAAATTCATACGGAGACGGATCTTTAAGTCCAGAGTCCATAATGGCGCTTGCAAATGTCTTTTGTAACTTCAGTTTCGATCGTCGATGCTCGAAAATTCATACGGAGACGAATCTTCAACTCCAGATTCCATAAAGGCGCTTGCAAATGTCTCTTGTACCTTCAGTTGCGTTTGCAAATGCTCGAAAATTCATACGAAGACGGATCGTCAACTTTCGAGTCCATAATGGCGCTTGCAAATGTCTCTTGTACCTTCAGTTTCGTGTGTCGTTGCTCGAAAATTCATACGAAAACGGATCTTCAACTCCAGAGTCCATAAGGGCGCTTGCAAATGTCTCTTGTACCTTCAGTTTCGTTTGCAGATGCCCGAAAATTCATACGAAGACGGATCTTCAACTCCAGAGTCCATAATGGCGCTTGCAAATGTCTCTTGTAGCTTCAGTTTCGTGTGTCGTTGCTCGAAAATTCATACGAAAACGGATCTTCAAGTCCAGAGTCGATAATGGCGCTCGCAAATGTCTCTTGTACCTTCAGTTGCGTTCGTGGATGCTCGAAAATTCATACGTAGACGGATCTTCAACTCCAGAGTCCATAATGGCGCTTGCAAATGTCTCTTGTACCTTCAGTTTCGTGTGTCGTTGCTCGAAAATTGTTACGAAAACGGATCTATAACTCCAGAGTCCATAATGGCGCTTGCAAATGTCTCTTGTAGCTTCAGTTCCGTTTGTCGTTGCTCGAAAATTCATACGAAAACGGATCTTCAAGTCCAGAGTCCATAATGGCGCTTGCAAATGTCTCTTGTACCTTCAGTTTCGTGTGTCGTTGCTCGAAAATTCATACGAAAACGGATCTTCAACTCCAGAGTCCATAAGGGCGCTTGCAAATGTCTATGGTACCTTCAGTTTCGTCTGCAGATGCTCGAAAATTGTTACGAAAACAGATCTTGAACTCCAGAGTCCATAAGGGCGCTTGCAAATGTCTCTTGTAGCTTCAGTTTCGTGTGTCGTTGCTCGAAAATTCATACGAAAACGGATCTTCAAGTCCAGAGTCGATAATGGCGCTCGCAAATGTCTCTTGTACCTTCAGTTTCGTTCGTGGATGCTCGAAAATTCATACGTAGACGGATCTTCAACTCCAGAGTCCATAATGGCGCTTGCAAATGTCTCTTGTACCTTCAGTTTCGTGTGTCGTTACTCGAAAATTGTTACGAAAACGGATCTTCAACTCCAGAGTCCATAATGGCGCTTGCAAATGTCTCTTGTAGCTTCAGTTCCGTTTGTCGTTGCTCGAAAATTCATACGAAAACGGATCTTCAAGTCCAGAGTCCATAATGGCGCTTGCAAATGTCGCTTGTACCTTCAGTTTCGTGTGTCGTTGCTCGAATATTCATACGGAGACGGATCTTCAACTCCAGGGTCCATAATGGCGCTTGCAAATGTCTCTTGTACCTTCAGTTTCGTTCGTGGATGCTCGAAAATTCATACGAAGACGGATCTTTAACTCTCGAGTCCATAAAGGCGCTCGCAAATGTCTCTTGTACCTTCAGTTTCGTTCGTGGATGTTCGAAACTTCATACGGAGACGGATCTTTAAGTCCAGAGTCCATAATGGCGCTTGCAAATGTCTTTTGTAACTTCAGTTTCGATCGTCGATGCTCGAAAATTCATACGGAGACGAATCTTCAACTCCAGATTCCATAAAGGCGCTTGCAAATGTCTCTTGTACCTTCAGTTGCGTTTGCAAATGCTCGAAAATTCATACGAAGACGGATCGTCAACTTTCGAGTCCATAATGGCGCTTGCAAATGTCTCTTGTACCTTCAGTTTCGTTCGTGGATGCCAGAAAATTCATACGAAGACGGATCTTCAACTCTCGAGTCCATAAAGGCGCTCGCAAATGTCTCTTGTACCTTCAGTTTCGTTCGTGGATGCTCGAAAATTCATACGGAGACGGATCTTTAAGTCCAGAGTCCATAATGGCGCTTGTAAATGTCTTTTGTAACTTCAGTTTCGATCGTCGATGCTCGAAAATTCATACGGAGACGAATCTTCAACTCCAGATTCCATAAAGGCGCTTGCAAATGTCTCTTGTACCTTCAGTTGCGTTTGCAAATGCTCGAAAATTCATACGAAGACGGATCGTCAACTTTCGAGTCCATAATGGCGCTTGCAAATGTCTCTTGTACCTTCAGTTTCGTTCGTGGATGCTCGAAAATTCATACGAAAACGGGACTTTAACTCCAGAGTCCATAAGGGCGCTTGCAAATGTCTCTTGTACCTTCAGTTTCGTTCGTGGATGCTCGAAAATTCATACGAAGACGGATCTTCAACTCGAGAGTCCATGAGGGCGCTCGCAAATGTCTCTTGTACCTTCAGGTCCGTTTGCAGATGCTCGAAATTTCATACGAAGACGGATCTTCAACTCCAGAGTCCATAAAGGCGCTTGCAAATGTCTCTTGTACCTTCAGTTCCGTTCGTGGATGCTCGAAAATTCATACGAAGACGGATCTTCAACTCCAGAGTCCATAAAGGCGCTTGCAAATGTCTCTTGTACCTTCAGTTCCGTTCGTGGATGCTCGAAAATTCATACGAAGACGGATCTTCAACTCCAGAGTCCATAAAGGCGCTTGCAAACGTCTCTTGTACCTTCAGTTTCGTTCGTGGATGCTCGAAAAATCATACGAAAACGGATCTTCAAGTCCAGAGTCCATAATGGCGCTTGCAAATGTCTCTTGTACCTTCAGTTACGTTCGTGGATGCTCGAAAATTCATACGCAGACGGATATTCAACTCTCGAGTCCATAAAGGTGCTCGCAAATGTCTCTTGTACCTTCAGTTTCGTTCGTGGATGCTCGAAAATTCATACGGAGACGGATCTTCAAGTCCGGAGTCCATAATGGCGCTTGCAAATGTCTCTTGTACCTTCAGTTTCGTTCGTGGATGCTCGAAAATTCATACGGAGACGGATCGATAACTCCAGAGTCCATAAAGGCGCTTGCAAATGTCTCTTGTACCTTCAGTTTCGTTCGTGGATGCTCGAAAATTCATACGAAGACGGATCTTCAACTCTCGAGTCCATAAAGGCGCTCGCAAATGTCTCTTGTACCTTTAGCTTCGTTTGCAGATGCTCGAAAATTCATACGGAGACGGATCTTCAAGTCCAGAGTCCATAATGGCGCTTGCAAATGTCTCTTGTACCTTCAGTTCCGTTTGCAGATGCTCGAAAATTCATACGAAGACGGATCTTCAACTCCAGAGTCCATGAAGGCGCTTGCAAATGTCTCTTGTACCTTCAGTTTCGTTCGTGGATGCTCGAAAATTCGTACGAAAACGGATCTTCAAGTCCAGAGTCCATAAAGGCGCTTGCAAATGTCTCTTGTACCTTCAGTTTCGTTCGTGGATGCTCGAAAATTCATACGAAGACGGATCTTCAACTCCAGAGTCCATAAAGGCGCTTGCAAATGTCTCTTGTACCTTCAGTTGCGTTTGCAGATGCTCGAAAATTCATACGGAGACGGATCTTCAAGTCCAGAGTCCATAATGGCGCTTGCAAATGTCTCTTGTACCTTCAGTTCCGTTTACAGATGCTCGAAAATTCATACGAAGACGGATCTTCAACTCCAGAGTCCATAAAGGCGCTTGCAAATGTCTCTTGTACCTTCAGTTGCGTTTGCAGATGCTCGAAAATTCATACGGAGACGGATCTTTAACTCCAGAGTCCATAATGGCGCTTGCAAATGTCTTTTGTAACTTCAGTTTCGATCGTGGATGCTCGAAAATTCATACGGAGACGGATCTTTGACTCCAGAGTCCATAAAGGCGCTTGCAAATGTCTCTTGTACCTTCAGTTTGGTTCGTGGATGCTCGAAAATTCATACGGAGACGGATCTTTGACTCCAGAGTCCATAAAGGCGCTTGCAAATGTCTCTTGTACCTTCAGTTTGGTTCGTGGATGCTCGAAAATTCATACGGAGACGGATCTTCAACTCCAGGGTCCATAATGGCGCTTGCAAATGTCTTTTGTAACTTCAGTTTCGTTCGTGGATGCTCGAAAATTCATACGAAAACGGATCTTCAAGTCCAGAGTCAATAATGGCGCTTGCAAATGTCTCTTTTACCTTCAGTTTCGTTTGCAGATGCTCGAAAATTCATACGAAGACGGATCTTCAACTCCAGAGTCCTTAAGGGCGCTTGCAAATGTCTATGGTACCTTCAGTTCCGTTTGCAGATGCTCGAAAATTCATACGAAGACGGATCTTCAACTCCAGAGTCCATAATGGCGCTTGCAAATGTCTCTTGTACCTTCAGTTTCGTGTGTCGTTGCTCGAAAATTCATACGAAGACGGATCTTCAACTCCAGAGTCCTTAAGGGCGCTTGCAAATGTCTATGATACCTTCAGTTCCGTTTGCAGATGCTCGAAAATTCATACGAAGACGGATCTTCAACTCCAGAGTCCATAATGGCGCTTGCAAATGTCTCTTGTACCTTCAGTTTCGTTTGCAGATGCCCGAAAATTCATACGAAGACGGATCTTCAACTCCAGAGTCCATAATGGCGCTTGCAAATGTCTCTTGTAGCTTCAGTTTCGTGTGTCGTTGCTCGAAAATTCATACGAAAACGGATCTTCAAGTCCAGAGTCGATAATGGCGCTCGCAAATGTCTCTTGTACCTTCAGTTTCGTTCGTGGATGCTCGAAAATTCATACGTAGACGGATCTTCAACTCCAGAGTCCATAATGGCGCTTGCAAATGTCTCTTGTACCTTCAGTTTCGTGTGTCGTTGCTCGAAAATTCTTACGAAAACGGATCTTCAACTCCGGAGTCCATAATGGCGCTTGCAAATGTCTCTTGTAGCTTCAGTTCCGTTTGTCGTTGCTCGAAAATTCATACGAAAACGGATCTTCAAGTCCAGAGTCCATAATGGCGCTTGCAAATGTCTCTTGTACCTTCAGTTTCGTGTGTCGTTGCTCGAAAATTCATACGAAAACGGATCTCCAACTCCAGAGTCCATAAGGGCGCTTGGAAATGTCTATGGTACCTTCAGTTTCGTCCGCAGATGCTCGAAAATTGTTACGAAAACAGATCTTGAACTCCAGAGTCCATAAGGGCGCTTGCAAATGTCTCTTGTAGCTTCAGGTCCGTTTGTCGTTGCTCGAAAATTCATACGAAAACGGATCTTCAAGTCCAGAGTCCATAATGGCGCTTGCAAATGTCGCTTGTACCTTCAGTTTCGTGTGTCGTTGTTCGAATATTCATACGGAGACGGATCTTCAACTCCAGGGTCCATAATGGCGCTTGCAAATGTCTCTTGTACCTTCAGTTTCGTTCGTGGATGCTCGAAAATTCATACGAAGACGGATCTTTAACTCTCGAGTCCATAAAGGCGCTCGCAAATGTCTCTTGTACCTTCAGTTTCGTTCGTGGATGCTCGAAAATTCATACGGAGACGGATCTTTAAGTCCAGAGTCCATAATGGCGCTTGCAAATGTCTTTTGTAACTTCAGTTTCGATCGTCGATGCTCGAAAATTCATACGGAGACGAATCTTCAACTCCAGATTCCATAAAGGCGCTTGCAAATGTCTCTTGTACCTTCAGTTGCGTTTGCAAATGCTCGAAAATTCATACGAAGACGGATCGTCAACTTTCGAGTCCATAATGGCGCTTGCAAATGTCTCTTGTACCTTCAGTTTCGTGTGTCGTTGCTCGAAAATTCATACGAAAACGGATCTTCAACTCCAGAGTCCATAAGGGCGCTTGCAAATGTCTCTTGTACCTTCAGTTTCGTTTGCAGATGCCCGAAAATTCATACGAAGACGGATCTTCAACTCCAGAGTCCATAATGGCGCTTGCAAATGTCTCTTGTAGCTTCAGTTTCGTGTGTCGTTGCTCGAAAATTCATACGAAAACGGATCTTCAAGTCCAGAGTCGATAATGGCGCTCGCAAATGTCTCTTGTACCTTCAGTTTCGTTCGTGGATGCTCGAAAATTCATACGTAGACGGATCTTCAACTCCAGAGTCCATAATGGCGCTTGCAAATGTCTCTTGTACCTTCAGTTTCGTGTGTCGTTGCTCGAAAATTGTTACGAAAACGGATCTATAACTCCAGAGTCCATAATGGCGCTTGCAAATGTCTCTTGTAGCTTCAGTTCCGTTTGTCGTTGCTCGAAAATTCATACGAAAACGGATCTTCAAGTCCAGAGTCCATAATGGCGCTTGCAAATGTCTCTTGTACCTTCAGTTTCGTGTGTCGTTGCTCGAAAATTCATACGAAAACGGATCTTCAACTCCAGAGTCCATAAGGGCGCTTGCAAATGTCTATGGTACCTTCAGTTTCGTCTGCAGATGCTCGAAAATTGTTACGAAAACAGATCTTCAAGTCCAGAGTCCATAATGGCGCTTGCAAATGTCGCTTGTACCTTCAGTTTCGTGTGTCGTTGCTCGAATATTCATACGGAGACGGATCTTCAACTCCAGGGTCCATAATGGCGCTTGCAAATGTCTCTTGTACCTCCAGTTTCGTGTGTCGTTGCTCGAAAATTCATACGAAAACGGATCTTCAAGTCCAGAGTCCATAATGGCGCTTGCAAATGTCGCTTGTACCTTCAGTTTCGTGTGTCGTTGCTCGAATATTCATACGGAGACGGATCTTCAACTCCAGGGTCCATAATGGCGCTTGCAAATGTCTTTCGTAACTTCAGTTTCGATCGTCGATGCTCGAAAATTCATACGGAGACGAATCTTCAACTCCAGATTCCATAAAGGCGCTTGCAAATGTCTCTTGTACCTTCAGTTGCGTTTGCAAATGCTCGAAAATTCATACGAAGACGGATCGTCAACTTTCGAGTCCATAATGGCGCTTGCAAATGTCTCTTGTACCTTCAGTTTCGTTCGTGGATGCCAGAAAATTCATACGAAGACGGATCTTCAACTCTCGAGTCCATAAAGGCGCTCGCAAATGTCTCTTGTACCTTCAGTTTCGTTCGTGGATGCTCGAAAATTCATACGGAGACGGATCTTTAAGTCCAGAGTCCATAATGGCGCTTGCAAATGTCTTTTGTAACTTCAGTTTCGATCGTCGATGCTCGAAAATTCATACGGAGACGAATCTTCAACTCCAGATTCCATAAAGGCGCTTGCAAATGTCTCTTGTACCTTCAGTTGCGTTTGCAAATGCTCGAAAATTCATACGAAGACGGATCGTCAACTTTCGAGTCCATAATGGCGCTTGCAAATGTCTCTTGTACCTTCAGTTTCGTTCGTGGATGCTCGAAAATTCATACGAAAACGGGACTTTAACTCCAGAGTCCATAAGGGCGCTTGCAAATGTCTCTTGTACCTTCAGTTTCGTTCGTGGATGCTCGAAAATTCATACGAAGACGGATCTTCAACTCGAGAGTCCATAAGGGCGCTCGCAAATGTCTCTTGTACCTTCAGTTCCGTTTGCAGATGCTCGAAATTTCATACGAAGACGGATCTTCAACTCCAGAGTCCATAAAGGCGCTTGCAAATGTCTCTTGTACCTTCAGTTCCGTTCGTGGATGCTCGAAAATTCATACGAAGACGGATCTTCAACTCCAGAGTCCATAAAGGCGCTTGCAAATGTCTCTTGTACCTTCAGTTCCGTTCGTGGATGCTCGAAAATTCATACGAAGACGGATCTTCAACTCCAGAGTCCATAAAGGCGCTTGCAAACGTCTCTTGTACCTTCAGTTTCGTTCGTGGATGCTCGAAAAATCATACGAAAACGGATCTTCAAGTCCAGAGTCCATAATGGCGCTTGCAAATGTCTCTTGTACCTTCAGTTACGTTCGTGGATGCTCGAAAATTCATACGCAGACGGATATTCAACTCTCGAGTCCATAAAGGTGCTCGCAAATGTCTCTTGTACGTTCAGTTTCGTTCGTGGATGCTCGAAAATTCATACGCAGACGGATATTCAACTCTCGAGTCCATAAAGGTGCTCGCAAATGTCTCTTGTACCTTCAGTTGCGTTTGCAGATGCTCGAAAATTCATACGGAGACGGATCTTCAAGTCCGGAGTCCATAATGGCGCTTGCAAATGTCTCTTGTACCTTCAGTTTCGTTCGTGGATGCTCGAAAATTCATACGGAGACGGATCGATAACTCCAGAGTCCATAAAGGCGCTTGCAAATGTCTCTTGTACCTTCAGTTTCGTTCGTGGATGCTCGAAAATTCATACGAAGACGGATCTTCAACTCTCGAGTCCATAAAGGCGCTCGCAAATGTCTCTTGTACCTTTAGTTTCGTTTGCAGATGCTCGAAAATTCATACGGAGACGGATCTTCAAGTCCAGAGTCCATAATGGCGCTTGCAAATGTCTCTTGTACCTTCAGTTCCGTTTGCAGATGCTCGAAAATTCATACGAAGACGGATCTTCAACTCCAGAGTCCATGAAGGCGCTTGCAAATGTCTCTTGTACCTTCAGTTTCGTTCGTGGATGCTCGAAAATTCGTACGAAAACGGATCTTCAAGTCCAGAGTCCATAAAGGCGCTTGCAAATGTCTCTTGTACCTTCAGTTTCGTTCGTGGATGCTCGAAAATTCATACGAAGACGGATCTTCAACTCCAGAGTCCATAAAGGCGCTTGCAAATGTCTCTTGTACCTTCAGTTGCGTTTGCAGATGCTCGAAAATTCATACGGAGACGGATCTTCAAGTCCAGAGTCCATAATGGCGCTTGCAAATGTCTCTTGTACCTTCAGTTTCGTTCGTGGATGCTCGAAAATTCATACGAAGACGGATATTCAACTCTCGAGTCCATAAAGGCGCTCGCAAATGTCTCTTGTACCTTCAGTTTCGTTCGTGGATGCTCGAAAATTCATACGAAGACGGATCTTCAACTCCAGAGTCCATAAAGGCGCTTGCAAATGTCTCTTGTACCTTCAGTTGCGTTTGCAGATGCTCGAAAATTCATACGGAGACGGATCTTCAAGTCCAGAGTCCATAATGGCGCTTGCAAATGTCTCTTGTACCTTCAGTTTCGTTCGTGGATGCTCGAAAATTCATACGGAGACGGATCTTTAACTCCAGAGTCCATAATGGCGCTTGCAAATGTCTTTTGTAACTTCAGTTTCGATCGTGGATGCTCGAAAATTCATACGAAGACGGATCGATAACTCCAGAGTCCATAAAGGCGCTTGCAAATGTTTCTTGTAGCTTCAGTTCCGTTTGTCGTTGCTCGAAAATTCATACGAAAACGGATCTTCGAGTCCAGAGTCCATAATGGCGCTTGCAAATGTCGCTTGTACCTTCAGTTTCGTGTGTCGTTGCTCGAATATTCATACGGAGACGGATCTTCAACTCCAGGGTCCATAATGGCGCTTGCAAATGTCTCTTGTACCTTCAGTTTCGTGAGTCGTTGCTCGAAAATTGTTACGAAAACGGATCTTCAACTCCAGAGTCCATAATGGCGCTTGCAAATGTCTCTTGTAGCTTCAGTTCCGTTTGTCGTTGCTCGAAAATTCATATGAGAACGGATCTTCAAGTCCAGAGTCCATAATGGCGCTTGCAAATGTCTCTTGTACCTTCAGTTTCGTGTGTCGTTGCTCGAATATTCATACGGAGACGGATCTTCAACTCCAGGGTCCATAATGGCGCTTGCAAATGTCTTTTGTAACTTCAGTTTCGTTCGTGGATGCTCGAAAATTCATACGGAGACGGATCTTCAACTCCAGAGTCCATAAAGGCGCTTGCAAATGTCTCTTGTACCTTCAGTTCCGTTTGCAGATGCTCGAAAATTCATACGAAGACGGATCTTCAACTCCAGAGTCCATAAAGGCGCTTGCAAATGTCTCTTGTACCTTCAGTTTCGTTCGTGGATGCTCGAAAATTCATACGGAAACGGATCTTCAAGTCCAGAGTCCATAATGGCGCTTGCAAATGTCTCTTGTACCTTCAGTTTCGTTCGTGGATGCTCGAAAATTCATACGAAGACGGTTCTTCAACTCCAGAGTCCATAAGGGCGCTTGCAAATGTCTCTTGTACCTTCAGTTTCGTTTGCAGATGCTCGAAAATTCATACGGAGACGGATCTTCAAGTCCAGAGTCCATAAGGGCGCTTGCAAATGTCTCTTGTACCTTCAGTTTCGTTCGTGGATGCTCGAAAATTCATACGAAGACGGATATTCAACTCTCGAGTCCATAAAGGCGCTCGCAAATGTCTCTTGTACCTTCAGTTTCGTTCGTGGATGCTCGAAAATTCATACGGAGACGGATCTTCAAGTCCAGAGTCCATAATGGCGCTTGCAAATGTCTCTTGTACCTTCAGTTTCGTTCGTGGATGCTCGAAAATTCATACGGAGACGGATCTTTAACTCCAGAGTCCATAATGGCGCTTGCAAATGTCTTTTGTAACTTCAGTTTCGATCGTGGATGCTCGAAAATTCATACGGAGACGAATCTTCAACTCCAGAGTCCATAAAGGCGCTTGCAAATGTCTCTTGTACCTTCAGTTGCGGTTGCAGATGCTCGAAAATTCATACGAAGACGGATCTTCAACTCTCGAGTCCATAATGGCGCTTGCAAATGTCTCTTGTACCTTCAGTTTCGTTCGTGGATGCTCGAAAATTCATACGAAAACGGATCTTTAACTCCAGAGTCCATAAGGGCGCTTGCAAATGTCTCTTGTACCTTCAGTTTCGTTCGTGGATGCTCGAAAATTCATACGAAGACGGATCTTCAACTCGAGAGTCCATAGGGGCGCTCGCAAATGTCTCGTGTACCTTCAGTTGCGTTTGCAGATGCTCGAAAATTACTACGAAGACGGATCTTCAACTCTCGAGTCCATAATGTCGCTTGCAAATGTCTCTTGTACCTTCAGTTTCGTTCGTGGATGCTCGAAAATTCATACGAAGACGGATCTTCTACTCCAGAGTCCATAAAGGCGCTTGCAAATGTTTCTTGTACCTTCAGTTTCGTTCGTGGATGCTCGAAAATTCATACGAAAACGGATCTTCAAGTCCAGAGTCCATAATGGCGCTTGCAAATGTCTCTTGTACCTTCAGTTTCGTTCGTGGATGCTCGAAAATTCATACGGAGACGGATCTCTAACTCCAGAGTCCATAAAGGCGCTTGCAAATGTCTCTTGTACCTTCAGTTCCGTTCGTGGATGCTCGAAAATTCATACGAAGACGGATCTTCAACTCCAGAGTCCATAAAGGCGCTTGCAAATGTCTCTTGTACCTTCAGTTCCGTTCGTGGATGCTCGAAAATTCATACGAAGACGGATCTTCAACTCCAGAGTCCATAAAGGCGCTTGCAAACGTCTCTTGTACCTTCAGTTTCGTTCGTGGATGCTCGAAAAATCATACGAAAACGGATCTTCAAGTCCAGAGTCCATAATGGCGCTTGCAAATGTCTCTTGTACCTTCAGTTACGTTCGTGGATGCTCGAAAATTCATACGCAGACGGATATTCAACTCTCGAGTCCATAAAGGTGCTCGCAAATGTCTCTTGTACGTTCAGTTTCGTTCGTGGATGCTCGAAAATTCATACGCAGACGGATATTCAACTCTCGAGTCCATAAAGGTGCTCGCAAATGTCTCTTGTACCTTCAGTTGCGTTTGCAGATGCTCGAAAATTCATACGGAGACGGATCTTCAAGTCCGGAGTCCATAATGGCGCTTGCAAATGTCTCTTGTACCTTCAGTTTCGTTCGTGGATGCTCGAAAATTCATACGGAGACGGATCGATAACTCCAGAGTCCATAAAGGCGCTTGCAAATGTCTCTTGTACCTTCAGTTTCGTTCGTGGATGCTCGAAAATTCATACGAAGACGGATCTTCAACTCTCGAGTCCATAAAGGCGCTCGCAAATGTCTCTTGTACCTTTAGTTTCGTTTGCAGATGCTCGAAAATTCATACGGAGACGGATCTTCAAGTCCAGAGTCCATAATGGCGCTTGCAAATGTCTCTTGTACCTTCAGTTCCGTTTGCAGATGCTCGAAAATTCATACGAAGACGGATCTTCAACTCCAGAGTCCATGAAGGCGCTTGCAAATGTCTCTTGTACCTTCAGTTTCGTTCGTGGATGCTCGAAAATTCGTACGAAAACGGATCTTCAAGTCCAGAGTCCATAAAGGCGCTTGCAAATGTCTCTTGTACCTTCAGTTTCGTTCGTGGATGCTCGAAAATTCATACGAAGACGGATCTTCAACTCCAGAGTCCATAAAGGCGCTTGCAAATGTCTCTTGTACCTTCAGTTGCGTTTGCAGATGCTCGAAAATTCATACGGAGACGGATCTTCAAGTCCAGAGTCCATAATGGCGCTTGCAAATGTCTCTTGTACCTTCAGTTTCGTTCGTGGATGCTCGAAAATTCATACGAAGACGGATATTCAACTCTCGAGTCCATAAAGGCGCTCGCAAACGTCTCTTGTACCTTCAGTTTCGTTCGTGGATGCTCGAAAATTCATACGAAGACGGATCTTCAACTCCAGAGTCCATAAAGGCGCTTGCAAATGTCTCTTGTACCTTCAGTTGCGTTTGCAGATGCTCGAAAATTCATACGGAGACGGATCTTCAAGTCCAGAGTCCATAATGGCGCTTGCAAATGTCTCTTGTACCTTCAGTTTCGTTCGTGGATGCTCGAAAATTCATACGGAGACGGATCTTTAACTCCAGAGTCCATAATGGCGCTTGCAAATGTCTTTTGTAACTTCAGTTTCGATCGTGGATGCTCGAAAATTCATACGAAGACGGATCGATAACTCCAGAGTCCATAAAGGCGCTTGCAAATGTTTCTTGTAGCTTCAGTTCCGTTTGTCGTTGCTCGAAAATTCATACGAAAACGGATCTTCGAGTCCAGAGTCCATAATGGCGCTTGCAAATGTCGCTTGTACCTTCAGTTTCGTGTGTCGTTGCTCGAATATTCATACGGAGACGGATCTTCAACTCCAGGGTCCATAATGGCGCTTGCAAATGTCTCTTGTACCTTCAGTTTCGTGAGTCGTTGCTCGAAAATTGTTACGAAAACGGATCTTCAACTCCAGAGTCCATAATGGCGCTTGCAAATGTCTCTTGTAGCTTCAGTTCCGTTTGTCGTTGCTCGAAAATTCATATGAGAACGGATCTTCAAGTCCAGAGTCCATAATGGCGCTTGCAAATGTCTCTTGTACCTTCAGTTTCGTGTGTCGTTGCTCGAAAATTCATACGAAAACGGATCTTCAACTCCAGAGTCCATAAGGGCGCTTGCAAATGTCTCTTGTAGCTTCAGTTCCGTTTGTCGTTGCTCGAAAATTCATACGAAAACGGATCTTCAAGTCCAGAGTCCATAATGGCGCTTGCAAATGTCGCTTGTACCTTCAGTTTCGTGTGTCGTTGCTCGAATATTCATACGGAGACGGATCTTCAACTCCAGGGTCCATAATGGCGCTTGCAAATGTCTTTTGTAACTTCAGTTTCGTTCGTGGATGCTCGAAAATTCATACGGAGACGGATCTTCAACTCCAGAGTCCATAAAGGCGCTTGCAAATGTCTCTTGTACCTTCAGTTCCGTTTGCAGATGCTCGAAAATTCATACGAAGACGGATCTTCAACTCCAGAGTCCATAAAGGCGCTTGCAAATGTCTCTTGTACCTTCAGTTTCGTTCGTGGATGCTCGAAAATTCATACGGAAACGGATCTTCAAGTCCAGAGTCCATAATGGCGCTTGCAAATGTCTCTTGTACCTTCAGTTTCGTTCGTGGATGCTCGAAAATTCATACGAAGACGGTTCTTCAACTCCAGAGTCCATAAGGGCGCTTGCAAATGTCTCTTGTACCTTCAGTTTCGTTTGCAGATGCTCGAAAATTCATACGGAGACGGATCTTCAAGTCCAGAGTCCATAAGGGCGCTTGCAAATGTCTCTTGTACCTTCAGTTTCGTTCGTGGATGCTCGAAAATTCATACGAAGACGGATATTCAACTCTCGAGTCCATAAAGGCGCTCGCAAATGTCTCTTGTACCTTCAGTTTCGTTCGTGGATGCTCGAAAATTCATACGGAGACGGATCTTCAAGTCCAGAGTCCATAATGGCGCTTGCAAATGTCTCTTGTACCTTCAGTTTCGTTCGTGGATGCTCGAAAATTCATACGGAGACGGATCTTTAACTCCAGAGTCCATAATGGCGCTTGCAAATGTCTTTTGTAACTTCAGTTTCGATCGTGGATGCTCGAAAATTCATACGGAGACGAATCTTCAACTCCAGAGTCCATAAAGGCGCTTGCAAATGTCTCTTGTACCTTCAGTTGCGGTTGCAGATGCTCGAAAATTCATACGAAGACGGATCTTCAACTCTCGAGTCCATAATGGCGCTTGCAAATGTCTCTTGTACCTTCAGTTTCGTTCGTGGATGCTCGAAAATTCATACGAAAACGGATCTTTAACTCCAGAGTCCATAAGGGCGCTTGCAAATGTCTCTTGTACCTTCAGTTTCGTTCGTGGATGCTCGAAAATTCATACGAAGACGGATCTTCGACTCGAGAGTCCATAAGGGCGCTCGCAAATGTCTCTTGTACCTTCAGTTGCGTTTGCAGATGCTCGAAAATTACTACGAAGACGGATCTTCAACTCTCGAGTCCATAATGTCGCTTGCAAATGTCTCTTGTACCTTCAGTTTCGTTCGTGGATGCTCGAAAATTCATACGAAGACGGATCTTCTACTCCAGAGTCCATAAAGGCGCTTGCAAATGTTTCTTGTACCTTCAGTTTCGTTCGTGGATGCTCGAAAATTCATACGAAAACGGATCTTCAAGTCCAGAGTCCATAATGGCGCTTGCAAATGTCTCTTGTACCTTCAGTTTCGTTCGTGGATGCTCGAAAATTCATACGGAGACGGATCTCTAACTCCAGAGTCCATAATGGCGCTTGCAAATGTCTTTTGTAACTTCAGTTTCGATCGTGGATGCTCGAAAATTCATACGAAGACGGATCTTCAGCTCCAGAGTCCATAAAGGCGCTTGCAAATGTCTCTTGTACCTTCAGTTGCGTTTGCAGATGCTCGAAAATTCATACGAAGACGGATCTTCAACTCTCGAGTCCATAAAGGCGCTTGCAAATGTCTCTTGTACCTTCAGTTTCGTTCGTGGATGCTCGAAAATTCATACGAAGACGGATCTTCAACTCCAGAGTCCATAAAGGCGCTTGCAAATGTCTCTTGTACCTTCAGTTCCGTTTGCAGATGCTCGAAAATTCATACGAAGACGGATCTTCAACTCCAGAGTCCATAAGGGCGCTTGCAAATGTCTATGGTACCTTCAGTTTCGTCTGCAGATGCTCGAATATTGTTACGAAAACGGATCTTCAACTCCAGAGTCCATAAGGGCGCTTGCAAATGTCTCTTGTACCTTCAGTTTCGTTCGTGGATGCTCGAAAATTCATACGAAGACGGATCTTCAACTCCAGAGTCCATAAAGGCGCTTGCAAATGTCTCTTGTACCTTCAGTTTCGTTCGTGGATGCTCGAAAATTCATACGGAAACGGATCTTCAAGTCCAGAGTCCATAATGGCGCTTGCAAATGTCTCTTGTACCTTCAGTTTCGTTCGTGGATGCTCGAAAATTCATACGAAGACGGATCTTCAACTCCAGAGTCCATAAGGGCGCTTGCAAATGTCTCTTGTACCTTCAGTTTCGTTTGCAGATGCTCGAAAATTCATACGGAGACGGATCTTCAAGTCCAGAGTCCATAAGGGCGCTTGCAAATGTCTCTTGTACCTTCAGTTTCGTTCGTGGATGCTCGAAAATTCATACGAAGACGGATATTCAACTCTCGAGTCCATAAAGGCGCTCGCAAATGTCTCTTGTACCTTCAGTTTCGTTCGTGGATGCTCGAAAATTCATACGGAGACGGATCTTCAAGTCCAGAGTCCATAATGGCGCTTGCAAATGTCTCTTGTACCTTCAGTTTCGTTCGTGGATGCTCGAAAATTCATACGGAGACGGATCTTTAACTCCAGAGTCCATAATGGCGCTTGCAAATGTCTTTTGTAACTTCAGTTTCGATCGTGGATGCTCGAAAATTCATACGGAGACGAATCTTCAACTCCAGAGTCCATAAAGGCGCTTGCAAATGTCTCTTGTACCTTCAGTTGCGTTTGCAGATGCTCGAAAATTCATACGAAGACGGATCTTCAACTCTCGAGTCCATAATGGCGCTTGCAAATGTCTCTTGTACCTTCAGTTTCGTTCGTGGATGCTCGAAAATTCATACGAAAACGGATCTTCAACTCCAGAGTCCATAAGGGCGCTTGCAAATGTCTCTTGTACCTTCAGTTTCGTTCGTGGATGCTCGAAAATTCATACGAAGACGGATCTTCAACTCGAGAGTCCATAAGGGCGCTCGCAAATGTCTCTTGTACCTTCAGTTGCGTTTGCAGATGCTCGAAAATTACTACGAAGACGGATCTTCAACTCTCGAGTCCATAATGTCGCTTGCAAATGTCTCTTGTACCTTCAGTTTCGTTCGTGGATGCTCGAAAATTCATACGAAAACGGATCTTCAACTCCAGAGTCCATAAGGGCGCTTGCAAATGTCTCTTGTACCTTCAGTTTCGTTCGTGGATGCTCGAAAATTCATACGAAGACGGATCTTCAACTCCAGAGTCCATAAAGGCGCTTGCAAATGTTTCTTGTACCTTCAGTTTCGTTCGTGGATGCTCGAAAATTCATACGAAAACGGATCTTCAAGTCCAGAGTCCATAATGGCGCTTGCAAATGTCTCTTGTACCTTCAGTTTCGTTCGTGGATGCTCGAAAATTCATACGGAGACGGATCTCTAACTCCAGAGTCCATAATGGCGCTTGCAAATGTCTTTTGTAACTTCAGTTTCGATCGTGGATGCTCGAAAATTCATACGAAGACGGATCTTCAGCTCCAGAGTCCATAAAGGCGCTTGCAAATGTCTCTTGTACCTTCAGTTGCGTTTGCAGATGCTCGAAAATTCATACGAAGACGGATCTTCAACTCTCGAGTCCATAAAGGCGCTTGCAAATGTCTCTTGTACCTTCAGTTTCGTTCGTGGATGCTCGAAAATTCATACGAAGACGGATCTTCAACTCCAGAGTCCATAAGGGCGCTTGCAAATGTCTATGGTACCTTCAGTTTCGTCTGCAGATGCTCGAATATTGTTACGAAAACGGATCTTCAACTCCAGAGTCCATAAGGGCGCTTGCAAATGTCTCTTGTACCTTCAGTTTCGTTCGTGGATGTTCGAAAATTCATACGAAGACGGATCTTCAACTCCAGAGTCCATAAAGGCGCTTGCAAATGTCTCTTGTACCTTCAGTTTCGTTCGTGGATGCTCGAAAATTCATACGGAAACGGATCTTCAAGTCCAGAGTCCATAATGGCGCTTGCAAATGTCTCTTGTACCTTCAGTTTCGTTCGTGGATGCTCGAAAATTCATACGAAGACGGATCTTCAACTCCAGAGTCCATAAGGGCGCTTGCAAATGTCTCTTGTACCTTCAGTTTCGTTTGCAGATGCTCGAAAATTCATACGGAGACGGATCTTCAAGTCCAGAGTCCATAAGGGCGCTTGCAAATGTCTCTTGTACCTTCAGTTTCGTTCGTGGATGCTCGAAAATTCATACGAAGACGGATATTCAACTCTCGAGTCCATAAAGGCGCTCGCAAATGTCTCTTGTACCTTCAGTTTCGTTCGTGGATGCTCGAAAATTCATACGGAGACGGATCTTCAAGTCCAGAGTCCATAATGGCGCTTGCAAATGTCTCTTGTACCTTCAGTTTCGTTCGTGGATGCTCGAAAATTCATACGGAGACGGATCTTTAACTGCAGAGTCCATAATGGCGCTTGCAAATGTCTTTTGTAACTTCAGTTTCGATCGTGGATGCTCGAAAATTCATACGGAGACGAATCTTCAACTCCAGAGTCCATAAAGGCGCTTGCAAATGTCTCTTGTACCTTCAGTTGCGTTTGCAGATGCTCGAAAATTCATACGAAGACGGATCTTCAACTCTCGAGTCCATAATGGCGCTTGCAAATGTCTCTTGTACCTTCAGTTTCGTTCGTGGATGCTCGAAAATTCATACGAAAACGGATCTTTAACTCCAGAGTCCATAAGGGCGCTTGCAAATGTCTCTTGTACCTTCAGTTTCGTTCGTGGATGCTCGAAAATTCATACGAAGACGGATCTTCAACTCGAGAGTCCATAAGGGCGCTCGCAAATGTCTCTTGTACCTTCAGTTGCGTTTGCAGATGCTCGAAAATTACTACGAAGACGGATCTTCAACTCTCAAATCCATAATGTCGCTTGCAAATGTCTCTTGTACCTTCAGTTTCGTTCGTGGATGCTCGAAAATTCATACGAAAACGGATCTTTAACTCCAGAGTCCATAAGGGCGCTTGCAAATGTCTCTTGTACCTTCAGTTTCGTTCGTGGATGCTCGAAAATTCATACGAAGACGGATCTTCAACTCCAGAGTCCATAAAGGCGCTTGCAAATGTTTCTTGTACCTTCAGTTTCGTTCGTGGATGCTCGAAAATTCATACGAAAACGGATCTTCAAGTCCAGAGTCCATAATGGCGCTTGCAAATGTCTCTTGTACCTTCAGTTTCGTTCGTGGATGCTCGAAAATTCATACGGAGACGGATCTCTAACTCCAGAGTCCATAATGGCGCTTGCAAATGTCTTTTGTAACTTCAGTTTCGATCGTGGATGCTCGAAAATTCATACGAAGACGGATCTTCAGCTCCAGAGTCCATAAAGGCGCTTGCAAATGTCTCTTGTACCTTCAGTTGCGTTTGCAGATGCTCGAAAATTCATACGAAGACGGATCTTCAACTCTCGAGTCCATAAAGGCGCTTGCAAATGTCTCTTGTACCTTCAGTTTCGTTCGTGGATGCTCGAAAATTCATACGAAGACGGATCTTCAACTCCGGAGTCCATAAAGGCGCTTGCAAATGTCTCTTGTACCTTCAGTTCCGTTTGCAGATGCTCGAAAATTCATATGAAGACGGATCTTCAACTCCAGAGTCCATAAGGGCGCTTGCAAATGTCTATGGTACCTTCAGTTTCGTCTGCAGATGCTCGAATATTGTTACGAAAACGGATCTTCAACTCCAGAGTCCATAAGGGCGCTTGCAAATGTCTCTTGTAGCTTCAGTTCCGTTTGTCGTTGCTGGAAAATTCATACGAAAACGGATCTTCAAGTCCAGAGTCCATAATGGCGCTTGCATATGTCGCTTGTACCTTCAGTTTCGTGTGTCGTTGCTCGAATATTCATACGGAGACGGATCTTCAACTCCAGGGTCCATAATGGCGCTTGCAAATGTCTTTTGTAACTTCAGTTTCGTTCGTGGATGCTCGAAAATTCATACGGAGACGGATCTTCAACTCCAGAGTCCATAAAGGCGCTTGCAAATGTCTCTTGTACCTTCAGTTTCATTCGTGGATGCTCGAAAATTCATACGGAGACGGATCTTCAAGTCCAGAGTCCATAATGGCGCTTGCAAATGTCTCTTGTACCTCCAGTTTCGTTCGTGGATGCTCGAAAATTCATACGGAGACGGATCTTCAACTCCAGAGTCCATAATGGCGCTTGCAAATGTCTTTTGTAACTTCAGTTTCGATCGTGGATGCTCGAAAATTCATACGGAGACGAATCTTCAACTCCAGAGTCCATAAAGGCGCTTGCAAATGTGTCTTGTACCTTCAGTTGCGTTTGCAGATGCTCGGAAATTCATACGAAGACGGATCTTCAACTCTCGAGTCCATAATGGCGCTTGCAAATGTCTCTTGTACCTTCAGTTTCGTTCGTGGATGCTCGAAAATTCATACGAAAACGGATCTTTAACTCCAGAGTCCATAAGGGCGCTTGCAAATGTCTCTTGTACCTTCAGTTTCGTTCGTGGATGCTCGAAAATTCATACGGAGACGGATCTTCAACTCCAGGGTCCATAATGGCGCTTGCAAATGTCTCTTGTACCTTCAGTTTCGTTCGTGGATGCTCGAAAATTCATACGAAAACAGATCTTCAAGTCCAGAGTCCATAATGGCGCTTGCAAATGTCTCTTTTACCTTCAGTTTCGTTCGTGGATGCTCGAAAATTCATACGAAGACGGATCTTCAACTCCAGAGTCCATAAGGGCGCTTGCAAATGTCTCTTTTACCTTCAGTTTCGTTTGCAGATGCTCGAAAATTCATACGAAGACGGATCTTCAACTCCAGAGTCCATAAAGGCGCTTGCAAATGTCTCTTGTACCTTCAGTTTCGTTCGTGGATGCTCGAAAATTCATACGAAAACGGATCTTCAAGTCCAGAGTCCATAATGGCGCTTGCAAATGTCTCTTGTACCTTCAGTTTCGTGTGTCGTTGCTCGAAAATTCATACGAAAACGGATCTTCAAGTCCAGAGTCGATAATGGCGCTCGCAAATGTCTCTTGTACCTTCAGTTTCGTTCGTGGATGCTCGAAAATTCATACGGAGACGGATCTTTAACTCCAGAGTCCATAAAGGCGCTCGCAAATGTCTCTTGTACCTTCAGTTTCGTGTGTCGTTGCTCGAAAATTCATACGAAAACGGATCTTTAAGTCCAGAGTCCATGATGGCGCTTGCAAATGTCTCTTGTACCTTCAGTTTCGTGTGTCGTTGCTCGAAAATTCATACGAAAACGGATCTTCAACTCCAGAGTCCATGAGGGCGCTCGCAAATGTCTCTTGTAGCTTCAGTTCCGTTTGTCGTTGCTCGAAAATTCATACGAAAACGGATCTTCAACTCCAGAGTCCATAATGGCGCTTGCAAATGTCTCTTGTACCTTCAGTTTCGTTCGTGGATGCTCGAAAATTCATACGGAGACGGATATTCAACTCTCGAGTCCATAAAGGCGCTCGCAAATGTCTCTTGTACCTTCAGTTTCGTTCGTGGATGCTCGAAAATTCATACGGAGACGGATCTTCAAGTCCAGAGTCCATAATGGCGCTTGCAAATGTCTTTTGTAACTTCAGTTTCGTTCGTGGATGCTCGAAAATTCATACGGAGACGGATCTTCAACTCCAGAGTCCATAAAGGCGCTTGCAAATGTCTCTTGTACCTTCAGTTCCGTTTGCAGATGCTCGAAAATTCATACGAAGACGGATCTTCAACTCCAGAGTCCATAATGGCGCTTGCAAATGTCTCTTGTACCTTCAGTTTCGTTCGTGGATGCTCGAAAATTCATACGAAGACGGATCTTCAACTCCAGAGTCCATAATGGCGCTTGCAAATGTCTCTTGTAGCTTCAGTTTCGTGTGTCGTTGCTCGAAAATTCATACGAAAACGGATCTTCAAGTCCAGAGTCGATAATGGCGCTCGCAAATGTCTCTTGTACCTTCAGTTTCGTTCGTGGATGCTCGAAAATTCATACGGAGACGGATCTTCAACTCCAGAGTCCATAAAGGCGCTCGCAAATGTCTCTTGTACCTCCAGTTTCGTTCGTGGATGCTCGGAAATTCATACGAAGACGGATCTTCAAGTCCAGAGTCCATAATGGCGCTTGCAAATGTCTTTTGTAACTTCAGTTTCGATCGTGGATGCTCGAAAATTCATACGAAGACGGATCGATAACTCCAGAGTCCATAAAGGCGCTTGCAAATGTCTCTTGTACCTTCAGTTTCGTTCGTGGATGCTCGAAAATTCATACGGAGACGGATCTTCAACTCCAGGGTCCATAATGGCGCTTGCAAATGTCTTTTGTAACTTCAGTTTCGTTCGTGGATGCTCGAAAATTCATACGAAAACGGATCTTCAAGTCCAGAGTCCATAATGGCGCTTGCAAATGTCTCTTTTACCTTCAGTTTCGTTCGTGGATGCTCGAAAATTCATACGAAGACGGATCTTCAACTCCAGAGTCCATAAGGGCGCTTGCAAATGTCTCTTTTACCTTCAGTTTCGTTTGCAGATGCTCGAAAATTCATACGAAGACGGATCTTCAACTCCAGAGTCCATAAGGGCGCTTGCAAATGTCTATGGTACCTTCAGTTCCGTTTGCAGATGCTCGAAAATTCATACGAAGACGGACCTTCAACTCCAGAGTCCATAAAGGCGCTTGCAAATGTCTCTTGTACCTTCAGTTTCGTTCGTGGATGCTCGAAAATTCATACGAAGACGGATCTATAACTCCAGAGTCCATAAAGGCGCTTGCAAATGTCTCTTGTACCTTCAGTTTCGTTCGTGGATGCTCGAAAATTCATACGTAGACGGATCTTCAACTCCAGAGTCCATAATGGCGCTTGCAAATGTCTATGATACCTTCAGTTTCGTCTGCAGATGCTCGAAAATTGTTACGAAAACGGATCTTCAACTCCAGAGTCCATAAGGGCGCTTGCAAATGTCTATGGTACCTTCAGTTTCGTCTGCAGATGCTCGAAAATTGTTACGAAAACGGATCTTCAACTCCAGAGTCCATAAGGGCGCTTGCAAATGTCTCTTGTAGCTTCAGTTCCGTTCGTCGTTGCTCGAAAATTCATACGAAAACGGATCTTCAAGTCCAGAGTCCATAATGGCGCTTGCGAATGTCTCTTGTACCTTCAGTTTCGTGTGTCGTTGCTCGAAAATTCATACGAAAACGGATCTTCAACTCCAGAGTCCATAATAACGCTTGCAGATGTCTCTTGTACCTTCAGTTTCGTGTGTCGTTGCTCGAAAATTCATACGAAAACGGATCTTCAACTCCAGAGTCCATAAGGGCGCTTTCAAATGTCTATGGTACCTTCAGTTTCGTCTGCAGATGCTCGAAAATTGTTACGAAAACGGATCTTCAACTCCAGAGTCCATAAGGGCGCTTGCAAATGTCTCTTGTAGCTTCAGTTCCGTTCGTCGTTGCTCGAAAATTCATACGAAAACGGATCTTCAAGTCCAGAGTCCATAATGGCGCTTGCAAATGTCTCTTGTACCTTCAGTTTCGTGTGTCGTTGCTCGAAAATTCATACGAAAACGGATCTTCAACTCCAGAGTCCATAAAGGCGCTTGCAAATGTCTCTTGTACCTTCAGTCCCGTTTGCAGATGCTCGAAAATTCATACGAAGACGGATCTTCAACTCCAGAGTCCATAAAGGCGCTTGCAAATGTCTCTTGTACCTTCAGTTTCGTTCGTGTATGCTCGAAAATTCATACGTAGACGGATCTTCAACTCCAGAGTCCATAATGGCGCTTGCAAATGTCTCTTGTACCTTCAGTTTCGTGTGTCGTTGCTCGAAAATTCATACGAAAACGGATCTTCAAGTCCAGAGTCCATAATGGCGCTTGCAAATGTCTCTTGTACCTTCAGTTTCGTGTGTCGTTGCTCGAAAATTGTTACGAAAACGGATCTTCAACTCCAGAGTCCATGATGGCGCTTGCAAATGTTTCTTGTAGCTTCAGTTCCGTTTGTCGTGGCTCGAAAATTCATACGAAAACGGATCTTCAAGTCCAGAGTCCATAATTGCGCTTGCAAATGTCTCTTGTACCTTCAGTTTCCTGTGTCGCTGCTCGAAAATTCATACGAAAACGGATCTTCAACTCCAGAGTCCATAAGGGCGCTTGCAAATGTCTATGGTACCTTCAGTTTCGTCTGCAGATGCTCGAAAATTGTTACGAAAACGGATCTTCAACTCCAGAGTCCATAAGGGCGCTTGCAAATGTCTCTTGTAGCTTCAGTTCCGTTTGTCGTTGCTCGAAAATTCATACGAAAACGGATCTTCAAGTCCAGAGTCCATAATGGCGCTTGCAAATGTCTCTTGTACCTACAGTTTCGTGTGTCGTTGCTCGAAAATTCATACGAAAACGAATCCTCAACTCCAGAGTCCATAATGGCGCTTGCAAATGTCTCTTGTACCTTCAGTTCCGTTTGCAGATGCTCGAAAATTCATACGAAGATGGATCTTCAACTCCAGAGTCCATAAAGGCGCTTGCAAATGTCTCTTGTACCTTCAGTTTCGTTCGTGGATGCTCGAAAATTCATACGAAAACGGATCTTCAACTCCAGAGTCCATAAGGGCGCTCGCAAATGTCTCTTGTACCTTCAGTTTCGTTCGTGGATGCTCGAAAATTCATACGGAGACGGATCTTCAACTCCAGAGTCCATAAGGGCGCTCGCAAATGTCTCTTGTACCTTCAGTTTCGTTCGTGGATGCTCGAAAATTCATACGAAAACGGATCTTCAAGTCCAGAGTCCATAATGGCGCTTGCAAATGTCTCTTGTACCTTCAGTTTCGTTCGTGGATGCTCGAAAATTCATACGAAGACGGATCTTCAACTCTCGAGTCCATAAAGGCGCTCGCAAATGTCTCTTGTACCTTCAGTTTCGTTCGTGGATGCTCGAAAATTCATACGGAGACGGATCTTTAACTCCAGAGTCCATAATGGCGCTTGGAAATGTCTTTTGTAACTTCAGTTTCGATCGTGGATGCTCGAAAATTCATACGAAGACGGATCTTCAACTCCAGAGTCCATAAAGGCGCTTGCAAATGTCTCTTGTACCTTCAGTTGCGTTTGCAGATGCTCGAAAATTCATACGAACACGGATCTTCAACTCTCGAGTCCATGAAGGCGCTTGCAAATGTCTCTTGTACCTTCAGTTCCGTTCGTGGATGCTCGAAAATTCATACGAAAACGGATCTTCAACTCCAGAGTCCATAAGGGCGCTTGCAAATGTCTCTTGTACCTTCAGTTTCGTTCGTGGATGCTCGAAAATTCATACGAAGACGGATCTTCAAGTCCAGAGTCCATAATGGCGCTTGCAAATGTCTCTTGTACCTTCAGTTTCGTTCGTGGATGCTCGAAAATTCATACGAAGACGGATCTTCAACTCTCGAGTCCATAAAGGCGCTCGCAAATGTCTCTTGTACCTTCAGTTTCGTTCGTGGATGCTCGAAAATTCATACGGAGACGGATCTTTAACTCCAGAGTCCATAATGGCGCTTGGAAATGTCTTTTGTAACTTCAGTTTCGATCGTGGATGCTCGAAAATTCATACGAAGACGGATCTTCAACTCCAGAGTCCATAAAGGCGCTTGCAAATGTCTCTTGTACCTTCAGTTGCGTTTGCAGATGCTCGAAAATTCATACGAAGACGGATCTTCAACTCTCGAGTCCATGAAGGCGCTTGCAAATATCTCTTGTACCTTCAGTTCCGTTCGTGGATGCTCGAAAATTCATACGAAAACGGATCTTCAAGTCCAGAGTCCATAATGGCGCTTGCAAATGTCTCTTGTACCTTCAGTTTCGTTCGTGGATGCTCGAAAATTCATACGAAGACGGATCTTCAACTCTCGAGTCCATAAAGGCGCTCGCAAATGTCTCTTGTACCTTCAGTTTCGTTTGCAGATGCTCGAAAATTCATACGGAGACGGATCTTCAAGTCCAGAGTCCATAATGGCGCTTGCAAATGTCTCTTGTACCTTCAGTTTCGTTCGTGGATGCTCGAAAATTCATACGAAAACGGATCTTCAACTCCAGAGTCCATAAGGGCGCTCGCAAATGTCTCTTGTACCTTCAGTTTCGTTCGTGGATGCTCGAAAATTCATACGGAGACGGATCTTCAACTCCAGAGTCCATAAGGGCGCTCGCAAATGTCTCTTGTACCTTCAGTTTCGTTCGTGGATGCTCGAAAATTCATACGAAAACGGATCTTCAAGTCCAGAGTCCATAATGGCGCTTGCAAATGTCTCTTGTACCTTCAGTTTCGTTCGTGGATGCTCGAAAATTCATACGAAGACGGATCTTCAACTCTCGAGTCCATAAAGGCGCTCGCAAATGTCTCTTGTACCTTCAGTTTCGTTCGTGGATGCTCGAAAATTCATACGGAGACGGATCAGAGTCCATAATGGCGCTTGGAAATGTCTTTTGTAACTTCAGTTTCGATCGTGGATGCTCGAAAATTCAAACGAAGACGGATCTTCAACTCCAGAGTCCATAAAGGCGCTTGCAAATGTCTCTTGTACTTTCAGTTGCGTTTGCAGTTGCTCGAAAATTCATACGAAGACGGATCTTCAACTCTCGAGTCCATGAAGGCGCTTGCAAATGTCTCTTGTACCTTCAGTTTCGTTCGTGGATGCTCGAAAATTCATACGAAGACGGATATTCAACTCTCGAGTCCATAAAGGCGCTCGCAAATGTCTCTTGTACATTCAGTTTCGTTCGTGGATGCTCGGAAATTCATACGAAGACGGATCTTCAAGTCCAGAGTCCATAATGGCGCTTGCAAATGTCTTTTGTAACTTCAGTTTCGATCGTGGATGCTCGAAATTTCATACGAAGACGGATCGATAACTCCAGAGTCCATAAAGGCGCTTGCAAATGTCTCTTGTACCTTCAGTTTCGTTCGTGGATGCTCGAAAATTCATACGGAGACGGATCTTCAACTCCAGGGTCCATAATGGCGCTTGCAAATGTCTTTTGTAACTTCAGTTTCGTTCGTGTATGCTCGAAAATTCATACGTAGACGGATCTTCAACTCCAGAGTCCATAATGGCGCTTGCAAATGTCTCTTGTACCTTCAGTTTCGTGTGTCGTTGCTCGAAAATTCATACGAAAACGGATCTTCAAGTCCAGAGTCCATAATGGCGCTTGCAATTGTCTCTTGTACCTACAGTTTCGTGTGTCGTTGCTCGAAAATTCATACGAAAACGGATCCTCAACTCCAGAGTCCATAAAGGCGCTTGCAAATGTCTCTTGTACCTCCAGTTCCGTTTGCAGATGCTCGAAAATTCATACGAAGATGGATCTTCAAGTCCAGAGTCCATAATGGCGCTTGCAAATGTCTCTTGTACCTTCAGTTTCGTTTGCAGATGCTCGAAAATTCATACGGAGACGGATCTTCAAGTCCAGAGTCCATAATGGCGCTTGCAAATGTCTCTTGTACCTTCAGTTTTGTTCGTGGATGCTCGAAAATTCATACGAAGACGGATATTCAACTCTCGAGTCCATAAAGGCGCTCGCAAATGTCTCTTGTACCTTCAGTTTCGTTCGTGGATGCTCGGAAATTCATACGAAGACGGATCTTCAAGTCCAGAGTCCATAATGGCGCTTGCAAATGTCTTTTGTAACTTCAGTTTCGATCGTGGATGCTCGAAAATTCATACGAAGACGGATCGATAACTCCAGAGTCCATGAAGGCGCTTGCAAATGTCTCTTGTACCTTCAGTTTCGTTCGTGGATGCTCGAAAATTCATACGGAGACGGATCTTCAACTCCAGGGTCCATAATGGCGCTTGCAAATGTCTTTTGTAACTTCAGTTTCGTTCGTGGATGCTCGAAAATTCATACGAAAACGGATCTTCAAGTCCAGAGTCCATAATGGCGCTTGCAAATGTCTCTTTTACCTTCAGTTTCGTTCGTGGATGCTCGAAAATTCATACGAAGACGGATCTTCAACTCCAGAGTCCATAAGGGCGCTTGCAAATGTCTCTTTTACCTTCAGTTTCGTTTGCAGATGCTCGAAAATTCATACGAAGACGGATCTTCAACTCCAGAGTCCATAAGGGCGCTTGCAAATGTCTATGGTACCTTCAGTTCCGTTTGCAGATGCTCGAAAATTCATACGAAGACGGATCTTCAACTCCAGAGTCCATAAAGGCGCTTGCAAATGTCTCTTGTACCTTCAGTTTCGTTCGTGGATGCTCGAAAATTCATACGAAGACGGATCTATAACTCCAGAGTCCATAAAGGCGCTTGCAAATGTCTCTTGTACCTTCAGTTTCGTTCGTGGATGCTCGAAAATTCATACGTAGACGGATCTTCAACTCCAGAGTCCATAATGGCGCTTGCAAATGTCTATGATACCTTCAGTTTCGTCTGCAGATGCTCGAAAATTGTTACGAAAACGGATCTTCAACTCCAGAGTCCATAAGGGCGCTTGCAAATGTCTATGGTACCTTCAGTTTCGTCTGCAGATGCTCGAAAATTGTTACGAAAACGGATCTTCAACTCCAGAGTCCATAAGGGCGCTTGCAAATGTCTCTTGTAGCTTCAGTTCCGTTCGTCGTTGCTCGAAAATTCATACGAAAACGGATCTTCAAGTCCAGAGTCCATAATGGCGCTTGCAAATGTCTCTTGTACCTTCAGTTTCGTGTGTCGTTGCTCGAAAATTCATACGAAAACGGATCTTCAACTCCAGAGTCCATAATAACGCTTGCAGATGTCTCTTGTACCTTCAGTTTCGTGTGTCGTTGCTCGAAAATTCATACGAAAACGGATCTTCAACTCCAGAGTCCATAACGGCGCTTTCAAATGTCTATGGTACCTTCAGTTTCGTCTGCAGATGCTCGAAAATTGTTACGAAAACGGATCTTCAACTCCAGAGTCCATAAGGGCGCTTGCAAATGTCTCTTGTAGCTTCAGTTCCGTTCGTCGTTGCTCGAAAATTCATACGAAAACGGATCTTCAAGTCCAGAGTCCATAATGGCGCTTGCAAATGTCTCTTGTACCTTCAGTTTCGTGTGTCGTTGCTCGAAAATTCATACGAAAACGGATCTTCAACTCCAGAGTCCATAAAGGCGCTTGCAAATGTCTCTTGTACCTTCAGTCCCGTTTGCAGATGCTCGAAAATTCATACGAAGACGGATCTTCAACTCCAGAGTTCATAAAGGCGCTTGCAAATGTCTCTTGTACCTTCAGTTTCGTTCGTGTATGCTCGAAAATTCATACGTAGACGGATCTTCAACTCCAGAGTCCATAATGGCGCTTGCAAATGTCTCTTGTACCTTCAGTTTCGTGTGTCGTTGCTCGAAAATTCATACGAAAACGGATCTTCAACTCCAGAGTCCATAAGGGCGCTTGCAAATGTCTATGGTACCTTCAGTTTCGTCTGCAGATGCTCGAAAATTGTTACGAAAACGGATCTTCAACTCCAGAGTCCATAAGGGCGCTTGCAAATGTCTCTTGTAGCTTCAGTTCCGTTTGTCGTTGCTCGAAAATTCATACGAAAACGGATCTTCAAGTCCAGAGTCCATAATGGCGCTTGCAAATGTCTCTTGTACCTACAGTTTCGTGTGTCGTTGCTCGAAAATTCATACGAAAACGAATCCTCAACTCCAGAGTCCATAATGGCGCTTGCAAATGTCTCTTGTACCTTCAGTTCCGTTTGCAGATGCTCGAAAATTCATACGAAGATGGATCTTCAACTCCAGAGTCCATAAAGGCGCTTGCAAATGTCTCTTGTACCTTCAGTTTCGTTCGTGGATGCTCGAAAATTCATACGAAAACGGATCTTCAACTCCAGAGTCCATAAGGGCGCTCGCAAATGTCTCTTGTACCTTCAGTTTCGTTCGTGGATGCTCGAAAATTCATACGGAGACGGATCTTCAACTCCAGAGTCCATAAGGGCGCTCGCAAATGTCTCTTGTACCTTCAGTTTCGTTCGTGGATGCTCGAAAATTCATACGAAAACGGATCTTCAAGTCCAGAGTCCATAATGGCGCTTGCAAATGTCTCTTGTACCTTCAGTTTCGTTCGTGGATGCTCGAAAATTCATACGAAGACGGATCTTCAACTCTCGAGTCCATAAAGGCGCTCGCAAATGTCTCTTGTACCTTCAGTTTCGTTCGTGGATGCTCGAAAATTCATACGGAGACGGATCTTTAACTCCAGAGTCCATAATGGCGCTTGGAAATGTCTTTTGTAACTTCAGTTTCGATCGTGGATGCTCGAAAATTCATACGAAGACGGATCTTCAACTCCAGAGTCCATAAAGGCGCTTGCAAATGTCTCTTGTACCTTCAGTTGCGTTTGCAGATGCTCGAAAATTCATACGAACACGGATCTTCAACTCTCGAGTCCATGAAGGCGCTTGCAAATGTCTCTTGTACCTTCAGTTCCGTTCGTGGATGCTCGAAAATTCATACGAAAACGGATCTTCAACTCCAGAGTCCATAAGGGCGCTTGCAAATGTCTCTTGTACCTTCAGTTTCGTTCGTGGATGCTCGAAAATTCATACGAAGACGGATCTTCAAGTCCAGAGTCCATAATGGCGCTTGCAAATGTCTCTTGTACCTTCAGTTTCGTTCGTGGATGCTCGAAAATTCATACGAAGACGGATCTTCAACTCTCGAGTCCATAAAGGCGCTCGCAAATGTCTCTTGTACCTTCAGTTTCGTTCGTGGATGCTCGAAAATTCATACGGAGACGGATCTTTAACTCCAGAGTCCATAATGGCGCTTGGAAATGTCTTTTGTAACTTCAGTTTCGATCGTGGATGCTCGAAAATTCATACGAAGACGGATCTTCAACTCCAGAGTCCATAAAGGCGCTTGCAAATGTCTCTTGTACCTTCAGTTGCGTTTGCAGATGCTCGAAAATTCATACGAAGACGGATCTTCAACTCTCGAGTCCATGAAGGCGCTTGCAAATATCTCTTGTACCTTCAGTTCCGTTCGTGGATGCTCGAAAATTCATACGAAAACGGATCTTCAAGTCCAGAGTCCATAATGGCGCTTGCAAATGTCTCTTGTACCTTCAGTTTCGTTCGTGGATGCTCGAAAATTCATACGAAGACGGATCTTCAACTCTCGAGTCCATAAAGGCGCTCGCAAATGTCTCTTGTACCTTCAGTTTCGTTTGCAGATGCTCGAAAATTCATACGGAGACGGATCTTCAAGTCCAGAGTCCATAATGGCGCTTGCAAATGTCTCTTGTACCTTCAGTTTCGTTCGTGGATGCTCGAAAATTCATACGAAAACGGATCTTCAACTCCAGAGTCCATAAGGGCGCTCGCAAATGTCTCTTGTACCTTCAGTTTCGTTCGTGGATGCTCGAAAATTCATACGGAGACGGATCTTCAACTCCAGAGTCCATAAGGGCGCTCGCAAATGTCTCTTGTACCTTCAGTTTCGTTCGTGGATGCTCGAAAATTCATACGAAAACGGATCTTCAAGTCCAGAGTCCATAATGGCGCTTGCAAATGTCTCTTGTACCTTCAGTTTCGTTCGTGGATGCTCGAAAATTCATACGAAGACGGATCTTCAACTCTCGAGTCCATAAAGGCGCTCGCAAATGTCTCTTGTACCTTCAGTTTCGTTCGTGGATGCTCGAAAATTCATACGGAGACGGATCAGAGTCCATAATGGCGCTTGGAAATGTCTTTTGTAACTTCAGTTTCGATCGTGGATGCTCGAAAATTCAAACGAAGACGGATCTTCAACTCCAGAGTCCATAAAGGCGCTTGCAAATGTCTCTTGTACTTTCAGTTGCGTTTGCAGTTGCTCGAAAATTCATACGAAGACGGATCTTCAACTCTCGAGTCCATGAAGGCGCTTGCAAATGTCTCTTGTACCTTCAGTTTCGTTCGTGGATGCTCGAAAATTCATACGAAGACGGATATTCAACTCTCGAGTCCATAAAGGCGCTCGCAAATGTCTCTTGTACATTCAGTTTCGTTCGTGGATGCTCGGAAATTCATACGAAGACGGATCTTCAAGTCCAGAGTCCATAATGGCGCTTGCAAATGTCTTTTGTAACTTCAGTTTCGATCGTGGATGCTCGAAATTTCATACGAAGACGGATCGATAACTCCAGAGTCCATAAAGGCGCTTGCAAATGTCTCTTGTACCTTCAGTTTCGTTCGTGGATGCTCGAAAATTCATACGGAGACGGATCTTCAACTCCAGGGTCCATAATGGCGCTTGCAAATGTCTTTTGTAACTTCAGTTTCGTTCGTGTATGCTCGAAAATTCATACGTAGACGGATCTTCAACTCCAGAGTCCATAATGGCGCTTGCAAATGTCTCTTGTACCTTCAGTTTCGTGTGTCGTTGCTCGAAAATTCATACGAAAACGGATCTTCAAGTCCAGAGTCCATAATGGCGCTTGCAATTGTCTCTTGTACCTACAGTTTCGTGTGTCGTTGCTCGAAAATTCATACGAAAACGGATCCTCAACTCCAGAGTCCATAAAGGCGCTTGCAAATGTCTCTTGTACCTCCAGTTCCGTTTGCAGATGCTCGAAAATTCATACGAAGATGGATCTTCAAGTCCAGAGTCCATAATGGCGCTTGCAAATGTCTCTTGTACCTTCAGTTTCGTTTGCAGATGCTCGAAAATTCATACGGAGACGGATCTTCAAGTCCAGAGTCCATAATGGCGCTTGCAAATGTCTCTTGTACCTTCAGTTTTGTTCGTGGATGCTCGAAAATTCATACGAAGACGGATATTCAACTCTCGAGTCCATAAAGGCGCTCGCAAATGTCTCTTGTACCTTCAGTTTCGTTCGTGGATGCTCGGAAATTCATACGAAGACGGATCTTCAAGTCCAGAGTCCATAATGGCGCTTGCAAATGTCTTTTGTAACTTCAGTTTCGATCGTGGATGCTCGAAAATTCATACGAAGACGGATCGATAACTCCAGAGTCCATGAAGGCGCTTGCAAATGTCTCTTGTACCTTCAGTTTCGTTCGTGGATGCTCGAAAATTCATACGGAGACGGATCTTCAACTCCAGGGTCCATAATGGCGCTTGCAAATGTCTTTTGTAACTTCAGTTTCGTTCGTGGATGCTCGAAAATTCATACGAAAACGGATCTTCAAGTCCAGAGTCCATAATGGCGCTTGCAAATGTCTCTTTTACCTTCAGTTTCGTTCGTGGATGCTCGAAAATTCATACGAAGACGGATCTTCAACTCCAGAGTCCATAAGGGCGCTTGCAAATGTCTCTTTTACCTTCAGTTTCGTTTGCAGATGCTCGAAAATTCATACGAAGACGGATCTTCAACTCCAGAGTCCATAAGGGCGCTTGCAAATGTCTATGGTACCTTCAGTTCCGTTTGCAGATGCTCGAAAATTCATACGAAGACGGATCTTCAACTCCAGAGTCCATAAAGGCGCTTGCAAATGTCTCTTGTACCTTCAGTTTCGTTCGTGGATGCTCGAAAATTCATACGAAGACGGATCTATAACTCCAGAGTCCATAAAGGCGCTTGCAAATGTCTCTTGTACCTTCAGTTTCGTTCGTGGATGCTCGAAAATTCATACGTAGACGGATCTTCAACTCCAGAGTCCATAATGGCGCTTGCAAATGTCTATGATACCTTCAGTTTCGTCTGCAGATGCTCGAAAATTGTTACGAAAACGGATCTTCAACTCCAGAGTCCATAAGGGCGCTTGCAAATGTCTATGGTACCTTCAGTTTCGTCTGCAGATGCTCGAAAATTGTTACGAAAACGGATCTTCAACTCCAGAGTCCATAAGGGCGCTTGCAAATGTCTCTTGTAGCTTCAGTTCCGTTCGTCGTTGCTCGAAAATTCATACGAAAACGGATCTTCAAGTCCAGAGTCCATAATGGCGCTTGCAAATGTCTCTTGTACCTTCAGTTTCGTGTGTCGTTGCTCGAAAATTCATACGAAAACGGATCTTCAACTCCAGAGTCCATAATAACGCTTGCAGATGTCTCTTGTACCTTCAGTTTCGTGTGTCGTTGCTCGAAAATTCATACGAAAACGGATCTTCAACTCCAGAGTCCATAACGGCGCTTTCAAATGTCTATGGTACCTTCAGTTTCGTCTGCAGATGCTCGAAAATTGTTACGAAAACGGATCTTCAACTCCAGAGTCCATAAGGGCGCTTGCAAATGTCTCTTGTAGCTTCAGTTCCGTTCGTCGTTGCTCGAAAATTCATACGAAAACGGATCTTCAAGTCCAGAGTCCATAATGGCGCTTGCAAATGTCTCTTGTACCTTCAGTTTCGTGTGTCGTTGCTCGAAAATTCATACGAAAACGGATCTTCAACTCCAGAGTCCATAAAGGCGCTTGCAAATGTCTCTTGTACCTTCAGTCCCGTTTGCAGATGCTCGAAAATTCATACGAAGACGGATCTTCAACTCCAGAGTCCATAAAGGCGCTTGCAAATGTCTCTTGTACCTTCAGTTTCGTTCGTGTATGCTCGAAAATTCATACGTAGACGGATCTTCAACTCCAGAGTCCATAATGGCGCTTGCAAATGTCTCTTGTACCTTCAGTTTCGTGTGTCGTTGCTCGAAAATTCATACGAAAACGGATCTTCAAGTCCAGAGTCCATAATGGCGCTTGCAAATGTCTCTTGTACCTTCAGTTTCGTGTGTCGTTGCTCGAAAATTGTTACGAAAACGGATCTTCAACTCCAGAGTCCATGATGGCGCTTGCAAATGTTTCTTGTAGCTTCAGTTCCGTTTGTCGTGGCTCGAAAATTCATACGAAAACGGATCTTCAAGTCCAGAGTCCATAATTGCGCTTGCAAATGTCTCTTGTACCTTCAGTTTCCTGTGTCGCTGCTCGAAAATTCATACGAAAACGGATCTTCAACTCCAGAGTCCATAAGGGCGCTTGCAAATGTCTATGGTACCTTCAGTTTCGTCTGCAGATGCTCGAAAATTGTTACGAAAACGGATCTTCAACTCCAGAGTCCATAAGGGCGCTTGCAAATGTCTCTTGTAGCTTCAGTTCCGTTTGTCGTTGCTCGAAAATTCATACGAAAACGGATCTTCAAGTCCAGAGTCCATAATGGCGCTTGCAAATGTCTCTTGTACCTACAGTTTCGTGTGTCGTTGCTCGAAAATTCATACGAAAACGAATCCTCAACTCCAGAGTCCATAAAGGCGCTTGCAAATGTCTCTTGTACCTTCAGTTCCGTTTGCAGATGCTCGAAAATTCATACGAAGATGGATCTTCAACTCCAGAGTCCATAAAGGCGCTTGCAAATGTCTCTTGTACCTTCAGTTTCGTTCGTGGATGCTCGAAAATTCATACGAAAACGGATCTTCAACTCCAGAGTCCATAAGGGCGCTCGCAAATGTCTCTTGTACCTTCAGTTTCGTTCGTGGATGCTCGAAAATTCATACGGAGACGGATCTTCAACTCCAGAGTCCATAAGGGCGCTCGCAAATGTCTCTTGTACCTTCAGTTTCGTTCGTGGATGCTCGAAAATTCATACGAAAACGGATCTTCAAGTCCAGAGTCCATAATGGCGCTTGCAAATGTCTCTTGTACCTTCAGTTTCGTTCGTGGATGCTCGAAAATTCATACGAAGACGGATCTTCAACTCTCGAGTCCATAAAGGCGCTCGCAAATGTCTCTTGTACCTTCAGTTTCGTTCGTGGATGCTCGAAAATTCATACGGAGACGGATCTTTAACTCCAGAGTCCATAATGGCGCTTGGAAATGTCTTTTGTAACTTCAGTTTCGATCGTGGATGCTCGAAAATTCATACGAAGACGGATCTTCAACTCCAGAGTCCATAAAGGCGCTTGCAAATGTCTCTTGTACCTTCAGTTGCGTTTGCAGATGCTCGAAAATTCATACGAAGACGGATCTTCAACTCTCGAGTCCATGAAGGCGCTTGCAAATGTCTCTTGTACCTTCAGTTCCGTTCGTGGATGCTCGAAAATTCATACGAAAACGGATCTTCAACTCCAGAGTCCATAAGGGCGCTTGCAAATGTCTCTTGTACCTTCAGTTTCGTTCGTGGATGCTCGAAAATTCATACGAAGACGGATCTTCAAGTCCAGAGTCCATAATGGCGCTTGCAAATGTCTCTTGTACCTTCAGTTTCGTTCGTGGATGCTCGAAAATTCATACGAAGACGGATCTTCAACTCTCGAGTCCATAAAGGCGCTCGCAAATGTCTCTTGTACCTTCAGTTTCGTTTGTGGATGCTCGAAAATTCATACGGAGACGGATCTTTAACTCCAGAGTCCATAATGGCGCTTGGAAATGTCTTTTGTAACTTCAGTTTCGATCGTGGATGCTCGAAAATTCATACGAAGACGGATCTTCAACTCCAGAGTCCATAAAGGCGCTTGCAAATGTCTCTTGTACCTTCAGTTGCGTTTGCAGATGCTCGAAAATTCATACGAAGACGGATCTTCAACTCTCGAGTCCATGAAGGCGCTTGCAAATATCTCTTGTACCTTCAGTTCCGTTCGTGGATGCTCGAAAATTCATACGAAAACGGATCTTCAAGTCCAGAGTCCATAATGGCGCTTGCAAATGTCTCTTGTACCTTCAGTTTCGTTCGTGGATGCTCGAAAATTCATACGAAGACGGATCTTCAACTCTCGAGTCCATAAAGGCGCTCGCAAATGTCTCTTGTACCTTCAGTTTCGTTTGCAGATGCTCGAAAATTCATACGGAGACGGATCTTCAAGTCCAGAGTCCATAATGGCGCTTGCAAATGTCTCTTGTACCTTCAGTTTCGTTCGTGGATGCTCGAAAATTCATACGAAGACGGATATTCAACTCTCGAGTCCATAAAGGCGCTCGCAAATGTCTCTTGTACCTTCAGTTTCGTTCGTGGATGCTCGGAAATTCATACGAAGACGGATCTTCAAGTCCAGAGTCCATAATGGCGCTTGCAAATGTCTTTTGTAACTTCAGTTTCGATCGTGGATGCTCGAAAATTCATACGAAGACGGATCGATAACTCCAGAGTCCATAAAGGCGCTTGCAAATGTCTCTTGTACCTTCAGTTTCGTTCGTGGATGCTCGAAAATTCATACGGAGACGGATCTTCAACTCCAGGGTCCATAATGGCGCTTGCAAATGTCTTTTGTAACTTCAGTTTCGTTCGTGTATGCTCGAAAATTCATACGTAGACGGATCTTCAACTCCAGAGTCCATGATGGCGCTTGCAAATGTCTCTTGTAGCTTCAGTTCCGTTTGTCGTTGCTCGAAAATTCATACGAAAACGGATCTTCAAGTCCAGAGTCCATAATGGCGCTTGCAAATGTCTCTTGTACCTACAGTTTCGTGTGTCGTTGCTCGAAAATTCATACGAAAACGGATCCTCAACTCCAGAGTCCATAAAGGCGCTTGCAAATGTCTCTTGTACCTTCAGTTCCGTTTGCAGATGCTCGAAAATTCATACGAAGATGGATCTTCAACTCCAGAGTCCATAAAGGCGCTTGCAAATGTCTCTTGTACCTTCAGTTTCGTTCGTGGATGCTCGAAAATTCATACGAAAACGGATCTTCAACTCCAGAGTCCATAAGGGCGCTCGCAAATGTCTCTTGTACCTTCAGTTTCGTTCGTGGATGCTCGAAAATTCATACGGAGACGGATCTTCAACTCCAGAGTCCATAAGGGCGCTCGCAAATGTCTCTTGTACCTTCAGTTTCGTTCGTGGATGCTCGAAAATTCATACGAAAACGGATCTTCAAGTCCAGAGTCCATAATGGCGCTTGCAAATGTCTCTTGTACCTTCAGTTTCGTTCGTGGATGCTCGAAAATTCATACGAAGACGGATCTTCAACTCTCGAGTCCATAAAGGCGCTCGCAAATGTCTCTTGTACCTTCAGTTTCGTTCGTGGATGCTCGAAAATTCATACGGAGACGGATCTTTAACTCCAGAGTCCATAATGGCGCTTGGAAATGTCTTTTGTAACTTCAGTTTCGATCGTGGATGCTCGAAAATTCATACGAAGACGGATCTTCAACTCCAGAGTCCATAAAGGCGCTTGCAAATGTCTCTTGTACCTTCAGTTGCGTTTGCAGATGCTC
This sequence comes from Phymatocera aterrima, assembly GCA_963170745.1. Lineage (NCBI taxonomy): Eukaryota > Metazoa > Arthropoda > Insecta > Hymenoptera > Tenthredinidae > Phymatocera > Phymatocera aterrima. Next base: position 715,503 of record CAUJGY010000194.1, read on the forward strand.
GAAAATTCATACGAAGACGGATCTTCAACTCTCGAGTCCATGAAGGCGCTTGCAAATGTCTCTTGTACCTTCAGTTCCGTTCGTGGATGCTCGAAAATTCATACGAAAACGGATCTTCAACTCCAGAGTCCATAAGGGCGCTTGCAAATGTCTCTTGTACCTTCAGTTTCGTTCGTGGATGCTCGAAAATTCATACGAAGACGGATCTTCAAGTCCAGAGTCCATAATGGCGCTTGCAAATGTCTCTTGTACCTTCAGTTTCGTTCGTGGATGCTCGAAAATTCATACGAAGACGGATCTTCAACTCTCGAGTCCATAAAGGCGCTCGCAAATGTCTCTTGTACCTTCAGTTTCGTTCGTGGATGCTCGAAAATTCATACGGAGACGGATCTTTAACTCCAGAGTCCATAATGGCGCTTGGAAATGTCTTTTGTAACTTCAGTTTCGATCGTGGATGCTCGAAAATTCATACGAAGACGGATCTTCAACTCCAGAGTCCATAAAGGCGCTTGCAAATGTCTCTTGTACCTTCAGTTGCGTTTGCAGATGCTCGAAAATTCATACGAAGACGGATCTTCAACTCTCGAGTCCATGAAGGCGCTTGCAAATATCTCTTGTACCTTCAGTTCCGTTCGTGGATGCTCGAAAATTCATACGAAAACGGATCTTCAAGTCCAGAGTCCATAATGGCGCTTGCAAATGTCTCTTGTACCTTCAGTTTCGTTCGTGGATGCTCGAAAATTCATACGAAGACGGATCTTCAACTCTCGAGTCCATAAAGGCGCTCGCAAATGTCTCTTGTACCTTCAGTTTCGTTTGCAGATGCTCGAAAATTCATACGGAGACGGATCTTCAAGTCCAGAGTCCATAATGGCGCTTGCAAATGTCTCTTGTACCTTCAGTTTCGTTCGTGGATGCTCGAAAATTCATACGAAAACGGATCTTCAACTCCAGAGTCCATAAGGGCGCTCGCAAATGTCTCTTGTACCTTCAGTTTCGTTCGTGGATGCTCGAAAATTCATACGGAGACGGATCTTCAACTCCAGAGTCCATAAGGGCGCTCGCAAATGTCTCTTGTACCTTCAGTTTCGTTCGTGGATGCTCGAAAATTCATACGAAAACGGATCTTCAAGTCCAGAGTCCATAATGGCGCTTGCAAATGTCTCTTGTACCTTCAGTTTCGTTCGTGGATGCTCGAAAATTCATACGAAGACGGATCTTCAACTCTCGAGTCCATAAAGGCGCTCGCAAATGTCTCTTGTACCTTCAGTTTCGTTCGTGGATGCTCGAAAATTCATACGGAGACGGATCAGAGTCCATAATGGCGCTTGGAAATGTCTTTTGTAACTTCAGTTTCGATCGTGGATGCTCGAAAATTCAAACGAAGACGGATCTTCAACTCCAGAGTCCATAAAGGCGCTTGCAAATGTCTCTTGTACTTTCAGTTGCGTTTGCAGTTGCTCGAAAATTCATACGAAGACGGATCTTCAACTCTCGAGTCCATGAAGGCGCTTGCAAATGTCTCTTGTACCTTCAGTTTCGTTCGTGGATGCTCGAAAATTCATACGAAGACGGATATTCAACTCTCGAGTCCATAAAGGCGCTCGCAAATGTCTCTTGTACATTCAGTTTCGTTCGTGGATGCTCGGAAATTCATACGAAGACGGATCTTCAAGTCCAGAGTCCATAATGGCGCTTGCAAATGTCTTTTGTAACTTCAGTTTCGATCGTGGATGCTCGAAATTTCATACGAAGACGGATCGATAACTCCAGAGTCCATAAAGGCGCTTGCAAATGTCTCTTGTACCTTCAGTTTCGTTCGTGGATGCTCGAAAATTCATACGGAGACGGATCTTCAACTCCAGGGTCCATAATGGCGCTTGCAAATGTCTTTTGTAACTTCAGTTTCGTTCGTGTATGCTCGAAAATTCATACGTAGACGGATCTTCAACTCCAGAGTCCATAATGGCGCTTGCAAATGTCTCTTGTACCTTCAGTTTCGTGTGTCGTTGCTCGAAAATTCATACGAAAACGGATCTTCAAGTCCAGAGTCCATAATGGCGCTTGCAATTGTCTCTTGTACCTACAGTTTCGTGTGTCGTTGCTCGAAAATTCATACGAAAACGGATCCTCAACTCCAGAGTCCATAAAGGCGCTTGCAAATGTCTCTTGTACCTCCAGTTCCGTTTGCAGATGCTCGAAAATTCATACGAAGATGGATCTTCAAGTCCAGAGTCCATAATGGCGCTTGCAAATGTCTCTTGTACCTTCAGTTTCGTTTGCAGATGCTCGAAAATTCATACGGAGACGGATCTTCAAGTCCAGAGTCCATAATGGCGCTTGCAAATGTCTCTTGTACCTTCAGTTTTGTTCGTGGATGCTCGAAAATTCATACGAAGACGGATATTCAACTCTCGAGTCCATAAAGGCGCTCGCAAATGTCTCTTGTACCTTCAGTTTCGTTCGTGGATGCTCGGAAATTCATACGAAGACGGATCTTCAAGTCCAGAGTCCATAATGGCGCTTGCAAATGTCTTTTGTAACTTCAGTTTCGATCGTGGATGCTCGAAAATTCATACGAAGACGGATCGATAACTCCAGAGTCCATAAAGGCGCTTGCAAATGTCTCTTGTACCTTCAGTTTCGTTCGTGGATGCTCGAAAATTCATACGGAGACGGATCTTCAACTCCAGGGTCCATAATGGCGCTTGCAAATGTCTTTTGTAACTTCAGTTTCGTTCGTGGATGCTCGAAAATTCATACGAAAACGGATCTTCAAGTCCAGAGTCCATAATGGCGCTTGCAAATGTCTCTTTTACCTTCAGTTTCGTTCGTGGATGCTCGAAAATTCATACGAAGACGGATCTTCAACTCCAGAGTCCATAAGGGCGCTTGCAAATGTCTCTTTTACCTTCAGTTTCGTTTGCAGATGCTCGAAAATTCATACGAAGACGGATCTTCAACTCCAGAGTCCATAAGGGCGCTTGCAAATGTCTATGGTACCTTCAGTTCCGTTTGCAGATGCTCGAAAATTCATACGAAGACGGATCTTCAACTCCAGAGTCCATAAAGGCGCTTGCAAATGTCTCTTGTACCTTCAGTTTCGTTCGTGGATGCTCGAAAATTCATACGAAGACGGATCTATAACTCCAGAGTCCATAAAGGCGCTTGCAAATGTCTCTTGTACCTTCAGTTTCGTTCGTGGATGCTCGAAAATTCATACGTAGACGGATCTTCAACTCCAGAGTCCATAATGGCGCTTGCAAATGTCTATGATACCTTCAGTTTCGTCTGCAGATGCTCGAAAATTGTTACGAAAACGGATCTTCAACTCCAGAGTCCATAAGGGCGCTTGCAAATGTCTATGGTACCTTCAGTTTCGTCTGCAGATGCTCGAAAATTGTTACGAAAACGGATCTTCAACTCCAGAGTCCATAAGGGCGCTTGCAAATGTCTCTTGTAGCTTCAGTTCCGTTCGTCGTTGCTCGAAAATTCATACGAAAACGGATCTTCAAGTCCAGAGTCCATAATGGCGCTTGCAAATGTCTCTTGTACCTTCAGTTTCGTGTGTCGTTGCTCGAAAATTCATACGAAAACGGATCTTCAACTCCAGAGTCCATAATAACGCTTGCAGATGTCTCTTGTACCTTCAGTTTCGTGTGTCGTTGCTCGAAAATTCATACGAAAACGGATCTTCAACTCCAGAGTCCATAACGGCGCTTTCAAATGTCTATGGTACCTTCAGTTTCGTCTGCAGATGCTCGAAAATTGTTACGAAAACGGATCTTCAACTCCAGAGTCCATAAGGGCGCTTGCAAATGTCTCTTGTAGCTTCAGTTCCGTTCGTCGTTGCTCGAAAATTCATACGAAAACGGATCTTCAAGTCCAGAGTCCATAATGGCGCTTGCAAATGTCTCTTGTACCTTCAGTTTCGTGTGTCGTTGCTCGAAAATTCATACGAAAACGGATCTTCAACTCCAGAGTCCATAAAGGCGCTTGCAAATGTCTCTTGTACCTTCAGTCCCGTTTGCAGATGCTCGAAAATTCATACGAAGACGGATCTTCAACTCCAGAGTCCATAAAGGCGCTTGCAAATGTCTCTTGTACCTTCAGTTTCGTTCGTGTATGCTCGAAAATTCATACGTAGACGGATCTTCAACTCCAGAGTCCATAATGGCGCTTGCAAATGTCTCTTGTACCTTCAGTTTCGTGTGTCGTTGCTCGAAAATTCATACGAAAACGGATCTTCAAGTCCAGAGTCCATAATGGCGCTTGCAAATGTCTCTTGTACCTTCAGTTTCGTGTGTCGTTGCTCGAAAATTGTTACGAAAACGGATCTTCAACTCCAGAGTCCATGATGGCGCTTGCAAATGTTTCTTGTAGCTTCAGTTCCGTTTGTCGTGGCTCGAAAATTCATACGAAAACGGATCTTCAAGTCCAGAGTCCATAATTGCGCTTGCAAATGTCTCTTGTACCTTCAGTTTCCTGTGTCGCTGCTCGAAAATTCATACGAAAACGGATCTTCAACTCCAGAGTCCATAAGGGCGCTTGCAAATGTCTATGGTACCTTCAGTTTCGTCTGCAGATGCTCGAAAATTGTTACGAAAACGGATCTTCAACTCCAGAGTCCATAAGGGCGCTTGCAAATGTCTCTTGTAGCTTCAGTTCCGTTTGTCGTTGCTCGAAAATTCATACGAAAACGGATCTTCAAGTCCAGAGTCCATAATGGCGCTTGCAAATGTCTCTTGTACCTACAGTTTCGTGTGTCGTTGCTCGAAAATTCATACGAAAACGAATCCTCAACTCCAGAGTCCATAAAGGCGCTTGCAAATGTCTCTTGTACCTTCAGTTCCGTTTGCAGATGCTCGAAAATTCATACGAAGATGGATCTTCAACTCCAGAGTCCATAAAGGCGCTTGCAAATGTCTCTTGTACCTTCAGTTTCGTTCGTGGATGCTCGAAAATTCATACGAAAACGGATCTTCAACTCCAGAGTCCATAAGGGCGCTCGCAAATGTCTCTTGTACCTTCAGTTTCGTTCGTGGATGCTCGAAAATTCATACGGAGACGGATCTTCAACTCCAGAGTCCATAAGGGCGCTCGCAAATGTCTCTTGTACCTTCAGTTTCGTTCGTGGATGCTCGAAAATTCATACGAAAACGGATCTTCAAGTCCAGAGTCCATAATGGCGCTTGCAAATGTCTCTTGTACCTTCAGTTTCGTTCGTGGATGCTCGAAAATTCATACGAAGACGGATCTTCAACTCTCGAGTCCATAAAGGCGCTCGCAAATGTCTCTTGTACCTTCAGTTTCGTTCGTGGATGCTCGAAAATTCATACGGAGACGGATCTTTAACTCCAGAGTCCATAATGGCGCTTGGAAATGTCTTTTGTAACTTCAGTTTCGATCGTGGATGCTCGAAAATTCATACGAAGACGGATCTTCAACTCCAGAGTCCATAAAGGCGCTTGCAAATGTCTCTTGTACCTTCAGTTGCGTTTGCAGATGCTCGAAAATTCATACGAAGACGGATCTTCAACTCTCGAGTCCATGAAGGCGCTTGCAAATGTCTCTTGTACCTTCAGTTCCGTTCGTGGATGCTCGAAAATTCATACGAAAACGGATCTTCAACTCCAGAGTCCATAAGGGCGCTTGCAAATGTCTCTTGTACCTTCAGTTTCGTTCGTGGATGCTCGAAAATTCATACGAAGACGGATCTTCAAGTCCAGAGTCCATAATGGCGCTTGCAAATGTCTCTTGTACCTTCAGTTTCGTTCGTGGATGCTCGAAAATTCATACGAAGACGGATCTTCAACTCTCGAGTCCATAAAGGCGCTCGCAAATGTCTCTTGTACCTTCAGTTTCGTTTGTGGATGCTCGAAAATTCATACGGAGACGGATCTTTAACTCCAGAGTCCATAATGGCGCTTGGAAATGTCTTTTGTAACTTCAGTTTCGATCGTGGATGCTCGAAAATTCATACGAAGACGGATCTTCAACTCCAGAGTCCATAAAGGCGCTTGCAAATGTCTCTTGTACCTTCAGTTGCGTTTGCAGATGCTCGAAAATTCATACGAAGACGGATCTTCAACTCTCGAGTCCATGAAGGCGCTTGCAAATATCTCTTGTACCTTCAGTTCCGTTCGTGGATGCTCGAAAATTCATACGAAAACGGATCTTCAAGTCCAGAGTCCATAATGGCGCTTGCAAATGTCTCTTGTACCTTCAGTTTCGTTCGTGGATGCTCGAAAATTCATACGAAGACGGAATCTTCAACTCTCGAGTCCATAAAGGCGCTCGCAAATGTCTCTTGTACCTTCAGTTTCGTTTGCAGATGCTCGAAAATTCATACGGAGACGGATCTTCAAGTCCAGAGTCCATAATGGCGCTTGCAAATGTCTCTTGTACCTTCAGTTTCGTTCGTGGATGCTCGAAAATTCATACGAAGACGGATATTCAACTCTCGAGTCCATAAAGGCGCTCGCAAATGTCTCTTGTACCTTCAGTTTCGTTCGTGGATGCTCGGAAATTCATACGAAGACGGATCTTCAAGTCCAGAGTCCATAATGGCGCTTGCAAATGTCTTTTGTAACTTCAGTTTGATCGTGGATGCTCGAAAATTCATACGAAGACGGATCGATAACTCCAGAGTCCATAAAGGCGCTTGCAAATGTCTCTTGTACCTTCAGTTTCGTTCGTGGATGCTCGAAAATTCATACGGAGACGGATCTTCAACTCCAGGGTCCATAATGGCGCTTGCAAATGTCTTTTGTAACTTCAGTTTCGTTCGTGTATGCTCGAAAATTCATACGTAGACGGATCTTCAACTCCAGAGTCCATGATGGCGCTTGCAAATGTCTCTTGTAGCTTCAGTTCCGTTTGTCGTTGCTCGAAAATTCATACGAAAACGGATCTTCAAGTCCAGAGTCCATAATGGCGCTTGCAAATGTCTCTTGTACCTACAGTTTCGTGTGTCGTTGCTCGAAAATTCATACGAAACGGATCCTCAACTCCAGAGTCCATAAAGGCGCTTGCAAATGTCTCTTGTACCTTCAGTTCCGTTTGCAGATGCTCGAAAATTCATACGAAGATGGATCTTCAACTCCAGAGTCCATAAAGGCGCTTGCAAATGTCTCTTGTACCTTCAGTTTCGTTCGTGGATGCTCGAAAATTCATACGAAAACGGATCTTCAACTCCAGAGTCCATAAGGGCGCTCGCAAATGTCTCTTGTACCTTCAGTTTCGTTCGTGGATGCTCGAAAATTCATACGGAGACGGATCTTCAACTCCAGAGTCCATAAGGGCGCTCGCAAATGTCTCTTGTACCTTCAGTTTCGTTCGTGGATGCTCGAAAATTCATACGAAAACGGATCTTCAAGTCCAGAGTCCATAATGGCGCTTGCAAATGTCTCTTGTACCTTCAGTTTCGTTCGTGGATGCTCGAAAATTCATACGAAGACGGATCTTCAACTCTCGAGTCCATAAAGGCGCTCGCAAATGTCTCTTGTACCTTCAGTTTCGTTTGCAGATGCTCGAAAATTCATACGGAGACGGATCTTCAAGTCCAGAGTCCATAATGGCGCTTGCAAATGTCTCTTGTACCTTCAGTTTCGTTCGTGGATGCTCGAAAATTCATACGAAGACGGATATTCAACTCTCGAGTCCATAAAGGCGCTCGCAAATGTCTCTTGTACCTTCAGTTTCGTTCGTGGATGCTCGGAAATTCATACGAAGACGGATCTTCAAGTCCAGAGTCCATAATGGCGCTTGCAAATGTCTTTATGTAACTTCAGTTTCGATCGTGGATGCTCGAAATTCATACGAAGACGGATCGATAACTCCAGAGTCCATAAAGGCGCTTGCAAATGTCTCTTTGTACTTCAGTTTCGTTCGTGGATGCTCGAAAATTCATACGGAGACGGATCTTCAACTCCAGGGTCCATAATGGCGCTTGCAATGTCTTTTGTAACTTCAGTTTCGTTCGTGTATGCTCGAAAATTCATACGTAGACGGATCTTCAACTCCAGAGTCCATGATGGCGCTTGCAAATGTCTCTTGTAGCTTCAGTTCCGTTTGTCGTTGCTCGAAAATTCATACGAAAAACGGATCTTCAAGTCCAGAGTCCATAATGGCGCTTGCAAATGTCTCTTGTACCTACAGTTTCGTGTGTCGTTGCTCGAAAATTCATACGAAAACGGATCCTCAACTCCAGAGTCCATAAAGGCGCTTGCAAATGTCTCTTGTACCTTCAGTTCCGTTTGCAGATGCTCGAAAATTCATACGAAGATGAGTCTTCAACTCAGAGTCATAAAGGCGCTTGCAAATGTCTCTTGTACCTTCAGTTTCGTTCGTGGATGCTCGAAAATTCATACGAAAACGGATCTTCAACTCCAGAGTCCATAAGGGGCGCTCGCAAATGTCTCTTGTACCTTCAGTTTCCGTTCGTGGATGCTCGAAAATTCAATACGGAGACGGATCTTCAACTCCAGAGTCCCATAAGGGCGCTCGCAAATGTCTCTTGTACCTTCAGTTTCGTTCGTGGATGCTCGAAAATTCATACGAAAACGGATCTTCAAGTCCAGAGTCCATAATGGCGCTTGCAAATGTCTCTTGTACCTTCAGTTTCGTTCGTGGATGCTCGAAAATTCATACGAAGACGGATCTTCAACTCTCGAGTCCATAAAGGCGCTCGCAAAATGTCTCTTGTACCTTCAGTTTCGTTCGTGGATGCTCGAAATTCATAACGGAGACGGATCTTTAACTCCAGAGTCCATAATGGCGCTTGGAAATGTCTTTTGTAACTTCAGTTTCGATCGTGGATGCTCGAAAATTCATACGAAGACGGATCTTCAACTCCAGAGTCCATAAAGGCGCTTGCAAATGTCTCTTGTACCTTCAGTTGCGTTTGCAGATGCTTCGAAAATTCATACGAAGACGGATCTTCAACTCTCGAGTCCATGAAGGCGCTTGCAAATATCTCTTGTACCTTCAGTTCCGTTCGTGGATGCTCGAAAATTCATACGAAAACGGATCTTCAAGTCCAGAGTCCATAATGGCGCTTGCAAATGTCTCTTGTTACCTTCAGTTTCGTTCGTGGATGCTCGAAAATTCATACGAAGACGGATCTTCAACTCTCGAGTCCATAAAGGCGCTCGCAAATGTCTCTTGTACCTTCAGTTTCGTTTGCAGATGCTCGAAAATTCATACGGAGACGGATCTTCAAGTCCAGAGTCCATAATGGCGCTTGCAAATGTCTCTTGTACCTTCAGTTTCGTTCGTGGATGCTCGAAAATTCATACGAAAACGGATCATCAACTCCAGAGTCCATAAGGCGCTCGCAAATGTCTCTTGTACCTTCAGTTTCGTTCGTGGATGCTCGAAAATTCCATACGGAGACGGATCTTCAACTCCAGAGTCCATAAGGGCGCTCGCAAATGTCTCTTGTACCTTCAGTTTCGTTCGTGGATGCTCGAAAATTCATACGAAAACGGATCTTCAAGTCCAGAGTCCATAATGGCGCTTGCAAATGTCTCTTGTACCTTCAGTTTCGTTCGTGGATGCTCGAAAATTCATACGAAGACGGATCTTCAACTCTCGAGTCCCTAAAGGCGCTCGCAAATGTCTCTTGTACCTTCAGTTTCGTTCGTGGATGCTCGAAAATTCATACGGAGACGGATCAGAGTCCATAATGGCGCTTGAAATGTCTTTTGTAACTTCAGTTTCGAACGTGGATGCTCGAAAATTCAAACGAAGACGATCTTCAACTCCAGAGTCCATAAAGGCGCTTGCAAATGTCTCTTGTACTTTCAGTTGCGTTTGCAGTTGCTCGAAAATTCATACGAAGACGGATCTTCAACTCTCGAGTCCATGAAGGCGCTTGCAAATGTCTCTTGTACCTTCAGTTTCGTTCGTGGATGCTCGAAAATTCATACGAAGACGGATATTCAACTCTCGAGTCCATAAAGGCGCTCGCAAATGTCTCTTGTACATTCAGTTTCGTTCGTGGATGCTCGGAAATTCATACGAAGACGGATCTTCAAGTCCAGAGTCCATAAGGCGCTTGCAAATGTCTTTTGTAACTTCAGTTTCGATCGTGGATGCTCGAAATTTCATACGAAGACGGATCGATAACTCCAGAGTCCATAAAGGCGCTTGCAAATGTCTCTTGTACCTTCAGTTTCGTTCGTGGATGCTCGAAAATTCATACGGAGACGGATCTTCAACTCCAGGGTCCATAATGGCGCTTGCAAATGTCTTTTGTAACTTCAGTTTCGTTCGTGTATGCTCGAAAATTCATACGTAGACGGAATCTTCAACCCAGAGTCCATAATGGCGCTTGCAAATGTCTCTTGTACCTTCAGTTTCGTGTGTCGTTGCTCGAAAATTCATACGAAAACGGATCTTCAAGTCCAGAGTCCATAATGGCGCTTGCAATTGTCTCTTGTACCTACAGTTTCGTGTGTCGTTGCTCGAAAATTCATACGAAAACGGATCCTCAACTCCAGAGTCCATAAAGGCGCTTGCAAATGTCTCTTGTACCTCCAGTTCCGTTTGCAGATGCTCGAAAATTCATACGAAGATGGATCTTCAAGTCCAGAGTCCATAATGGCGCTTGCAAATGTCTCTTGTACCTTCAGTTTCGTTTGCAGATGCTCGAAAATTCATACGGAGACGGATCTTCAAGTCCAGAGTCCATAATGGCGCTTGCAAATGTCTCTTGTACCTTCAGTTTTGTTCGTGGATGCTCGAAAATTCATACGAAGACGGATATTCAACTCTCGAGTCCATAAAGGCGCTCGCAAATGTCTCTTGTACCTTCAGTTTCGTTCGTGGATGCTCGGAAATTCATACGAAGACGGATCTTCAAGTCCAGAGTCCATAATGGCGCTTGCAAATGTCTTTTGTAACTTCAGTTTCGATCGTGGATGCTCGAAAATTCATACGAAGACGGATCGATAACTCCAGAGTCCATAAAGGCGCTTGCAAATGTCTCTTGTACCTTCAGTTTCGTTCGTGGATGCTCGAAAATTCATACGGAGACGGATCTTCAACTCCAGGGTCCATAATGGCGCTTGCAAATGTCTTTTGTAACTTCAGTTTCGTTCGTGGATGCTCGAAAATTCATACGAAAACGGATCTTCAAGTCCAGAGTCCATAATGGCGCTTGCAAATGTCTCTTTTACCTTCAGTTTCGTTCGTGGATGCTCGAAAATTCATACGAAGACGGATCTTCAACTCCAGAGTCCATAAGGGCGCTTGCAAATGTCTCTTTTACCTTCAGTTTCGTTTGCAGATGCTCGAAAATTCATACGAAGACGGATCTTCAACTCCAGAGTCCATAAGGGCGCTTGCAAATGTCTATGGTACCTTCAGTTCCGTTTGCAGATGCTCGAAAATTCATACGAAGACGGATCTTCAACTCCAGAGTCCATAAAGGCGCTTGCAAATGTCTCTTGTACCTTCAGTTTCGTTCGTGGATGCTCGAAAATTCATACGAAGACGGATCTATAACTCCAGAGTCCATAAAGGCGCTTGCAAATGTCTCTTGTACCTTCAGTTTCGTTCGTGGATGCTCGAAAATTCATACGTAGACGGATCTTCAACACCAGAGTCCATAATGGCGCTTGCAAATGTCTATGATACCTTCAGTTTCGTCTGCAGATGCTCGAAAATTGTTACGAAAACGGATCTTCAACTCCAGAGTCCATAAGGGCGCTTGCAAATGTCTATGGTACCTTCAGTTTCGTCTGCAGATGCTCGAAAATTGTTACGAAAACGGATCTTCAACTCCAGAGTCCATAAGGGCGCTTGCAAATGTCTCTTGTAGCTTCAGTTCCGTTCGTCGTTGCTCGAAAATTCATACGAAAACGGATCTTCAAGTCCAGAGTCCATAATGGCGCTTGCAAATGTCTCTTGTACCTTCAGTTTCGTGTGTCGTTGCTCGAAAATTCATACGAAAACGGATCTTCAACTCCAGAGTCCATAATAACGCTTGCAGATGTCTCTTGTACCTTCAGTTTCGTGTGTCGTTGCTCGAAAATTCATACGAAAACGGATCTTCAACTCCAGAGTCCATAACGGCGCTTTCAAATGTCTATGGTACCTTCAGTTTCGTCTGCAGATGCTCGAAAATTGTTACGAAAACGGATCTTCAACTCCAGAGTCCATAAGGGCGCTTGCAAATGTCTCTTGTAGCTTCAGTTCCGTTCGTCGTTGCTCGAAAATTCATACGAAAACGGATCTTCAAGTCCAGAGTCCATAATGGCGCTTGCAAATGTCTCTTGTACCTTCAGTTTCGTGTGTCGTTGCTCGAAAATTCATACGAAAACGGATCTTCAACTCCAGAGTCCATAAAGGCGCTTGCAAATGTCTCTTGTACCTTCAGTCCCGTTTGCAGATGCTCGAAAATTCATACGAAAACGGATCTTCAAGTCCAGAGTCCATAATGGCGCTTGCAAATGTCTCTTGTACCTTCAGTTTCGTGTGTCGTTGCTCGAAAATTCATACGAAAACGGATCTTCAACTCCAGAGTCCATAAAGGCGCTTGCAAATGTCTCTTGTACCTTCAGTCCCGTTTGCAGATGCTCGAAAATTCATACGAAGACGGATCTTCAACTCCAGAGTCCATAATGGCGCTTGCAAATGTCTCTTGTACCTACAGTTTCGTGTGTCGTTGCTCGAAAATTCATACGAAAACGAATCCTCAACTCCAGAGTCCATAAAGGCGCTTGCAAATGTCTCTTGTACCTCCAGTTCCGTTTGCAGATGCTCGAAAATTCATACGAAGATGGATCTTCAACTCCAGAGTCCATAAAGGCGCTTGCAAATGTCTCTTGTACCTTCAGTTTCGTTCGTGGATGCTCGAAAATTCATACGAAAACGGATCTTCAACTCCAGAGTCCATAAGGGCGCTCGCAAATGTCTCTTGTACCTTCAGTTTCGTTCGTGGATGCTCGAAAATTCATACGGAGACGGATCTTCAACTCCAGAGTCCATAAGGGCGCTCGCAAATGTCTCTTGTACCTTCAGTTTCGTTCGTGGATGCTCGAAAATTCATACGAAAACGGATCTTCAAGTCCAGAGTCCATAATGGCGCTTGCAAATGTCTCTTGTACCTTCAGTTTCGTTCGTGGATGCTCGAAAATTCATACGAAGACGGATCTTCAACTCTCGAGTCCATAAAGGCGCTCGCAAATGTCTCTTGTACCTTCAGTTTCGTTCGTGGATGCTCGAAAATTCATACGGAGACGGATCAGAGTCCATAATGGCGCTTGGAAATGTCTTTTGTAACTTCAGTTTCGATCGTGGATGCTCGAAAATTCATACGAAGACGGATCTTCAACTCCAGAGTCCATAAAGGCGCTTGCAAATGTCTCTTGTACCTTCAGTTGCGTTTGCAGATGCTCGAAAATTCATACGAAGACGGATCTTCAACTCTCGAGTCCATGAAGGCGCTTGCAAATATCTCTTGTACCTTCAGTTCCGTTCGTGGATGCTCGAAAATTCATACGAAAACGGATCTTCAAGTCCAGAGTCCATAATGGCGCTTGCAAATGTCTCTTGTACCTTCAGTTTCGTTCGTGGATGCTCGAAAATTCATACGAAGACGGATCTTCAACTCTCGAGTCCATAAAGGCGCTCGCAAATGTCTCTTGTACCTTCAGTTTCGTTTGCAGATGCTCGAAAATTCATACGGAGACGGATCTTCAAGTCCAGAGTCCATAATGGCGCTTGCAAATGTCTCTTGTACCTTCAGTTTCGTTCGTGGATGCTCGAAAATTCATACGAAAACGGATCTTCAACTCCAGAGTCCATAAGGGCGCTCGCAAATGTCTCTTGTACCTTCAGTTTCGTTCGTGGATGCTCGAAAATTCATACGGAGACGGATCTTCAACTCCAGAGTCCATAAGGGCGCTCGCAAATGTCTCTTGTACCTTCAGTTTCGTTCGTGGATGCTCGAAAATTCATACGAAAACGGATCTTCAAGTCCAGAGTCCATAATGGCGCTTGCAAATGTCTCTTGTACCTTCAGTTTCGTTCGTGGATGCTCGAAAATTCATACGAAGACGGATCTTCAACTCTCGAGTCCATAAAGGCGCTCGCAAATGTCTCTTGTACCTTCAGTTTCGTTCGTGGATGCTCGAAAATTCATACGGAGACGGATCAGAGTCCATAATGGCGCTTGGAAATGTCTTTTGTAACTTCAGTTTCGATCGTGGATGCTCGAAAATTCAAACGAAGACGGATCTTCAACTCCAGAGTCCATAAAGGCGCTTGCAAATGTCTCTTGTACTTTCAGTTGCGTTTGCAGTTGCTCGAAAATTCATACGAAGACGGATCTTCAACTCTCGAGTCCATGAAGGCGCTTGCAAATGTCTCTTGTACCTTCAGTTTCGTTCGTGGATGCTCGAAAATTCATACGAAGACGGATATTCAACTCTCGAGTCCATAAAGGCGCTCGCAAATGTCTCTTGTACATTCAGTTTCGTTCGTGGATGCTCGGAAATTCATACGAAGACGGATCTTCAAGTCCAGAGTCCATAATGGCGCTTGCAAATGTCTTTTGTAACTTCAGTTTCGATCGTGGATGCTCGAAATTTCATACGAAGACGGATCGATAACTCCAGAGTCCATAAAGGCGCTTGCAAATGTCTCTTGTACCTTCAGTTTCGTTCGTGGATGCTCGAAAATTCATACGGAGACGGATCTTCAACTCCAGGGTCCATAATGGCGCTTGCAAATGTCTTTTGTAACTTCAGTTTCGTTCGTGTATGCTCGAAAATTCATACGTAGACGGATCTTCAACTCCAGAGTCCATAATGGCGCTTGCAAATGTCTCTTGTACCTTCAGTTTCGTGTGTCGTTGCTCGAAAATTCATACGAAAACGGATCTTCAAGTCCAGAGTCCATAATGGCGCTTGCAATTGTCTCTTGTACCTACAGTTTCGTGTGTCGTTGCTCGAAAATTCATACGAAAACGGATCCTCAACTCCAGAGTCCATAAAGGCGCTTGCAAATGTCTCTTGTACCTCCAGTTCCGTTTGCAGATGCTCGAAAATTCATACGAAGATGGATCTTCAAGTCCAGAGTCCATAATGGCGCTTGCAAATGTCTCTTGTACCTTCAGTTTCGTTTGCAGATGCTCGAAAATTCATACGGAGACGGATCTTCAAGTCCAGAGTCCATAATGGCGCTTGCAAATGTCTCTTGTACCTTCAGTTTTGTTCGTGGATGCTCGAAAATTCATACGAAGACGGATATTCAACTCTCGAGTCCATAAAGGCGCTCGCAAATGTCTCTTGTACCTTCAGTTTCGTTCGTGGATGCTCGGAAATTCATACGAAGACGGATCTTCAAGTCCAGAGTCCATAATGGCGCTTGCAAATGTCTTTTGTAACTTCAGTTTCGATCGTGGATGCTCGAAAATTCATACGAAGACGGATCGATAACTCCAGAGTCCATAAAGGCGCTTGCAAATGTCTCTTGTACCTTCAGTTTCGTTCGTGGATGCTCGAAAATTCATACGGAGACGGATCTTCAACTCCAGGGTCCATAATGGCGCTTGCAAATGTCTTTTGTAACTTCAGTTTCGTTCGTGGATGCTCGAAAATTCATACGAAAACGGATCTTCAAGTCCAGAGTCCATAATGGCGCTTGCAAATGTCTCTTTTACCTTCAGTTTCGTTCGTGGATGCTCGAAAATTCATACGAAGACGGATCTTCAACTCCAGAGTCCATAAGGGCGCTTGCAAATGTCTCTTTTACCTTCAGTTTCGTTTGCAGATGCTCGAAAATTCATACGAAGACGGATCTTCAACTCCAGAGTCCATAAGGGCGCTTGCAAATGTCTATGGTACCTTCAGTTCCGTTTGCAGATGCTCGAAAATTCATACGAAGACGGATCTTCAACTCCAGAGTCCATAAAGGCGCTTGCAAATGTCTCTTGTACCTTCAGTTTCGTTCGTGGATGCTCGAAAATTCATACGAAGACGGATCTATAACTCCAGAGTCCATAAAGGCGCTTGCAAATGTCTCTTGTACCTTCAGTTTCGTTCGTGGATGCTCGAAAATTCATACGTAGACGGATCTTCAACACCAGAGTCCATAATGGCGCTTGCAAATGTCTATGATACCTTCAGTTTCGTCTGCAGATGCTCGAAAATTGTTACGAAAACGGATCTTCAACTCCAGAGTCCATAAGGGCGCTTGCAAATGTCTATGGTACCTTCAGTTTCGTCTGCAGATGCTCGAAAATTGTTACGAAAACGGATCTTCAACTCCAGAGTCCATAAGGGCGCTTGCAAATGTCTCTTGTAGCTTCAGTTCCGTTCGTCGTTGCTCGAAAATTCATACGAAAACGGATCTTCAAGTCCAGAGTCCATAATGGCGCTTGCAAATGTCTCTTGTACCTTCAGTTTCGTGTGTCGTTGCTCGAAAATTCATACGAAAACGGATCTTCAACTCCAGAGTCCATAATAACGCTTGCAGATGTCTCTTGTACCTTCAGTTTCGTGTGTCGTTGCTCGAAAATTCATACGAAAACGGATCTTCAACTCCAGAGTCCATAACGGCGCTTTCAAATGTCTATGGTACCTTCAGTTTCGTCTGCAGATGCTCGAAAATTGTTACGAAAACGGATCTTCAACTCCAGAGTCCATAAGGGCGCTTGCAAATGTCTCTTGTAGCTTCAGTTCCGTTCGTCGTTGCTCGAAAATTCATACGAAAACGGATCTTCAAGTCCAGAGTCCATAATGGCGCTTGCAAATGTCTCTTGTACCTTCAGTTTCGTGTGTCGTTGCTCGAAAATTCATACGAAAACGGATCTTCAACTCCAGAGTCCATAAAGGCGCTTGCAAATGTCTCTTGTACCTTCAGTCCCGTTTGCAGATGCTCGAAAATTCATACGAAAACGGATCTTCAAGTCCAGAGTCCATAATGGCGCTTGCAAATGTCTCTTGTACCTTCAGTTTCGTGT